>CAWUFW010006960.1:0-600000 GCA_963921515.1 Calotriton arnoldi
TCGCGACATCATAATTGCTCGGTCGGTATTCCCATGGTGCAGGCGGGCGGTTTTTTCAGGCTATGGTGCATGGCGGATATTTTTACGCCCGACATCGTAATGGACTCCTAAGTATTTAGCACAATGCTCTCTCTTTAGTGAGAAATGCATCCTCATATCTAATTTTGATACAAGGGTGCATTACATGCAAAAAAATGGCAAAGTGACGTAATGGCGTAATTTCTGGAATTTTGCATAACACAGAATTCCACAAATTAATCAAATTGTGGTGAAATAATTTAAATGTTACTCAGGCCTAGTTTGTTTCTTCCTTTAACATTTATAAGGCTGAAAGAATTTTAATTAGTTACTTGTGCGTTTCTGTGAAGCTTAAGAAGTCCTGTCACATAGAAAACTAGCCCACAAGAGAGCTACCACACTGTCGTAGAGAAGGATTTAGTAAATCGGTGCCAGTGTATTTCTTCTACACATAATACAAGAGTGCATCCAAGTCTAGACAATAGCCTTAGAATATCAAAGTACAAGCTGTAATGTTGACAGCATTTGTTTTACAGGTTGCAGACATCTTAGGGTTTTTTGAAGATCTAGCCTCCAATAGATTAACTCAAACATGCAGCAAAATCAATTCATATTTCCTTAACACAGCACCCTAAAACTTTCCAGTATGTTTTATGATGGAAGCCACGTCACAGCACAACAAGTCACAGTGCATGTGTGTAGTGTCTTGGCCCTAATACCTTGTTTTATTACTGTATTAATGTGTTGCTTTACTATTGTGTGTTACTGTTATTTTAACTGTGTTTCAGAATACTTTACTGTGTTCTGCATTTTTTGTGGAAGTCCTCCTCTGGTTGCTAGGTGAATGGCAGTTACCACTGACCATTCAATCTAGCAACTGGTCTCAGCCGTGGGTCCTTAAATTTGGACTATATGAATAAACACTTCTGAATTCCTACTACCATCTCCTGTCTTGGTCATTCAGCCACACACTGATCCTACAATGTGACTTTGCTTCATAGTGCAATATGGGCATCTTAAGCTGAATGTAACTCTGTGTGATGTCTTGAGTGTGTTTCAAGACTCTATTGCAACATGCTTTTCTCATATATTTATTTGGAGAATCCATATTTAGCTGGATTTGGCATTGTTTCCAAAAAGTGATCAACCATACCTTTTGAAAAAATAATAAATTTCAATCCATTGAAGATATGTTTTCTTACTTATCATGTTATTCATTGTAACAAATATCATTATATTGGTATGACTGATTTATATATCAAGGGACACTTGTCTCCACTACCTTAGAATGAACACATTATTTTTTTCACTAATAGAGGTCTTAGCATTTCTTCACTCAACCCATGTTGGTGGGTCTTTAGTTTGAATAACCATTGTTGTTCTTATTTTAAATAGTTTGTCAGAGATATTTAGATGATTTTGTATTATCTCTAAAATTATCCAGCTAGATCATTCCACGAAATGGGCTGTCCACTTCATCATTAATGTTTGGAATTTAATGCTACTTCTACGTGCATTCATCATGACTTTTACCTTTCATGTTGTCATACCACTATATGTTAGTTGGCAGGAACAGGTAATCATATGAATGTTATTAGCAGAGTTTCAGTTTGTATGGCATTTCCCATGTATTTCACAGGTCTAGATCCAGCTCTCTAGTTGGGTCAGTTATTGTACAGACATTGCAGTGGCCGCCTTAGAAATAGTCAACGACGAATGGGAGACTTCACCTAGTGATTACAGTCTCTGTCGTTGGAATTTTTGTTTCGAGTGAGTGTGAACAAAATAACTGTTAGGTTGCAACCTCCTTTAAAAGAGAGTAAGAGAGCCTGTAATCGAGTGCCTTGAGTATTTATTATGTGTTAATTCTTTCTAATATTTTTTGGACATCATTTGAGATGGGAGAGAATATGGTTACACAAGCAATCCTGGCGGTCTTGTGTTTAATATTGATTTCTAGTAGTGCTTCACGGTGGATGTTTCTGGCATGTTTCTTTGGCTCTATTGATTACTTTTAAACAATATTTTTCCTTTGAATTTCCTTGAGAGCATTTATTGAATATCATAGATATTAATTACACTACAATTACTCCTAAGGCATACGAATTGGCCGCATGAGAGATTTTCACTTAATGCCTTTGGGTGGAAACAATCGAATCTAGGAACGGACTGGGAACCGAAACCGACCCTGGCAAAGAGCTCGGCCGGCCCTGGTGGAGAGTGCTAGCAGAAGGAAAGCTTTGTGCTGCTTTTGTTGCTGGGGGCCGATATTGCGTCCCACTGGGGAAACACCCAGTGCCCGCTAAGGCCAGTCTTGATCGAATCTCAGAAGGTTGTTGCAGTCAGTGTGTGTTTTGGAAGATTCTAATTATTTTCCTTTGCTACTTGTAATCTTCAAATCTAAATAGGATAGTACCTATAAGAATTGACCCTTTTTTGTGTGGTAATCCCCCGGATTATTTGTCTTCCCTACCCTATATTTGCTGAACCAGTTTTTGTTGGACGTAGGACTCTGCACACTTTACTCCTGCTTACCAGTGGCAAAGTACATGTGCTCTCCCTTTTAAACATGATAAAATTGTCATACACTTAATTGGCATTTAAGTTACTTATAAGTCCCTAGTATATGATACTATGTATAGCTAGGACAGGTGAATTAAATGCTAGCAAGAGGCCTGCATCCTTCATTAAGCCACCCACTAAAGTAACACTCAAATAAATGTCTCAGGCCTGCCATTGCAGCCTGTGGTGCAGTTTAAAAATGTAATTTCGACCTGGCAAAACAAACCTTTAGCCAGGAATAAACTCTCCTTTTTAATACTTTATAAGTCACCCCTGAGGTAGGCCCTAAATGCTCATTGGTCAGGATGCATGGTATTTAAAAAGTAGGACATGTATATTTAATGTTTTACCTGCCCTGGCAGTGAAAAACCGTCAAAGTCATTTTTCAATGTGGCAAGGCTGACTTCCCATAGAGTAACACTGGTTTACATTATTACATTTAATAAGTGTTACATTCAGTATAGGAGCAGCTCTAAAAATACTTCTACCAGTCCCTTTAATTGTAATTTAAAATCATTTTTAAAGGTAAAATCCGATTTTAAATTGTCATTTTGGAAATGCCACTTTTAGAAAGTTGGATTTCCCTGCCTAAAGTTTCTGGGCCTTTCTGTGAGTGCCCAGCTGCCTTGGCTGTTGCTGGCTCCCCCACTTGGAAATGTTTCCTGGTGTTGGACAGTATGCAAACGGCCAGGGTGTGGAGGGGTGTGGGTATTCCTGACAGGATAGATGGGGAGGAGCTGTGCCCTATCCTGATTACACTTCAAAGGGACATGCCCCAGCACACACAAAGAGACCTGACACCAGGCCTGCCCCTGCTTATTTTCAATAGCCAAAATGGAGCAGGGGGGAACTGACCATTACTAGTTATGGGGTCAGGTAAAGAATCATGCCCCACCCACAGGCTGGTGCTGAGCATAAAAATGGCAAACCCAGAACTTGAAAACAGAACACTCATGGACCTGTGAAGACTCAGAAGAAAAACTGTCCTGCAGTCTGAAGCCTGAAGGATATCTGGACCAGCTTGCCTTGAACCCAGGATCTCCAAACGTGACTACAAGGTTCAGTTGCCTAACCTCCTGTGTGAGCTACTGGGACACAACAGGTTTCCAGGGGCCATCTTCTGCAGCCCTCTTGCTGACCAGTTCCACTTGGAATTGCCCTGCATTCTGCTACTCTTCACTGCTGAAGTGAGTCCTAACCCCAAGAGGTGCCTCACAGGTCCTGGGCCCTTAGTTGGCGTTAGAGTGTCCAAAAACTGTCCAAAAGCTACAAACTGGACTCTGAGAAATCTTCTCTGAACTTTTCACCTGAAGAACTAGAGGCTACCATTAGATTAACACAAGCCACAGCCTTTGATGTTATATTGACAGTTTGGTTCAACATGCAGTCCCACTAAAGGGATCTCAAGTTCAAGAAACCTTTCTAAGTCTGAACATGAAGGATTTCACTTGGACCAACGCCGAGCAACTATCTGCCGTCAACAACGCCTTCCTGGACCCAGACATCCGACTTTGCCCACTCTGAGCTTTCCTGCCATTGATGTTGACAGCCTTGAACTTTGTGCTGGTGCTGAGGCACCTACCAAGTCCCGCTCTTTAGCCAGCTGCCTTTTATGAGTGCTTCTTTTAATTCAGCCTGTAGATTGACCCGCCGACAACCCCGTCAACCTGGCCTTTTCTCCCAAGAAGTTTCTAAGTGTGAAGGTAAACTTGCCACCAGAAAGAACCTGGTTCCTGCACCTGACCCACGCTCTATCGCAGTCAGCCTTAACTTTTGACTTTGACCCAATCTTGCACAACCAGATAACCGCAGCTGTGCTTTTTGGCACTATTTTGAATTCAAACTTTAAAAATTCACATCTCCGGTTCTACTTATTGGATTCTTGTCATTTTGGTGTCATTTTATTTACTAAAATATTCTCTATTTTTCTAAATTAGTTTGGGATGTTTCTTGTGTTGTATTTTCACTTGATTTTTTTTTGGGTGTTGCAAAATTACTTTACACATTGCCTCTAAGTTAACTCTGACTACTTTGTGTCAAGCTACCGTAGGATTAAGCACAGGTTTATTGGATTTCAAGGCAGGGGCTTGTGCGCCCATTTTAGGGCTCAGTATGGGGGCAGGAATTGTAATACTTTTTAGGACTTAGGGGGGCAGGGTAGTTTTTAGGGCTCAGGGGGTTGGGGTAGTTTTTAGGGCTTAGGGTAGGGTGGGGTAGTTTTTAGGGCTCAGGGGGCTTGGGGTAGGTTTTAGGGCTTGGGGAGGTCGGGGTAGTTTTTAGGACTAGGGGCAGGGACATTTTCTATGCCTCAGAGGGGGGAGGGAGGGGGTTGGTTTTCAGGAGTGAGGGGGTAGTTTTAGGAGTCAAGGTGGGGGCAGGTGTCAGTGAGGTTTAAAATGTACCTGTCCAGTCATAACCACGGATATGTCATTACCATACATGTCTTAAAAACACATAATTTGTTGTAAAGGCATGCGCGGTAAAGGCATATTCGAGGTTAAGGCTTGCATTGTTGAGATGACGTGGAACCAGCAAGCGTGGTAAACGCATACATGGTTCCATCACACAATCAATCAATCAATCAATCAGGGGTTTATAAAGCGCGCTACTCACCCGAGAGGGTCTCAAGGCGCTGGGGGGGGGGGGGGGTGCAGCTCCGGATCAGTCAAAGAGCCAGGTCTTGAGGGACTTCCTGAAGGTGTGCAGAGTGGGGGAGCATCGGATGCTGACTGGGAGCTCGTTCCAGGTCTTTGCTGCAACGTAGGAGAAGGCTCTTCCACCTGCTCTGGTTCTGCGGATGCGTGGGGTCTCTGCCAGGGCACGGTCGTTGGAGCGGAGGTTCCTTTTGGGTACGTGGAAGGAGACTCTTTCATTGAGGTATTTGGGTCCGCTGTTGTGGAGGGATTTGTATACGTGGGTGAGAAGCTTGAAGGTCACTCTCTTCTCGATGGGGGCCAGTGGAGGTCTTGTAGGTGCTGGTTCATGTGCTCGTGTCGTGGGGTTCCGAGTACGAGTCTGGCTGCGGTGTTTTGGATGGTTTGGAGCTTGTGTAGTAGGGTTTTGTTGATTCCGGCATAGAGGGCGTTGCCGTAGTCCAGTCTGCTGGTTATGAGTGCGTAGGTGATGGTCTTTTTGCATTCGGGGGATCCACTTGAGGGTCTTGCGGAGTATGCGGAGGGAGTTGAAGCAGGTGGAGGCGACGGCGTTGATCTGGCGGGTCAAGGTAAGGGAGGAGTCTACAATGATGTCGAGGTTACGGGTGTGGTCCGTCGGGTGGGTGGATTTCTGAGGGCAGGGGGCCAACAGGAGCTGTCCCATGCAGTGGGGGAGGGTACGAGGACCCCGAGTTGAGCTTTAGGCAGCTGTTGCTCATCCAGTCCGCAATGTCTTTCATTCCTTCTTGGAAGCTGAGTCTGGAATCTTCGGGGTTCTTCGTGAGGTAGAGGATGATCTGGGTGTCGTTGGCATAAGATACTATGCTGAGCCCATGCTGTCTGGCAATGGTGGCGAGGGGGGCCATGTAGATGTTGAAGAGCGAGAGGCTGAGCGAGGATCCTTGGGGTACTCCGCAGTTGATCTCAGTAGGTTCGGACTGGAAGGGATGGAGTCTGATCCTTTGGGTTCTGCCGGAGAGAAAGGAGTGGATCCAGTCGAGGGCGGTTCCCCGTATACCGGCGTTGTGGAGTCTGGCTGCAAGAGTCCGATGGGAGACGGTGTCGAAGGCTGCGGAGAGGTCTAGTAGGATGAGGGCCGCAGTGTGGCCCTGGTCGAGTAGCATCTGGATGTCATCGGTGGCGGCGAGGAGGGCGGTCTCGGTGCTGTGGTTGTTGCGAAATACAGACTGGGAGGGGTCGAGGATGGCGTTCTCTTCGATGAAGGTGGTCAGTTGGGTGTTGATGAATCTCTCGGTGACTTTGGCTGTGAAGGGAAGGAGCGAGATGGGCCGGTAGTTTTTCAGGTCCATGGACACCATGGACACTTTTATTGAAAACATTTATGTTTCCATTCAGAGGTAGAGGTGACACTCATCATTGTGCTTCCTAAATGTTGCCTCCTGCTAAATAAATTAGTCATACATCACCATCATGTTCTTTATTTTGGCACAGTGGCCTTAAAAGAGCATGTTAAAACATAGCACATAAAAAGAAAAAGACAGTAAAGTCATTTATAAAAATCTCTCAATTCATAGAAACTTTCAGACAAATCTGACATATTACATATCGCATAAGTCCAATTTTGCACGATCTAAAACAATAACAGACTATAGTTGCAATTTTAAAATAACCGTATTATATAAACCAAATCCTTCAGCTAGGCATTCTTTTCTGTCTCTTCTGTCTAAGCCTCCACATATACATCAAATACCAAGAGACAGCAAAAGCAATACATTGCCTAGTATTACTTCTTAGAATTCTATATGCAGTCCTATAATTCCTAAAGCCCAGGTTGTGTCAGACTGGTAAAGTACACTTCCTTCTAATACCTTGATATGTCAGACAGAAACATACAACATGCTCGGCCGTTTCCACCACCTGGGGGCAGAACGAACAGAACTACATAGGTCATGTTTCCATTTGGCTGTGAAGAAGCAAATAGGCAAGATCCCTATGCAAAATTTGATATATAAGGACTTCGCATTGGGGGGGCTCAATCTTGTCCAAGAATGCCTACGGATGATAATTAGTCATATCAACATAACAATATTCATTACAATGAATAACAATAACAATGAATAAATGGAATTTGTAGGAGAGTAGGATCTGCTTCTTATAGTTACCCCCACTTTTTGCTGATGTTTCACTGTTTTCGACTTAGTCTGACTGTGACCCTGCTATTCAGGACCCCAGTGTATCTGCTTTCTCCTCTAAATTGATTGCATGTACTTTAGGTACACTCCAGATTTGATTCTGGGGTACCCTTATAAGTCCCTAGTGTATGGTATACTATGTACCCACGGCATGGGTACCCCAGAGGCCTCCCAGGGGCTGCAGCATGTATTATGCCACCCCTGAGAGACCATTTAAAATGACACCACAGGTCTGCTACTGCAGCCTGTGTAAGGTGGTGCATTCACCCCTTACTTAGATATAGGTTCACTATATATATCCTAATCACTGCACATATAAATCTATCAGTCACCCCTATGGCAGGCCTCATCAATCCTGAAGGCAGGGTGCTGGGTTTTATGTGAGAGGGTGCCCATGCATGAGCAGAGCCCCTCTGCAGCCTTCGGAACCTATTCTCCGGGGTTGTTTGTGATGCAGCCAACCATATATACTTAAGTGCATTATAACCTCCCGGTAAATGCTAACTTTAATATGGCTGCATGGAAACATGTCGTGTTTGGTGTCAAACACCTTGGAATCATACCTCCACACCAGTAACTGGTGTGGGAGGTATGATTCCACCCTCCTAGAGGGAGAAATATGACAACACCGGTACACCCGGTACCAGCTTCACAGAACCCTGGCATCACAAAATGGATGCTGCCAGACACAGACACAAGTCTGCCCTCCTGCTGCTGGATGAAACTCCGGCAGGGGAAGGCTTGACAATAGGTTTCCTGTCACAGGGAGGTGTGACCACCTCCCAGACAGGCTTTAGTGTATTGGGGCTGGGTGGGTGCACTCTCAGAGTGCTTTGATGTCTGCACTGGGGGCACATTTGGTGTCCTCGTCCATAGTCCACCTCAAACCGGTTGCAGGGGCTATCAGCCCCTGCTCTGGTGTGAAACTGGCCAAAGGACATGGGTGCAGCCACCCCTCTGTCCTGACCCTCCCATAGGTGGGTCCCCAGAGTTTGTCCCACCCCTTCCTTGGGTATAAAGTAGGAACCCCTGGCTACAGGACTTTAGATATTACCTGGACTAAACTCTGCTACAGAAACCAAGTAACCTTCGACGATCTACGCTCTGCTGGATGACTGAAGAATCTCCCTTGGAGTACAGGAGTTACTCCCCTGCTGAGCAGGCACCAAAACGCATCTGACCGGTTTACATCTACGAAGCTCCCGAAGGACTCTGCAGATTTCTGCAATACAGGAGGTGGGTTCCCGAGGTCTCCGAGGTCGATATGCACTCTCAGCAATACTGAGGCCCGTATTCCACGTGGGGACCGTGAAACCCGTACCCCTGGGCACCGTGTACATTTGCAGCAGCATATGCTTTTCGGCAATCCCTGAAGCTATGCTTTGGCCTACTTGTAGTCCTGACCCTGAGCAGTAATTCCACTGAAGATTTCTGGCCTACACTCCACGAGTGTTCCGTGGGCTGGTATTTTGTGATTCCTCTCAAGGTCCTTCGCGATCCCTGGTCCGTTGACCTGTGGGTCCCTGAGAAGGCAACCTTAACTTTCAGTGGGCTTCCCTGGTTGCTCCAGACGTGCCCTGACTCTCCATCACTTGGGGAGTCCCCAGGACCTTGCTGGTCCTCACAGAAGCATCTTTCCTCTGACCACGTGGGTTGCAGTTGCCAAGGCTTGTTGGTGTTCAATCCGGACACTGACCCCCTAGCACTCGACATCCTTTGTGGGACAGCTCGAATCCAGATGGTGGTTGTCGCAGACGTCTCCTGGTCCCCGTGGCTGCAGAGTCAAGCTTAACCTCATCTCACCTGAAGCACCTGACATTGATGGGCATTCGATTGCTTCTGCTCCTGGTCACGTGAAGTGACCCAGACTTTGTCCCCTCTGCTTTCAGGTTCTTCACATCTCTGATCCAGGCTTGGATCACACCGGACACTTTTCTTCTCCACGGCAGCAGTACTTTCTCGCATCACGCCATTGAAAACGAAGAGGGTTTCCGACACCACTTGACCCCTATGCACCCGGCTCCTCTGGGATAGGTAACACGGGTACCTCAGTACTCTCAAGGGTGCTGGCCTTAGAACCTTCTATGTTTAGCTGGGTTTGCTTGAAGTCCTCTCCTAAGTGTCCTTAATCTTAAAAATTCCAAACGCGACTTTCCCATAGAGTTGTACGGAGCTCGCGTCTGTGTTCCCACACTGCACCCGTCCTCCGTGGGTCCCCTGTGTCACTACCTTTGGTGGTTCCTTGGGGTCCCAGCGATTCTATGTGCTCTAGGCACTGTGTCTAGTCAAGTCGTGGTTCTTATATCACTTTCTTAGTATATGGTTCGGTCTCACCCTGGAGCCCGCTGTGTATTGTGCTATTTACTGTCGTTCTAGTGATTTACTATTGTGTGTACTGTTCTCTAATCTCATAAAGAGTTTAGTAGAGAGTGTTTAGTAATAAATACATATATTTTATAAACACCTGGTGTGGTTCTCCTTTCATTTGGTCATTCAGGAGGTTATATACTGGTAAAACAAGCTGCTTTACATTCCTTCAAGACTTAGCCTGAAGGCTGCTCTCCACAGCTACCACTAGGATAGCTTTCTATGAAGGTTGTCTTTAACCTAATCATCAATAAGGGTCATTTGGACTGGTGCAAGGTGCCCACTTTAATTAGTGGACAGCATATACCAGGCCAACTTCTAACAGAATTGTTTTAAAAAATATGGTGAAGCAATTGAGAAAACAAAGTCATCTAAATATTAGTTCCCTGTATAAATATATGTGAAAAGTGTGTTGCATTAGGGCCTTGAGACACACCCAAGATGGCATCCGTAATGAGCTGAAGATGTGCATATCAAGCTATGCAGTGCAGTCATATGCACTGTGATACAGTATGTTATGATGTGAGGTCACATACATAAATGCTGAACGTCACTCCATGAGTGTGTATGCACACACCCAGGCTACACGACAGCTGTGGTTGGAAGCATGCTTCACTCTTTTAAAGGAAGGAAAATACTGACATGAGCAAAAAGACTCTAGGTATAACACCCATGAATCCTTTTGAGGCAATGAGTATCTGTGGGAGGCTGAATGAACGTTTGAACAATTGAGCTTAGCCATATATTCTTTAAAGACTGATGCTTATATTAGCTATTATTCTTATAAAGAGTATGACTGTGAGGAGACGAGGGTCGTTTTTCCCATAGGACCCAAACATTTAGGGATTAAGGTAAGCCGCTCCCCCCACACACACTATAAAAGTATACTTTACCATAAAAGTGTTTTTGCCTATTCACAAAAACTTTTGACGTATCTTTACAAGTGTATTGAAGCATGAATTGCTTTGTCTGCAAGCAATGGCATGATGTTTTCAGAAAGACAAAAGCACTCTGGTTGAGGTCAATTCGTGGGACATTTTAAATATGACCCATGTCATTTCTATTTTATAGATCCAAAAGAGAATCTTAAGTAACAGGTTCAGTACAATCATACTCTTACCTACACATATGTGTCATTGATGTTTTGTGTTTGTTAGTAGATAGATTGTGATCCCTGCTATATACACTTGTTATAATGCACAAAATAATACAATGCCCATAATGCCGTTCATTTAGATTAGGGAATACTGCTAGCATAGGTCATGAGCAATACCAATGATAAGTGAGGGCAGGAAGCAGAAACAGGTCAATCAAATTCCAATTTTGGACTTTTGGAATTATCAATTCCCTTGAGTCCCATTTCAATTTTTAACCTTACCATAGTTATTGCAAATTAAAAAAAAAAAAAAAAAACTCTACGAATTCTTACTCAAGGTAATTTTACCAACTTACAAAAGCCCTCTCAAAAACAAAAGTTCTAAAGGTACCTCAAATTGGAGGTTCTTTGATCTTGATAACATAAAATCTGATGATGTAGGCTGCCACTTTGGTGGGTGAGTGTCAGTGCACCCTAGAGAGCATAGTCAATGGACCTAGGAGTTGGTAACTTTAAGGAACTCTCCTTTAGTATCATTCTCTGAACGTCACACTTTGTGAATTGCTTTTAAACTTGACCAGGACATCTGTTCTTCACATTGGTCCTCTACTTTGTTCTGGTTCTGTCTCTCCTTTGTCTCGCATGATTATTGATTTTATTATTGTGCATGCCATTGTGTGTAAAACTCTTTGGAAAAAAGTACATATAAATCCAGTAAAATAAATAAACAATAATTTTGTGTTGGCCTTCTTGCAGTAGAACTTAATGCAATCAGGAAATGCCTAATTTCATTACCAGGATCTTGTGTATTAACCGGCCATTCATATTCAGAGCCTTAGAATATTGCATCAACATATTGAACTTATTTTTATTTAATTAATTAGTTAACAGTTTTTCACGGTGCTTCTGCAGCATGAGGGATTTGTGTGCTTTACAATAAACTGATGGCAATAAAGAGATAAAGCAACAGTAAATTTGAAAATATTTTATAACAGTGACTATGAGGAGTAGATTTATGTTCAGTTGGGTATCTGACCATTCACATACATACAGAGGAAGTAACCTTCTTGATGTTTCATGAATTATAGGAGTGTGGTTCAGTTCTTATGTCTGATGGTAGAGATTTCCAGAAGGTTATCGCTGCCCCTGAGAAGGTTGGGAGTATTTGGGACATACAATTTCAGGTTTGGGTATTACACCTAAACATTACTACTTTAATGCAATTGTTGATGCTCCAGTCCCCTCAGATAAAGAGTAGTGCCTGAGTAAATAGATGACTGCATGGGTAGTGCCTGAGTGAATGGTTGAGTGCAAGAGTAGTGCCTGAGTGATTGCATGAGTGCATGGGCAGTGCCTGGGTGATTACATAAGTGCAGGGGTACTGCCTGGGTGATTGGATGAGTACATGGGTAGTGCCTGAGTGCAAGGGTAATGACTGGGTGCTTAGATCAGTACGTGGGTAGTGCCTGAGTAAAATAATGGTTGCAAGAGTAATCCCTGGGTCATTGGATGACTGCATGGATAGTGCCTGAGTGAATGATGAGTGCATGGGTAGTGCCTGAGTGAATGGTTGAGTGCAAGAGCAGTGCCTGAATGATTGCATAAGTACATGGGTAGTGTCTCAGTGATTGAATGACTGTAGAGGTAGTGTCTGGGTGATTGTATGAGTGCATGGGAAGTACCTGAGTGAAAGTATGAGTGCAAGGCTAATGCCTGGGCCATTGGATGAGTGCATGGTTAGTGCTTGTGGGAATGTATGAGTGCATGGGTATTGCCTGAGTGAATGGTTGAGTGCAAGTGTAGTGCCTAAGTCATTGCATTAGTGCATGGGTAGTACCTGGGTGACTGCATGGGTGCAGGGGTAGTGCCTGTGTGATTGGATGAGTGTATGGGTAGTGCTTGACTGGAAGGATGGGTGTAAGGGTAATGCCTGGGTCATTGGATGAGTGCATAGGTGGTGCCTGAATGATGGCATAAGTACATGGGTAGTGCCTGGGTGATTGCATGAGAGCAGGTATAGTTCATCGGTGAGTGTATGAGTGCATATGATGTACCTGAGTGAAAGTATTGGTGCAAGGCTAATGCCTGGGTCATTGAATGAGTACATGGGTAGTCCTTGAGGGAATGCTGAGTGCACTGGTAGTGCCTGAGTTAATGGTTGAGTGCAAGAGTAGTGCCTGAGGGATTGCATGACAGCATGGGTAGTGCCTGAGGGATCGCATGAGTGCATGGGAAGTGCCTGGGTGATTGCATGAGTGCAGGAGTAGTGCCTGGGTGATTGGATGAGTGTATGGGCAGTACCTGAGTGAAAGGATGGGTGCAAGGGTAATGCCTGGGGCATTGTATGAATGCATAGGTAGTGCCTGAGTAAATAGATGACTGCATGGGTAGTGCCTGAGTGAATGGTTGAGTGCAAGAGTAGTGCCTGAGTGATTGCATGAGTGCATGGGCAGTGTCTGGGTGATTACATAAGTGCAGGGGTACTGCCTGGGTGATTGGATGAGTGCATGGGTAGTGCCTGAGTACTAGGGAAATGACTGGGTGCTTAGATCAGTGCGTGAGTAGTGCCTGAGTAAAAGAATTGTTGCAAGAGTAATCCCTGGGTCATTGGATGACTGCATGGGTAGTGCCTGAGTGAATGATGAGTGCATGGGTAGTGCCTGAGTGAATGGTTGAGTGCAAGAGCAGTGCATGAATGATTGCATAAGTACATGGGTAGTGTCTCGGTGATTGAATGACTGTAGAGGTAGTGTCTGGGTGATTTTATGAGTGCATGGGAAGTACCTGAGTGAAAGTATGAGTGCAAGGCTAATGCCTGGGCCATTGGATGAGTGCATGGGTAGTGCTTGTGGGAATGTATGAGTGCATGGGTATTGCCTGAGTGAATGGTTGAGTGCAAGTGTAGTGCCTAAGTCATTGCATGAGTAATGCCTGGGTGATTGCATGAGTGCAGGGGTAGTGCCTGGGTGACTGGATGAGTGCATGGGAAGTACCTGAGTGAAATTATGAGTGCAAGGCTAATGCCTGGATCATTGGATGAGTGCATGGGTAGTCCTTGAGGGAATGGATGAGTGCATTGGTAGTGCCTGTGTGAATGCTCGAGTGCAACAGTAGTGCCTGAATGATTGCATAAGTACATGGGTAGTGCCTGGGTGATTGAATGAGTGCAGGGGTAGTGCATGAGTAAAGGTATGAGTGTAAGGCTAGTGCCTGGGTCATTAAATGAGTGCATGAGTAGTACCTGTGTGAATGGTTGAGTGCAAGAGTAGTGCTTGAATGATTACATAAGTACATGGGTAGTGCCTGGGTGATTGAATGAGTACAGGGGTAGTGCCTGGGTGATTCTATGAGTGCATGGGAAGTACCTGAGTGAAAGTATGAGTACAAGGCTAATGCCTGGGCCATTGGATGAGTGCATGTGTAGTCCTTGTGGGAATGGATGAGTGCATGGGTAGTGCCTAAGTGATTGCATGAGTGCATGGGTAGTGCCTGGGTGATTGCATGAGTGCAGGGGTAGTGCCTGGTAGATTGGATGTGTGCAGGGGAAGTACCTGAGTGGAAGTATGAGTACAAGGCTAATGCCTGGGTCATTGGATGAGTGCATGGGTAGTGCCTGAGTGAATGCTCTCGTGCAAGAGTAGAGCCTGAATGATTTTTTTTCTTTTCATTTTTTTGTCTTTTTTTTTTCCTCATTCGCCTCAGACCGCTGTGAAGAAAATAAGCCATCCGTACCGTTCCTCAATATTGTGGAGAGGTAGGCAATTGGAAGGGGACCAGGAGGAAGCACCCTGCCTACCGGTACAAGACAGTCTTAGAATGGCACTGGCCCCAAGATGGAACAAGGGGTGGTCACGCTCTCCTCCGGATCATGTTAAACCGGCTGACTGTTAATGTTGGCCTATAAACGAAGATGGAACTGGAAAGGGGGGGCCCAACACAGTCAAGAGAGTTGCCAAGAGGCGTAATCTTAGGAACCAGTTTTCTTCATAAGTAAAAAGTCTAGTCCGTGATTTATAAATCCCTGACACTAAATTCCCCAAACTAAGCATTGGACCAGGTTGATAAATAACCCCAGAAAGCTGTCTTTTTTTTTACTCTGGGTTCTGCACAAATCTGTCCTAGAAGTAGTAAATAGGGAAGATAACCACCAGAATGTAAGGGAGGTGTAGTTTCTACCCATCTGTTACAAATTTCCTTCTAGCCAACAGGATTGCATAGAAAAGAAACGACCTAGTGGGACCCGAGATTTCACTGGAAATACCAAAACTATCAAGGAAAGAGTGAGTTGAAAAGGAAGTCCCAAAATGTCAGTGATGGTTTTGCTAACTTTTTCCCAAAATGCTGCTATCGCAGGGCATTCCTTAAACATGTGATATCAGAGGCACTCTCTAAATCACACTTTACAGGATGCTGGGGTCCCTTCGACATTTTGGTCAATCTTAGCGGAGATAAATAGGCCCTATGAACCGTGAACAGATGGTTCCTCCTTAACCAGGCTGGTTTTACAGTAGCAAACAAGGTGTTCAAAGATGTCTGCCACAGGCATTCCCACTGTTCATTAGGCAAGAGAGCCCCCCATAGTTCATCAGGCAGCTTGAAATCTCCGTCAATAGCGTCCTCAATGGCCCAATAGAGGAAAGAGACTTACTTCTTTCCTGATGGTCTAACCACTAGCTGTTCCTCAAGGGTGTTTCCTATAGCTAAAGGTTTTTTTAGATTTTGAGACCAGCTCTGCAATTGGATATATTTGAACTTAGACATGCCCGCTTCTAACTTATTATATAATGACTGCCATGGTAGAAGTGAGCCGTCAAAAGCAAGGTCCCCCCACACCTTAAGCCCTGCTGCTCTAATTTGTAGGGCCAACCTGTCTTTCAGACATTCTGGTGCGCCTGGAGAGTCCCACAAAGGAGCCTGACTCGAATAGTAGTTAAGACCAGTGCACTGTTTAATACTGGCCCATATCCGAGCAATCCCTAGCAGGACTTTTAATCTAATCTTTTTGAAGAACTTCTGTTCTCCAAATTTGAACAGGAATCCCTCCTGAGAAAGACCTGCACCCTTTAACATTGCAGAAAACACGGCCCCCACCCCTGTATGGTCCGGGGTTTTTAGAAGCATTCTTGAGTGTGATAGCTGAAAGGCCCATGCATAATATTGCAAATCGGGAAGTGCAAGGCCCCCCTTCTCCCTCCTACACCTCAGCTTCTTCCAGGCAATCCTCGTAGCCCTGTACACCCAAACAAAAGAATATATTGCCTGCTGAAGCTTGGCTATGGCTGATTTTTCAAAGTGTAAAGGGATAGTATTAAATAAAAAGGTGATTTTTGGTAGGACTACCATCTTAACCAGATTAATCCTTCCCAAGGCAGTCAGAGGGAGATGAACCCAGGATTTCATTTGTTTCTGACACTCCCTTGAGACTTTTGCCAAGTTAGTCCCTGAGATCTTTTCAATATCCTGCACTATTCTCACCCCCAAGTATCTCATGTCACGCTTGGCCTGATACCGACACTCCGGCAGGTTCCAGGTCATGATCTCAGTTTTCTCTGCTTTAATCTCGTAACCGGATACCCGCCCGAAGTCCTGTGCCAAGCTGATGACAAGGGGAAAAGTAGACACGAGATCGGCAGAGAAAATCAAAACGTCATCGCATACAGGGCGACCTTCCTCTCCCAACCCTCATACTTGAATGGCACTATGCTAGATTCTTCTCTTAAACGCTGAGCAAAAGGCTCAATATATAGATCAAAAAGAAGGGGGGAGAGGGGGCAGCCCTGCCTCGTGCCCTTTGTAATCTTAAACGGTTTAGTCAATTTACCGTTGACCAGGAGTCTCGCCGATGGGTCCTGATAAATGAGCTGAATAGCTCTGCAAAACTTTTCGCCCAAATTCAATTTTCCCAAGGCTGCCGAGAGGTATACCCAATTGACCCTGTCGAAAGCCTTGGTGGCGTCCAAAGTCATGGCTGCAAGGGGAAGTGAGAAAGCGGTAGCTAAATCAATTGCGCCCACCAAGTCGTAGGTGAGGTCCACTAAATTCCTGCCTTAACAAAGCCCTTTTGATCGGGGTGGAGTATGCCTCCCGCTACTGAACCTAACCTATCCGCCAGGATCCTGGCAAAGATTTTATAGTCGGTGTTCAACAGCGAGATGGGTCTGTAGGACCCACAACTTGCTGGATTCTTACCTTGTTTCAAGATAAGTGTAATGGTGGCTTCACCCCATGAACCCGGGAGCCTTGTGCCCACAGAAAAAATCTCATTGAAGAGCAGCATCAGAGTGGGAATTATCACCTCCCCCAAAGATCTATAAAGTTCTGCAGGGAGCCCATCGGGTCCTGTGGCTTTTCCTCTTTTACCAGCAAAGATGGCCCTTCTCACCTGTGCCTGTATGAGTGCAAGGCTAATGCCTGGGCCATTGGATGCGTGCATGGTTAGTGCTTGTGGGAATGTATGAGTGCATGGGTATTGCCTGAGTGAATGGTTGAGTGCAAGTGTAGTGCCTAAGTCATTGCATTAGTGCATGGGTAGTACCTTGGTGATTGCATGGGTGCAGGGTAGTGCCTGTGTGATTGGATGAGTGTATGGGTAGTGCTTGAGTGGAAGGATGGGTGCAAGGATAATGCCTGGGTCATTGGATGAGTGCATAGGTAGTGCCTGAGTGAATGGAGGAGTGCATGGGTAGTGCCTGAGTGAATGGCTGAGTGCAAAAGTACTGCCTGAGTGTTTTCATAAGTGCATTGGCAGTGCCTGGATGATTGCTTAGGTGCAGGGTTACTGCCTGGGTCATTGGATGAGGGCATGGGTAGTGCCTGAGTTACTTCATGAGTGCAAGAGTAATGTCTAGGTGCTTAAATCAGTGAATAGATAGTGCCTGAGTAAAAGGATGACTGCAAGAGTAATCCCTGGGTCATTGGATGAGTGCATGGGTAGTGCCTGAGAGAATGGATGAGTGTATGGGTAGTGCCTAAGTGATTGCATGAGTGCAAGAGTAGTGCCTGAGTATGAGTGCATGGGTAGTGCCTGGGTGATTGCATGTGTGCAGGGGTAGTGCCTGGGTGATTGGAGGAGTGAATGGGTAGTGACTGTGTCAAAGAAAGAATGCAAGGGTAATGCATGGGTAGTGACTGTGTCAAAGAAAGAATGCAAGGGTAATGCCTGGGTTATCCTATTAGTGCAAGACCTGTGCTTCAGAGTATGGGTGAGTGGATGAGTAGTGTCTACATGAAAGGATGACTACCTGCCTGATTACATTAGCAACATAATGATAGTTTTCAAATAGTGTAAAGGATCAACATTATTTATATTAGAAACAAATAACATATAATTTAACTTTAAGCATTTTTTCATGTTATCATGAATATTATATTATATATTCCCACCTTTCAAGTAATTTAGATACATTACTCAGTAGAAGTATTTTAATAAGAAGAAGAAGAAAACTGTTATTTATTGATAATATATTACAGAAATTATATTTTTAAGAACACAACATAAATTTAGAAGTACATAACATTTTCAGTTTCCCTTTTTTGCTGTTCTCAGATTCCACTAAACTTCACCATGCACAGTGATTTCAATGTAGTATCATCATTGAACAGTGTGGAAAAAACAATCAAATTGATTGTAGAAAAAAATCCCAAATCAGCGTAGAGCATCATTTTCAATATCTGTAGCTATGTGTTTTTCTATCTACACTTTGTTAATTACTTACTTTATCTATATTAACTCTATTATTTATCTCAAATACTTTTGCCAAAATGTAGATTCTCATTTACATCTGGTACAATATAGAGAACTACTTGCTCTTAAACACAATTTTCCAAATGCAATATCAATTAGTGCAAATAATATTCCAAACACTAATTATAAATACTAATAGTTTGCACTCCTGTCTACTTTCTGTTCATATCATCCCAATAGGCTGAATGATGTACTCAAAACTTTGGCTTCAAAATAACAAATATGAATTTGGTAATTCATAAGGCAATCTAGGTTTGAATTCCAAGTGGGCATCATTGCAATATGTCCATCCCTTATTACACTTTAAATACACAGTATAGTGTCCAGATGTTGTAGTAGGTCCATCATGTAAAAGTTCCTCTTGAAATATATATTTGAATTCCTTTAAAATTTGCAATTTTTGTTAGCAATTTCCTTCCATTAAAATGAGATATTTTCTAAATCTTTCTATATGTAATGTAGACAAATCTCTGATCTACAATGCGAACATCCCATGTCCTGATTGGCTCTTTTTATCAATTTGTTAAAATGTACTCATTTGAAGTCTGGTATTGTTAAGTATATGAATTGTTCTGTTTGTATTTCAGTGGTAGAAGTAAATTAACACTCTTCACAATTATGATCCCATCTGTAACTTAGTCCCAAAAAGTTTTCAATCTGTATTCCTTCAAGTTCTAATACTCCAAGCATAAGCATTAGAAATTCTTGTGCATCTCGTTGTATATTGAGAGTAAATGTCAGGGAACCAGTACATATATTCAAAAGATGCCGAATGCCAGAAGCAGTATGGATTGTGCTTCTGTCAGTTACCATCTGTTGAAATACATGATGTAGTGCAGAACAGAATCTTTTTTCACAATTTCCCATGATTTCATGATGAAGATCTTATAAATAAAGCACAACATTCAGAATCACATTAGCACAACAGTTGATACCTGAACTATTTTCCAACTGGTCTCCTTCAATGTCATCAACAGTTTCCATTTTCTTTTTCTTTACGCCTTCAAATTTATCTTCATTTGTTTTCTTTTTCTGAACCTCAATTGCACCTTTGACATATTTCCGTTTTGGACACACTACACGTTTCTCATATATGGGATATTCACCTAAATCAGGAGCATAAAGTCTTTTTAAACGATTGTACTCTAACACAATTTGCATCAGCACTAAACTTTTTATCATCAAAATCTATGAAATACAAACCAGACATTGTTCTTACTCGAGACAATGCAACATATGGCATTCCCTCTTTGAATACTGTACTTCCAATATTTACAAAAGCAGTGTCTATACTTAAACCTTGTGATTTATGAATAGTTACTGCATGTGCTAAAGACAGAGGAAACTGTTGTCTGTGAACATACAAATCTTTTACAAGTAAAAACGTACAACACAACACCCTCTTTAATTTGGTCAAATTTATAATCAAAAATTCTATTCCATCTCTATTCTGAAATTTTAAAAATCAACAACTTTTCTCATTGCTCCATTTATTAAACCTTCTTCTACATTCAAATCACGCCATAGAATTACCCGACAGTTTATACATACATGTAAATTCTTTTCTAAGCCTGTAGTTTTAGATACAGACTTTTCCAAAGAATCCAATGTAGCCTGTAGTTTCTCTGTAAGAAGAATAGTCACTCCCTGGTGTTCAATTTTATCAAAAGCGTCAATTTCCACTGTTTGTTGTTTTTCCAGTTTGAGAATTTGGTGATTAAATATAGAACACTCTTGCAGTGTAGGCATTAGGCAAATTATAGACTGCTTTTCTCCAAGCATGTTGCACATTACTTCAACTGCTCTATTTCCAGTTGCAAACAAGTTCCTTAGTAGCTGACTTTCTAAAGCTTGTTTACCATGTTTTGTTAAGACACCAATTCTTATGTCTTGAAGAATATTTCTGTAATCTTCATCACTTGCTTGTTGCATATTCTTAACAAGTTATTTATATTCAAAATGTAACCAAATGTTCACATTTCCAATACTTCCCAAAGATGTCCTAGGTTCTTCATGGACAAGTGTTTTAAAAACAGGTTGTCCTTTTACAGGAGTAAGTTGTAGTAAATCTCCGAATACCATCATCATCATCATCATCAAAATCTTTATTCGGCTATTAAAAGCAAAACAGCCATAAAAGCACAGATAGTATAATACATTTTAAAATTTGCAATTTTTTTAAAATACAGGATAGTTAAGACCATTCATTACTAATTTACAGCACAATACTTTTTCTTGCATTAATCGATTTCAGAATAAACAGGGCAGCTTTATAGCACGTCAATGGATCCTCTGGGGTTACCAGAAATTTCATTGCAATTTTGTGGGACCTAATATTATGGGTAACAAACAGGGGCTTAAGATAAAAACATCTAAAATTACCATAGAATTTACAAAATAGTAGAAAGTGCAGCGTGCTTTGTTTACTCTTATTATCGCACGGACATGGTATTGAATCTGGGGGAAGCGATTTCATTTTAGGGAAAGCAACACAATAGTGGGCAATACCACATCTTAATCTCATTAAGACAAATCGATGCTGTGCATTGGTCACATGTGGCAGATAACTATTAGCTCCATCATCTGACATGTAGGATTTATATCAAACCAGAGTCGATTTAGTCAGGTCCGATTTTACTCTAAGTTTTTGTCTTAATGACAGGAACGAGTCTTTAATCTCTTTCTTTGTGACCAACAATAATTTCCCAGTATCTGACCATACACACATATCAAACAGGTTCCCCAACGTAGTAGTGTTTTCTGTCTGATCCTTTCGTAGGGGCAGTACATTTGCCAGGATCAGAACATGAGGGTCTGAGGCCCTAGGAAGGTACAGGGACTGGTATGTTTTAGCGAATGCCCCCCTTGACGGTCTATGTTTGATGGATAGAGGGACCCTTCCCCCTTGTTCATGTAAGGTTAGACAGGTATTATTACCTAAGTTTTTGTCTAGGTCGGTATTGGCAGGGACGGATTGTAATGAAGAGATCTCATCTCTTCGGTGCAGTTGATGCTGGTTTTGATGAGCTGGATAAATCATTTGTGTTAATGTTTGGGGCTCAGCTTGAGCAGTAGGTGGCAGACTGCTCATAATGGTTGGCCTAAATATATACCCCTCTTTTGTGTTAGGGATCTCTGGTCCTTCTTCTCCCCCCTGAGTATACTGGTTCCCCTGGGCAATTCCACTGCGTAGACGCAGCGGAGACCTAACATGTTGATGTGTAAGCCCTGTGGGTTGATGAAAAGATGGTGTAACCAGACCTTCAATATGTGACAATCGCTCCTCAATTCTTACTAGTTGTGCTTGCAATGGGTTCAACAATACAGTGATTAAAGTCTCGAACCTCTTCCATACATCATCACCCTCTGTCGGTGGGAAAGAGGCATGGTCCGTTATCATCGAAGGAGATAGTATGGAGTTTGAGCCACTGACAGTTCCATTGGTAACTACGATTCCTTCCTTTCCTATACATTTTTTAGGTTGGGGTTTCTGCTTTGCCAGCTGCTTAGTCAATCCGCCACCCCTTCTACGTTTCTCTGGGGGCTCATTGTTCTTATCAGACCCAGCTATCGGACCCCGGCCTACTGCTGATGACTTAGATCTAGTTATAGGTTCGTCAGGAGGATTGGGGCCCACTGGTACGACTGTAGGTGTAGATAATGTCACTGATAGTGAAGGGGGGGCGGTGAGGCTAATAGGGGAGTTAGTGGGGTATTGGCACCAAGTGAGGAATGCTTCAATGCAATCAAAAAATCCAACGAAAGGCGTCTCTCGGTTATTGCAATCTTGTGGGATAGCACCTGACTCTGCCCTTGTTAAGAATGCATCCAATGTCCCTGCCATACTTCCCTTGATAATATATTACAGAAATTATATTTTTAAGAACACAACATAAATTTAGAAGTACATAACATTTTCAGTTTCCCTTTTTTGCTGTTCTCAGATTCCACTAAACTTCACCATGCACAGTGATTTCAATGTAGTATCATCATTGAACAGTGTGGAAAAAACAATCAAATTGATTGTAGAAAAAATCCCAAATCAGCGTAGAGCATCATTTTCAATATCTGTAGCTATGTGTTTTTCTATCTACACTTTGTTAATTACTTACTTTATCTATATTAACTCTATTATTTATCTCAAATACTTTTGCCAAAATGTAGACTCTCATTTACATCTGGTACAATATAGAGAACTACTTGCTCTTAAACACAATTTTCCAAATGCAATATCAATTAGTGCAAATAATATTCCAAACACTAATTATAAATACTAATAGTTTGCACTCCTGTCTACTTTATGTTCATATCATCCCAATAGGCTGAATGATGTACTCAAAACTTTGGCTTCAAAATAACAAATATGAATTTGGTAATTCATAAGGCAATCTAGGTTTGAATTCCAAGTTGGCATCATTACAATATGTCCATCCCTTATTACACTTTAAATACACAGTATAGTGTCCAGATGTTGTAGTAGGTCCATCATGGAAAATAATAGCCACTGCTGTAAAAGTTCCTCTTGAAATAGATATTTGAATTCCTTTAAAATTTGGAATTTTTGTTAGCAATTTTCTTCCATTAAAATGAGATATTTTCTAAATCTTTCTATATGTAATGTAGACAAATCTCTGATCTACAATGCGAACATCCCATGTCCTGATTGGCTCTTTTTATCAATTTGTTAAAATGTACTCATTTGAAGTCTGGTATTGTTAAGTATATGAATTGTTCTGTTTGTATTTCAGTGGTAGAAGTAAATTAACACTCTTCACAATTATGATCCCATCTGTAACTTAGTCCCAAAAAGTTTTCAATCTGTATTCCTTCACGTTCTAATACTCCAAGCATAAGCATTAGAAATTCTTGTGCATCTCGTTGTATATTGAGAGTAAATGTCAGGGAACCAGTACATATATTCAAAAGATGCCGAATGCCAGAAGCAGTATGGATTGTGCTTCTGTCAGTTACCATCTGTTGAAATACATGATGTAGTGCAGAACAGAATCTTTTTTCACAATTGCCCATGATATCATGATGAAGATCTTGTAAATAAAGCACAACATTCAGAATCACATTAGCACAACAGTTGATACCTGAACTATTTTCCAACTGGTCTCCTTCAATGTCATCAACAGTTTCCATTTTCTTTTTCTTTACACCTTCAAATTTATCTTCATTTGTTTTCTTTTTCTGAACCTCAATTGCACCTTTGACATATTTCCGTTTCGGACACACTACACGTTTCTCATATATGGGATATTCACCTAAATCAGGAGCATAAAGTCTTTTTAAACGATTGTACTCTAACACAATTTGCATCAGCACTAAACTTTTATCATCAAAATCTATGAAATACAAATCAGACATTGTTCTTACTCGAGACAATGCAACATATGGCATTCCCTCTTTGAATACTGTACTTCCAATATTTACAAAAGCAGTGTCTATACTTAAACCTTGTGATTTATGAATAGTTACTGCATGTGCTAAAGACAGAGGAAACTGTTGTCTGTGAACATACAAATCTTTTACAAGTAAAAAACGTACAACACAACACCCAATCTGTCTTACCTCTTTAATTTGGTCAAATTTTATAATCAAAAATTCTATTCCATCTCCATTCTGAAATTTTAAAAAATCAACAACTTTTCTCATTGCTCCATTTACTAAACCTTCTCCTACATTCAAATCACGCCATAGAATTACCCGACAGTTTATACATACATGTAAATTCTTTTCTAAGCCTGCAGTTTTAGATACAGACTTTTCCAAAGAATCCAATGTAGCCTGTAGTTTCTCTGTAAGAAGAATAGTCACTCCCTGGTGTTCAATTTTATCAAAAGCGTCAATTTCCACTGTTTGTTGTTTTTCCAGTTTGAGAATTTGGTGATTAAATATAGAACACTCTTGCAGTGTAGGCATTAGGCAAATTATAGACTGCTTTTCTCCAAGCATGTTGCACATTACTTCAACTGCTCTATTTCCAGTTGTAAACAAGTTCCTTAGTAGCTGACTTTCTAGTTGTTGATTAAATATAGAACACTCTTGCAGTGTAGGCATTAGGCAAATTATAGACTGTTTTTCTCCAAGCATGTTGCACATTACTTCAACTGCTCTATTTCCAGTTGTAAACAAGTTCCTTAGTAGCTGACTTTCTAAAGCTTGTATACCATGTTTTGTTAAGACACCAATTCTTATGTCTTGAAGAATATTTCTGTAATCTTCATCACTTGCTTGTTGCATATTCTTAACAAGTTATTTATATTCAAAATGTAACCAAATGTTCACATTTCCAATACTTCCCAAAGATGTCCTAGGTTCTTCATGGACAAGTGTTTTAAAAACAGGTTGTCCTTTTACAGGAGTAAGTTGTAGTAAATCTCCGAATACCATCATCATCAAAATCTTTACTCAGCTATTAACCCTTCCATGCTCATGACGAGCTCAGCTCGTCATGCTGCGCAGTGCTCGTAGTGCGCATGACGAGCTGAGCTCGTCATGAACCCGTCCGCTTAATGCAATGCCTCGCACAGGGCGAAAATCGGCCGCGCATGGAAGGGGTTAAAAGCAAAACATCCATAAAAGCACAGATAGTATAATACATTTAAAAATTTGCAAATTTTTTAAAATACAGGATAGTTAAGACCATTCATTACTAATTTACAGCACAATACTTTTTCTTGCATTAATCGATTTCAGAATAAACAGGGCAGCTTTATAGCACGTCAATGGATCCTCTAGGGTTACCAGAAATTTCATTGCAATTTTGTGGGACCTAATATTATGGGTAACAAACAGGGGCTTAAGATAAAAACATCTAAAATTACCATAGAATTTACAAAATAGTAGAAAGTGCAGCGTGCTTTGTTTACTCTTATTGTTGCACGGACATGGCATTGAATCTGGGGGACGCGATTTCATTTTAGGGAAAGCAACACAATAGTGGGCAATACCACATCTTAATCTCATTAAGACAAATCGATGCTGTGCATTGGTCACATGTGGCAGATAACTATTAGCTCCCTCATCTGACATGTAGGATTTATATCAAACCACAGTCGATTTAGTCAGGTCCGATTTTACTCTAAGTTTTTGTCTTAATGACAGGAACGAGTCTTTAATCTCTTTCTTTGTGACCGACAATAATTTCCCAGTATCTGACAATACAGACATATCAAACAGGTTCCCCAACGTAGTAGTGTTTTCCGTCTGATCCTTTCGTAGGGGCAGTACATTTGCCAGGATCAGAACAAGAGGGTCTGAGGCCCTAGGAAGGTACAGGGACTGGTATGTTTTAGAAAATGCCCCCCTTGACGGTCTATGTTTGATGGATAGAGGGACCCTTCCCCCTTGTTCATGTACTGTTAGACAGGTATTATTACCTAGGTTTTTGTCTAGGTCGTTATTGGCAGGGACGGATTGTAATGAAGAGATCTCATCTCTTCGGTGCAGTTGATGCTGGTTTTGATGAGCTGGATAAATCATTTGTGTTAATGTTTGGGGCTCAGCTTGAGCAGTAGGTGGCAGACTGCTCATAATGGTTGGCCTAAATATATACCCCTCTTTTGTGTTAGGGATCTCTGGTCCTTCTTCTCCCCCCTGAGTATACTGGTTCCCCTGAGCAATTCCACTGTGTAGACGCAGCGGAGACCTAACGTGTTGATGTGTAAGCCCTGTGGGTTGATGAAAAGATGGTGTAACCAGACCTTCAATATGTGACAATCGCTCCTCAATTCTTACTAGTTGTGCTTGCAATGGGTTCAACAATACAGTGATTAAAGTCTCGAACCTCTTCCATACATCATCACCCTCTGTCGGTGGGAAAGAGGCATGGTCCGTTATCATCGAAGGAGATAGTATGGAGTTTGAGCCACTGACAGTTCCATTGGTAACTACGATTCCTTCCTTTCCTCTACATTTTTTAGGTTGGGGTTTCTGCTTTGCCAGCTGCTTAGTCAATCCGCCACCCCTTCTACGTTTCTCTGGGGGCTCATTGTTCTTATCAGACCCAGCTATCGGACCCCGGCCTACTGCTGATGACTTAGATCTAGTTATAGGTTCGTAAGGAGGATTGGGGCCCACTGGTATGACCGTAGGTGTAGATAATGTCACTGATAGTGAAGGGGGGGCGGTGAGGCTAATAGGGGAGTTAGTGGGGTATTGGCACCAAGTGAGGAACGCTTCAATGCAATCAAAAAATCCAACGAAAGGCGTCTCTCGGTTATTGCAATCTCGTGGGATAGCACCGACTCTGCCCTTGTTAAGAATGCATCCAATGTCCCTGCCATACTTCCCACTGTCTGATCAGCACGGGTCTTCCTTTTGGCCATCACTTATAGGTATTAAAGATATGTAGAGATAAAATGCAAAATAAAACGTGCAGTCCTGCCAACTATAATAAGTTACCTTGATGCATGTCTTTATATGGCCCCGGGGCACAGATAACAGAGGGTAGGCCCAGTCCAGTCTCTTTCAGGCTCTGACAGGCACGGATGGGCCCGCCCTTGGCCCAGGCTTTGCCCGGGTGGGTCCCGCGCTGCGGGAGCCCGGAGCTGATTAAGAGCACTTCCGTGCGTGGGAAAATCGCGTTGGCGCCTCCTGGCGCGTGAGGGCTGCTGGGGACTGGAGTCCCGAAGGTAAAGTGCTGCGTGCGTGGGCTCGAGGGTCAAGGAAAGGCTCCCGCTCTCCGAATACAATTAAATGTTTTCCCCCAAACAAAACATCGTAATCTGTTTTTAAAATCTGTTGCATTCTTAAGTGTACAAATGCAAGCATTAAGTTTGAGAACACACTCACCTCATCAATGATTAAAAGTTTCATTTTCTCCAGTGCTCTTGAGACTTCATAACAAGCTCCTCCAGATAGCTTCCGATATTCCAATTTATTATCATGTTCAACTGATAGCATAGGTAATCAATGTAAAATAATTCCTTTAATGTTGTGTGCTGCTAATCCAGTTAGAGCTGGCACAACACAAGATAAATGTGATTCTGTAGATTTGTGTAGATAACTGGTCAAAACTTTAATTAAGAAACATTTTCCTGTTCCAGCTTGACTGCTGATGTACATTAGAATAGATTTAAATGATGAACATTGGCATTCATTTTTTTCATGTAGCAAACCATGTTGTATCTGTTCTTTCACTTGTAGATATATTTCTTTCTGTTCAATATTTAGTTGTTCTTCTAAGGTTTCCAATAGAGTAATATCTTCTTGTGCTTGTTGCATTGCAGTTTCTTCCTCATTCATGGCTATTGCTGCTTCATTTTTGATAATTGATTGTCCCAGTGGATCTTGACTTAGTGGAACAGAACTTTGACTGTCTTGAGAACTGTCTCTAGCTATTTCAGCTGCAATAGTACTTTCTTGTTCCAACTCTTCATTTAACATTTGTAGATATGTAGGGAAAGTTGTGCACTGAATACTATCTTTACTTGCATTAAAAGAATCTTCATAGCAGTCAAAATCTCTAAGTAATTCCGTTTCACTACGCTAAGGCTTGAACAGTTGCAGAAGTGCAAAATAGAAAAATTCCCTTTTATCTGGACTTTAGCAACTGAGTTTTCTGTGCTTAATAAGATTTCCTTTGGCATGTTTTACCAAACATCCGTCACATCCAATTACTGCATATTTTTCTTCTTCTATATTTTCTGTAACTTTCTTTTTAAAGCAGTAATGTTGAAGTATTTCATAGAAACATAGGTTTTTGAGATGTGGATTCCTTTTTGGATAGTATGTATCCAACATATTAGTTTTAAAAATATCTGTACTTTCTGGTTCATTCTGTGCTAAGTATTCGATTTCTTAGACCTAGACTTAACAAATGATTCCTCTTGACTTTGAATATAAATTGGCTGAACTCAAGCGATCCGAACATTCATAGGATCCAATCTCTCGATGGGAAAGCATTCTCAGCTGAAGCTGTACAATTTCTTGCTAGGACTTTTCTCTTGTGAAATTTCTTCCCACATTTCTTTCATCTCTGTCTTTTCAGATTTGGTTATATATGATGTAACATGGCGAGCTACAGCAATTGAATTATCTGCAACATACTGGATATACATGTTTGCATTCCACATTTTCAAAATAACTGGATTGTAGTCATTAATGTACTTTAAAGCTTCTGTTCTTTTTAAGTTGTATGTATTCTTGTGAGATTTCCGAGTTATTGTATGCCTTACTGCTGACAAAAAACTATTAACTCTTCCTTTAGAAATTATAGGACGTGGGAATCCAAAACGACATTCTGTATAAATTTTTCCTTTACAATTGTATTTTTGTCTGGAGTATTTCCCACATCGATGACTTTGAAATCGTAGAACTTGTTGTGTCATGCTCTTTTCTCCTCCATCTCTAAGAATGGTACATGTAACATACTGTTCGATGAAAGACAAAACAGTTTAATCAGTATCAGTTCCAAATGTTGGTGCATTCTTTATCCATAATAGCATGTGTATATGAGAAGCACCTCTGGCTTGGCACTCCTTTCCCCCAAAAAAATCTGTTACCTCTCCAAGAGGTGGATTATTTTTATTGCAGATAAAAGGCATCATAGCTTGAAACCTATAATTAAAATATCTGCATACATTAACAGGATCCAAGGAACACAGTTCTCCAGCTGTCTTCAATTCAATGTTTTTAACATCTGAATTTGCTTCTTGTAGAAATTCAAGTAAATCGTCCCACACATATTCAGCACATCTAAGTGTTACAAACCATGTAGGAGTACCTAAGTTTCTTAACATGCATTTAAGTTCTCCATGACGACGATACCAATACTCATTGGTAACATGTTGACGCACCTTCAAATTAATTACCTGAGATTCTACATTTTCATCTCTTTGTTGAACTTTGTCCATGAATTCCTTTGCAGAAACATGTGGAAGATGAACTCCTGTTTTCAATAGGTGGTTCACTGCATATGAAAGTGTAGACAAATCACTTTCAAACAGAAGATGAAATATATATGGAATGCACTGTAGAAATCTTGGATCTTCAGAGTACAATCTTGTCGAGCGGTATTCTAAATCTGGAATCGGTAAAGCTTGCTCATCAAATCATCCACCTTCTCCAGTGGGGAATAGCTGTGGAAAACAACAAGCTTCTAAACTTTTTTCCCATACACTCATGGGAGTTCCCTTTGCTTCCTTCATTTGAAATAATGCAATACTGTTTCCAATCATTTCCTTTGAATGTAGAGGATGTATAGTATAATGTTCATAAATCTATTCACTCTTGGACTTGTCCACTTTTTCTATTTGGCCACTTGAAATTTCTGTTTCATCTTCAAACAAGATAACCTGTTCATCAACATTTACATTCATATCATAAATATTATTTTGTACCAGATATAATGTAGCCTTTTGAAATTTATTAACATCTACAAACTCTTTCCATATTGTTCGACTCTTTGTTGGTACACCATTTACTAGGATAACTCCTCCCTGTCTACACCAACAGTTTCAATATTTTTCTTAAAATCTAAAGGTAAGTACACAACTCTTGCTTTCAGACCTCTTTGTAAATCTGTTGGTAGCAGCTTACCTGTTTTAGGCTCCACATGAACTATAGCCTGAAATTGGTGCACAGATTGAATAAGAATGGACTCATATGCATTCAAATCTGCCAGTTCCTGAGGAATAGCTACCAACTCTACGTTGTTATGTACTGCTCTAGCTGGCATTTTGTTCTCTTCTATTTTGTTGTAACAATATTTACAAATAAGTTGATCAGTGCCAACTCAAACCGACCTTCTACCAACAAATAAGCACCAAATTGCTGCCACTTATCATTGATTTCCTTTTCACTTTTTAAATATAAATCAACATTCCTAGTTTGACTTCTATAGTGAGTACGTCGAAAACAAATACAAACAGAGTTTGGTTTTTCAGATGAAACTGTCTTAAACTTTGTAATTTCATCTGCAAACTCATCAATACTAATCTCTTTTACCTGTTCTTCAACACCTACACTTATCAAGCTCTCACTTTCTCTACACTCCTCTTCTGAACCAAAAAAACGAATCTGTATATCATCACAAACTTTTTGTACATCTGAAAGTGAACAGTGCAGAAGAGCTGTGTTCATTTCACTTAAACATAATGCAGGACTTTTTACATAGTAGAGTCTCCTTAATAACTTCCGCATTTCTGAGTGGTGTACTGCTAACATTCTTAAATGATGAAAAGTACTTCCACACACTTTTCTTGAAAGACAAGCCAGAGAATGATCCTGCAAGTTAGTATATTTTCTTATTTTACATGGATCTAGTCCTTGTAACGTTTTAATCTTCTTTCTAAGACTTTTTTTGCATATACTCGTAAAAAATTTGCAATATGTCAATAGATTCCTGTTAAAATCTGCAAATACTGCTACAATCCCACTTATATACAGGAGCTTGTGTACGCTTCCCTTGAACTTCTTCAGCTATTACTTCTTTCACACTCCTAACAACCATTTTTTCTTTTGGAAAGGGACAATCATCTTTCATCTCATAGCATCGACCATAGTATCAACTGCATGTACTAATGTGTTCTGTTGAAAGTAGCTTTCATCATTAAAGAAAGGATAAGTACTAGAAGTGTGCTTCCATTCACCAGTAAAGGTTTTACAAAAATACTTCTATTAACAAATCTTTTTCTTCTGCTTTTCTCTTTCATAAACACTATTGTTTTATCCAATCTTCTCATTCTCTTCAATATTAATATAAATAATTTCTGTTTCAATTCAAAAGCAGTATCTACTACACTTTCAATGTGTTGCTTCTTCTTATACGCTGCTGATCATCTTTTATGCTTTTTACAATCTTTTAATACATTTTGAATTACTGTACTTCGAAACATTCGTATACGTATCTCTTTTAAATTGTTTTTGTCTTCTTATAACATGTGTTTTTTCCAAAAACTAATGTTTTTTTACCATTAAAATTCTTCTTCTCCTTGTTATTTGTTGTAAAACTTTTCTTTTTCCTTTTCATTATTATTGTCTTTCTTTAATCTATCTGCAACTGTTTTAAGAAATTGTTTAGTACACTTACCAGAACAGACTTTATCTTGAGTAACATTTTGGGCTTTTTCTAGTGCACTTTTTAGTTTGGTTTCAATACTTCTATTTTCTTTGTTGCCTTCTCTTTTCGTGTTTTCTTGCCATCTTCAATTTGTAATCCAAACAAAATAATTTTCGAAAAGAAAGAATAGTTTCGATAGTTTCTTACATCAATTAAGTATTTTAAATTAATTACATCTCAATATTCTTAATAACTAGGAAGCAATTAATTACAATTACATTGCTATTCTCTTTATAACAAATACAAAAACTGTAGAAACAAGCAAAACAACTGCATAAACAGGAAAAAAAATGGTGAAAGAGAAAGAAAGGGACTGAAAGAAAATGAAAGGTTTAGAAACAGGAAAAAGAAATACACAAACAACAGCACTGCTACTGCTACTGAAAAATGTGGGAAATGCAGAAAGAGGCAACAGAGGTGCAGAAAGAGACAATAGGGGTGCACAAAGACACAACAGAGGTGCACAAACATGCAAGAGAGGTGCACAAAGATGCAAGAGGGTTGCAAAAAGAGGCAAGAGGGTTGCAGAAACAAGAAGAGAGGACAGAAAGAACCAAGAGAACCGCAGAAAGAGCCAAGAGAACTGCGTAAACAAGTAAGAAAAGCTCAGAATGAAGCAAGTGAGGTACAGAAACACGGAAGAGGGATGCAGAAAGAGACAACAGAGGTGCACAAAGAGGCAAGAGAAACACAGAAAATAGGAAAGAGGGGTGCAAAAAGAGGAAAAAGGGATGCAGAAAAAGGCAAGAGGGGTGCAAATAGAAACAAGAGAACTGCACAAAGATGCAACAGAGATGCAAAACGAGGGAAGAGAAGTACAGAAAGAGGCAACACAGGTGCAGAAATAAGCAAGATGAGTATCAAAAGAAAGAACCAACACAGGTGCAGAAAGTAGGAAGACAAGTGTAGAAAAAAGCAACAAAGGTGCACAAAGAGGCAAGAGGAATGCATAAGGAATCAAGAGATGCGCAGAAAGGAAAATGAGCTGCAGAAAGGCACAAGAAAAGTGCAAGAAAGATATAGAAACAGGCAAGAGAGTCTCAGAAAGGGGAAAAAGGGGTGCAGAAAGAAACAAAAAAGGTACTGAAAGAAACAAGAGAAGTTCAGAAAAAAAGCAACAGAGGAGCAGAAATAGATAAGACGGGTGCAGTGCAGAGAGATACAACATAAATGCAGAAAGAAGCAACAGAGGTGCAGAAACAGTCACGAGAAGTGCAGAAAGAAACAAGAGAACTCCAGAAATGCAAAAAAGCAATCATTTGCAATATTACTATTGTAAATCTCACCATGTTCCTAAAAATATGCATGCATTCATCTCTACCTTTTGCTGGTGGCATCACACATAATAGAACCATACAAATAGTTATATACCTGTGTTACACACATCTAGCATCTTCAGATGCACAACACGTATGAGAATACATGTGCAAGTACAAACATAGCTCAGTCACAAGACCATGCAGACCTATAAACTTGACAGACGCCAGTTCCCATTCCAAGCAGGCATCTAGATTTATGCTGCATACTTCAAGTGTACCTCTCCACAGACTCTTACAAAGTAGCCCAATCCCTAATCCCTCTGCCAACATGTATTAAACCTCACTTTTGTGTTGCAGCTTCACCATTCTACTACTACTCAGGGTGTTGGGCCTAGCCAGGTATAAAGCAGCAACCCTTCGCATGTCTCTGTTGTAAGTCTCACCATATTCCTGAAAGCATGCATGCATGTGTCTGTACCTTTTGCTAGTGGTATCATATATAAAAGAAAAATACAAATAAATGTATACCTGTGTTTTATACATCTATTATCTTCAGATGCATAACACGTATCAGAATACATGTGCAAGTAGAGACATACCTCAGTCACAAGACCATGCAGATCTTAAAACTTGACAGACTTCACTTCACATTTCAAACAGACACCTAGATTTATGCAGCGTACTTCAAGTGTACCTTTCCACAGACTCATACAAAGTAGCCTAATCACTAATCCCTCTGCCAACATGTCTTAAACCTCACTTTTGTGCTGCAGCTTCACTAAATATGTTACTACTTAGGGTGTTGGGCCTAGCCAGACATAAAGCAGCAACCCTTCTCATGCCTCTCTTGTATGTCTCACCATATTCCTGAAAGCATGCATGCATGTGTGTATACATTTTGATAGTGGCATCATATATAAAAGAAACATACAAATAGATGTATACCTGTCTTTTATACGTCTAGCAACTTCAGATGCATAACACGTATGAGAATACATGTCCAAGCAGAGACATACCTCAGTCACAAGACCATGCAGACCTTAAAACTTCACAGACTGCACTGCCCATTTCAAGGAGACACCTAAAATTATGCGGCGTACTTCGACTGTACCTTTCCAGAGACTCATACAAACTACCATAGTCACTAATCCATCTACCAATGTACACATATTAGTATGCACAAACTATTTGAACATTTTGTAACATATTTCAAACATCACACTTCTCTAATAATTTCAAAACTTCGAAAATAATGCTTTTCAAATCTAAAAATATCACTACAAAGCGTGACGCACTACTACATAATACATAACACACCTTGCAAATTTGTAACTCACCTTTCAAATAGTATTGCAGAAAATGAAATATCAGAAACTCATAAAAGATTTTCTTTGCACACAATAAATATAATGCACCACTCTCAACAACGTAAAACCAGTAATGGCAAACTTTTCCTCTCTTTCTGCACACAAATACATGTAAGCAACAAATCAAATTGCTTCCTACATTATTTCAAATTGTGAAACACATTTCTATTGGTTAGACATATTAACCCTTTCTAACTGTCTTCTAAAAGTGCCCAAACTGGTTCTGCAATTTTCTGAAGTCGCGACTCCACCGTGGTGCAGCAGTGTAGCATCGCGATGGAGCTGCGAACCCTTACGGGAGTTCAAAAAGCTTTTTCTAATAATACTAGTATTATTTATTAACAACACACTACTTCTACACACACTACTGACTTAGAAAAACTTAATTTAGTAACATATCACTTACATATAAGTTCCCATTTTAAATCCACAGTTAAGTTTCAACCCTTCCCACATTCTGTTTAATACTAGTTTTCATAGTAACACTTTCTGCAACATTCAACTGTACCAAAAGGTAACAACTTCACCACATTTTGAAATTCAACACACAAGCTTACAAATGTAAACAGCAGGTGTGGTTGACTTTTGCAAAATATTACCTTTTCCTATCTACTGTACTTTTCAAACATTTTTTAATAACCAATCAGAAACATGCTTCTTCAAAAAGTAACATGCATCCTATTTTTGAGTGCACAGTGTTGATGAACAGCCAATCACTTGTCAGCTTTTTCAAAAACAGCATCTTCTCCACCATTTCTCCACCATTTTAGATACCTCTCATTCTACCAACTGACTAACTCAGCTACAGACATCTTTTCATTCCTTCCAAACAACCCTTCTAGTGCAAAAGGTATGCTGAACACAGAGGTATTGACAAAGACCTAGGTTTGCAAAATATGGATATTAAATGGATTGCACAGAGAGGATTAAAGTGGCACCAATTGATGCCTTTGGTTAAATCTTTTTGCATCTCCAACCCCCTGACCTCATGATTGTGCACTGTGGTGGCAATGACGTAGGCACATTGACTGGGGTAGGGCTGGAAATCCTAATGAAGGATACCTTTGCTCAGTTGATGTTGCTTTTGCCTCAAACTGTCTTTGTTTACTCTAATATATCCCAAAGACAGGAATGGAAGTGGTCAAATCAATTCTGTCCACAGATTGAGAAAGCTAGGAAGAATGTCAATAAAGCTGGTTCTGCTTACCTCAGAGACCATAGGATGGGCTCCATCTATAACAACAATCTATGCTTCGATATGGATGACATCTACAGAAGTGATGGAGTTCACTTCACATATGAAGGGAACAGAGTGTTTCTCAACAACCTTAAGCTGTGCATCCGCACTTACATGTGGCTCCAATAAAGTCATAATGAAAACAAGGGCGTGCAGATATCGGCAAAATGGAGCCAACAATTAGCAATTACAATAACGGGATCAGAAATACGAGAGGCACAGGAAATATTTGAACAGGCAGGAATATCTGTTAATCTCAAAATGCAACAATTTACAAGGGTATATATGCTTTATCACATACCGGAACGTATTTCCAAATGGACATCCTCTATGAATTCATCACGTGTATATTGCCCAAAATGCAACCTTTATGCTGCAGATATTGTACATAAGTTTATTGAATGTCCAGCCCTAAAAGAATTCTGGGATAGTTTATTTCGATTGTTATCTACACAGATCGGGCTGAACTTTTGCCTAAGTTACAAAGAGATATTAATTGGCTTACAGAAGGGTGACAACCATGATCTTAAATCTTTTATGTCAATCATTACAGCTAGTGAGCGCTTATGCATTGCGACGGCATGGGTGGAGCTAATACCACCTAGAGTTGGTGAATTCTGGTCAATAGTCCGACGAACATATGAGTGTGAAATGGCAATAGCTAAGGCACATGGACCCAGACGAGTCACAAAAGTGGTTAAGATTTGGTCCAAACTACAATGGATGTAATTTATAGCATTAAAAATTGGTGAGTTGACTTTGGTAGGGGGTAGAGGAAGGCAATTGTTCTTTGCTCTATGAATATTTATTTCTCTATCTTGGTTTTTCTGGTTTTTTTCTCTTCATTTTGTTAATTGAAGAAGCTAATGATATGTATTAATATGTGATCTAACTCTGTAAGATGATATGTGCATTCTGACTCAAGATAAAATAAAAAATATAACAAAAAAAAGAAAAAGAAGGGCTCTTTTAGAGCCACCCTATAACCCAACAGTGAATATTTTTTAACCTACATACTCTTTTTAAATATTTTCCGGATTTGCGAACCTGTCGTGAATCTGCAAAACAAAAGCACAAATTTAATGTACTACAACACAATACACTTTTCAAGTTTAACTTTTAAATTTAATTTTTTATATTATTACTAACTCTATCAAATTTAATGTGATTATTAACTTCAATCTCACTAACTCTATAAAACATATTCACAAATACATCACTACCTTCAGAATTATATACTATTAAATTATTTATTTGAGGTGGATCGGCAAATCCACCACAACATTACACTGGGGGCCGCGATGGGGTCGCGACTCCTATCACGAGAGAAAAAAATTAATAATTAATGACCACCAGTTCCATTACCCGATCTCGGCCCTGAGGACGCCATCCCCCGGGGCCTGGCAATTTGTGATTTAAAAAAAAAAGGGAGAGGGGCTGTTGGACCCCCTCCCGGGCCAGTTTTGGCCCCGGGGACCCCATTCCCCAGGGCTTGGCCAATCTTTTATTTTCCAATTTTTTGTTTTTAAAAGGGGAGGGGGGCTGAGTGGCCCTCCTCCCAGGCCATTTTTTGCCCCGGGGACCCCATCCCCCAGGGCATGTCCTCACGTTGGGGATTGCTGGGGGAGCCCCAATGCCCCTGCGGTCCCTGCCGGCTCCCCACCCCCTGCGGGAGCCAGCATTGCTCTTGTAAAAAGGAAGCTGCAAACATGCAACTCCTTTTGCTCAAAAGCAATACTGCTTCGCTTCATTAAAGCGAGAGCAGTTTTCCTGCTCTCGCTTCCATGAAGCAGAGCAGAAGTTTACTATGGCAGGGCGGGAGCAGTGCTCTCATTCTTCCATAGCAAACAGCAATGACCCAGGGGTGGGCACCCCGGGACATTGCTGGAGCCGGCCCTAAGGGGTGGTGGTCACCAAGGCCAAGGAGGGCTCCATGAGGGGGGTCGCCCAGCCCCCTCCATCAGAATTAAAGCCCCGGGGAGGTGGTGGTCACCGGGGCTGGGGGTCCGCAACAGACCCCTGCATGTACATATACATGTACCAGAGCAGTGGTGGTCCCTGGGGCAGTGTGGGGGGCTCGAGCCCCCCACACCATAATTTTAAATTTAGCCCCGGGGAGGTGGCAGCCCCCGGAGCTGCAGGGGGCCGCGTGGCCCCCTACTTTTATTGTATATTGCCCCAGGAGGTGGCTGTCCCCGGGGCTGGAATTTGATAAAGTGAGCCCAGGGGAGGCGGCAGTCCCCAGGGCTGTGGGGGGCCATGTGCCCCCCGCATTTAATAATTATTGCCCCGGGGAGGTGGCGGTCTCTGGGGCTGCATCGGGGGGCAGGAGCCCCCCACACATTTGTTTAATAAAATAAAGCCCCGGGGAGTTGGTGGTCCCCGGGGCTGTGGGGGTTGCGTGTCCCCGCATTTAAACGAGTATTGCCCCGGGGATGCAGGGGCCCACAAATCCCCCCATCATATTACAGCATTGTACCTGGGACCTGGCCCACCCGGGGGCTTAATAAAACAAAGCGCGGGAGATTCACAGACCATACACGAATACTGCCGAAAATATTTTATAAAAAAGGTTTTTTGTGGCCTCCGGGGTCCCTGTGAACCCTCTGAGCAGGCCTAGGGTGTCAGGGTGTATCTACCCTGCCCCTTTTTTTTGTTTTTTTACTGTTTTTCTTGTCACTCGTTGAATTGAGTCACAAGATGGCTGCCAACACTTCCTGGTTTGAAGTGTTTGCAGCCAATCAGAGTCGCGATCGTGATCGGGAGGGTTCGCAGATCCACAGCGGTCAGTAGATATCTATATTTCATGGCAATGATTTATCATGTATACTGACATTGAAGAAGGCGTTGTGCCGAAACGCGTCTGTCAGTGCTTTTGTGACTTGCCTAATAAAACACTGCTGAAATCTACCAGAGAGTGCACCCTTGACTGGCTTTGTGACTGGATTACCGGAGATGAGATATATATATATATATATATATATATATATATATATCCTTTCCGCAAAGTCCACCTTTACTGACTGCTGGGCGCTCTGTGGTGGTGCGTGTCGAGTACGGCAGGACCAAGTCGCTATAAATATCGCCACAATATCCCTTTGAACAGGGATTTCACCGCACTCACAGCTCTTTAAAGTTGGATACAGTATGAATCATCACATCATACCATCGCTGGTTCCAGGGTGTTTTATTTTCTAAAAACGCTGCCAACACACAATACGTTTGGTCTCAGCCGAGACCTTGCTACGGGAACAATCGACACACAGGGCGCCATACTCTTTCAGTTCTATTTAAAGGAATATATTTCATGACCTAACTTCCTGTTAAGTCCAACTGCTGCATCATGGTATTTGTAGTTGCGTTTTCCATGTTGTCGTTAAATCTATGCATCATTTTTACGTTAAAGTGCATTATGGCAACAGAATGAGCTAGTGGCATAACATTTACATATTTCTCGTTACAGCACTATTTAGTCTATAAATTCAATCCTTCCATCCATTTCAAAGTGTTCTATTTACACAATCGAAAGGAAAACAAATTAACATTCTTAAATAACGTTTCATGCGATAATTTAGGGTAACTACATTAATTCAAGTAGTTAAGTGATATTTTAATTAGCTGCTGTCAATGGCTGGGCTTGAACCTCGTTCTCTATTTCCATTCCACATATCTTAACATACTGAGCTATTCCCTCTTGCTTATTTTGTAGGTGTTCTTGGCATTCATAACCTATTCCAGTGTTATCCATTTCAACCCTGGCACCCGGCCACTATAATGGGGAATATGCATTTTTGTGATTTTTAAGTTATGAAACTATAATTGATATTATACCCTTACTTTCTAAAGCAATCCAGCCCTCCAGGAGGGGCCGGGTGCCAGGGTTGAAATGGATAACACTGGAATAGGTTATGAATGCCAAGAACAGCTACAAAATAAGCAAGAGGGAATAGCTCAGTATGTTAAGATATGTGGAATGGAAATAGCGAACGAGGGTTCGAGCCCAGCCATTGACAGCAGCTAATTAAAATATCACTTAACTGCTTGAATTAATGTAGTTACCCTAAATTATCGCATGAAACGTTATTTAAGAATATTAATTTGTTTTCCTTTTTCGTTGTGTAAATAGAACACTTTGAAATGGATGGAAGGATTGAATTTATAGACTAAGTAGTGCTGTAACGAGAAAATATGTAAATGTTATGCCACTAGGTCATTCTGTTGCCATAATGTAATTTTAACGTAAAAATGGCGCCATGATTTAACGACAACATGGAAAGGCGCAACTACAAATACCATAATGCAACAGTTGGACTTAACAGGAAGTTAGGTCATGAAATATATTCCTTTAAATAGAACTGAAAGAGTATGGCGCCTGTGTTGATCGATTGTTCCTCGTGAGCAAGGTCTCGGCTGAGACCGAAACGCGTTGGGGTTGTGTGTTGGCAGCGTTTTTTGGAAAATAAAAACACCCTGGAACCAGCGATGGTATGATGTGATGATTCATACTTGTATCCAACTTTAAAAGAGCTGTGAGTGTGGTGAGGAAATCCCTGTTCAAAGGGATATTGTAGGCGATATATATATATATATATATATATATATATATATATATATATATATATATATATATATGGCTCCAAAACAGGCACCAAGCACTCACAGGACTTTCTTTGATTTATTCAGAGCAAATGCATTTCGGCACACAGCCTTCCTCAGTGCTCATTACAACTTCATCAAAGGTAACGTGTGTTTAAATTACTGAAAGGGTAACTTCATTGGTGGAAACTTGAAAAATGGCAAGTGACAAAGGACTGTCAAAGTTTGTAGTGCAAATACCAGTGTTTCTGGCCGCCATGTCAGCATGTTTTTCCTTTGCTTTAACCAGATGGTAATTATTTCGTTTTTCTTGCTTATGAAGTCTCTCATGGAAAATGCAGCATTTATTCTTGCACAAAATGTAAAAACGAAATGTTCAAGTTGTACCTCACATGCAGGCTGAATTCACACAGTCCTTTGTAAGATGATAGCCACAGTGCCACCAAACAGAGGTGCCTTATCATCAGGCTGTCTGTCCCTCGCCGCTGCCGTGGTTTTCTGAATAGTGTCCAATCCCACAGGTTTTCGTCTGTATGACTGCATTCCCACAATTAAATAATTGTCAACTCTTCAGGTTGATGGGATGGTATCACATTTCAGCCACAGCGGTTCTGGCAGAAATTAAATTACAGCTCCAGGTTTCACCCAACTGCCGAACTCTGGACGGGTGCTATCACTGATAGCGTGAGGGTGAATCACGTAGAAAATATGAGGCTCCAAAACAGGCTCTAAGCACTCACGGGACTTTCTTTGATTTATTCAGAGCAAATGCATTTCGGCACACAGCCTTACTCAGTGCTCATTAGTCCAATCCCAGCGGTTCTGGCAGAAATTAAATTACAGCTCCAGGTTTCTCCCAACTGCCGTGAGTGCTTAGTGCCTGTTTTGGAGCCTCATATTTTCTACATGATACACCCTCACGCTATCAGGAGATAGCACCCGTCCAGAGTTCGGCAGTTGGGTGAAACCTGGAGCTGTAATATATATATATATATATGTATATATATATATATTATCTACTGGCGGTCGCCAGTAGATAGTTATAGTTAAAACCTATTATCCATAGGAAATCCGCGACATTCTATTTAAAATAACGTTGGCGCCGGTTGACGAATCTTCGCGAAAGTTTCCAACTTGTTGGGGCGCTCCGGTCCGCTCCTATCCTGAAAGTCTCGGGGTGATACGTCAGCGGGGGCCGAGAAAAGGGGGTCCCAAAACGCGTTTTCCCCATTCATTTTTCCATAGGAACCTTTAGTCGCAGCTACAGCCCGAACTGCTGAACGGAATTACACCAAATTTGGCAAAGAGGTAGCCCTTGGTTCAGTGTCGTGCCTTCTGCTTAAATGGTGTAAATCCGTTCAGTAGTTCCTGAGAAAATCAAAAGTAAAGTCACATATATATCTGGGCGGAGCCTAACCACACATGTCATTGTGAGATCTGATTGGCTGTCAGCACTTCATCCTGGAATTGCTGGCAGCCATCTTGGGACCAATATAAATGATAGTACCTCATTGAAATGCATTGTAGTGAATAGAAGATTTTGAGGGTCACCAAAAGGAGAACTATAAAGGGTGATAACAGGCTTTAGTTACATTAGAATTTATTTGTTGATGGTACCATACTAATTTTAGGAATTGTGGTGTATTCTAAGGTGATTTTACCATGTGAAAAACCTTCTGCTGGGATATCATGAATCATGTTTGAGAGAACACTATTTTCTCATGCTTGTCCCATGGAGGTTTGGAAGGTGCTCCAGAAGCTAAAATGAGAGCATATTTTCTGTAAATTCACATTATCTTTCTCACTCATGTGAGAATGAAGTCTGACATTCTCAGTAAAACATGTACATCCAACAAGGGCAGAGACTGTCAGTTGATTCCTTTGTGTTCTACTGCAGCTTCCCAGAGTGTTCTAAAGAACAACTAGAGTGCTAACAGCCTTACTTATGACAAAAGTATGGCACACCTGAAGCCATCTTGATTGGAATAAACTGGTAACACTTAAAACATTTAATTTAAAAAGGAACAAAATGAGGGGGTTCATTTTGTCATAGAAATTATGGTTAGTGCTGTAGAAAGAAAAATTAGGACATATTTCAAGTGTGATCTCAAATATCTTCCTGTTATATTTCAACAGGAGCAGCCTGCCAGTTGATGCCTTTGTGTTCTACTGCAGCTTCCCAGTGTGTTCTAAAGAACAACTAGAGCGCTAACAGCCTTACTTATGACAAAAGTATGGCACACCTGAAGCCATCTTGATTGGAATAAACCGGTAACACTTAAAACATTTAATTTAAAAAGGAACAAAATGAGGGGTTCTTTTGAAATAGAAATTATGGTTAGTGCTGCAGAAAGAAAAATTAGGGCATGTTTTAAGTGAGATCTCATATCCTCTTCTATTTCATTAGAAAATTCTGACATGCAGACTGAAACAATCACTTTCAATACCAGCAGCAGACTACCAGTTAACTCCCTGGTGAGCAGTAGCTTTACTCCAGTGATCTAATGAGCAACTAGAGTGCTAACATTCTGAATTTATGGCAGATGTGAGACACATCTGAATGCCTTCTTGATGGAATCAAAGTAAAAACTGAAAGCATTTCCTACTGAGAAGACTGCAGTAAATGAAGAAATTAGGAAACTTCATAACAAAGAAGTCTTCCAAGATGGCCACCAGTGAAAAAAGAGCCCAAATGTAGCACAAATATTACCCAGATGTAGCCGACATATAGCCCAATGACAAAAGTGTGCAAAACACTTTTTATTTTTAGTTTTTTTGCAGTTTTATGTAGTGCAGACTGGTCAGGTATTGGAGCATTGCATCTTAAAACATGACCCCCCTACACTACAAAAACACCACTGCACTACCTTAAACCCTAAAACACTACCCCCAGCACGACCCCCTACACTACACAAGCACCACTGCACTATCCTAAACCCTAAAACACTACCCCCAGCACGACCCCCTACACTACCCAAACACCACTGCACTAACCTAAATCCTAAAACACTACCACCAGCACGACCCCTACACTACCCAAACACCACTGCACTACCCTAAAACATGACCCCCTACACTACACAAACACCACTGCACTACCCTAAACTCTAAAACACTACCCCCAGCACGACCCCCTACACTACACAAGCACCACTGCACTACCCTAAACCCTAAAACACTACCCCCAGCACGACCCCCTACACTGCCCGAACACCACTGCACTGCCCTAAACCCTGAAACACCAGCCCCTGCATGACCCCCTACACTGCCCGAACACCACTGCACTGCCCTAAACCCTGAAACACCACCCCTAGCACGACCCCCTACACTGCCCGAACACCACTGCACTGCCCTAAACCCTGAAACACCACCCCTTCACGACCCCCTACACTGCCCGAACACCACTGCACTGCCCTAAACCCTGAAACACCACCCCCAGCATGACCCCCTACACTGCCCGAACACCACTGCACTGCCCTAAACCCTGAAACACTACCCCCAGCAAGACCCCCTACACTGCCCGAACACCACTGCACTGCCCTAAACCCTGAAACATCAACCCCAGCAAGACCCCTACACTGCCCGAACACCACTGACCTAAACCCTGAAACACCACCCCCAGCACGACCCCCTACACTGCCCGAACACCACTGCACTGCCCTAAACCCTGAAACACTACCCTCAGCATGACCCCTACACTGCCCGAACACCACTGCTCTACCCAAAACCCTGAAACACCAGCCCCAGCACGACCCCCTACACTGCCCGAACACCACTGCACTGCCCTAAACCTTGAAACACCAGCCCCTGCACGACCCCCTACACTGCCCGAACACCACTGCACTACCCTAAACCCTGAAACATCACCCCCAGCACGACCCCCTACACTGCCCGAGCACCACTGCACTGCCCTAAACCCTGAAACACCAGCCCCAGCACGACCCCTACACTGCCCGAACACCACTGCACTGCCCTAAACCCTGAAACACCAGCCCCAGCATGACCGCCTACACTGCCCGAACACCACTGCACTGCCCTAAACCCTGAAACACCAGCCCCAGCACGACCCCCTACACTGCCCGAACACCACTGCACTGCCCTAAACCGTGAAACACCAGCCTCAGCACGACCCGCTACACTGCCTGAACACCACTGCACTGCCCTGAACCCTGAAACACCAGCCCCAGCACAACACCCTACACTGCCCGAACACCACTGCACTGCCCTAAACCCTGAAACACCACCCCGTGCATGACCCCCTACACTGCCCGAACACCACTGCACTGCCCTAAACCCTGAAACACCACCCCCAGCGCGACCCCCTACACTGCCCGAACACCACTGCACTGCCCTAAACCCTGAAACACCACCCCCTGCACAACCCCCTACACTGCTCGAACACTACTGCACTGCCCTAAACCCAGAAACACCATCCCCAGCACGACCCCCTATACTGCACGAACACCACTGCACTGCCCTAAACCCTGAAACACTACCCCCAGCAAGACCCCCTACACTGCCCGAACACCACTGCACTGCCCTAAACCCTGAAACATCACCCCCAGCAAGACCCCTACACTGCCCGAACACCACTGCCCTAAACCCTGAAACATCACCCCCAGCAAGACCCCCAACACTGCCCGAACACCACTGCACTGCCCAAAACCCTGAAACACCAGCCCCAGCACGACCCCCTACACTGCCCGAACACCACTGCACTACCCTGAAACACCACCCCCTGCACGACCCCTTACACTGCCCGAACACCACTGTACTGCCCTAAACCCTGAAACCCCACCCCCAGCATGACCCCCTACACTGCCAGAACACCACTGCACTGCCCTAAACCCTGAAACACCACCCCCTGCACGACATCCTACACTGCCCGAACACTACTGCACTGCCCTAAACCCTGAAACACCACCCCCAGCACGACCCCCTACACTGCACAAACACCACTGCACCGCCCTAAACCCTGAAACACTACCCCCAGCAAGACCCCTACACTGCCCGAACACCACTGCACTGCCCTAAACCCTGAAACATCACCCCCAGCAAGACCCCCTACACTGCCCGAACACCACTGCCCTAAACCCTGAAACACCACCCCAGCAAGACCCCCTACACTGCCCGAACACCACTGCACTGCCCTAAACCCTGAAACACCACCCCCAGCAAGACCCCCTACACTGCCCGAACACCACTGCACTGCTCTAAACCCTGAAACACCACCCCCAGCACGACCCCCTACACTGCCCGAACACCACTGCTCTGCCCAAAACCCTGAAACACCAGCCCCAGCACGACCCCCTACACTGCCCGAACACCACTGCACTGCCCTAAACCCTGAAACACCAGCCCCAGCACGACCCCCTACACTGCCCGAACACCACTGCACTGCCCTAAACCCTGAAACACCACCCCCAGCACGACCTCCCTACACTGCCCGAACACCACTGCAATGCCCTAAACCCTGAAACACCAGCCCCAGCACAACCCTGTACACTGCCCGCACACCACTGCACTGCCCTAAACCCTGAAACACCAGCCCCAGCACAACCCCGTACACTGCCCGAACACCACTGCACTGCCCTAAACCCTGAAACACCAGCCCCAGCACGACCGCCTACACTGCCCGAAAACTACTGCACTGCCCTAAACCCTGAAACACCACCCCCAGCAAGACTACCTACACTGGCCGAACACCACTGCACTGCCCTAAACCCTGAAACACCACCCCCTGCACGACCCCTACACTGCCCAAACACTACTGCACTGCCCTAAACCCTGAAACACCACCCTCAGCACGACACCCTACACTGCCCGAACACCACTGCACTGCCCTAAACCCTGAAACACCACCCCAGCACGACCCCCTACACTGCACCGAACACCACTGCACTAAACCCTGAAACACCACCCCCTGCACGACCCCCTACACTGCCGGAACACCACTGCACTGCCCTAAACCCTGAAACACCACCCCCAGCACGACCCTCTCCACTGCCCTAACACCACTGCACTGCCATAAACCCTGAAACATCACCCCAGCACAACCCCCTACACTGCCTGAGCACCATTGCTCTGCCCTAAACCCTGAAACACTAGCCCCAGCACGACCCCCTACACTGCCCGAACACCACTGCACTGCCCTAAACCCTGAAACACCACCCCCAGCACGACCCCCTACACTGCCCGAACACCACTGCACTGCCCTAAACCCTGAAACACCAGCCCCAGCAAGACCCCCTACACTGCCCGAACACCACTGCATTGCCCTAGACTCTGAAACACCAGCCCCAGCAAGACCCCCTACACTGCCCGAACACCACTGCACTGCCCTAAACCCTGAAACACCATCCCCAGCATGACCCCCTACACTGCCCGAACACCACTGCACTGCCCTAAACCCTGAAACACCAGCCCCAGCACGACCCCCTACACTGCCCGAACACCACTGCACTGCCCTAAACCCTGAAACACCAGCCCCAGCACCACCCCCAACAATGCCCGAACACCACTGTACTGCCCTAAACCCTGAAACACCACCCCTGCACCGCCCCCTACACTGCCCGAACACCACTGCACTGCCCTAAACCCTGAAACACCACCCCCTGCACGACCCCCTACACTGCCCGAACACCACTGCACTGCCCTAAACCCTGAAACACCACCCCTGCACCACCCCCTACACTGCCCGAACACCACTGCACTGCCCTAAACCCTGAAACACCACCCCCTGCACCGCCCCTACACTGCCCGAAGACCACTGCACTGCCCTAAACCCTGAAACACCACCCCCAGCAGGACCCCCTTTACTGCTCGAACACCACTGCACTGCCCTAAACCCTGAAACACCACCCCCAGCATGACCCCCTACACTGCCCGAACACCACTGCCCTAAACCCTGAAACACCACCCCTGCACGACCCCTACACTGCCCGAACACCACTGCACTGCCCTAAACCCTGAAACACCACCCCCTGCACGACCCCCTACACTGCCCAAACACCACTGCACTGCCCTAAACCCTAAAACACCACCCCCAAGACGACCCCCTACACTGCCCGAACACCACTGCACTGCCCTAAACCCTAAAACACCACCCCCAGCACGACCCCCTACACTGCCCGAACACCACTGCACTGCCCTAAACCCTAGAACACTACCCCCAGCATGACCCCCTACACTACCCAAACACCACTGCACTACCCTAAACCCTAAAAACGACCCCAGCACGAACCCCTACACTACCCAAACACCACTGCACTACCCTAAACCATAAAACACTACCCCCAGCAGTACCCCCTACGCTACCCAAACACCACTGCACTACCCTAAACCCTAAAACACTACCCCCAGCAGTACCCCCTACACTACCCAAACACCACTGCACTGCCCTAAACCCTAAAACACCACCCCCAGCACGACCCCCTACACTGCCCGAACACCACTGCACTGCCCTAAACCCTAGAAACACTACCCCCAGCATGACCCCTACACTACCCGAACACCACTGCACTACCCTAAACCCTAAAATACTCCCCCAGCACGACCCCCTACACTACCCGAACACGACTGCACTGCCCTAAACCCTAAAACACTACCCCCAGCACGACCCCCTACACTGCCCAAACACTACTGCACTGCCCTAAACCCTGAAACACCACCCCTCAGCACGACACCCTACACTGCCCGAACACCACTGCACTGCCCCAAACCCTGAAACACCAACCCCAGCATGACCCCCTACACTGCCCAAACACCACTGCCCTAAACCCTGAAACACCACCCCTGCACGACCCCCTACACTGCCCGAACACCACTGCACTGCCCTAAACCCTGAAACACCACCCCTGCACAACCCCCTACACTGCCCGAACACCACTGCACTGCCCTAAACCCTGAAACACCACCCCCAGCACGACCCCCTACACTGTCCGAACACCACTGCACTGCCCTAAACCCTAAAACACCACCCCCAGCACGACCCCTACACTGCCCGAACACCACTGCACTGCCCTAAACCCTAGAACACTACCCCCAGCATGACCCCCTACACTACCCGAACACCACTGCACTACCCTAAACCCTAAAATACTCCCCCAGCACGACCCCCTACACTACCCGAACACGACTGCACTGCCCTAAACCCTAAAACACTCCCCCAGCACGACCCCCTACACTACCCGAACACCACTGCACTGCCCTAAACCCTAAAACACTCCCCCAGCACGATCCCCTACACTACCTAAACACCACTGCACTGCCCTAAACCCTAAAACACTACCCCCGCATGACCCCTACACTACCCAAATACCAATGCACTACCCTAATCCCTAAAACACTACTCCCGCACAACCCCCTACACTACCCAAAGACCACTGCACTACCCTAAACTCTAAAACAATACCCCCGCACGACTCCCTACACTACCCAAAGACCACTGCACTACCCTAAACCCTAAAACACGACCTCCTACACTACACAAACACCACTGCACTACCCTAAACCCTAAAAACGACCCCAGCACGAACCCCTACACTACCCAAACACCACTGCACTACCCTAAACCATAAAACACTACCCCCAGCAGTACCCCCTACGCTACCCAAACACCACTGCACTACCCTAAACCCTAAAACACTACCCCCAGCAGTACCCCCTACACTACCCAAACACCATTGCACTACCCTAAACCCTAAAACACTACCCCCAGCAGTATACCCTACACTACCCAAACACCACTGCACTACCCTAAACCCTAAAACCCTAAAACCCTAAAACACTAACCCTCAGCACGACCCCCTACACTACCCAAACACCACTGTACTACCCTAAACCCTAAAACACTCCCCCAGCACGACTCCCTACACTACCCAAACACCACTGCACTACCCTAAACCCTAAATCTACCCCCAGCATGACCTCCTACACTACACAAACACCACTGCACTACCCTAAACCCTAAAACACTACCCCCAGCACGACCCTCTTCACTACCTAAACACAACTGCACAATTTGTTACAGGCGTTGCAACGCAGGCCTGTGGTGCTTACTGGAAGTACCTGGTGGGCTAGTTGGGCCCCAGGGACTCTCAGGATTCAAGGTGACCTAATCCCCTAACTTAAAACGTGCCACGGGGCGCGTTTGCACAGTGGTGAATGGAGGGGCGGGGCCTCAGGTGACATGTGCGCAAACACGCCCTGTGGTGCGTTTTAAGTTGGGGAGTTAATTCCCTTTGAATCCTGGGGGCCAACTAGCCCAGCAGGTACCTTCAGTAAGCACAACAGAGTTGCGTTGCAGAGAGGTGAAAAAAGGTGCGTGGCCTCGGAACGCCCTCTGCAACTCAGCTCTATGGTCCTAACTGTAGGTACCTGGGGGGCTAGTTGGGCCCCAGGGACCCTCAGGATTCAAGGGGACTTAATCCCGCAACTTAAAACGCGCCACGGGGTGCGCTTGCACACATGTCACCTCAGGCCCCCCTCCCTTCACCACTGTGCAAACGTGCACTGGCTCTGGTTAGTCAGAGTCAGTTACCACCAGTACCCGTCTGAAAAGTTGTGGGCACAGGATGATTTTGCAACAAGGCCTCTTTCTGCTCCTCTGTTGGTTCTTTCTGCACATCTTTTGCTTCTTTCTAGTGCGTTTTTCTTCTTTCTTCACATGTCCTACCTCTGTTGGCATAGTTAGAAACTAGCATTTAAAAACCTTTGAAATTCACTTAAAAATCAGTAGGTTTCCAGGCACGTTATAGTTAGAAATTAGCATTTAAAAACCTTTGAAATTCACTGAAAAAACCATAGGTTTCAGGCACGTTATAGTTAGAAATTAGCATTTAAAAACCTTTGAAATTCACTGAAAAAACCATAGGTTTCAGGCACGTTATAGTTAGAAATTAGCATTTAAAAAACCTTTGAAATTCACTGAAAAACCATAGGTTTCAGACACATTATAGTTAGAAATTAGCATTTAAAAACCTTTGAAATTCACTGAAAAACCATAGGTTTTAGGGACAGTTATAGTTAGTTGGACATTGCACTCGTACAAAACCCGTGAAATTCCCCTGTTATAGTTAGTTCAGCTAACTATAACTCGCGCCCCAGCAATGCACTGCTGATGATGTCACATATTACATCACTCATGACATGGTCAGTGACATCACTGATGACATCACGGTTGACATCTCAAATGACATCACTGATGACATCATCCATGTGATAATTTCATGCATCTTCTCACACCCTAATATAACTTTTGATACACCCACTCTAAATTACAGACTGCCATTCTCAAAACCATAGACACTCCAACACCAAAAACTACATACCCACTCACTGATTCTTAGGTCTACACACACATCCACTCACTCACCTGTACAGTCACTCAGTACAGGACTATCATATGCACTCATACACCTATATAAACACTCACACACCGCCACTCATCCATAGAGGTACTCACACACCTAGTCAGTCATGCAAAAAATTAATCACACACCCATTTACTCACCTATACAGTTATACACACACCAGCTCACTTACTCATACAAATACTAGCACATTCTTACGCTCTTATACAATAACTGATACAAGCACACACGCATCCATACAGCCACTCTCACAATAACACACTCTCACTTATAGCCATTTAAATACTCTAACACACATATATACTGCCTTTTACATATGTAGTTACTCGCACATGTACCACTGTGATATACATTCACTCACTAACACACCCATACACACACTCACCCACCCAAGCAGTCCATCACAGATGCACTCTTGAAATCATGCACCCAGTGAATCACCCACTCACACATCTATGTATAGAGTCACACACACCCCACCCACACAAACACTCAGGCAGCCATACAGATACTCAGAGAACCAATCAATAACCCATATAGACACTCATGTAGCTATTCGCAAATCCATGCATCCACTTACACACCAACAAACAGACGGATACAGACATTCACACAGTTTAGTCACTAACCCATGCATTCAGTAAGATACGTTTAATCACTCACTTGTAGAGTCAGTCACTCACGTACTCAAATCATCCATTCAGACACTTATACACCCACTCATTCTTCAATACGCCTTTCCCTATATATATTAAACATATTTAAACTTTACAGAAACACAGTCACTGGATGATGTCATCAGTGATGTCATTTGAGATGTCATCAGTGATGTCACTGACCATGTCATGAGTGATGTAATATGTGACGTCATCAGCAGTGCATTACGGGGCGCGAGTTATAGTTAGGCTGAACTAACTATAACAGGGGAATTTCACGGGTTTTGTACGAGTGCAATGTCCAACTAACTATAACTGTCCCTAAAACCTATGGTTTTTTCAGTGAATATATATATATATATATATATATATATATATATATATATATATATATATATATATATATATTCACTGAAAAAACTGTAGGTTTCAGACATGTTATAGTTACAAATTAGCATTTAAAAAACCTTTGAAATTCACTGAAAAACCATAGGTTTCAGGGACGTTATAGTTACAAATTAGCATTTAAAAAACCTGTGAAATTCACTGAAAAAACCATAGGTTTTAGGGACAGTTATAGTTAGTTGGACATTGCACTCGTATAAAACCCGTGAAATTCCCCCGTTATAGTTAGTCCAGCTAACTATAACTCGCGCCCCGCAATGCACTGCTGATGACGTCACATATTACATCACTCATGACATGGTCAGTGACATCACTGATGACATCACTGATGACATCTCAAATGACATCATCCAGTGACTGTGTGTTTCTGTAAAGTTTATATATTTTTAATATATATAGGAAAAGACGTATTGAAGAATGAGTGGGTGTGTAAGTGTCTGTATGGATGATTTAGTAGGTGCGTGACTGACTCTATAAGTGAGTGATTTAACGTATCTTACTGAATGCATGGGTTAGTGACTAAACTGGGTGAATGTCTGTATCCGTCTGTTTGTTGCTGTGTAAGTGGCTGCATGTGTTTGTGAATAGCTACATGAGTGTCTATATGAGTTATTGAATGCTTGTCTGAGTATCTGTATGGGTGCCTGAGTGTTTGTGTGGGAGGGGTGTGTGCAACTCTGTGCATAGATGTGTGAGTGGGTGATTCACTGGGTGGATGGTTTCAAGAGTGCAACTGTGATAGACTGTATGGGTGGGTAAGTGTGTGTAAGAGTGTGTTAGTGAGTGAATGTATGTCCCAGTGGTACATGTGTGAGTAACTACATATGTGAAAGGTAGTATATATGTGTGTTGGAGTATATAAATAGCTATAAGCGAGAGTGAGTGATTGTGATAGTGGCTGTATAGATGAGTGTGTGCTTGTATCAGTGATTGTATAAGAGCGTAAGAATGTGCTACTATTTGTATGAGTAAGTGAGCTGGTGTGTGTATAACTGTATAGGTGAGTACAATGGTAGTGTGTTTAATTATTTGCATGACTGACTAGGTGTGTGAGTACCTCTATGGATGAGTGGCGGTGTTTGAGTGTCTATATAGGAGTATGAGTGCATATGATAGTCCTGTACTGAGTGACCGTAAGTATGAGTGACTGTACGGGTGAGTGAGTGGATGTGTGCGTAGACCTAAGAATCAGTGAGTGGGTGTGTAGTTATTGGTGTTGGAGTGTCTATGAGTTTTGCGAATGGCAGTCTGTAATTTAGAGTGGGTGTATCAAAGGTTATATTAGGGTGTGAGGAGGTGCATCAGATTATCACGTGGATGATGTCATCAGTGATGTCATTTGAGATGTCATCAGTGATGTCATCAGTGATGTCACTGACCATGTCATGAGTGATGTAATATGTGACGTCATCAGCAGTGCATTGTGAGGCGCGAGTTATAGTTAGCTGGACTAACTATAACGGGGAATTTCACGGGTTTTGTACGAGTGCAATGTCCAACTAACTATAACTGTCCCTAAAACCTATGGTTTTTCAGTGAATATATATATATATATATATATATATTAGTTACTAAGTTTGTTCTGCATTGAGAACGCACTCCACAGCAGCTGAGTCACTAGACCTTTATTTTCCATGAAAGTCGCATTACCCCAATCATTTCAATCCTTCTGCCAATGCGTTTCGGAGATTGTTGTTGCTATGGAAAGCTGCATTCTCACTTGCCTTTGAAAAAGAAGCACTGAAGCTTCGAAACGCGTTGGCAGAAGGATTGAAATAATTGGGGTGAAATGCGACCTTCATGAGAAAATAAAAGGTCTGGTAACCAGCTGCTGTGGAGTGCGTTCTCAATGCAGAACAAACTTGGTAACAATTAAATTATGGCGGGTTCGGCCGTAGAGAACTGCACCACTTGACAGAATGATGTGAAGCCTCGGGAGATAGAACTTTCCCTTTCCTGGGAGGCAAAGCAGCGCTCTTGATGAATGGAGGCGCAATTCAACCTCGAGACCCACTGGAGGGTTTTATACTAATGGTCCTGTACTTTGGTGAAATGCAGAAACCCAATGTGGAAAAATCGGCTTTTAAAACAAACTACAACTCCCAGTGTGCAGAGCAAAATAATCCATTGGGAAAGGCGCACCGGAAGCCTTTAAATAAAACGAACACACGAGGGGAGATTGTTGTTGCTATGGAAAGCTGCATTCTCACTTGCCTTTGAAAAAGAAGCACGAAGCTTCGAAACGCGTTGGCAGAAGGATTGAAATAATTGGGGTGAAATGCGACCTTCATGAGAAAATAAAAGGTCTGGTAACCAGCTGCTGTGGAGTGCGTTCTCAATGCAGAACAAACTTGGTAACAATTAAATTACGGCGGGTTCGGCCGTAGAGAACTGCACCACTTGACAGAATGATGTGAAGCCTCGGGAGATAGAACTTTCCCTTTCCTGGGAGGCACAGCAGCGCTCTTGATGAATGGAGGCGCAATTCAACCTCGAGACCCACTGGAGGGTTTTATACTAATGGTCCTGTACTTTGGTGAAATGCAGAAACCCAATGTGGAAAAATCGGCTTTTAAAACAAACTACAACTCCCAGTGTGCAGAGCGAAATAATCCATTGGGAAAGGCGCACCGGAAGCCTTTAAATAAAACGAACACACGAGGGGAGATTGTTGTTGCTATGGAAAGCTGCATTCTCACTTGCCTTTGAAAAAGAAGCACGAAGCTTCGAAACGCATTGGCAGAAGGATTGAAATAATTGGGGTGAAATGCGACCTTCATGAGAAAATAAAAGGTCTGGTAACCAGCTGCTGTGGAGTGCGTTCTCAATGCAGAACAAACTTGGTAACAATATATATATTATCTACTGGCGGTCGCCAGTAGATAGTTATAGTTACAACCTATTATCCATAGGAAATCCGCGACATTCTATTTGAAATAACTCTCTTGCCGGTTGTCGTATCTTGCGAAATTTTCAAACTTTGTGGCCCGCTCCGGTCCGCTCCTTCCCTGAAAGTCTCGGGGATTCGTCAAGCGGGGCCGAGAAAAAGGGGGTCCCAAAACGCGTTTCCCCATGCACTTTTCCATAGGAAACTTTAGACACGGCTACAGCCTCGAACTGCTGAACGGAATTACACCAAATTTGGCAAAAGGTAGTTCTTGGTTCAGAAAGAACCCTTTTGTTAAATGGTGTAAATCCGCTCAGTAGTTGCTGAGAAAATGAAAAGTAAAAGTTAGTGATATCTATGGCCGAGTAGGGTCCGCTGCACCCTCAGCGCACTCCTGCGCGCACCGTCCCGATCAGGAGCTGCATGTTAATTGGTTGTCAGCTGGCTGTCAACATTCCGATTCAGGAAATGTTGGCAGCCATTTTGTCCCTCGTTAGAACCGAGGGACAGAAACAAGTGCGTAAAGCGCACAAAGGGGGCAGGTAGAAACACCCTGACCTCCTAGAGTTTGCTCAGGGGTCCCACAAGGACCCCTGGGCAAAAATAATAATTTTTTTTTTTTAAATCGGCAGGATGCGCCTCAGGGTGCGCGAATCCTGCCGAAGAAATCAGGCGCGGTCTCCCGCGCTTCGATAGTTAATTGGCCTCGGGTGGCCCAAGTCCCGGGGGCATGGTGGGGGGATAATTTGATGTGTGGGGGCCTCAAAGGCCCCCAAGCCCCGGGACCGCCACCCCCCGGGCTTTTTAAAATGTTGCGGGAGGGCTCTGAGCCTCCCGCAGCCCCGGGACCACCACCTCCCGGGGCTTTTTAATTAAAAATAAAACCAGTGTGGGGGCTCCAGCCTCCCCACACGCCCGGGACCGCCACCTCCCGGGGCACTAAACATTTTAATATGGGGGTCCGTTGACGGACCCCAGAGCCCCGGGACCACCACCTCCCGGGGCTGTGTACTGAATGGGAGGGGGCCGCATGCCCCCTCCTGGAGCCCTTGATGGCCCTGGGGACCACCACCCCCAGGGCCGGCTCCTGCAGTGTCCCGGGGTGCCTACCTCGGGACACTGTAGTTTGCTATGGCAGGACGGAGCCCGCGGCTCCCGTCCTGCCATAGCAAACTGCTTTGGATATTGGAAGAGAGAGCAGGAAACCTGCTCTCTCTTCCAATATCCAAAGCGATTGCTTTTCCACATGGGGAGCAGCATGTCAGCTGCTCCCCATGTGGAACAGCAATGCCGGCTCCCAAGGGACGTGGGGAGCCGGCGGGACTGTGGGGGATTGGGGACCCCCACAGTCCCCAACGGAGAGGGCCAGCCCCGGGGATGGGGTCCCCGGGGCAAGTAGTGGCTCGGGAGGGGCCACGCGCCCCTCTCCAAAAAAGAGAAAAAATGTTTAAAAAAATGGAAAGGCCGGCCCCGGGGATGGGGTCCCCGGGCCTTAAAATGGCCAGAGGAGGGGGCCACGCTGCCCCCTCAAAATAATAAATATAGAGGCCATGCCCCGGGGATGGGGTCCCCGGGCCAATACAGGCCCAGGGAAGGGGGCCACGCAACCCCTTCCCGTTTTTTTTTTTTTGAAAATTAAAAAGGGGTAAGGCCCTGGGGGATGGGGTCCCCAGGGCCCAAAAAGGAAAGGAAGGCTACACAGCCCCCCTTCAGGGGACAAAAAAAACGATCGGGCCCGCAGGCCCCGCCTCTTCTTCACCACTCTGCAAACGCGCCTGGCGCGTTTGCAGAGGGGAACAAATTCCCTTGAATACTGGGGTCCCTGAGGCCAACTAGCCCACCAGGAACCTCCAGTATGCGCCAGGGGCTGCCTTGCAGAGACGTGTAGAGAGGCCACACCCCTTTACACCTCTATGCAACGCAGCTCTGTGGCGCTTTGGAGGTATATGGTGGGCTAGTTGGACTCACGGGGACCCTCAGGATTCAAGGGGACTTAATCCCCAACTTAAAACGCGCCACGGGGCGCGTTTGCACAGTGGTGAAGGGAGGGGCGGGCTTCAGGTGACATGTGTGCAAACAGGCCCCGTGGCGCGTTTTAAGATGGGAATTAAATCCTTCAGTCCTGAGGGTCCCTGGGGCCAACTAGCCCAACAGGTACATCCAGAAAGCGGCACAGAGCTGCGTTGCAGAGAGGTGTAAAAGGGTGTGGCCTCTCTACACGTCTCTGCAACGCAGCCCCTGGCGCATATTGGAGGTTCCTGGTGGGCTAGTTGGCCCCTAGGGACCCTCAGGATTCAAGGGGACTTAATCCTCAACTTAAAACGCGCCACGGGCGCGTTTGCACAGATGTCACCTCAGGCCCCGCCCCTCCCTTCACCATTGTGCAAATATTCCTCTAAAATCAGCCGAAATACGAATTCCGATTTACTCACCTGTTATAAGGAGAGACCTCAGTGCTGTATCTTTCAGCCCAGTACTGGTCCTGAAAAGTAATTTTAACCGTACTTACCAGTAACTTGAATTTCCTTCCATAGGCTAACATTGACTGGTTTCAATTGGAAATTCTTCTAAGTGTGGAGTTTTGGAACTTTAAAATATTCCTGTAAAATCAGCCGAAATACGAATTCCGATTTACTCACCTGTTATCAGGAGAGACCTCAGTGATGCAACTTTCAGCCCAGTACTGGTCCTGAAAAGTAATTTTAACCGTACTTACCGGTAACTTGAATTTCCTTCATAGGCTAACATTGACTGGTTTCACTTGGAAATTCTTCTAAGTGTGGAGTTTTGGAACTTTAAAATATTCCTCTAAAATCAGCCGAAATACGAATTCCGATTCACTCACCTGTTATCAGGAGAGACCTCAGTGCTGCATCTTTCAGCCCAGTACTGATCCTGAAAAGTAATTTTAACCGTACTTCACCGGTAACTTGAATTTCCTTCATAGGCTAACATTGACTGGTTTCACTTGGAAATTCTTCTAAGTTTTGATTTTTGAAACATACAAATATTCCTCTAAAATCAGCCGAATTCCGAATTCTGATTTACTCACCTGTTATCAGGAGAGACCTCAGTGCTGCATCTTTCAGCCCAGTACTGGTCCTGAAAAGTAATTTTAACCGTACTTACCAGTAACTTGAATTTCATTCCATAGGCTAACATTGACTGGTTTCACTTGGAAATTCTTCTAAGTGTGGAGTTTTGGAACTTTAAAATATTCCTCTAAAATCAGCCGAAATACGAATTCCGATTTACTCACCTGTTATCAGGAGAGACCTCAGTGCTGCATGTTTCAGCCCAGTACTGATCCTCAAAAGTAATTTTAACCGTACTTACCGGTAACTTGAATTTCCTTCCATAGGATATCATTGCCTGCTTTTTGCTGAAAAAGATTCTAAGTGTTGATTTTGGAACTTTAAAATATTCCTCTAAAATCAGCCGAAATCCGAATTCTGATTTACTCACTTGTTATCAGGAGAGACCTCAGTGCTGCATCTTTCAGCCCAGTACTGATCCTCAAAATTAATTTTAACCGTACTTACCGGTAACTTGAATTTCCTTCATAGGCTAACATTGACTGGTTTCACTTGGAAATTCTTCTAAGTGTGGAGTTTTGGAACTTTATAATATTCCTCTAAAATCAACCAAAGTACGAATTCCAATTTACTCACCTGTTATCAGGAGAGAACCCAGTGCTGCATCTTTTAGCCCAGCACTGACCCTGAAAAGTAATTTTAACCGTACTTACCAGTAACTTATATTTTCTTCCATAGGAATCCTTTGTCTGGTTTTCAGCAGAAAAGTTTCAGTGTCGATTTTCACAAACTACAAATATTCCTTAAAAATCGCCTGTATGACTTAAACGCATTCTTTCAACTGTTTACAGGAGATGCACCAGTGCTGGATCCAGGATCCAACACTGAGTAACAAAAAGTAACGATAACAGTTTTTACCTCCTAAGTGAATTTCCTTCCATAGGATAACATTGGTCATTCTATGAGAAAAAGTTTCTAAGTGTCAACTTTTAAAGTACAATAATATTCCTTAAAAATCACGACTGTAACCAAAACGCTTTTACTCAACTGTTTACAGGAGATGTCCCAGGACTGAATCTAGGATCCAGTCCTGTGGTTAGAAAAGTAATCCATAAAGTAACTAATTGCATTTAACTAGAAATTCACATTGAGCTGAATGTTGCATTGTGTTTGAAAATGTGTTGCCCATTGCAACAACTGTAACTACTGTACTTAAAAGTCTATTGCCTATGTGCAAAGTATTTAAACTAAAGTAATTCATTCTGAGAAAGTATTTTTGTAATGTATAATATAATTACAATGTAATTTAAAAAATAAAATATGTAAAAAAATGTTTTCTAAAAATTTCGAAATCAGTATGAAAAAAATTTATATAACAATTAATACATTTAAAAATTGTCATTTACAAAACCTTTGAAATTCACTGAAAAACCGTAGGTTTCAGACATGTTATAGTTACAAATTAGCATTTAAAAACCTTTGAAATTCACTGAAAAACCATAGGTTTTAGGGACGTTATAGTTACAAATTAGCATTTAAAAACCTTTGAAATTCACTGAAAAACCATAGGTTTTAGGGACAGTTATAGTTAGTTGGACATTGCACTCGTACAAAACCCGTGAAATTCCCCGTTATAGTTAGTTCAGCTAACTATAACTCGCGCCCGCAATGCACTGCTGATGACGTCACATATTACATCACTCATGACATGGTCAGTGACATCACTGATGACATCACTGATGACATCTCAAATGACATCACTGATGACATCATCCACGTGATAATCTGATGCAGCTCTTCACACCCTAATATAACCTTTGATACACCCAATCTAAATAACAGACTGCCATTCGCAAAACCATAGACACTCCAACACCAATAACTACATACCCACTCACTGATTCTTAGGTCTACACACACACATCCACTCACTCACCCGTACAGTCACTCATACTTATGGTCACTCAATACAGGACTATCATATGCACTCTTACTCCTATATAGACACTCAAACACCGCCACTCATCCATAGAGGTACTCACACACCTAGTCAGTCATGCAAATAATTAAACACACTGCCATTTACTCACCTATACAGTTATACACACACCAGCTCACTTAATCATACAAATACTAGCACATTGTTACGCTCTTATACAATCACTGATACAAGCACACACTCATCCATACAGCCACTATCACAATCACTCACTCGCTTATAGCTATTTATATACTCCAACACACATATATACTGCCTTTCACATATGTAGTTACTCACACATGTACCACTGGGACATACATTCACTCACTAACACACTCTTACACACACTTACCCACCCATACAGTCTATCACAGATGCACTCTTGAAACCATCCACCCAGTGAATCACCCACTCACACATCTATGCACAGTCGCACACACCCCATCCACACAAACACTCAGGCACCCATACAGATACTCAGACAACAAATCAATAACTCTTATAGACACTCATGTAGCTATTCACAAACCCATGCAGCCACTTACACAGCAACAGACAGATACAGACATTCACCCAGTTTAGTCACTAACCCATGCATTCAGTAAGATACGTTTAATCACTCACTTATAGAATTAGTCACGCACCTACTAAATCATCCATACAGACATTTATACACCCACTCATTCTTCAATACGCCTTTCCCTATATATATAAAAAATATTTAAACTTTACAGAAACACACAGTCACTGGATGATGTCATCAGTGATGTCATTTGAGATGTCATCAGTGATGTCATCAGTGATGTCACTGACCATGTCATGAGTGATGTAATATGTGACGTCATCAGCAGTGCATTGTAGGGCGCGAGTTATAGTTAGCTGAACTAACTATAACGGGGAATTTCACGGGTTTTGTACGAGTGCAATGTCCAACTAACTATAACTGTCCCTAAAACCTATGGTTTTTCAGTGAATTTCAAAGGTTTTTTAAATGCTAATTTGTAACTATAACGTCCCTAAAACCTATGGTTTTTTCAGTGAATTTCAAAGGTTTTTTAAATGCTAATTTGTAACTATAACATGTCTGAAACCTACGGTTTTTTCAGTGAATATATATATATATATATATATATATATATATATATATATATATATATATATATATATATATATATATATGAAAGAACCACAGTCCTGAAGAAAATCCCGTATCTTAGGAAAATCAGGTACGGACCACAACGTAGTTTTTGAAATCTTTAGTGCTTTATTGCAACCTCCACAGCATGACGCTGCTTTCGACCAGGTCACCCGGTCTTGATCACATATATATATATATATATATGTGTGTATATATATATATATATATATATACTCTGAAAAAAACAAAGGTTACAGGGACATTATAGTTAAGTTCACATTTCATTCTTATGAAACCAGTGAAATGCAGCTTTTATAGTTACCGAGCTAACTGTAACTCATACTCCCACAGTGAACTGCTTATGACCTCATATATTACATCACTCATGACATGGTCAGTGACATCACTGATGACATCACTCATGACGTCAAATGTGAAGATAATTTAGGAAAACTTTTCACTGACATTTTGTTTAAAAATCTCTTTTAATTTCTTTATAAAGAACACCATCTTTTATATCTATTTATTCTATTTGCTGCTCACCGATCTTCACGATGACGTTGCTAGTCATGAAGACCGTGTGATTGTTTAAAAATATATAGCAACTATGTGCATATACTGTAGAGAATGTTTGAGAATAGGGGCTTAATAGTATCATCTTTTATCTTCAGTTTTTGTATACATTTCTTCAGTAAACCACTTTTGAAATCTATTTCCTGTCTTCGCGGAGCTGCAGGAAATCGTGATGACATCACTAGTCGCAAAAACCGCGTGCTTTTTACAAAGACCAAGACAATATATACATATAGTGTAGACAATGTTTTAGAGTATGGCTTTACTAGTATCATCTGTTAACTTGAGGTTTTGTATTTATTTCTTCAGAAAACCACTTTTGAAATGTATTTCTCGTTATCAGAAATCGCGATGAAGTCGCTAGTCACGAAGACCGCTTGGTTTTTACAAAGTCTAAAGCACATATTTACACATATTCCATATGATAGTGAATAGCTGTGAAATTACAGAATCTGCAAACTTATATTTTCTAGTTATAGTATTAAAAACTGCTTTTAATGGCATATCTGGAAACCTCAAAGACTTTGATTGTTGCGAAGGACACGTGACCGAAAGTGATCTGATTGGATAATACACTTTTCGCCTATCCTAAAAAGAAGACCCCTTCCATATGTATTTTCCTTGAGGCTTCCTTTCATTCTAGTGAGGTTCAGAAAAGGTGCCCGTGGCTTGCACCTGTACACCTTGCATTTTGGGATTTTTCCTTTTAGAAAATGGCTACAGCAGCAGCAGGAAAGGAATAAGTGTCACAGGTGGAGGATCAGGATGTTCAGGCAATATCAAAGGAAGATTGTCAAGATGAAGGACCTGCTAAAAAAAATCCAGTATTGCGTGGCAGTTCTTCACGATACCATCCAGAGTCTAAAACTGTCCCAAAACTAGTCAAGTGCTCTCTTTCAGATAAAATCTTGTGTCTTGTCTTGTGGAATAACCTCCATGTTATATGATTTGAAAACTTATCATGGAAGGCACCTTAAGATAGCAAGGAAGGAAAGAGAAGCTGGAACAACATCTACACCATTGGCTGCAGCATCTGTACCTGGTGAGGAGGAATTCTGGAGTTCTTGCTGTAGAGTTTTGCTGCATGGCAATGTGCCATATGGATTGTCGGACAATAGTAAATGCTGGAGGGAAAACAGCCTTTACTCCGAAGTTTTTACATCGTATTACATTTTCCATGCATTTTTTACATCATGAAGACTGTTAGCGCACAAGGCAAAACCACGCATGTGAGGGTAATTAAAAAAGGGGACTTGAGGGTTTCCCACTAAAAATATATAATTTTAAAATAGTACCAAACCTGTAAACGGCAATTAAAAATGTATTAACAATTAATGTATAATTTATGAACAGTAGGTGGCAGTGTTAGACTGTGACAGGATTTTTTCGAAAACAGTAAGCGTGGCAAAAGTATGCATGGTAGTGGAATGCGTGGTGAAGGTGTTTCTAATGTGAGTGAATGGAAATGTGTGGTAGTGGTATGCATTATAAAATCTGCAATGTAAAGACGTACGTGGTGAAGGAAGGCATGGTAATGTCATACAACCATGCTGGAAAGCAGTTAATTGCAGCCATGCACAATTGTGAAAGCTACCATAATTGTTATTTTTTTTCAAAAAACCTACTTGTTTCAGCTTCTCCGTGGTGCTTGTTGTTATTTTTGCACCCCTTGCTGCTGTTCCAGATGCACAAAAAAGCAAAAAAAGTTTGAAAATAACCAACAGAAGCACTTAACAAAAACAAGGTTCAACTTAGAACCACAATTTACAATTAAAAAAAGATGGAAGTGGTGTATCAGTGATTGAATGAGTCCATGAATGGTGTATAGATGTTACAATGAGTAGTTCATGGATGTTAGAATGAATGCATGAAAGGTGCAATGTATAAGTGGTGTATGCATGATTGAATGACTGCATGACTGGTGCATGGATGATGGCATGAGTGAATGAGTGGTGCATGGATGTTACAATAAGTGCATTAGAGGTGCATGGGTGTTAGCATGAGTGATGCATGAATGTTAGAATATGTGCATGAGTGGTGCATGGATGTTAGAATGAGTGCATGAGAGGTGTATGATTGTTAGAATAAGTGCATAAGAGGTGCATGGATGATTGCATGAGTGCATAATTGGTGCATGGATATTAGAATGAGTGCATGAGCGGTGCATGGATATTAGAATGACTGCATTAGTGGTGTATGGATGATTGAATAAATGCATAAGTGGTGCATGGATGATTGAAAAAGCGCATGAGTGGTGTAGAATGATTGAATAATGATGTGAGTGGTATGTAGATGATTGAATGAGTGCATCAGTGGTGCATGGGTGATTGAATGAGTGCTTGGGTGGGGTATTGATGATTAAATGAGTGCTTAAGTGGGGCATGGATGATTGAATGAGTGCATGAGTGGGGCATGGATGATTGAATGAGTGCATGAGTGGGGCATTGATGAATGAATGAGTGCATGAGTGGTACTTGAATGATTGAATGACTGCATGAGAGATGTATGGATAGTACAATAAGTGCATGAGAGGTGCATGGATGTTAGAATGACTGCTTGAATGGTGCATGAACGATAGAATGAGTGCAACAGTGGTGTATGGATGATGGAATGAGTGGTGCAGGGATGTCTGAATGAGGGGAGGAGTGGTGCATGAATGAATAAATGCATGAGTGGTGCCTGGATAACTAATTGAAGGCATGAGTGGTATATGGTGATTGAATGAGTGCATGATTGGTGCATAATGCTTATATGAGTGGTCTAGTGTGCATGGGTGAGTCAATCAGTGTATGAGTGGTGTATGGATGATTGAATGAGTACATGAGTTGTGTATGGATGATGGAAGGCACGCATGAGTGGTGCATGGATGATAGAATGATTGGATGAGTGGGGCACGAGTGATTGAAGTAATGCATTACTGACACATGGATGTCTGAATAAAAGAATGAGTGGTGTAGGATGATGAATGATGGTGTGAGTGGCGTATGGATGATGAACGAGTGCATCAGTGGTACATAGATGATTGAATGAGTGCATGATTGGTAAATGGATGTTAGAATGAGTGCTTGACTGGGGCACGGATGATTGAATGAGTGCTTAAGTAGGTCACAGAGATTTAATGAGTGTATGAGTGGGACATGGATGAATGAATGAGGGCATGAGTGGTACATGGATGATCGAATGAGTGCTTGAGAGGTGTTAGGATAGTAGAATGAGTGCATAAGTGGTGCATAGATAACTGAATGAGTGCATGAATGGTGCATGGGTGTTAGAATGAGTGCATAAGTAGTACACAGTTTATTGAATGAGTGATTTAGTTTATATAAGGGTGAGCAAAACAGTAGATAAGTGCCTATATGGGTCAGTAATTGGCTGAGTGAGTAACTGCAAAAGTGAGTGACTGGCTGCATGCATACTTGCATGGGTGTGTAAATAGGTGTACGAGGGCTTGTATATATGAGTGAACGGGTGCATTAGTTTCCTTATGACTAATGCATCTGCCTATGATACAAAAGGAATTTGACACATACAATCTTGTTGAACTCTATCCACTCTGGAAAAAGAAAAACAAAGAAAGAATATGTTAGTATTTGATTTTCAAGTTTACAAAATTAAACCAACATACATTATTTATACTGTAACATTTTAACACAACATAGCTAAAATGTTATTTTCTCCTTTTTACGGTTTTCAGCTTTCATACTTGTTCATCATAAACAGTAGTCTGTATGAAGCATCATCAACAAACATTGGGTAATAAAACAATCAATTGATTTAAAAAAAAACAATGCTATATAGTTCATTTTTATAAATAAATAATACTATGCATAACACTCACTACAATTATTATAATACAATTATTGGCTTATTCTAAAGCTACTAGAATAATCTCAAGAAACATTGTTTTTAACTGTTTCTTATATTGTTATATCTGGTACAATATGACATAAAATTGTGAAGAATTCCTCAATTTTTCAGATCCTTTGAAAACATCCTTTCTTATAGGTAAAGTATTATAGAAAATGATGATGATCCATGTAGACAAAATACCACGCAGTTTTATGTAGAAGTTCTTGTTGGAGAAACAAATGTTTTTTTTATTCTTTAAGACAGTTTTAGGTGGTACAGTAAGACTGCTGTTATGGCACTATATCAATTTAGTATTTAACTCTAATAATAGAATGTAGTGTTCAGAGATTATATAAACTATTTTGTGGAATGTAAAAGGACTGTTGCAGTTCCAATAATATTCTGAAGACATTACCCCTAATAGGCCGAATAATGTCTAATAAACCAAAAATACTATAATAAAAAACACCATACAGCAGTCTTTATCTGCAAATATTCCTCAGAACTTTGGTTGAAGAAATAACAGATATGAGCTTGGCAATTTCCTAGGTAGTCTTAGTTTTAATTTTAGATTAGAGCCATTGCATTCTGTCTATCCAGATTGGCATCTTAAATACACAGTGTAGTGTCCGGATATTGTGTTTACTCCTTCATGAAAAATGATAGCTAAAGTAGTAAAAGTCCATCCTGAAATTGATACTTGTCCAGCTACAAAGTTTGTTATTTCATTATTTAATTTTAAACCATCTGGTCTGCATCACTGTCACATTATTATAATGTATTTTCCTGTTCTTTGTAGAAACAATGTAGATAAAAGGTCTGATCTGCAGTTAGGGCAGGTCATATTTGGGAGGGCGTTTTTGGTCAATTGCTGAAAAGGCACAGTTTTACAATCTCGTAATGTCAAGTACAGGAATCCTTCTGAATTGATTACAATAGTAGAGGTGAATTGACAATATTTGTACTTATGCTCTCATTTGTAACTTATTCAAAATAAGTCATTAATATTTAATTTTTCTTCCTTCTATACTTCAAGTATCACCATAGCAAATTCATGTGCATCTTGTTGAATATTGCGGGAAAATCCTACTGATCCAGTAGTCATATCTATAAGATCTCGTATTTCTGAAACAGAAAGTATTCTAGTTCTCTCACTGTGTGAACGTTTCAGCAAACCATAGAGTGCATTAGCAATTCTCTTATCTCTTTTCTGTATGATTTCAATAACATCCGGCAAAAGCAATAGCACATTGACAACAACATTTGGATAGCAGTTGATGCCTGTAGTGTTGTTGAATTGGTAACCTACAATTTCTTCATCATTTAGTACTTTCCTCTTCTTTTATTGTTGGGAATTTTCCTTCTGTACTGCCTTTTGTTCATCATCTATATTCTGTTTGTTATCTTTCCCTTTGAACAAATTACTCATTTCTCATAAACTGGATACTGGCCTAAATGAGGAGCAAATCCACTCCTTAACCGATTGTACTCCCTTACGCAGATATCATCAGCACTGATTTTTTTCTCATAAAAGTCAATCAAAAACAAACCAGATAATGTTCCAATTTGTGAAAATACTACATATGACATACTTTCATTACTTCCAATATTTACAAAGGCTGCATCTACACTTAATCCTTGTGATTTGTGGATTGTTACAGCATATGCTAGTGACACCAGAAACATTTTTTGCTGCACATATAAGTCTTTTACTAACAAAAAACATACAACGCATCAACCCATCTGCTTGAAACCATCAACCTCATCAAATTTTATGACCAAGTATTCTACATCATCTGTTTGCATAATTAACAAAATGTATAACTTTACCCATTGCAGCATTTACTAACCCTTCTTCTGCATTTAGATTCCAACGTAAAATTACATGACAGTTTATACAGAGATGTAACTATTTCTCTAATCCTGCAGTTTTTGATACAGACTTTTCCAAAGAATCCAACTTTACCTGTAGTTTATCTGTCAGTAGTACTGTTACTCCCTGGTGTTTCATTTTATCAGTAACTGTTATTTCTACAATATCTTCTTTCTCTAGTTTGAGTAATTGTTCATTGAAGTTTGAGCACTCTTGTAGGGTTGGCATCAAACACACTATAGACTTGTTTTCTTTAATGAAATTATTCATTAGTTGCGCTGGTGTAATAGACTTGTTTTCTTTAATGAAATTATTCATTAGTTGCGCTGGTGTAATGTTTTTTTTTTGTTATAATTTTTTATTAGCATTTCATAAATACAAAATTAACAAATTCTATAACATTTTTCAATAAAGAGATATTGATGAATGCAATTATAAATAGAAAAACAAATACATCACAATTGAAATAATATCATATAAGGGAGCAGTTGAAATTTATAACGTATTACAGCAAAATAGAACTAATACAATTGGCGTAAAGTATTAAATATTGACTATATAATATTAAAGTATTAAGCCAACAAGTATTAAGCCAATAAATTATTAGTGAATGTAAAACCATAGGATATTGAAGTATTGATGTGCTAAAACATATATTTACACCTTTTGTTAAAGAAAATGAACTGAATTATTAAAAGCTAACGCTCTGCCAGAAGATCCGGAACACAACTATATTAAATGTGAATATAACATAGATATATTTACTACTTGAATAAAATACATTGAAAATATCAATCTATGAGTTACAAGGAGATAATGACCTAGATAATATAATAAAAGAAATGTAAGAGAAACGAAAAGGTTTAATTAACAATTCATTGAAACAATCAAAGTGAATTAGGTGGTGGTAGAAGATGTTGAAACATCTTGTACGTGTAAGAAAGGGGACCACACTTGTAAAAACATTTCAATTTGATCTTGAATATTATATATAATTCTCTCGTGTGAGGCAGTTTGAATCATTGATGCTAACCAGTTCTCCTGAGATGGCGGGGAAGGGGATTTCCATTGCCTCAATATGCAGATCTTAGCAGTAGCTAATGCGGTATGAACAAGGCGACATTGCGGCTTGGAGAGGGAAGGAGATTCTCTTAAATCATGTAGCAAAATAGTTGCTGACGAAAGTGGTAAATGTAAAGGAACAGTGTTATGTAGAACCTGACCTATATAAGACCAATAGGTTTTAACCATGGGACAGCTACATAAAATGTGGACTATGTCACATCCAGGGGCATTACATCTCCAACAATTAGTATGTGATAGTAGGCCTGCTTTGTGCAATTTTACCGGTGACCAATGCCAATCATGCAGAATTTTAAATAAACAAAATTTTAGGCGAGCCTCCTGGGCACCTTTATTTAAGTTTTCCAATAGAGCCACCCATTGTTCATCTTCATAAGAGAGTCCTAGACGGGATTGCCACTTGGAACGGAGATCACGGGATAAAGGAATGGAGAATAATTGTGTAGTAAGTGTTTTATATAGACCAGAGATAACCCCTTTATGACTCCCCCAAGTGTGAACATAAAACACAATTGGTGAAATTTGCAGTGTCCAGGGTTTTGTGCCTAAAGCTTTAACAAGAGAATTATTAAGTTGTAAATAATTATCTGCTTGTGATAAGGGAAGATTAAACTCATCCACCAATTGTGAAAAAGATTTGAGATCACCATTATGAAAAATCTGATCTAATGTAAGAATGCCAGCTGACTTCCATTGAGGCCAGGAGAGAGTTTTCCCTTTAATTCGTATTCCAGAATTATTCCATAATGGAGCTTTTGCATGTAAACGTGGATTAAAGCCCAAAATACTATGTGTTCTTTGCCATGTTTTACGCATTGCAGATAAAATAGGATTACGGGGGTCTAGACGGCTGGTACCTGACCCATATAGAGCTGAGAGACCTTGTTCAGTAGACAACAGAAACCTTTCAATAAATACCCATTGGGGAGTGCTAGAATTGTCTTGAAGCATGTATGTGAGTTGGGATAGTTGTAATGCAAGGGAGTAATGTTCAATCGAGGGAAGACTCAAACCTCCATTAGAGTGGTGAGCATTAAGTTTGTTGATGGCTAAACGGGGTTTCATGGAGCCCCATACAAAAGATTTTATCTTAGAGTCTATGAGACGCAACGTGGGTAATGGGATGTGAAAAGGAAGCATTCCGAGGGTATAAAGAAAGCGCGGAAGAGTGACCATTTTTACTGCTTGCACTCTACCCCACAAAGATAGACCCAACACTTTCCATTTATCGAAATCACGTTGCATTTGAATAAGCAGGGGGCTTATATTGTCTGTGACCATGGCTTCCATGCCCTTGTTTACAAGAATACCTAAATATTTTAAACGAGAAGGTTGCCAATGGAAGGGGTAATCTTGTATTATATATTTTGAGGTTCCATCTGATATAGGGAGCGCTTCACTTTTGTCCCAATTGATTTTATATCCAGAAAAGGAAGAGAAATTCTCTATAATTTGAAGCAGAGATGGTAATGATCTTGATAAGTCTGTAATGGTAAGCAAAATGTCATCTGCATAAAGATAGAGTTTAGATTCTCCCACCAGTAGAGGAATACCAACAACAGAGGTTGACTGGCGGATTGCTGCTGCCAGAGGTTCAATAGCCAGTAAGAATAAAAGAGGTGACAGGGGGCAACCCTGACGAGTTCCTCTGCGGATTGGAAATATATCAGAGACAAAACCCCCACAGTTAACTAATGCAGTAGGTTGTTCATATAACAATCTAACTTTATTTATAAACCGATCTCCTAATCCAAATTGTTCAAGAATTTTAAAGAGATACGCCCATTCTACTTGATCACAGGCCTTCTCGGCATCGAGCGATAATGCTATGGCATCCTCCTTAAGTATTTTGGCAGCATGAAGGGTATGGGCTAATGAACGTAAATGATTTCTAGAAGAGCGCCCTGGTATAAATCCCACTGGGGTATGATGAATTAGTGAGGGAATAACTCTACGGAGACGAGAGGCAAGAATACTGGCCAGGATTTTAATGTCACAATTTAGGAGTGAATTGGGGCGGTAACTGCTACAAAGCAGTGGATCTTTCCCTGGTTTAGGCAGAACTGCTATTACAGCTTTATTAGAAAGACTACCTAGAGAAGATGCTTGCTCAGCCTCTTGAAATGCAGCATGTAAACAATCTACTATGTTGTTGCCTGACCAACGATAGAATTCCGCAGGGAATCCATCTTCCCCTGGGGCTTTATGATATGGACGTTTGGCTATAGCTTGTGATATCTCTTCTTTACTAATTTCTTTATTTAAAAGCACTCTATCTTCTGCAGAAAGGAGAGGTAAATCGATTTTTGCAAGGAAAGATGACATTTTATCATGATCTATGTGGGATCCTGGGGTATACAGAGATTTATAGTAAGTAGCAAATTCATTAACTATATCCTGAGGACGGGTCAATATGTTACCACTAGATGATTTTAGGGCTGGAATAGCCATGGCGGCTTCCCTTTGTCTTAGTTGTGCTGCTAAAAGTCTACCCGCCTTTTCTCCCTGTTCATAGTGCCTCCCTTTCATTTTTTGTAGGGCATATTCTGCCTTGGAGGTAAAGAGACTATTCAATGCCATATGGGCTTGTTCTAATTATTTACGATTTTGTAAAGTAGGTTTTTGAGTGTATAAGCGAGTAAAATGTGCAATATCCTGTTCCAATTCCTTCTGTCGGGCAGCATTTTTCTTGTTAGCTTAAGCAGCATCCCACATAAGTTGCCCCCGGATAGTAGCCTTAGCAGCAGCCCACATAATCCTGCCAGAGGTCACAGAACCTTGATTTAAGGAAAGATAATTATGGAGGTGTTCCTGCAATTGTGTTTTACCCTTAGGTGTTTTATGACGCTGAATATTCATCCTCCACGATTTACGACCTGGTCTAGTGATTCCTATTTGTAAATGTAGTAAAACCGGAGAATGATCAGACACCGACGCTTCCAAAATATGGGATTCCTGAACTGATTGGACTATACTTTGAGAGATTAAGAAATAATCCAACCGTGAAAGAGTTCCGTGAGTGGGGGACATAAAGGTGTATTCAGTGTCATCTGGATGTGAAAGACGCCAATGGTCCACAAGGCCATTATCCTCAATTATGTCATTCATGAGCGCTCTGTCTGCCGCATTATGTTTATCTAGAGGACCTGTCCTATCTAGAACCGGATCTCTAACCAAATTCCAATCACCCCCTATGAGGTATTTTGAAGCATCAATCTCTGATAACAAGCGATTCAAATTCAAGAAGAAGGATTTCTTGGCACCTGTCGGGGCATAGACTGATCCCACACATAGATGTGTATCTCCAATGCGCAATTTAACGAAGACATAGCGCCCACTCGGATCTTTCCACGTTTTGGATACCATAACTGGGAGAGTCTTTCTAATGAGGATTGCCACCCCACATTTCCGAGTAGGGCCTGTGACCAAGGAGCTGTCATCATGTATACTACTGTGAAAAACCCTTCCCACCCAATCTCTAGACAGTTTTTTTGATTCAAGTTCATCAAGATGTGTCTCCTGAAGAAGAGCCACATCTACTTTTTTGGATTGGAGATAAGAGAGGACTTTTTTCCGCTTAATGTAATGTGTTAAACCATGAACATTCCATGAGATTACACGTAAGGCATGTGGAACAACCATGTCTGTGAGCGTACTAGATAGTGTGTAAAAATGTGTTGATTTACTATCAGGTTAAAAGAAATGTATTTATATAAAAAACTAAAAATACACGTACAAGTTACAAGAGAATGGTATATAGAGTATTACAATATTAAAACTTTAACCGCGGGTCTGGGCTCACTAGAGCACCGCTCCGGGTAGGACACCCACCAGGAAATACATGACTTATAAGGGTCCAGGGAATCCAGTTATGCTTATTGGTGTTCTATAAAGGGGGAACCAAATACTATAAAACCTATATACAGCCATATCTAGGGTATCTAGGAAAGATACTTTAAGGACATTCTAAAGGGGTACCCCTGTCAATAATATGTAGAGATGGGAACATTTCATTTTAAATATAGTATGAGAAGTCTACAAGTAGAAGTGGGATAAGTACAGTACAATTGACAATCACCAGTGATAATGAACCTACCAGCTGGAGAAATATGAAAAATAAGCAGTAGAATTTCAGTCATTCATGAGAAATAATGAATCGTGACTATAAATATTGCATATTAAACATGTCTCTATAATAAGTAATGTATTAGGTAAATTTCAAAATGTAAGGAGGGTACAAATAAATATATATGCATTGCATTTGGAACTTTACGGCAATAATAATGAAATAAATATAGATAGTGTAAATAATACTTATCTGCTGCATACTGAGGGAATGTCATCTTATCTACAGTATGCAAGATACTTGTCTCCCTATGAAAAATGAACACAAAGGTCACAAGCTAAAAATTTTAGTTAACAATAGGAGAAACTTGGCAGTAGAACTACTCTCCATCAGAAGCGGATTTTAGAGGAGAACGAGATTTGTCTCTATGCTGGTCTTGGGTGAAACTAGATACTGTCTGCAAAGCTGAAGCTCTATCGTCCTGGGTACGGGTCGACCTCTCAGGTTCTCTGCCACGCTGACGAGCTGCACCTTGGTCCCGACGTCCACTATCCACGGGGTGTTGGGTAGATTGAGGACTTTGAGAACTTTGAGGGGTAGGTATATGCTGTATGTCCATATCCTGCAGTTTCATATCATCCAAGAAACGTTGTAGTTCTTCTGGGTTGTAAAAGTCTCTTGAATCACCATTTTTGGTGACCCGGAAGCGGGCTGGATCAAACAATCCATATTTGATGTCCATTTTGCGTAGTTGCGGTCTCATAGATAGGAATGCTTTCCGCCGCTCATTAGTTTCTCGAGAAAATCAGCCGCCATTCGGACTTCATGACCTTTATAGCTGAAGGAGCCTTGTGTGCGCGCCGCTGTTAGTAGTTGCCTAACTTGATCATGTCTCAAAAACAAGCGATGAGGGGTCTTGGACGAGAGTCTAGACCTTTACGCGGGGGACCAAGATGATGAGCCCATTGAATTTCAAGCATTGGATCAAAATGAATACCAACCAGTTTGGGAAGAGTATCACATAGAAAAACTCTAGTATTCTGGCCTTCAATTCCCTCTGGAAAACCAAAAAAACTAATATTATCTCTCCTGCTGCGATCTTCCAAATCAACCAGCTTGCTACGGAGAAACAATAGTTCTTGATCTCTGCTTTGTACTAAATCAAATTTATTTTCAACTACTGTTAGGCGCTGTTCCAGGCTTTCTGTTTTAGGGGCCGATTCCGATCTCGGTCGGAGGCGCACCCAATACCATTCGGTCGGGAAAAAAGCCATGCGAATGCCTGTTTCCCGACCGATCCGTACAGCACACCGAACGAGTAAGTACGATGTGCACAACAGCACAGAATCCGGTCGAGTCGTACTCACCCAATCCAGGTCCTGTTCTCCGACCGAGGCGAATCCGGAAACGCTGAATCGAGTCGCACGGAAGGGAAAATGCAGCTCCGTCCGGCCGAACAAGTACGATGCGCTTTCCGTACGCGCCGAACCCGTCGCTATGCACGGCACGTCAAAGCATCCGGGAGAGGCGCACAAAAGCTCCGATTCGCGCCACAACACGATCCACGGCTACAAGGCGAACACGCCAGCGATGAGGACGACGCGAAGCGACGAGGACGACGCGAAGCAACGAGAAGGACGAACGACACGAACCAACCATGAATCCCTTCGTCCCGATCATACCAATATTCTACATTTACTACCGGAACAGGCACGGACGCGTACGGCGCAGAAGGTAAGTCAGACACCAACCACAAAACACATACAACACGTACACGACACATCACACACACACAGAGGGATGCAGAATTTACTTACACCAGCAACAGCAGCACCATAGGGGCGGGATGCCCATCACCAATGCCACATATGCACACAGGGGCCTGAATGCGCACCACCACCCCTACCCAGGGGGCCGGATGCCAACAACCACTACCACCCTTAGCCAGGGGGTGCCAGATGCCCACCACCACTACCACCCTTACCCAGGGGGCTGGATGCCTACCACTACTACCACCCTTAGCCAGGGGTGCCAGATGCCTACCACTACTACCACCCTAAGCCAGGGGGCTGGATGCCTACCACTACTACCACCCCAAGCCAGGGGGCTGGATGCCAACCACCACTACCACCCTTAGCCAGGGGGTGCCAGATGCCCACCACCACTACCACCCTTAGCCATGAGGGTGCCAGATGCCTACCACTACTACCACCCTTACCCAGGGGGGCTGGATGCCTACCACTACTACCACCCTCACCCAGGGGGGGCTGGATGCCTACCACTACTACCACCCTTAGCCAGGGGGGTGCCAGATGCCTACCACCACTATCACCCTTACCCAGGGGGGCTGGATGCCTACCACTACTACCACCCTCACCCGGGGGGCTGGATGCCTACCACAACTACCACCCTCACCCAGGGGGGCTGGATGCCTACCACTACTACCACCCTTACCCAGGGGGGCTGGATGCCTACCACAACTACCACCCTCACCCAGGGGGGCTGGATGCCTACCACTACTACCACCCTCACCCAGGGGGGCTGGATGCCAACCACCACTACCACCCTTAGCCAGGGGGTGCCAGATGCCTACCACCACTACCACCCTTAGCCATGGGGGTGCCAGATGCCTACCACAACTACCACCCTCACCCAGGGGGTGCCAGATGCCTACCACCACTACCACCCTTACCCAGGGGGGGCTGGATGCCTACCACTATTACCACCCTTACCCAGGGGGCTGGATGCCCACCACCACTACCACCCTTACCCAGGGGGCTGGATGCCTACCACTACTACCACCCTTAGCCAGGGGGTGCCAGATGCCTACCACTACTACCACCCTAAGCCAGGGGGCTGGATGCCTACCACTACTACCACCCTTACCCAGGGGGCTGGATGCCTGTCACTACTACCACCTCTACCCATGGGGGGCTGGATGCCTACCACCAACACCACCCCCACTCATAGGATGGACAATGCATGACACAACCAGCACACCACAACCTAGGGAATGCAAGAAAAAGACATCCCCCCAACACCATGACAAGCGTGTGTAGACTGTGTCAAATGCCTACAACACTGAACATGACTTTGAACATGCAATGTGACCCCTAGCACATGTGCCACACATATATGTGTGTGGCCCCCACAATGCAAGCAGGCCATGACCATTGTGGCAATGGGGTCCAAACCCCCATCATCACAGTGACCAAAAGGTAAGTGTGGGGTCCATAGCTGAAGCACATTTTGAACAGTGTGGCAATGGGGTCCAAACCCCCATCATCACAGTGACCAAAATGTAAGTGTGGGGTCCATAGCTGAAGCACATTTTGAACAGTGTGGCAATGGGGTCCAAACCCCCATCATCACAGTGACCAAAATGTAAGTGTGGGGTCCATAGCTGAAGCACATTTTGAACATTGTGGCAATGGGGTCCAAACCCCCATCATCACAGTGACCAAAAGGTAAGTGTTGACAAAGAAAGAGCTGCAACTGCCAAACTGCATGGATGATTCCTGGTCACAGAACATAAAACACATCAGTGGCAAAGTAGTGCATGTGTCCCATTGCAACATAAATTGGGGGAGCCAAATACTGCAGTGCAAATAAGACATACCTTTGGCCATGTGCAGACAAACAACACCCATGCGGGCTGACACTGTCAACATTCATCAATGACACAATGACAGAAGTGACCATCAGAATGCAGACCCACATATTTGCACCAATGGGCACACAAATGCAGATACCCTGTGGAGACTGTAGATGTGAGGTGAACAGATACCATACCATGGCAGCAATGGGACACACAAACCATGATCATTGTGCTGACCGATGACCTAGGAGTCCCAGGGACAGCAGGGGAAACCCACCAAACGACATACAGCCAATGGCACACCCAAGATATGCCAATGCAGTGGTGCAGATGCACAAACACAAACAGGCAGACCCACACTGCACATCATACACAACAGGTGAGGGGGGTGCCAGTGTCCCCAGGCAACCACACAACACATGAGGAGACCTGAATACCAATCATACAGATGTGCATACAGTGCCACACAAAGGTAACTCATGGATCCAAATCCCCTATGTGGGCAAGCAGGCATTGTCAGATGAGAGGGAGCACAAATCACACATGTCACACAGGCACGTAGGAACAGCAACTGACACAGCAAGACACAGACACACCACAGCACTACCCCCAGGGCCCCCACAATGTGGTGACCCTGGGCTGCATTACAATCCCACTGTGATGACAAAGCTAAATGTCGTTCACACTGTGAACCACAGTCATGTGTCCTGAGCAACAAACTACCATCACACCTACACAAGCACAAATCAATCAGCATGGCCAGTAAGCCAAGGCCAACATGGAGGCAGGGGTCTAGCCGGGCAACAACTCTCATCTGCACACACTCAACACCACACCCCTCGACCTCCAACAATGTGCAGCAGTGAAGCACACATGCACTGGTGACATTGCACATGCACCCATGACTATTCCAGGGTGGTGGGTGGGAACCAAGGTGCAGAAACACATCACACATGGCCACTCAACAAGACTCCTGAATGTCTGACACACTGCACACTACGCTGTACATGGACATGACGGCAATACCACACCAACCAATGGGATCCCAGCCACAGTCACACACCAATGACGAAGCCAAGGTCACCCACAAAGAACACACATAGACAACAACCAACATTGCAGCCCGGACCCTGAGGAGTGCCAGCAGTCACACACACAACGTGTCACAATCACTGAAAGATAACACAAACTGGAAATCACATGACAGGGGCAAACAACAACTGCCAAGGGGAAACCTGACTGTGACCCATCTGCGTCTGCACACAAACTCAGCCCTGACAGCAAACACACCTATGGGTGACACCCTGATGACCAGTAATGTGCCATGCACCCACATCACAGAGAACCCAGGGAGAAGACTTTGGGGAACAAAGGTCAACTCAGCAAGCATCACAAACAGGTACAACACTAGGGATCACAGCATGCACAGCTAAACGGAAGTGAACACACAGACATGCACATACAACACACACCTTGGGCGCAGGCAATGTCACAGGAGTACACACTGCCATGAGGGGACTCCACTCCTGTGTGAGGAAAGCTGTGCCATATGTTGCCTCAGTAGGGCCCCATCATGTCAGCTGAGCACTTGGTCACACAATCAACAATTAGCACCAAATGAGGGCTCCCGTCACATCAGCCTGGTCATGGAAGTGCCAACGAAATCATCATCACAGATCCAACACACTTGTATAGCAATGTTGCACTGACAACACAGATGAGTCCTTCCCCATTGATGCCCAAACCTGCATGTCCAGTGGAGATGGCCACACGGTCAGGGAAGTAGACGAATTGAACAATGGCAGGCACAACAGATGTGCAGGGGTGGAAGCCACAGATGTGAAATAGCTAATCTAAGTAGGAAATCCCATTGCCAAATACTGAACACATGACACCCTCAGATGCTGCTATGGATGACATGGATACACCACAGGATAGGACACATTCCCCCTGGACCACATGGGTTCCTGCACAGTAACACTTCATTATCATGAGACCAAATATCACCATCACTGCAGCAAGGGCATGGTTAGCATCATCAACAACATGTACATCAGAAGCATAAGCACTAGAGAACAGAAAGTTGCTTTATTCAGCATATGTGTGTAATGAAAACAAAGTCCAGAAAAAACACAAAGGCCAATGGCCAGTCCATTGTCAAAGTCCAAACAGGGTGACAGTGGCAGATGCCACCCTACGCATGCCTGCACAAAACCAGGGACAATCCACTAGGAGGGGCAACCGGGGGGGGCAGGCCAGTCACCGCAGGGACAGGATCAGGGCTCACCAGGAGGAAGCAGGGAAGGGGTGGTGGGTGCTGGAGAGCCACTGACAACTGCAGTGGAAGTGTCTGACATGGTGTGTGCCGGCACAACTGGGGGGCATGACTCAGATGTTGTGGGTGCCGGCACGACTGCAGTGGACCCTGCAGATGGAGTGGACAGGTCTGCCACTGCAGTGCCCAAGTCAGACAGGGTGGTAGTGGACTCCACTGCAGTGCCTACCACCAGGGGAGGAGAATGGGGAACAGGCAAGGTGGGCTGGACAGAGGGGGAGGACACCCTCACCACATCAGTGGCACAGACAAGCGCAGCGGGGGTGTGGTGCCGGGAGAGCAAGTGGCAGGGGAGAAGGCCGGATCCTCTTGGGGATGGTATATCTGTGGGTGGGGGAACCTGGGGCAGGGTGTGGTGGGGGCACCTGTGGAGTGGGGGCCTGAGGGATGGAGGAAGGAGACCTGGTGCCTGAGCTGCAGGGCGGCGGCGGGGTCCTGCTCTTACGACTCCAGGGGGACTTGCGGGTGGGGGCCTCAGTCTGTCTGCGCCTGGGGGAGGGTGTCCGGGGGCGAGGGGCACTCTGCTCCGTGTGGGTGGGCTTCCTCTTCCCCCTGAATGCTGTATCAGCTGGATCAGAGGGGAAGAGGCCGAGGTCACTGAGGAAGAGCCGCTGGGTCTTTGGGGTTGCAGGTGAGGCAAGGGAGGGTGTTTTGGAGGGAGAGGCAACTGAGGACTGCGCAGTGCTCGTGGATGCGTGTGTGTGTTCCAGGGCCCCATCCCCTGTGAGTCTGGTTTCAGTCCCCTGACTGTGCGTGCATGTGCGTTTTGTTTGTAGCGTGTGTGTCTGTGTGCTGGATGTGTGTGTGCTGGTGTGTGCCTGTGCCGGTGTGTGTGTGCTTGGGACGGGTAAGGTGCTGGGGAGTGTGGATGGAGCAGAGGAAGGAGGGGTGAGGGACTGTCTGAGGAGGGACACTGCTGCCATCAGGGAGGAGTCCATGGACCTATTGCCCCTCTGTAGGTCAGACATGCCCGATGAGATGCCCTCCATGAACGACACCAGCTGAGTCAACAGAGCGGTGTGCGCATGGAGGACACTCAGCATAGCTGTCTGCCCTACATGGAGCTGGCGAAGGAGGTACACAGACTCCTCACTCAGGGCAGCAGGGGACACAGGGGCAGGGGGTGCGGTGCCTGGCCCAAAGGAGCCACGCTCCCGAACATGGGAGCCTCCACGGACCTGGGGAATGGGAGCCGATGGGAGGGCGGTGGTGGTGCTGGTGGTGGCGGGGACAGCAACACTAGCTGGGGTGTGGTGGCTGCTGACACCCGCCTCCATAAGGGAGTCATCCTCCGAGTTGCTCTGGTCCTCAGCTGAGGTGGATGGTGCTGAGGACTCCTCGGTGTGGCTCCCCTCGCCCTCCGTGCCACTGGGTCCCTCCGACCACTCCTCGGCTGCTGACCCAGTCTGGCTCTCCGGCTCCTCCTGGTCCGTGGAGCTGTCCCCTTCCGTGGCCGTGGATGTATCTGCAAACAATGGGGAAACAGACAGACATCAGTCACCTGCACCAAACGCACACACCACTGTGAGCACAGCACATTACAGAGCAAGCCCTGGCATCATTAGTTGTACACTGCTAAAAGTGCCCTAACTGAACAGGAGAAGCCAATTGTCAGTCTGATGCCAACCATGGCACTCACATCCCACATGGCCTTGCACCCATCTGTCTGGTGTCTGTTGGATAGCAACACCCCAGTGTGGACACATGCACCAACTACACAGTAGTTGGACAGTGCAGAGGACACGGTGTAGCATGTGGACATGCACACATCACAACTCTTGCCACTGAGTCAGTACAGGTTTCCGGATGAAAGGGACGCCCAGAGTCAAATAGGAAATGCATGTGATGCATACCAGCGACAGACACCATGATGCACCCATGTCCTGATAGCCATCGCCACAATGGTGTGCATGTAGCACATGTCACTCCCCTGCAGGATCACCAATAAGTAGACACATGCCATGGCGGAGGCATGACTGCTAAGTCATACATCACTGTCTCAGTGATGTATGACTTGGCAGCCAGACAACAACACTCTGCACTGTGTCACAATAGTAGGTCATGGGGAATGCAAGTCCTGGAGCTGCACAAGTGCACATGTACATCCCCCACACAACACATCATCTTAACCCTCATCTGTCCAGGTCATACCGATTGGACATATGGGAGACCTGTAACACTACCCTCTGAACCTGAGCCCCTCACAATCTGCTGTGAATGGGGAACAGCTGCCTGAACTTCACATTCGCATACCCCAGTCTGCACGGGCAGCTGATCAAACACCTATGTGACACACAAGTATCGTCTCCTATGGTCACATCTCCAGTGGCATGCTGAGCCCCTACCGAGAAACACCCCAGCAGTCCTGGCAACAAATCCACAGCACACTGACACAGAGGCAGACACCTGAGGGGTCAAATCACTGCGCACAATGTGTCAGCTGATACACGGGAGTGGGAGTACAGAGTGCATTGCATGGCCTGGAGTAGGCATGACTGTCCTGCCCCACATGAATGAGGGATGAGCCCTGGACAGTGGATAGCTGGCTATGTATGTGTGACACACGTAATCTGCACACTCCTGGGGCCCAAACATTGTTCCCACCCGCTGCATGGGTGTGTGCCACATACCCCAGGCACATGTGGTGGCTCAGCTCAGCAAGTGGACCGCATATCAAAGCAACACACAGATTACATGTCCGAACACAGGCGTTGTGTGAACAATGGACCCACGCATGATGCCCACAACAGAGTTAGGGAAACAGATGCTGTCCCCCACCTTTAGTGAAGCAAACTGCAAGGACACATTCCCAAGTGACACAATTCCCTGAATGTAAGGGCCACACCTGGGTATCAGATGAGGAGTGGGCAGTGCACAATAGAGGGACATGGCTCCTGGACAACATGACTGCTGTACTGTGGCAGTTGAACCAGGCCAGAGGAGGGCACATAGCATGTAATACAGAGTTCACAGTGCAGTCTTTGACTCACCCCCTCCTTGCTGCTGTCTGGCCTTCAGCTGCCCATCCAGGTCTGGAAACACCACCGCCAGGATCTGGAGCATGTGGGGGTCAGGGTCCGTGTTCCGCCCCTCCTGCGAGGAGGCGACAGCTTCAGCTGGACCCGTGCAATCCTCTGGGTCCAGCCCCGAAGGTCCTGCCACCTCTTCTGGCAGTTGCGGATCCGGCGCTTGTAGACCCCCACGGACCGGACAGCCCGGACGATGTCCTTCCAGATCTCCTGCTTCCGATGGGCATTAACCTGTCAGGATGACAAAGTGAAAAGGCCATTACTACACATGCAACATATCCGTGCATGACACAGTTGTATATACATGTCTCAATCACAGGGGCACATGATGTACACAGGCAGTGCAAAGCTGCCCATGGACAGTTTGCCAGAAGTCACTACATGGTATCATTGCATGGGAAGTAAAACCTTGTTCAAATGCACTGTCACTGCACCATACCTGTCCAGTGCATGTCACTACACACTATGGGGGTGACAACTACTCAGTGAGCCTGCTAGCCAGTGGCGTGCAGACTTTCAGCCTTGCTAGTCAGACAAAATGCACATTCAGAAAGGCAGTGCACAGAACACTCACCTGCTCCCCTGGTGTCCCATACAGCTTGCTGTACTGTGGAAGGAGGCTGTCCAGCAGGGCCTGGTTCTCCTCAGTGCTGAAGGCTGGGGCTCTCTCCACAGTACGTGCCATTGCAGGTTCCAGAGGGGCAGAGACAGCAGCAGTGCAGTGGCAGATGTCATCCTGGAGCATGTAGTGCAGGCAAGTGAGCTCTCAGGGGAACAGCCAGCAATATATATGTGCTGGAGTGGCAGATACTGTCCCTTGTGTCCAAAGTGATAGGTCCATGTCGTTTGCATCTTCTGAATCTGGCCAATCCATGGAATAGCAGCACCAATTCACGCCCACAGCATCCTTCAAATCTTCAACTTCATGACATACATGATTTTGCAACATTGTTGTGGGTGACCAACTGAATTTCCAGCAACCGACTCGTTCGAATTTCGAAAACGCGTCCGTTGCCAGGCTAGGCCATTGTCAATGTGTGCGCACCGATCGGTCCATTGCTGATCAACGCGTACAGGGTACAACGCGTACCCGCACACATTGAATGCAATGGGCCGGCCGGGGCACCGATCGGTCCATTGCGGTACAACGCGTACAGGGGTACAACGCGTACCCGCACACATTGAATGCAATGGGCCGGCCGGGGCACCGATCGGTCCATTGCGGTACAACGCGTACAGGGGTACAACGCGTACCTGCACACATTGAATGCAATGGGCCGGCCGGGGGCACCGATCGGTCCATTGCTGATCAACGCTGCACAGGGGTACAACGCGTGCACCGCACACATTGAATGCAATGGGCCGGCCGGGGCACCGATCGGTCCATTGCGGTACAACGCGTACAGGGGTACAACGCGTACCTGCACACATTGAATGCAATGGGCCGGCCGGGGCACCGATCGGTCCATTGCTGATCAACGCGTACAGGGGTACAACGCGTACCTGCACACATTGAATGCAATGGGCCGGCCGGGGCACCGACCGGTCCATTGCTGATCAACGCGTACAGGGGTACAACGCGTACCCGCACACATTGAATGCAATGGGCCGGCCGGGGGCACCGATCGGTCCATTGCTGGTACAACGCGTACAGGGGTACAACGCGTACCTGCACACATTGAATGCAATGGGCCGGCCGGGGCACCGATCGGTCCATTGCTGATCAACGCATACAGGGGTACAACGCAGTACCCGCACACATTGAATGCAATGGGCCGGCCGGGGCACCGATCGGTCCATTGCGGTACAACGCGTACAGGGGTACAACGCGTACCTGCACACATTGAATGCAATGGGCCGGCCAGGGGCACCGATCGGTCCATTGCTGATCAACGCGTACAGGGGTACAACGCGTACCCGCACACATTGAATGCAATGGGCCGGCCGGGGTCACCGATCGGTCCATTGCGGTACAACGCGTACAGGGGTACAACGCGTACCCGCACACATTGAATGCAATGGGCCGGCCGGGGGCACCGATCGGTCCATTGCTGTTCAACGCATCCCTGTACAAGTGACTGGCATATGTCACCATGCCTGTCTCAGATGGACATATGCCAGCCACAGATAGCTCCCAGGGAGTGAGGGGCACACCTACAACACGACAGCCTGTCCAAACTGTATAATAAGGCATGTAAGGCTGCATTTCCTATTGTGTGTATGTTGGTGTACATGTTGTCCTGTGGGTGTCACCTGGGGGCAGCCACCCCCAGGCTGTGCACGTGTTCATGGGGACAGGATCCTGGGTGTTACGTGTACATGACCACTGTGATGTGCAACTGTTCATATCTGTGCATGTGCCATGGTCACATTTCACGGTGGTGTATGTGTATGTCATGTCACATACCCCGTGAGTCCCATGTGGGACGGTATGTTTGAGCCAGGGTGTCCCAGTGGCACAATAGTGCTGGTCCTCCACAGTCTGTGTGCATGTAGTGTTTACAATGTCTCTGATTTCATGTGCACAATGGGAGACAGTCTCCACATCCACGTTGTGTGTGCATGGACTTTGATGTTGTGCGTGTGTGTGTCACAGACGTCCATGTCTGTCCTGCAGTGGCAAGTGGGACCACTACCTGTGGGGGTCATAGTTGTTTTGCTGTGGTGTATACATGATACTCCATGTAATGCCAGTGTCCATGTGGCAATACAGGGTCCCTGGGAATGTACCTGTCGTTGAGCTGTGATGCCTGGGGCACATCTGTCGTCACATGTCACTGTGGGGGTGATTGTGACACGGCAGCAGGAGATGGGAACTGTGACACGGCCTCATGATATCCAATGGGCCAACCTGGGACTTATTGATGCCACTTGTTGAACCGTGATGACAGATGTTGGCCATGTATGTACCATACATGTCCTTACGGAACTGCACACTTCATGTAGTTGTGCCTCATAATGATGTATGTTGGGATATTGAGTGTGTTCAATGCCGCATATGTGGGGTGACTGACAATCTTGCTTTCTTCTCCTCTGCACTGCAGGGCTCCTGCTGTCCATCGACCATTCCCAGACCTGGCAACGATGGTGGAACGGGACAGCATCCGACGTGTACCGCTTCACCAGGCAGCTGATTGAGGATTTGGCAGTGCAGTTGGCCCCACATTTGCAGCCTGGCCGGCCGTATCCTACAGCGCTGACCCCCAAGGTGAAGGTGATGGCAGCCCTACACTTCTTTGCCACCGGTACCTTCCAACATACTGTGGCGACTGCTGGTGGGATGTCACAGACCATGTTGAGCCGTGTGCTCCGCAATGTTTTGGCGGCAATGTTGCTATTCCTGAACCGGTACATCTATGTCCCTAGACTGCAACGACTCACTGATGTGAAGAGTGACTTCTATGCCCTGGGGAGGATGCCGCATGTCATTGGCTCCATTGATGGGACACATGTGGCTTTGGTACCACCACAGGCCCAGGAGCAGGCCTACAGGAACCGCAAGCACTACCACTCGGTCAATGCACTGGTTGTGTGTCTTGCAGATATGACCATCACACACGTGTGTGCCCGTTTCCCTGGTTCAGCACACAATGCCTTTGTGATGAGGAGTAGTCGCATCCCCAGGATGATGGCACAGATGCAGAACCAGCGTGCCTGGCTTGTCGGTGTGTACTGACTTTGTGCCATTGTGTGTGATCGGATCTGTAGTATTCCGCCCACTTTTCCAAGTCAGCTAATGTGCACTTGTCTGTCCGTAGGTGACTCGGGATACCCCAACATGCCGTGGTTGCTGACACCCCTCAGGAACCCTGTGACACCAGCCCAGATGCGCTACAATGAGGCACATGGTCGGACCAGGAGAGTGATTGTGCGGACATTTGGTCTCCTGAAGAGCCGCTTCCGCTGCCTGGACAAGACCGGAGGGTCCCTCCCATATGCCCCTGCGAAAGTGTGCAAGATTATCATCGTCTGCTGCTTGCTCCACAACCTGGCAGTGCGGAAGGAGTTGCCTCTCATCCAGGATGACAATGACCAACATCCGCCACCTGTGGAGGATCCTGGCCTGGACCACGATGCCAGTGATGATGATGATGATGAGGGTGATGTCCGCACACAGCTAATCACCAACTTCTTTAGCTGAATAAGAGTATCCTGAGGTGTCATGTCAATGATGTGAGTTGGCATGATATGTGTAGGTGGTGCTCTGGTGCTGTTGGAGTGTGTCCATGGGCTACTTGACTGGATGTGTGTAGCGATGTGTGCTTACAGGTGGTCTGTACTCCCCAACAGTGTTGACATGCTAACTTGGTTCTGGGTGGGTATCTTGTAACATGTATTGTGCATGAGTTTTGCTGTTCTGTCCTGTTCTCCATTGCTTTTGACTGTGTGTCATTTCTGTCCTTCACAGGGTACTTTCAGATTCGTTTGGTCAACTGTGTCCACCGATGACGTGATTGTACTTCCAGGGTGGTAGCTGTTGTGTCCCTACAGGTGATGTGCGCCACACCCATGGACTTCCTTCCTTCTACAGTTGTTGACTGTGTGCCCGCTGCCAGGTGGGATTACCTTGCATCTGTAGTGGTTACGACATGTTGCAACTGTGTAATAAACCTGTGCTTCACTTTGTGATGTGCGTTGTCTGTGGTCACACATTTGACTGCCATTTGCTCACTGCACCTGTGGGCTACTTGACTACAACTGGGAATAGGTGTGGGGTCTGTGCATTGCACCGTCTTCCCTGGCAACATCAGTGTAGGCAATGAGTCAGATGGCCTAGGTGTGTATGTGTTGTGTAGCCCTGGTGGTGTGTCTCCCTAATATGTGTCACGTTGCCTTTACTCACATGCCTGTGTTGTACTTGCTGTTGCAGTTCGCATACACAGTGTAATTTTGCAGTTCATCATCCCCATAACAGCACCCATGTTGGAATCACAACAGAGGCAAGTATGGTGTATTAGTGTGTTTATTGTGATACATTTGTGTGAATAGTGCATAGGATGGGTAGTGCTGTACATATATCTTGCAATCAGAAGTTCCTAGGTGAATTGAAAGTCCTGGTAGACAAAATCCCCGGTATCGGGGCCACAGCTGTCTGAGACATTGGTCCAACTTGTACTCCCCATGCAATGTGTGGGAGTTGTGTTGCCGTCAACAGGGTGAACAGTCTGTGCACAAAGGTGAACATCCAGAACAGGTTCAGGCTTCCTGGGAGTTGCGCTTGGCCATCGGCCTCTCACTTGCCCCTCCTCGGACGACCCCTCTTCTTTGGGGGGCCCCTCAAGTACAGGCTGCTGCGGTGCAGGGGACTCTCCGCCAGAGTCATCCTCCCTCCCTGTGGCAGTTGCAGTTTGTTCAGCACCAGATGTTGTTGGCACACAGGGAGGTGTGGACTGGTTGCTGTTCATCTGGCGGAGGCATTGTAAAATGTCCCTTTGCACCGCCGTCATCTCATGCAGTGCGTCCCACTTGGACTCCACGCGGGACATGTGTGAGTCCACGCGGGACATGTGTGCGTCCAAGCGGGCATGATGGGCAGCCTGCTGCTGTTTCATGTCTCTGAGGAGCCCCACTACCTGGCTGAGATCTCCGGTGCTGGACTGGTACGCATCAGCTATGCGTACCAGTTGTGGGTCATCATGCACACCAGCAACCTCTGCAAGCAGCGACCTCTGTCTCCCACCCCTCCCACCACCCCTGCCGACATGTGCAGTGCGTGCAGTGGCACGCACAGATGACCCTGGTCCACCTTGGGGGTTGGTGGTGGTGGTGGTGTCCATGGCCCCACGTTGGTCCAGGGTCCCTGTGCTGGTGTTGCTCCTTGTTCTGTCCATGTCGGCGGGGATGGTATTTGTGGTGACAGTCGTTGGAGGGGTGGGTGCAGGGGTGCAGCTGGTGGTCCTGCTGGTGCTGCAGCTGGTGGTCCTGCTGGTGCTGCAGCTGGTGGTCCTGCTGGTGCTGCATGTAGACTTGCACCGGATGTGCCAGGTTGGTCTTCTTCGTCCGAGGAGGGCAGAGGCTGTACGACACCAGTGAGCTCTGCATCCTCTTGAGCCTGGGACTGGGACTCCTCAGCGTCTGCTGCTGTGTCCCCATCATCACCTGTTTTCAGTTGTGACTGTGCCTCTGGGTGCGGGCCTGTACATTGCATTGTCCTAAGTCGTCACAGTCAGGGGTTGATATTGGTGTGGCACATTGTCCTGCATTATTTGGGCATTACTATGTATTTGTTGGGGTGTGAACATGGTCTGCATTGGTTGTATTTGGTTGACAGCCGGCCCTCCTTCCCACCCAGCCAGTCAGTTATCCCACCATGGACTGTGCTTGCATTGCAGAGAGTGGAAGTTGTCTCTCAGGATGTCAGTCAGTGGTGTCCTGCTGTTTGTTGGTGCACAGTTGCCAGCAGGGCCTTGTGCTCCCCACAGCAGTAGCCAGTGTCAGCCATCTTGTGTGTCCTTCTCCACTCCCTGTGATGTGAGCATGGTTCAGGGTGGTGTTGATGGGCCAGTTGTGAGGCTGAGCAATATCTGTGACTACTACTCCCATCATGCTATTGCCTCCACCCCCTTCCCAGCATGCCCATGCTTCCTTCCTTTTGACTCTGCTTCCCTGTGGGGTGGGCTGCCTGTGCTGACAGGATGGCTGGGAGTGTTGTCTTGGCAGTTGTTTGGCTAAAAGTCCCAAGAGTGTCCCTGTGCTTCACACAACATAACCCAGGGTGGTGGTTCTTTGCGGGATCTTGAGTTAGGATGTGAGGCATTGCATTCTCCCAGGTGGGTTCTGTGGAGTTTGTGTTGAGGGGGTGTGTGAGGAGAGGTGCTTGTGACTATGGTCAGTGCTGCAGGTCCTCCTTCCCACCCAGCCAGCCAGATATCCCACCATGGAACGTGCTTCCATTGCAGGGAGTGGAAGTTGTCTCTCAGGATGTCAGTCAGTGGTGTCCTGCTGTTTGTTGGTGCACAGTTCCCAGCAGGGCCTTGTGCTCCCCACAGCAGTAGCCAGTGTCAGCCATCTTGTGAGTCCTTCTCCACTCCCTGTGATGTGAGCATGGTTCAGGGTGGTGTTGATGGGACAGTTGTGGGGGTGAGCTATGTCTGTGACTGTGACTCCCATCATGCTATTGCCTCCACCCCACTTCCCAGCATTCCCATACTTACTTGCTTTTGTGGGGAGTTCAGTGTGTGTGGGTGTGAGAGCAATGGCAAGATGGCTGACAGTGGTGTCCTGCTGTTGGTTGGTGTGCAGTTCCCAGCATGCCCTTGTGCTCCCCACGACACAGCAACAGTGTCAGACATCTTTGATGGGCCTTTCCACTCTCTGTGGGATGTGCATGCGTGAGTGTGAGCTTGCTGGGCCATGTGGTGGGGGATGTAGAGCTGTGACTACGACTCCCATCATGCTATTGCCTCCACCCCCTTCCCAGCATGCCCATCCTTCCTTCCTTTTGACTCTGCTTCCCTGTGGGGTGGGCTGCCTGTGCTGACAGGATGGCTGGGAGTGTTGTCCTGGCAGTTGTTTGGCTGAAAGTCCCAAGAGTGTCCCTGTGCTTCACACGACATAACCCAGGGTGGAGGTTCTTTGTGGGATCTTGAGTTAGGATGTGTGGCATTGCATTCTCCCAGGTGGGTTATGTGGAGTATGTGTTGAGGGTGTGTGTGAGGGGAGGTGCTTGTGACTATGGTCAGTGGTGCGAGTCCTCCTTCCCACCCAGCCAGCCAGATATCCCACCATGGAACGTGCTTCCATTGCAGGGAGTGGAAGTTGTCTCTCAGGATGTCAGTCAGTGGTGTCCTGCTGTTGGTTGTTGCACAGTTGCCAGCAGGGCCTTGTGCTCCCCACAGCAGTAGCCAGTGTCAGCCATCTTGTGAGTCCTTTTCCACTCCCTGTGATGTGCGCATGGTTCATGGTGGTGTTGATGGGATAGTTGTGGGGGGCAATATGTGTGACTACGACTCCCATGATGCTATTGGCTACACTGACTTGCCCAGCATACACAGAATTCCTTTCTTTCAGTGGTCTTCACTGTGTGTTGGTGTTGTAGTGGTGGCTACATGTCTGGATGTGTTTGTTAGTTCTATTTGTGCCACTGCCTAGCTGTAGTTGTAGTTGTGTTTGTACATGTGATGACACGGTTAAATGTAACTTTGAGATGGCATGTGTTGTGTTTATCTGACTGACATACACATTTTGGGATGATTCTGTTCTGGTTGCTGTGTAATTGCTATGAGTGTATGGTTTGACTCTCCCCTTGACAGTGATGTGTGTGTGTATTGTGGCAGAATATTGTGTACATTTGTTGTGTACTCACCAGGCTCTGGGATGTTCTCTAGTCCATATACGCTCACTGGCGGAAGGATGGCCCGCACCTTCTCCTCCCAGGGCCTGAGGTATACTGGCTTGGGAGGAGGGCCACTGCCGGTGTATTGGCTCAGGAGGTAGTCTTTCTTGAGCAGGTCCCGTACCCTCCTGCGCACGTCATACCACCTGTTCTGGATGTCGGTCTTTGTGCGCAGACATGGTGATTGTGCGTTCACCCTGTTGATGATCCTCTCCCACATCTTGGTTTTCTGGGAGATGGGGGTCTGTTGGACCAGTGTGCCAAACAGCTGTGGCTCTACCCTGAGGATCTCGTCTACCATGACTTCCAATTCACAATCTAGGAACTTGTGATTCTTCTTGGGGGGCATGGTGATGGGTGGTGATGGTGAGTGATGTGTGTGTTGGTGTGCAGGTGAGGGTGTGTGAGTGTGTGTTTTGCTGGGTGTATGTGAGGTAGGTATTTGTTGGTGTGCTGATGGTGTGTGGCTTGTGTGAGGGATGAGCTGTGGGTGTGTGGTTGCTGTCTGTTGGGTGCTGGCAGTAGAATGGCATTTGCAAAGGATCATGGTTGGGATTTGTGTCCTTTATATGGGTGGAGTTGTGGGTGTGTCTTTGTTCTCTGTCCCCACCCCCCAGTATTTATTGGCTTTGTAATTGCTTGTTTGGCCTTTTTTGTGTAATTTTTCCTTTGTACTGTCTGTGCATGTTGGAAACGTTCTTGTGACCGAGTCGGACCCTGCATTTGTCTCATACGGTGTTCTCCGTTTCGTTCACTCTGTGTTTGTGCAGTTTTCTATGCTGCGTACGCGTCGGTCGCAGTGTTTTGTGTTACTTCGGCTCGGTTTTGTATGCGTGTCGGTCGTACGGCTTGTCCTCCGTACGACTCGGTCGTGGTTTTCGCGCCTTGCATCGTACTTAGCGGTTTGGAGTTCGCGTGTACGTTTCGGTTGGATTTGTTCCGGGTGCGTGTCGGTCGGTTCGATTCGCGTGTTTTTCCGGCCGGATCGCTGTTTTCCATGCGGCTCAGTCGTTCGGCTTGGGTTCGGTACGTGTCGGTCGGATTTTGCACACCTTGCATCGTACTTGGCGTGTCGGGCGCCACAGGTACGTGTCGGTCGGAATAAATTCCGGCTCCGAGTCGGTCGGTGCTTTTTCCGGCCCGAATCGGAATCGACCCCTTAGTATGAAATTGGACTATGTCTGCTCTTATTGGTTTAGCCTCTGATGCAAGGGAAGAAATGTTAATATCCATTTCCGTTAAATGGCAGCTGATAGTAGAAATTTCTTGAAAAAGGCGATCCATAGCATCCCCTGATAGCGCAGTTGAAGTATTGTGAGGCTGGTTAGATGATGGTGAGGCAAAGCTCTTTGTAGACATAGTATTCGATTGCTTAAGTACGTCAGCGAAAAGTGACTGCTTGGCAGACTTGTTCTCGTTCTTGTTTTTAGACATTACCTTCGAATATTTGAAGAAATAAAAAACAGTAATGGTTCAAACTTGCCAGTAGGAATGAAATTATTTATGGTTACGTAATGTTTGTGACGGAGTAACAAGCATATAAAATGTTGTTGGTTCTTTTTAGATTTAGACAGCCCAGTATGTGGTCCTGGCCAGTTGTTTATGTGAGACGTAAATTCAGGTTAAGAAGCGGTAAGTCCGTATTGATGAAGCAAATAATGACAAAGAAGTTTTAACTGAAAGACTTCATTCTCCAGAAATAGACAGCTGAGAAAGTATCGCTTACTCAATAGGCATGAATTCAGTATGCAAATGACTTGTCAAAATGTTCATTATATAGTCAGCAAGGCTTTCAAAACCCAGGGTAATTGGTATACAGCACAACGTGATAGTGCTTTTATTCCCTAATGTCAAGGAGGTGCTAACAGGATGTTAATACGGCATTCAACCACTGAATCTCTGTGTATAAGTGACCACTGCGATGTGAGAAAAACCACAATATATTGACATTATTCACTGCAAGTACATCAAGCGCGAAACTCAGCTGAAAATAAACTTATTTTGAAGTTTGTGCATTCCAAGGTGCTCTATATGCAAATTGCAGCAAACTGCATATTATGAAAAGGAAAGGGTTGGATTTTAATGTAATAACCCTAGGAACACGGTGGCAGGAACCAGAGCAAGATTTTGGCTGATAGAGGAATCAGCACTTATTTGGAAATAAATTGTTTTGGCACAAATGAGCTAAATGCAGTCAAGACTCTGAGCTTATTTATCTTCTTTTTAAATTCAAGAAAAGCTCCGGAAAAGAAAGTAAAAATTCTCCGTGACTGGAAAGTCTTTCATTTACTCTGTGAATAGCAACTTTGACACTGACCTTTATCTGTGAAGACCGACTTCACATTTCAAAGTTGAAAACCAGAGAATTGTCTGCCTCACATATCTCTGCTGTCAAGTTCAAGTGTTCATCAGGAAGGCAGGCCTGTGCATTACGCAAGGACCGGGGATTCCAAATAGGTCACGAGGTCAAAGGCCCGGCAAGCGCTCCTCTCCTCAGGCCTTCCTCATTATGCGAGGCCCGGGGATTCCAAATAGGTCATGAGGTCAAAGGCCCCGCTGCGCACGTCTCCTCAGGCATTCTTCAGCTTGAAAAAAGCCACCCAAAAAAAGGTCACTAGTCAGAACAAAACATACTGTTCATGACCACGTAATTTCACCTTCTGGAAAATGTCTAATTATTAGCCCCAAGCTCACTGTAAATGAGGCTGCCTCTGGATGGGTGCCGTCCCAGAGCGGAGCTCTTCTCTCAGGCGGCCATTCTCCCTCGTGGCCAGACCACGCCCCCGCTGGTGTAATGTTTGATGGAAATAACTTGATGATAAGGTGACTCTCCAAAGCATGCTTTGTTTGTTTCATTAGAACTCTTACTCTAATGTCCTTTAGTATATATCCATATTCCACATCTGTTGCTTGGCGCATATTTTTGACTAATTCTTTGTATCCAAAGTATTGCAGAATATTCACATTCCCATCGTCTAAGAAAAGTTCTTGTTTCATGATGTAGAAGTGTATTGAAAACAGGTTGTCCTTTTACAGGTGCTAGTTGTAGTAGATCACCAAATACAATTAAACATTTTCCACCAAATAGTATGTCACAGTTTGTTTTCAATACCTGTTGCATTCTTAAATGTATGAAGGCAAGCATTAGGTCCGCCACCATGTTCACTTCATCAATAATGAGAAGCTTCAGGTTTTGTAATTCTCTTGCTACCTCATGGCAAGAGTCACCTGCTTATTTTTGATATTCCAGTTTGTTGTCATGCTCCACAGGTAGCAATAGTAGTTAATGAAGAGTAATTCCTTTAATGCTATGAGCAGCTAATCCTGTTGGAGTAGTTACTATGCATGTTAAATTTGAATCAGTAGTCTTCTGTAGATAACTGGTTGAGTACTTTAATTGAAAAACTGTTTCCAGTACCAGCTTGACCACTTATATATAGTCAAACTGGTTTAAATGAAGAACAGTCACACTCTTTCTTCTCATGCAGGTATCCATGCTTTATGTTATATTTTACTTCATTAAAAATATCTTTCTGCTTATTATTCAGTTACTGTAGTAACTGTTTGAAGTTCTCAGGTTCAGCTCTTACATGCTGCATTGCATTTTTCACCTCATTTATAGCTCTAGCTGCTTCATTTTGAATAATTGGCTCTCCAAGAGGATCTTGACTTGATGGTGCTGAACTTTGCTGCTCTGAGAACTCTCCCTGGCTATCTCAGCAGCAATTGTTTCCTCCTGTTGAACCTCATCTCTCAGCATTTGAATATAATTTGGAAATACTGAGCACTCAATTGTATATTTTATAGCATTGAAACAATCTTCATAACAGTCATACTGCCCAAATAATTCTAATTCTGCATGCCATGGCTTAAACAACAGCAAACGTGCCAAGTTGAAAAACTCTTTTTTGTCTGGTGTTTCAAAACTCCGCTTTCTATGGTTGATTAGATTTCCTATTTTATTTCTCACCAAACAACCACCACATCCAAGCAGTGCATATCTTCCTTCCTCTATGTTTTCAGTAGCATTACTTCTATATGCATAGTGCTGAAGTATTTCATATAGGCACATGTTTCCAAGATACCCACATGATTCCTCTTGACTTAGAGAATAATATAGCTGAGCTTAATCTGTCTGAGTCTTCTTATGAACCTATTTCCCTGTGAGAAAGCATTTTCAGACTAAAACTGTACAATTTCTTTGTAAGACATTTTTCAACTGAAATCTCCTCCTACACGTCTTTCATCTCTGTCTTCTCTGACTTTGTTATATATCAGGTCAGTGTGACTGCTCCCCTGCACAGCTCCACCAGTAAGTGCTGCCCTGAGAGACCTGTGCTCTTCGTTCTGCTGCAGGTTCGAGGCCCTCCTCCACCCGCAGGCTCCTGGTGGTCCAGTGGGAGAGCCCTCTGCTCTTCTGCTGTTCCGCCTCTCTTGGCTTTTTTCTGTGCCATCTTTTCTCATTTTGCTCTCTCTTGGTCTCTCTTTTCTGTGCTTACTTTCTCTTTTCTCTTTTGCTCTCTCTTTCCCATTTTTTGTGCTCCCTGCTGCTGCTTCCCCCGTGGCTCCTCCCCTCTCCAGCGTCTCCTTACCGCTCCCACCTCCCAGCTGGCTGCCCTCCCCCAGCCCCTACTTAATGGTGCCAAAGGCAAGGCCGTCTGCGACCCGACCGCAACCAGCACCAGGGACCCTGGTCCTCCGACCCGCTTCCTTTACGACTCCAGCACCATCTGCGCTCTCAACCCCGGACACAGCAACAACTAGCAGCTTTTGACACCGAGCGACACCCAAGGCTCGATCTCCTGCCGACACTGCCACTGCATCTTCACCCACCTCTGGACCCCAGCAGCAGCCCCGAGCTTACTGGAAGTCATGGCACACAAACAACTGAACTGCATCCTCCTCAACATGCGCTCCCTACACAGGCACTCCATAGAAATCTATGACCTCCTCAACACCCATGTGCCTGACATTGCCTTCCTCACAGAAAGCCGGACCAACGCCAACTACGCGCCGGCATCACAACTGCCATTCCCTATGGATACAAGATCCTGAGAAAAGACCGCCCCACCCACCCAGGAGGAGGCATTCCCATCATCCACAAATGCTCCCTCTGCATGACAACCACTGGAAGACGCTATGACCCCCATAGAACATCTCCACTTCCAGATCCAGACCTGTGGTACTGAAAATTCTGGACCTGTGTCATTAACATCATTGTAACATGACGATTTTGGTATCAGCAGACCGGTAATGACAGGTATGCTATATCTGAGTATTTGCGTCATATTCGAGTGACGGGATCACTCTAATATTAACGATTCCCTTGTGAACCCTCGGGTTCCATTTTGTGTACGGCAGCCATTTTGTGGTTGCCCTCACATAAGGCAATGACTAAAGCCAAAACGCGCCTTAGGGGACACGTACACTTTCAGTGACCTGGGCAAGCTGACTCCACTGTCCAGAGCCAGAACCTGTTCGGCCAGTTTTAGTTCCCAGTGGCCGATCGAGATTAGGGGCCCAGGTGCAGCATGCCATAAACCCTTCATTGCACACATCTATATCTAAATCTTATCCACACCTGTCACTGCTCTTTCTTTATGACCTGCTTTACGAGGAGGAGGTGCCCGATTTTATTAGGGGTCCAGATTATATCTGTTGCAGGTGTTGGGCCTCACTGGGTATTTGGTTGTGGGCTGGACAAACTGAAAATGGGCTTGTCATCATGAATCTGTCTTTGTTTTGTTGTAAGAAATATGTGAATGACCCACTGTAAAAATAAGGAATGTTTGCCTAAAGCATAATATTCTGTATAAAAGAGATAGCTGGTTTCCATGAAAAAGGGCAGTCTCCTGAGAACATACACCGTGTTGTACTTCTAGGATACCTGTTGCTGGCTGCAGCCAATAAATTGATCTTTGAAGCCACCAAGAAGACTCTGTGTTTATGTAGTCTGAGACAGGAAGAACTCGAGGTCATTGGGTGTGTTCCCTGGCACCGCTGGGTCCAATAAAACCCAGTACTTCAATTGGCGCCCAACGTGGGGCGATTTCAGCGGTACCGGTCCAAGCCAGAGGTCGTGAGGAGCTTCGTGTAAAATTCTGGAGGAAGGCCAACCACTTCATCGACCCCTGTATGTCGTTCGTGGTCCGAAAGTCTTTGCTGCGAGGTTCCCCGCGTCCCGACGGCTACGAAGGACTGCTGCCCTGACTATCGCCCTGTCTTGGACCCTTTTATGATTTGTAGAGCGAGACAATAGACGAGTCTTCTGGTGACATCATCGATACCTCAGTTAAGTATAAGTGGAGCGTCTCCCAGTCCTTAGTCTTGGTTCTTAGTTTTGGGTATACCATGGGATCTTTGATTTGTTAGGATCTTTTTTGATTTGGAACTTGCAAGTACCAAAGCCGAAGGACTCGTGTATTCACGAGACTGTCGTATTCGATAATCCTTTGAAGTTTGAAGCTAGACTAGTGAGCGAAGATGCCTGGTCTTAGCAGACTTGGAAATTTGTTTTGTCTTGGTTGTAATAGGGATTCCCGATTGGAGGACTCGTGTCCGGTTCCTCCAATTGGAACTCCAACCTATGAGCTCTACGTGAAGCATGGAGTGGGCCCTATCACGTATAATAACGTATGGGTTAGGTACACAAGGAAAGATGGTGTCCTAAAATGGCCCCAATATGGTAGTTTTGACACCGAAATTCTGGATAATTTAGAGGTTAGACTTTTAAGAAGAAAGTCTGGCCGGCGATGTTTGACTCTTTCCGCCTATGGCGAAAAAAGCCAAACAGAAAGAAATTAAATTAGTAAAGAAGAATAAAAGAGAAAAGGGTATTTCAATAATGCAAGCTGCTATGCAGTATAAGGATGATGAAGAGGAACAAGCGAGTGAACAGCTGCATAGGCAACGTAAATTGGCAATTGATAAATGTTATCCAGTTTTGCCACCTCTTCAGCAAGATACAGTGAAGGAACTTGAGAAGGATCCTTTAATGTCTCATTTGTTGAATTCACCACCTCCTTATGCGCAGAGTGCTACAGCACCTCCGCAACCTTTAGTTGTACAACCCCCAGTTGTTGTACCTCCGGTTCTTCCACAACCACCAGCTGTTTTTCAGTTGGCACCTACTACTATGGCGCAGCCCCTCAAGGGCTGCCACCTTTACTACCTGTTCCATCTTTACTTCCTATGACTTTGCACCCTGCATCTATTTCCCTCCACACTATCCCTTCTGACACTGCCTCTGCATTTGCTTTGTCTCCTCCTGTTTTTCCTCCTGTTCATTTGTCAACTTCTCCTTCTGTCCGACAGAGAATGACAAACACTGTTACTAGTATTTTGTCTCCTTTCTTTGGGTCACCGACTACGACCCCCGTTTTAGAGCGTAAACAATTGCGTAGCCAATTGCCCGATTCTAGAGAGAAGGGAGTATTGGATCATTTGGCGCATAAATGGGTCACTGACCCTACAAGATATGAGTTAGAGTCTGTTATGGATGTCTTCCACCAATGGCAAGCACCAAAACAGAGATATGTTTTTGACAAAATGTGCGAAGTTCTTCTTGAAAGATTAAAAGATTGTGATATGGAGGCCAATCCGCCTGAGTTGTGTCGTGTACGGTTTGAGTTTTCCAAAGGCACGATTGTGGGTTCCGATATTGAGAAAGCAGTTGCGACATTATTATCATTTAGGAGTGAGGGTATTTCTCGACTGTTGTTTGAGCCAGAACCCTCTGTTAAAAGGAAGGTCAGACAGTATCCCATGAGAGAAGTTCCCCAGTTTGGAAAGAAGGAGACCTAAATGCTGTCCCACCTATTCAGCCTCATTTTCAACGTGTGTGGGTACATGTTCCATGGAAGCGAACTGAAGTCCTGGCTCTTAAGCAGACTCTACCCGACCCCCGTAAAAACCCTGCAGGTTATTATAAGGAATTATCACAGACTGCAGACTCCTGTGTTATGAATTTAGCTGATATAGACATGTTGTTTGGTAATGTGGTCCCACAGCCTTTATGGAGAGTGATCCGTCACACGGATCATGCGCCGGAGTTAGGGGACACATGGATTAATATCAATGCGGCAAATGACAGACAAGTAGGCGGTGCTAAACCAGAGCCTTTAGTAGCAGACCTCCCTGGTAGGATCGTTACTTACATGAAGACTTTGATGCCTGCAATGCGTGTAAATTGGGATAAATTGTCTGCATGCAAGCAGAAGAAGGAGGAAAGTGTATCTGACTTCTTCACTAGGTTTGAAGAGACATTTATCGACCACAGTGGTCAGGATATGAGTACAGAAGGTGGTCAAAGGTTGTTTGTTGACAAGTTTGTGCATAATTTGCTTCCCGAATTGTGTAAAAAATTGAAAGATTCAGAGAGTTCTTGGGCCGTTTCCTCTTCAGCACAGATATTGGCTACTGCACAATACTACGAAAATAGAGATAAAGATGAGAAAGATAGAGCAGACAAGAAAACTAAAGAGTTAAAAACAAAGGTTCTTTTACAACAAGCGTATCCGCCTCGTAGTAATCAGCGTGACTATCAGCAACCTCAACAGTATCAGAGGAATTCGCAAAGGTTTGAGTATCCTCAACAACGTGCTCTGATAGGCCCTAACCAATGTTCATATTGTAAGGAAGAAGGTCATTTTAAATATAATTGCCCTATTTTGTTGCAGCGTATGAATGGTATTTCTGGCGCAAGAGGTCGAGGTGTTCCACAAGCACCTAGAGCTAGAGGACGCGGAAATTTCACCCAGAACGCGCGCCCATTTCCTCCTCAAAATTCAATGAATAGTTTTGATCAGCAGAATAACGCGTCTGGTAGGACGACTCAGTACTATGCTGATGACTACTATGCAGAAGGTGAGAGTATGGAAGGTGATGATTGCTAGGACAGCCATAGACAAAGAGAGGGAGTTGTTTCAGTTCCAGTAGATCAGAGTGGACCTTATATTGAGGTGATTACATCAGGTGTGTCAGAGCCTTTTCTGTTGGATACTGGTGCTACAAAGAGTTCTATTATGCACTCTAAATTCCCTGGCGCACCTTTGTCTGGCGAAACTAATGTTTCAGTAGGTTTTTCTGGCGCCCGGTTAGGAACCCGATTTCTAGCCCTATGTCTCTTTCTGTTGGACCTTGTGAAATCGAAGCACCACTTATTCTAACGACAGGTTGTGGTGAGAACTTGTTAGGATTGGATCTGCTGAAAAGATTGTATGCGACATTGTATTGTTCTCCTTCGGGAGTACAACTCACATTGGGTAAGACAGTGGTTTCACCAATATATTTGTCAAAGGACAAACTTCCAACAGAATTGTCGTTTCTCCCTGATATTCTTTGGGCTACTGGTCCCAATGATGTAGGTCTTTGGAAATACCGCCATATGTTGTAACGTTGAAAGCCAATGTTAAAATGCCGCGCATTCCCCAATACAAGATCTCTAATGAAGGTGAAAAAGCGTTGCTAGCGATCATTTATGATTTGATTGAGAAAAATGTAATTGAAGAGACAAGAGGTAATGTTTGCAATAGTCCTGTTTTACCTGTCTTGAAGCGTACTGACTCTTCTCAGCCACCTGTTTACAGGTTTGTGATTGATCTTAGAGAGGTAAACAAGATAGTTGTGCCACAGTTTCCAGTCATTCCCGATATCACTGCTTTACTGACAATGATTCCAGCCTCAGCCACTTGGTTCTCGGTGATTGACTTGAAGAATGCTTTCTTCAGCATCCCGATTGCCGTAGAGAGCAGGGATATTTTTGGATTCTGTTTAGGAGGCCGAACTTCCGATTTCAGAGAGCTCCTCAAGGTTTTTGTGAAAGTCCTTCTATCTATAGTCAGGCTCTGAAGTCTCAGCTTGACACTCTTGTGTTACCTGATGGCGCTACCCTTCTACAGTACGTCGATGATTTGTTAATTGCTGCAGATACTAAGGAGATTTGTAAAGAAGCCACTTTGTCATTGTTGCGTCATTTGTCTGATTTACACCACAAAGTGTCTCTTTCCAAGTTACAGTATTGTCGACAAGAAGTGACCTATTTAGGTCACCTCTTATCGAAAGAGGGAAGAAGATTGACCCCAGAAAGAATTCAGGCAATTGCAAAATTAAGTGTGCCAATGACACAGAGAGAAGTGCGTGCTTTCTTAGGTATTACATCCTATTGCAGACAATGGATACCGAATTTTTCATTGATGGCTAAACCTTTGGTAGCATTGACCTATAAAGACACGCCGTATCCCCTTCCTTGGTCCGAAGATTGTCAGAAAAGTTTTTCCGAATTGCGTGATGCATTGTGTTCGGCTCCTGTGTTGGGTACCCCCGACTACAGCAAGTCCTTTACGCTGTATGTCCATGAGAGAGAAGGATGTGCATTGTCAGTGTTAACACAGTCTTTTGGGGACAAGCAACGTCCATGTGCATATTTCTCGCCGATTTTGGACCCGGTAGCTAGAGCGTTGCCGAGTTGTTTGAGAGCCACAGCGGCAGCAGCTGTTTCTATTCGACAGTCTGCTGGTTTGGTGATGAATAATACGCTGGTCGTGATGGTCCCACATGCAGTGGATATTTTGTTAAACAGGACCAAGACACAGCACTTAACTAGTGCTCGATTGTCAGGTTACGAGTTGACACTTTTAGCGAGCCATGTGCACATAAGAAAATGCAACACGCTGAACCCAGCTACATTGTTGCCAATTATAACAAAGACAGATGTTCCGGAACAGCATGATTGCTTTCTTAGGACAGAAGAAGAAACGAAAGGGAGAGTAGATCTTAGGGACACTCCTCTTGTAAAGTGTGATGGTACCTTATGGGTGGATGGGTCATGCTTCAAGCTTCCGAATGGTGATACGACTGCGGCATATGCTGTCACGACTTTACATACGATTGTTGAAACTGCACGTATCCCACATAATTCAGCTCAAGCAGCAGAGTTGACTGCACTTATGAGAGCGTGTGTATTATCAAAAGGAATGAAAGTGACCATATATACCGATAGCCAGTATGCGTTTGGTGTGGCCCATAGTTTTGGACGCTTGTGGAAGGAACGTGGGTTCCTCACGCCTCACGGTACGAAAATACAGCATGGTCAATTGGTGAATGAGCTCCTGGAGTCACTTACTTTGCCATTGCAAGTCGCGATTGTGAAATGCAGTGCACATAAGAAGGTCACTAACGACGTTGGTCGCGGTAATATGTTTGCTGATGAAGTTGCGAAAGAAACAGCAAGAGATGTGATGAGTCGAATGTATGTTGCGGGCCCTGCAAGATGGATTGGTGACGTTGGAATGTGTGAAGATACGATAGAGAGTGTGAAGTCCATCCAAGCTGAAGCTACGGAGAAGGAATTAAGTACGTGGAGAGAGAGTACGGGTAAATTGGATGCAAATGGTTGTTGGGTTGAATTGTCAGAGCATCAGCGATGGTTGTTCCCCGATACATATGTGCTTGCAGTGGTTACAATGGCACATGGGATGGCCCACATCAGTGTGAAAGGAATCTGTAAGTTATTGGCTCCAGTGTGGCAAAATGCTGGAATTCCCAAATGTGCAGAGAATGTGGTCAAAAATTGTATGGTTTGTTTGAAATACAATCCTGGTAAGGGAACCCCAACTCCAGCTGGTCATTTTGCGCCTCCAACGTATCCGTTCGAGGTTTTGCAGCTAGATTTCATCCACATGGAGAGGTGCAACAATTTGAAATACGTACTCGTTGTTGTTTGTGCCTTTTCAAGATGGGTAGAGGCATATCCTCTGAAAGATAATACTGCCTTGTCCACAGCGAAAGCCCTTCTCAAAGAGTTCTTCCCTAGGTTTGGTTTGCCGAGAATGGTGTGGAGTGATAATGGGGGTGAATTTGTGGGTCAAGTGATGAAACGAGTGTGTGAAGGTTTAGGAATCCGGCAGAAATTTCACGCTGCAAATCATCCCCAATCAGTTGGATTAGTTGAGTGCTATAATGGCACTCTTAAACTAAAACTGGCCAAGATACAAGCAAGCTCTGGCCTTAAATGGCCTGATGCGTTGCCATTAGCACTATTGTCAACTAGGATGACCGTACATTCCCGAGTAGGACTTAGTCCTCATGAGATAGTGTTTGGTCGCCCGGCTAACATATGGGGAGTGCCAAGGCCAACGAAATTCAGCGAGATTGAACACCCTGTACTGTTTGATTACTTGCATGATTTGACGGCTAAATTGCGTGTTTTACACCAACAGGTTCATAATACACTGCCTCAGGCTTCTAAAGATCCAGGGCATGCAATCAATCCCGGATCGTGGGTGTTAATCAAGAACTTTCAGCGGACAAAGAACGATCAGCCCCGCTGGATTGGCCCCTATTTGGTGATTTTGTCCACAAGATCTGCAGTGCGAGTACAAGGGAAGAAAAACTGGATCCACGGCGTACACTGTAAGAGGGTCCCTTTGCCTCTACCATATGACCGGTGGGTCCAGGAGGGAATTGCTGACTCGGAAACTGAAACAGTGCCTCGTTTTCTGCCTTTTAGTGACGCACGCGTCACAGGGACAAAATCTGAGCGAGAAAGTGACGATCTTCTCCAAAGAGCAATACCATCACCACTTCGATTGGATACTACTGAGCCTGAACTTTTGTTTTGCGACCAGACATTGCCTGGAAAAAGCTGTTATAACTTGCGACCGAGAGTCATGGACAAATAAAATGAAATTTTGGTCCTCCCATCCGAAAACCTGTTTTTGAACCACCATCCGGGTTCAGCTGTAGGGTCGTGGTGAAAAGACTTGAGTGTGTAGCCTGCGGACACAAGGTCTACGGGTCTGGTTTGCTCTAGGGCGTTCCCTGGGACATTCAGAAACACTCTCAAGTGAAGAAAACCAACCGCCGCGAACAGCACGTTAGAGGATGGAGCCTTTTCAGATGGAGAGACCTGTTGAAAGAATAAGTTTCAAGAGGAAAATATGTGCAACCATGAGCAGAAAATGTTTTTTAATTATGTGTCTTTGTATTTTACTTAGTCTAATGATGTCTTTAGTGGGGTATATCATATTCTCTTTTATAGTGACATCTGCACCCACTGTACAGCCCATGCCTTCCTCTACTATCTCCTCACATTCTTTTCACCCTCTACCTGAACACGAGTCCGTTAGAAGATTAGAGTTTATGAACAACTCCTTTGTTCAGCTCTTACACCAACACCAGCTAGTAGTGAACAGAACCAACTGTTGGGTGTGTGGCCTTATGCCTCATACTACTGAGAAAGGTATTCCCTACCTAGTGCTGCCATTCAGCTACAATGGTTCTGTGTGGGCATACCGAACGATGTTCATCTATGCTCGCGAAATCCACCCCCTACGTTCCGTCAAAGACAACCCAAAGAATAGTGCTCTAGTTAAGGGGATAGTCGACATGATAAGGGGAACTAGTTCCTACGAAACTATCCCGGAAGATGAGACACTAGCGTATATTGGATGGAACGTGACTGGATATGGAGCGAGTCTGAGCGAGAACCAGCAAGCAAAAAGATCCGCTCCAATTTGGATTGTACCCCATCAGGGTCATCTATGTCTGCAAGGTAATGGCAAGAATCCAAGAGCTCAGTTAGAGAAGAGTATCTGCACTGAAACATATATTTTTGCGTCTCAGACTTCCCCTTTGTTCTTAGCAGCTAGGGGTACCTACTTTATCTGCCATGATAGGGCCTACACGTGGTTGCCCCCTGACTTCTCGGGCACATGCTTCGTTTCATTCCTGTTGCCTCCCACCTACACAGCTGCGGCAGATTACCATAAGATAAGAAGAATTAGGGGTGTCTTCAGCAAGGAAGACACTGTAGGACAAGAAGCGGGAGACTTCTTTAGGGGTTTTCTGCCGTTCTGGGGACCTATGGCTAACAACAGGAATGTGAGGCAATTGACGCGAGTGGTTGAATCCACCATAGTCGAAACTGTTGGTGCCCTTAATAATTTGACTGCTGAGCTCCAGTCGGATCGCCTTATGACCCTGCAGAACAGGGTCGCGTTAGACATCATACTTGCAGACCGTGGTGGGGTATGTAGAGTGATCCAATCCAGTTGTTGCATTTTCATTCCAGATAACGCTCCAACAGTGTACCAGGCCATCTCCAAACTACATAGGATCTCTGAATCCATCCATGTAGATGAAGGAGACTGGTCGTTGATGGGATGGTTCCGGGAACTGTTATCCACCTGGGGATGGAAAGTTCTGATGGTCATTGGTATACTTCTAGCCATCCTTTTCCTGTTTTGTCTGTGCATACAGTGTGTTCCTGCCATATGCGGCCTATGTGTTACATCATGTGTAAGGAAACCTGTATCAAGGGACGAGCTAAGTAATAGGATGATGCTACAGCAACATCTCAATGAATTCATGAACATAGACCTAGACTCAGATGAGCATGAGTGTAAGTAAATTGCCTATGTAAGGGCAAAAGGAGGGTCTGTGGTACTGAAAATTCTGGACCTGTGTCATTAACATCATTGTAACATGACGATTTTGGTATCAGCAGACCGGTAATGACAGGTATGCTATATCTGAGTATTTGCGTCATATTCGAGTGACGGGATCACTCTAATATTAACGATTCCCTTGTGAACCCTCGGGTTCCATTTTGTGTACGGCAGCCATTTTGTGGTTGCCCTCACATAAGGCAATGACTAAAGCCAAAACGCGCCTTAGGGTACACGTACACTTTCAGTGACCTGGGCAAGCTGACTCCACTGTCCAGAGCCAGAACCTGTTCGGCCAGTTTTAGTTCCCAGTGGCCGATCGAGATTAGGGGCCCAGGTGCAGCATGCCATAAACCCTTCATTGCACACATCTATATCTAAATCTTATCCACACCTGTCACTGCTCTTTCTTTATGACCTGCTTTACGAGGAGGAGGTGCCCGATTTTATTAGGGGTCCAGATTATATCTGTTGCAGGTGTTGGGCCTCACTGGGTATTTGGTTGTGGGCTGGACAAACTGAAAATGGGCTTGTCATCATGAATCTGTCTTTGTTTTGTTGTAAGAAATATGTGAATGACCCACTGTAAAAATAAGGAATGTTTGCCTAAAGCATAATATTCTGTATAAAAGAGATAGCTGGTTTCCATGAAAAAGGGCAGTCTCCTGAGAACATACACCGTGTTGTACTTCTAGGATACCTGTTGCTGGCTGCAGCCAATAAATTGATCTTTGAAGCCACCAAGAAGACTCTGTGTTTCTGTAGTCTGAGACAGGAAGAACTCGAGGTCATTGGGTGTGTTCCCTGGCACCGCTGGGTCCAATAAAACCCAGTACTTCAGACCAACCCCAAAAAGACTCTCTGCGGAACACTGATCTACAGGCTGCCTGGCCCAAACGCTCCTTTCACCGACACCATCGACTATCTCATCGCACCCAGGCCCTCGCCTCCAAAGACTACATACTACTCGGAGACCTAAACTTCCATCTGGACAACCATGATGACCCCAACACAACCGCCCTCCTAGAGAACCTCGCCAACATAGGACTAAAGCAACTTGTTACTGCCCCCACACACACAGTGGGACACACACTTGACCCAGTCTTAGCAGAAGGAAACAGCATTTCCTACAGCCACACCACGGAACTTCTTTGGACGGACCACCACTGCATCCATTTCTCCTTCAGAAAGCCCACCGAACACAGGCACGCGCACCGCCGCCCTCGCAGTCACTGAAGAACTGTTCACCTCTGCCCTCACCAGCACTCTACCTCCAACGACACCAGATGTTAAAACCGCGGCACACAACCTCCACCGCTGGATCACTAACTGTGCTGACACACTCGCCTACCTCAAGTAAGCTACCGGACAACACAACAAGAAAGTAAGCTGGTTCACCCCTGCACTCCAAGAATCCAAGCACTCCTGCAGACGACTCGAAAAAACATGGAGGAACAGCAAAACCCCAGCAACACGAACCGCCTACATAACAGCCACCACAGCACACCACCAACTCACCAAATCCACAAAGAAGAACTTCCTCCAAGACAGAATCCTCACCAACACTCACAACTCCAAAGAACTATTCTCCATCATCCAGGAATTTGCCAAACCCGGCTGCCAAACAACAGACCTCCCACCCACCCAAGACCTCTGAAATAGACTCAGCACCTTTTTTCACCTCACGATTAAGGCGCTCTATGACAACTTCGACAACCAAGACCTCTGCATCGCTTCAGCCCCCAACCCCGGTGACACCACCCAACAGACCCTACTCACTTAGACCCCACTCACGACAGAAGACACCCTAAAGACTATGAAGAGCATCCACTCCGGAGCACCCTCAGACCCCAGTCTCACCCACATCAGAGCAGCCACGGGCATCGCACCCGAACTACGCCAGGCGATCAACTGCTCCATCGACACCGCCACATTCCCCGACGACTGGAAACACGCCAAAGTCAACCCCCTCGTGAAGAAACCATCCGCAGAACTGACGGACCTCAAGCATTTTAAGCCCATCTCACTGCTTCCTTTCACAGCCAAGGTCATCGAAAAGGCCGTCAACACCCAGCTAGCAAACTTCATCGAAGCCAACAATGTCCTGGACATCTCCCAATCTGGATTCCGCAGCAACGACAGTACTGAGACCACTCTACTCACTGCCAGCGATGACATCTGTGCCCTCCTTGACCAGGGCCAAATCACAGCCCTCATCCTCCTGGACCTCTCAGCTGCCTTCGACACCATCTCCCACCGCATAGTAGCCACCAGACACCATGACGCCGGTATACGAGGAAAGACCCTCCACTGGACACGCTCATTTCTCACAGGCAGAACTCAACGAGTCAGACTCCTGCCCTACCTCTCAGAACCAACAGAGACCAGATGTGGAGTACCCCAGGGATCCTCCCTCAGCCCCACCCTCATCAACATTTACAGGGCCCACCTCATAACCATCATCAGAAACCATGGGCTTAACATCGTCTCCTATGCTGACGACACCCAGCTCATCCTCTTCCTCACCAAGGAAGCCAACATCACCAGGCACAACTTCCAAGAAGGGATGAAAGCCGTCACTACATGGATGAAGAACAGCTGCCTGAAACTCAACTCCGAGAAAACAGAAGTCCTCATCCTTGGCTCCACCCCCTCAGCATGGGATGACACCAGGTGGCCCCCCACCTTCGGAAACCCCACCACCCCTACAGACCATGCATGAAACCTCTGCATTATACTGGACTCATCACTCACTATGAGCCACCACATCAGTCTTATCCTCAGCCTGCTTCAACACCCTCCGCATACTCAGAAAAATGTTCAGATGGATCCCCTCCGAATCCAGAAAAACTGTCACACATGCCCTCATCACTAGCAGACTGGACAACAGCAATGCCTTCTATGCCAGAATCAACAAAAAACTCCTTCACAAGCTCCAGACCATCCAGAACGCCGCAGCCAGACTGATCCTAGACATCCTACGTCACAACCACATCACCCAACACCTCCGTGATCTCCACTGGCTCCCCATCGAAAGAAGAATAACCTTCAATCTCCTCACGCATGCATACAAGGCCCTCCACAACATCGGACCGGCATACCTCAACAACCGCCTCTACTTCCACCCACCCAAGAGAAACCCCTGATTAGCCGACCTCTCCCTGGCCACCATCCAACGCATCTACAAGACCGGAATCCACCAGCACAGGCGGAGACCCTGAACACAAGTTGAGGCGCGCGGAGTCCGAATATATCATCCGACTTCACAGCAGATACCCTGGTGGCCTCAACCACGATGAGGAGCTCCACGTTCATCTAGGGTAGTGGCCAGGTAGAAAACCCACGGTGGCTTCCTGTTTTTTGGACATAAACCGTTTTTATAATGCGCGGCATAGTAGGGATAGAGAATGAAATCCGGTAGCATATGCCCTTTGTTTTTGACTTTTTGCTTTTTTTTCTACTTTTTTTGATTTTGGTGGTAATGGGCTGAGATACCTGTCATGGGAAATAGGGAGTGACAAGGAGAGGAAGTAACCCCAAAGCGGGATGCCACTTGGCAAATACCAGTCGGAAAGTAAACTTGACGCCGTTCTATTACACTTGTATAGATAATCAGCCTCTTTTAAGTTGCTTTGAAAGGTATGCCTTAAACCTTTACACAAGCGGTAGTCATGCGATCCATTATAGAAGAGGGCGAAAGCTCTCATAAGCTGACATTCCTTGTATTACTGTTAGATACAGTAACTAAATGCATGACTTAGCCACGGGGCAGGGAACTATCATCATGATGTCACTAATACACATTAATTCCTTTTCAGAATGCATCCGGTAATACATCTTAAATATGCACAATACTGTCTGTAGTAATGCTTATGAAACTTAGGATGTGGTATAGATGCATGCAACTTTGTAAACTGTCCTCGCGACTCGAGGCAGTCTGTTTTCCCATGAAATGTATCATGCTCAAAAAGTCTTTCTTTTGTGTCTATCACCAATGCAATGAATTGTTAGAAAATAAAGCACTTCCGGATGTGCGAAGTGACTTTGACAAAGAATGTGCTGGTTGAAACGCGTTAGTCATTAAATAATCTTTTCTCCATACAATCCCGGAGTGCGGCTCTTCTTTGCGCAGCGGCGCGAGGGCATTTGTATATATATATATACATATTATCTACTGGCGGTCGCCAGTAGATAGTTATAGTGAGGACCTATTTTCCATAGGAAATTCACAACATTCTATTTCCAATAACTTTGGCGCCGGTCGACGAATCTTCACGAAATTTTCAAAACTTATGGCCCGCTCCGGTCCGCTCCTATCCTGAAAGTCTCGGGGTGATTCGTCCAGTGGGGGCCGAGAAAAAAGGGGGGTCCCAAAACATGTTTTCCCCATGCAATTTTCCATAGGAACCTTTAGACGCAGCTACAGCCCGAACTGCTGAACGGAATTACACCGAATTTGGCAAAAAGGTAGCTCTTGGTTCAGAGTCGTGCCTTTTGGTTAAATGGTGTAAATCCGTTCAGTAGTTCCTGAGAAAATCAAAAGTAAAATCACATATATATCTGGGCGAAGCCTAACCACACATGTCATTGTGAGATCTGATTGGCTGTCAGCACTTCATCCTGGGATTGCTGGCCACCATCTTGGGACCAATATACATGATAGTACCCCATTGAAATGCATTGTAGTGAATCAAAGATTTTGAGGGTTACCAAAAGGAGAACTATAAAGGGTGATAACAGACTTTAGTTACATTAGAATTCATTTGTTGATGGTACCATACTAATTTCAGGAATTGTGGTGCATTCTAAGGTGATTTTACCCTGTGAAAAACCATCTGCTGGGATATCATGAATCATGTTTGAGAGAAAACTATTTTCACATGCTTGTCCCATAGAGTTTTGGAAGGTGCTCCAGAAGCTAAAATGAGAGCATATTTTTCTGTAAATTCACATTATCTTTCTCAGTCATGTGAGAATGAAGTCTGACATTCTCAGTAAAACATGTACATCCAACAAGGGCAGAGACTGTCAGTTGATTCCTTTGTGTTCTACTGCAGCTTCCCAGAGTGTTCTAAGAACAACTAGAGTGCTAACAGCCTTACTTATGACACAATTATGGCATCTTGATTGGAATAAACTGGTAACACTTAAAACATTTAATTTAAAAAGGATGTTATATTTCAACAGGAGCAGCCTGCCAGTTGATTCCTTTGTGTTCTACTGCAGCTTCCCAGAGTGTTCTAAAGAACAACTAGAGAGCTAACAGTCTTACTTATGACAACATTATGGCACACCTGAAGCCATCTTGATTGGAATAAACAGGTAACACTTAAAACATTTAATTTAAAAAGGAACAAAATGAGGGGGTTCATTTTGCCATAGAAATGAACAACATTCCCAGCACGATCCCCTACACTACACAAGCACCACTGCACTACCCTAAACCCTAAAACACTACCCCCAGCACGACCCCCTTCACTACCTAAACACAACGGCACTACCCTAAACCCTAAAACACAACCTCCAGCACGACCCCCTACACTACACAAACACCACTGCACTAACATAAACCCTAAAACACTACCCCCAGCACGACCCCCTACACTACCCAAACACCACTGCACTACCCTAAACCATAAAACACTACCCCCAGCACGACCCCCTACACTACCCAAACACCACTGCCATACCCTAAACCCTAAAACACTACCCCCAGCATGAACCCCTACACTACCCAAACACCACTGCACCACCATAAACCCTAAAACACTACCCCCAGCACTACACCCTACACTACACAAACACCACTGCACTACCCTAAACCCTAAAACACTACCCCAGCACAACCCCCACACTACCCAAACACCACTGCACTAACATAAACCCTAAAACACTACCCCCAGCACAACCCCCTACACTACACAAACACCACTGCACAATGCTAAACCCTAAAACACTACCCCCAGCACGACTCCCTACACTACCCAAACACCACTGCACTACCCTAAACCCTAAATCTACCCCCAGCATGACCCCCTACACTACCCAAACACCACTGCACTACCCTAAACAATAAAACACTACCCCTAGCATGACCCCCTACACTACACAAACACCACTGCACTACCCTAAACCCTAAAACACTACCACCATCATGACCCCCTACACTACTCAAACACCACTGCACTACCCTAAACCCTAAAACACTACCCCAGCACAACCCCCTATACCACCCAAACACCACTGCACTACCCTAAACCCTAAAACACTACCCCCAGCACGACCCCCTACACTACACAAACACCACTGCACTACCGTAAACCCAAAACACTACCCCAGCACTACCCCCTATACTACCCAAACACCACTGTACTACCCTAAACCCTAAAACACTACCCCCAGCATGACCCCCTACACTACACAAACACCACTGCACTACCCTAAACCCTAAAACACTACCCCCAGCACGACCCCCTACACTACCCAAACACCACTGCACTACCCTAAACCCTAAAACACTACCCCCAGCACAACTCCCTGCACTACACAAACACCACTGGACTACCCTAAACCCTAAAACACTACCCCCAGCATGACTCCCTACACTACCCAAACACCACTGCACTACACTAAACCCTAAATCTACCCCCAGCATGACCTCCCACACTACACAAACACCACTGCACTACCCTAACCCCTAAAACACTACCTCCAGCACGACCCCCTACACTACCCAAACACCACTGCACTACCCTAAACCCTAAAACACTAACCCCAGCATGACCCCCTACACTACCCAAACACCACTACACTACCCTATACCCTAAAACACGACCCCCTACACTACACAAACACGACTGCACTACCCTAAACCCTAAAACACTACCCACAGCATGACCCCCTACACTACACAAACACCACTGCACTACCCTAAACCCTAAAACACTACCCCCTACAGTACACAAACACCACTGCACTACCCTAAACCCTAAAACACTACCCCCAGCATGACCCCCTACACTACACAAACACCACTGCACTACCCTAAACCCCCCTACACAATACAAACACCACTGCACTACTCTAAACCCTAAAACACAACCCCAGCACGACCCCCTCACAACACATACACCACTGCCCTAAACCCTAAATCTACCCACAGCACGACCCCCTACACTACCCAAACACCACTGCCATACCCTAAACCCTAAAACACTACCCCCAGCATGAACCCCTACACTACCCAAACACCACTGCACTACCCTAAACCCTAAAACACTACCCCCAGCACTAACCCCTACACTACACAAACACCACTGCACTACCCTAAACCCTAAAACACTACCCCAGCATTACCCCCTACACTACCCAAACACCACTGCACTAACATAAACCCTAAACACTACCCCAGCACAACCCCCTACACTACACAAACACCACTGCACTACCCTAAACCCTAAAACACTACCCCCAGCATGACTCCCTACACTACCCAAACACCACTGCACTACCCTAAACCCTAAATCTACCCCCAGCACGACCCCCTACACTACCCAAACACCACTGCACTACCCTAAACCATAAAACACTACCCCCAGCATGACCCCTACACTACACAAACACCACTGCACTATCCTAAACCCTAAAACACTACAACCAGCATGACCCCCTACACTACTCAAACACCACTGCACTACCCTAAACCCTAAAACACTACCCCAGTATGACCCCCTACACTACCCATACACCACTGCACTACCCTAAACCCTAAAACACTACCCCCAGCATGACCCCCTACACTACTGCACTACCCTAAACCCTAAAACACTACCCCCAGCACGACCCCCTACTCTACCCAAACACCACTGCACTACCCTAAACCCTAGAAAAGAAACCCCCACCCCATGCCCAATCCCCCTTATCTCTCACTCCTCGTGGTTCCTCTCTCCTCATGGTTCCTGCTTCACGTCGTCTCTGAGGGGCGGTGCACGTCGTTGTGAGGAAACGGAACAGCCTCTGTTTCCTTACAACGACGTGGATCCTCTACATGTTTTTTAGAATGCATGGTCATTTACCATACATACCTTTACAACAAAATTTGTTGTAAAGGCATGCGTGGTAAATGACCATGCGTTCTAAAAAAATGCGTAGTAATGACTTCGCGATGTACAACGCATGGGTGGTAATGCATGCGTTGTAATGGTATCGTGAAGTAAAAAAGTTGTTGTAACGGCTGCTTACCGATCGAAGCTGGCCCCTGTTCTTCAGTGAGATGTTTATTTGATTAATTAGGAGGAAAGAATGTGTTTTTTTTACCGAAAAGTGCATTCCCGGCTGTTGTATTGTGAAAGTGTCCGCGTGGCCTGGTTTCACTTCCGGTGAGAGAGTGAAAGAGTCTGTTTGGATCTAAAGGAGTTCTGTTGTTGGACGGGGCCGGCGCGAAACGTCATCAGAAAACATAGCTAATGGAAAGCGTCCTCCCTGAAGTGTGGAGCAGTGCCATGAGAGGTCAACGAGTGTGCGTCCCACCGCAGTATGACCGTACCGCGTGACCCATGTGCCGCCTCCAGGGTACGGGAGGCAGAAGCGGCATCGCAGGTCCTCTTGAAGACCGTTGTAGCACTAAGTCTACATTTTGGTACTAGGGCATTTTAACTTCGTTGTTCCTGCCAGATACAAAGAGAAGATCCTGTGTTATTCAGTGCCCTCGTTACCTTTTTTGTGGGTTGTGGTGCTTGTCACTCGCTGCCCCGCCGGTGCACACGACTGGGCACCCCACCTTGTGTGCCATCTGCAGGGCCTCTGCCCTCTGATCACTGGTTTTGGTTTCTGGAGTGGCAACATAAACAGTTGCTCCCAAAGGACTAGCCTGAACACTTAGGTGAATATCCCCTGCACCAGCATTCCACGGAAATTCTTTCCTAGCTCTCCCACGTCAACGAGGACGTCATAATAGCACGGCTCTGCTCGCGACACCGTATGACGTCATCAGAGCCATAAGAGGACCTCGTCGGCGTGCTGACGTCAGTTCCACCCATTTTTTCCGTGCCACCGAGGCAAACAGGCGGACCGAGACATTTTCACATGTATACATAGTATAATAAATATATATATATTCACTGAAAAAACCATAGGTTTCAGGCACGTTATTATTCACAATTTTTTTAAATATATATATATATATGTATATATATATATATATATAGAAAATAAAAAAAACATAGGATTGAGGTACATTAGACTTACAAATTTTCATTTAAAAAACCTTTGAAATTCACTGGAAAAACCATAGGTTTCAGGCACGTTATAGTTAGAAATTAGCATTTAAAAAACCCTAGAAATTCACTGAAAAAACCATAGGTTTCAGGCACGTTATAGTTAGAAATTAGCATTTAAAAAACCTTAGAAATTCACTGAAAAAACCATAGGTTTCAGGGGCGTTATAGTTAGTTGGACATTTCACTCGTACAAAACCATAGAAATTCCCCCGTTATAGTTAGTTCAGCTAACTATAACTCGCGCGCCCGCAATGCACTGCTGATGACGTCACATATTACAACACTCATGACATGGTCAGTGACATCACTGTTGACATCACTGATGACATCTCAAATGACATCACTGATGACATCACTGATGACATCATCCTTGTGATAGAGTGGCACACCTCCTCTCACCCTAATATAACCTTTGATACACACACTCAAAAATACAAACTGACATTTTCAAAACAATGGACATACCAATACCAGTTACAACACACCTATTCAGTAATTCCAAGATCTACACACACATCCACTCATTCACCAACAGTACCTATACAGTCACTCATACATGTACTCACTCATCATATGTACTCATACACCTATACATCCTGTTACACACCGCCACTCATCCTTAGAGTTACTCACACACATAGTCACACATGCAAACAAAGTATCAAACATCCATTTACTTGCATATACAGTTATACACACACTACCACACTTACTTCTACAGAAACTTACACATACTTACTCAATTCAATTCAAAAATCTTTATTCGGAAAACATAGATGTTGACCATAAAAGTACATTACACAATCCAGCAATCACAATATCTTAAAATAATATAAAAATACAATTATCTCTGATTCACATCATAATAGTTTTACGATATTTAAAAATATTTTTTTAAAAAGCTGTCACAGAGGCAATCATAAATTCATAGTCTAAGGTTTGTAGTGCCAAAAAAGCTGGTCGGCATTGTCTCAAGCCAAATTTTCTCAATACGGGGATAATCCATTTCCTTCTCTGCCTGGTATAAAATTTACAGAAAAACATTATATGTATGGTCGACTGTACAGAGATATCATCACAGGGGCAATTACATAAAATTTTCGACCAGTCATTCTGTTCGGGAAAGCTTAAAGATCTAAATAAAATATTCAATCTAAAACATGATAGCAGGAATCTATCATAGTCTCCAGTAACTATCAAAACATATGGTTGTATAGTCGGAGTTGCCAAAATGATATAATGGGTTTGAACCATTGATTTACTCATTTCTAAGGTGGTTCTGCATTCGCCCAAAAAACGCAAACAACTAGCTTTAAGTTCTTTCCTGGGGACTTCACGCATAGAGTCTGGATCATTAAAATATTCTGCATGTCCCATTTTACCAAGAAACATTTTAATATACCCTAACCATCTTATATTCCTAACCCCATCAATCCCCAGGGCGTCCTTCAGGATGTGGCGATTAAAGTCGGTCTCATCTGTGGTCCACACTCTATGCCACAACAAAATTGGCTGGATCTTAATAATATCCTCTAAATAGGGCATGCCCAATTCCAAGTGACAAACATGTATTGAGGTGCTGACTGGTACTACCAGGAGAAACCTAAAAAACGTATTTTCTACCACTTGTAATGAGTCTACATTGGCATACCCCCATATTCCCGCACCATATGTGGCAATAGCAACACACTTTGCTCTATAGATCTGAAGCAATTCGACAGGAGGACGTCTTCCTAATTTCCTGCTAAAATTAGATAATGCCATCAAAGATTTAATAAAAAGAAGCTTTCTTGCTTTCACCGCCTGAACCCATGTTCCCGTGTGATCAAATAAAATTCCTAAATAGGAAAAAGTTTTTGTATGCTCAATTGCCTTCGATTGTATAAAAGGGTGTTAATTTTCTTGTTGCTTCCAGCCCCACAGTTCATACTAAATGTTTTTGAACAATTTATAGTGAGGCCCAAATTTGACATAAAATTAGCAAACAAGTTAACCACCCTTTGAAGACCTAGCGGCGTACGGGCCATTAAAACCGCGTCGTTACGCGTACAACAATGCGGGAACGGGACGATTCGCTACTGTTGGCAAATCCTTGCACTCCTGGATCAATTTTGTTTCTAGACCATTTATATAAAGTGTGAAAAGGAAAGGGCAAGGATACAGCCTTGTCTTACACCTTTCATCACTCTAAAGTGCTTGGTGCATTCTCCACCCACCCCGTAACGTACCCTTGCCTGTGCCTTTGAATAAAGCTGTTTTAAAAACAAACTATTAAGACATCCATCCCTAACCCCTCTAAAATTTGCCACAGCTTATCATGAATGACACAGTCAAAAGCCAGCGGTCAAATCAACAAAGGTTAAAAATAACTTTTCCTTTTTGCTTTAGTGTATTTGTCTAAAACAATATGTAAATTAAGACCCTGTTCAATTGTTCCGAGGCCTTTGCGGAAGCCGTATTGTAGATCACTTATTAATGCACGCTCTTCCGCCCAGACCTGCAGCCTATCCAGCATAATTCGTCCCACAATCTTAACTGTGGAGTCCAACAACGAAATTGGACGGTAACAGGCTGGGTTGGCCCTATCCCCTTTTTTAAAAATAGGGACAATTATTGAGTCATACCATGTAGATATGAAGCCCTGTGAGCCACATGCATTAAAAACCTGTGTTAAAACTGGACCCCAAAGTGCTAAGTTCGATTTAAAAAGGTCCACCGGGATTCCGTCTAACCCAGGGGCCTTTCCCCCCAGACTTAAATTTATTGCCTTATTAACCTCACTTAAAGTGAATTGCAAAGGCAGATCTAAGGGAGGAGATAAAAACTCAGGTTCACCCACCTTTATCCTAGAATCAAACTCATTCATTGTGGTATTAGTATACAGTTTGGAAAAGTGTTCTAACCACTCTGATTCAGCAACTGCTATCTCTAAAAATACTTTATCATGGTCCCCCAGGAAGGGCGCGTTAACCGTCTTCCAAAAGGCAGAAGAATCGTGGTTCTCTGAGGCCTCACGTAAAGTGTGCCATGCTTCCTCTTTCAATGCCAGCCTTCTTTCTTTTAGTGCCCTCTTATAGACTCTTCTGGCCTTTCCGATATCTTCCTGGTTTTTTCTACCACATGTAGGGAGTGTTTAAGCCTCGAATAGGCCTTAGTACAATTGGTGTCAAAACATCCTTTTTTTTTTCTTCTCTTTTTATTGGTTTTTATAAACAATGTTTCTTTAATGTGGCTAGAAATAACAGAGAAGCTGTCCAGGATTTCCTGAGGTGATGCCCTCTCGTCCAAACATGATATGAATTTATCTTTACATTTTGACAGAACTGTACTGGTAAATGCTTCAGGATCCAACTTCGCCCAGCTAAGCGCATAGCCGTTCTGTCTGTTCAAGGTTATGTTATCCAAAAAATGAGATGAAACATCTCTCGTGTTGATGCCCTGACCGTCAATACTAATAGGGAAATGATCGCTTAGGGCAATATCATGTATTATATAGTCCCCAATGCGGGAGGCGTATCTGTTCGATATTATAATGAAATCTATAATAGAAAAAATGCCTCGGCCGTTAAAAGTGGGACAAAAAGGAACCATAGGCGAACATAGGGTGTTTGCAAAGCCTAGGTCATGTGTAAACAATATTTCATTTAAACAATCCCCATATAGTGTATGTGGGAAGTGGGCAAAACCACAACCTTTCTCATACTGAATACCACAGACCCCTTTATCCATATATTGGCATAGCGGGGAATTAAAATCCCCTCCCCATATAACAAAAACATCTTTGGTTGTGCGGGTCTGTAGATTATGCAAATCACTATCAAGGCGTTTCAGTATATCTTCAAGCATCTCTGAGGGTGCATTATTATAAAAGTTCAACAAAGTTACACATGATACATGGTCTATATGCAAACTAACAATCTGATAATATTGGTCTATAACCCTAAGTTCAATTTTCTCTATATTCAGATAATTTGAAATATATATACAGAGACCCCCTTTCGCTCTGCCATATGAGGATGCCACTGCAGGGGAATGAAAAGTTTTATATCCACTAATATGAATGGGGTCTATCACCCAGGTTTCCTGCAAAACAAGGATCTCAAATTTTCCCACAAAATCGGTCCACACTTCGTTAGCCACCTTACTTTTTAAACCCGCCACATTCCAGGATAAGATCATACACCTATGTTTTCTACTTCCTCTACCACTGCAGTCCCATTGTACTCCATTCGGCTTCCCTAGTATGTGGTTAACATGTAAGATGGGCTGTACAGTAACTGTCTCGGTGTTATCTAGGACTATTTTACTCATAGACCCAACAACATCTATCGTGGCCTCCGAGTCCCAAAGATTTTTTTTGTTACTTTGTTGTAAATTCATCGATCTCTCAATAATAGAGACCCCCACTCCACTTAAAACAACTGGCTGGGTAGAAGCCGGAGTTTGTAGTCAATCCACTGATTCAAGATTCGCAAGTGGGTTGAAACGATTATATATTGGGAGATTAAGTAGATGTCTGTTGCTCGGATTTAGTTCATCTCTTTTAGACTGGTCCGGATTATATATGGGCTGATAAAAAAAGCCTAATGGGACTAAATTAACGCCCTGCCCTAAGATGGAATGATTTCCGGCTCTACTCAAAATCAATTGGACTAACTGGGGAGTTCTAAGGGTCAGCACCACACAATCTCCCAGCATATTCTTCCTTCCTCTACCTACCCAACTTACTCTCCTAATCAACTTAAATTCTTCAAATAGCCTCTCTGTTAGGCCTGTCCTTAAACCGAGCCAGTGTATTGTCTTATTCCTTAAAATCTCCCAAGTTTCAACCGTCCCTTCTTGTATTTTTGGGACATTCGCTAATACCACTACGTACGGTGTAGCCGCTGGTGGTAAATCCAGACTAATTATAGGTCTCTCTGTTACATTTCCATTCTGGGACCTAGAAGTATTATTTTGTCCACTTGTAGAGGGGGATACTTATTCGTACTTGAAATCAGGGGGATATCAGGGGGTAAATCTCTCGATTAACAAAAGGGCTATCTTTGGCTGAATCATATAGTACTTGCTGAGTTCTCTCATTAGATACGGGGGCATGATGATCGTTACGACTCCTCACAGAGTTAAATTTGTTAGTCTGATTACTCACATAGGCAGTTTGTGGCTCATGCATGGGGGGCTGATCGGAGGACTGTACTTTATCCAAACATTTAAGTAACACTTCCTCTATCGTGGTAACTTTACGCGATAGCCTATCTAAACTATCCCTTAGGAAGGTGTCTAACGCCTCCACCCTCTTCTTTAAATTTTCCAACTCATTCTGAATGCAGGTATTAATACTAATATTAGTTATGGATTTATCTGATTTATGTATCACCTTAGATTTACCCCTTTTACTAACCTTTTTGCTAGTTAAGGGGGGAGCCCCTCTTATTTTTGTAACAATTTCTCCTACTCTAGTGGGAGCAATGTCAGGATTTCTTGCACGTTTAGTAGGTGGTTGTGTATCATAATCGAGCTCGCTTCCTGATATATTATCCGTGGGGTTCATAACGCAGCCATTTATATATGACTTGGGCCTAACAACTTCTTCATATGAAATATGCCCCTCTTGTATAAATATAACCTGTTGCGATTCCCCCTCTAGACCAGTAGTTCCAGGTTTTAATGCCTCTTCCATTGTAATAATTTGTTGCTCTATTACGCCTACAGCGCCCATTAAATAACTAAGCAGGGACTGACGTGAACGTGCCCCTGATTTTTCAGTGCCTTTTACTTGGGCGCTTGTCGCTTTTCTTTTCCCCATATTAACTTTTTTAAGCAAAAATGCTACAAACTGACTACAGTCTGACTGCCCCAAACGTCTTTAAAATAAAAAATAAAAAAGCAACAACAAGAGAAACTGAGTTATTTCCAAAGTTACTAAAACAAATTATTATGGTAGCAGCCACTAATAAGATGGCAAAGTCATATACGAGAATTCTAGTTCTTTTAACGTGCTCCTTCTCAGTCAATAAATTCTAAGTCAAAGTCACAGTACCTTCAGAGCAAAATCAAAAGGTGTTGCCCTGCCCGGCCTCTACCGGTCTATGACGGGCTAAGACGGGCCCGTCTTGGCCCGGTCTTCAGCCGAGCCCGGGCAAGCCCCGCGCGCGTCCCGCGCTGCGTGACCGGCGCGAGGTATTTCAATCCCCTCCAGGGGCTAGGGCTAAAGTGCGAGGTGCAGTTGGGGCCAGGGGCCAGCAGCAAAGGTCCAATTCACCTTGTGTCGGTCTCCCATACTTACTCTCTTAAACAATCACTTATAGAAACACCTACTTATTTGTACAGGAACTCTTCCAATCTCTCACTCTCACATATACTCACTTATATACACCAATACTCACATATACTAGTTTAAAACATATGTAGTTACTTATAAAGACACTATTGAGACAGTCATTCACTCACTAACACACCCATACACACACTCATCCACCTATACAGTCCTGCACACATGCTGTCTTCAACACATACAAACAGTGAGTCACTCATTCATGCATCTATGCACTAAGTAATACCCCCACCGAACCATACAGACACTCAGACACTCATACTGATACTCAAAAACCAACTAATAACCCATATAGACACTCATGTAGCTACTCACCAACCCATGCAGCCACTTATACACAAAGTGAGAGACTGATACAGATATTTTCATATTTAAACATTACTCACTAACCCATATATTCACTAAGATACACTTAATCAGTCAGTTATACAATCAATTTTACAAAAAAATCATCCATTTAGACACTTATATACCCATTTATTCTTCCATCGACCTTGAGATATACATATATAAAACATATTTAATTTTCAGAAAAACACACATTCACTGGATGATGTCATCAGTGATGTCATCAGTGATGTCATTTGAGATGTCATCAGTGATGTCATGAGTGATGTCACTGACCATGTCATGAGTGATGTAATATGTGACGTCATCAGCAGTGCATTGCGGGCGCGCGAGTTATAGTTAGCTGAACTGACTATAACGGGGGAATTTCTATGGTTTTGTACGAGTGAAATGTCCAACATGGTCAGTGACATCACTGATGACATCACTGATGACATCATCCAGTGACTGTGTTTTTCTTTAAAGTTTAAATATGTATTATATATATGCCAAGGTGTTTTGAAGAATGAGTGGGTGTATAAGTGTCTGGATGGAGGATTTAGTAGGTGCGTGACTGACTGTTTAAGTGAGTGATTACATGTGTCTTACTGAATGCATGGGTTAGTGACTAAACTGTGTGAATGTCTGTATCAGTCAGTCTGTTGTTGTATAAGCTGCTGCATGGGTTGGTCAGTAGCTACATGAGTGTCTATATTGGTTGCCTGAGTATTTGTAAGGGTGCCTGAGTGTGTGTGTGGGTGGGTGGGAGGTGTGTGACTCTGTGCATAGATGTTTGAGTGGTTGATTCACTGTGTGTATGGGTTCAATAGTGCATGTGGAAACAGCTATATGGGTGGGTAAGTGTGTGTATGGGTGTGTTGGTGAGTGAATGGATGTCTCAGTGGTACATGTCCAAGTAACTACATATGTAAAAGGCAGTGTATGTGAGAGTTGAAGTATATAAATGACTAAACGTGAGAGTCAGTGATTGTGAGAGTGGCTGTATGGATGAGTGTGTACTTGTATCAGTAATTGTATAAGAGAGTAAGTATGCGTTTGTTTCTGCTTGAATAAGTGATGTGGTGTGTGTATAACTATATAGGTCAGTAAATGGAAGTGTGATTGAATCTTTGCATGACTGACTAGGTGTGTGAGTAACTCCGGATGAGTGGTGGTGTGTGAGTATCTGTATTGGTCTATGAGTGCTTATGATAGTGTTGTATTGATAAGTGACTGCATGTATGAGTTATTGTATGGGTGAATGAGTGGATGTGTGTGTAGACCTAGGAATCAATGAGTGCGTATGTAGTAACTGGTATTGGTGTGTCGATGGTTTCGAAAATGGTAGTCTGTATTTTACAGTGGGTGTATCAAAGGTTATATTAGAGTGTGAGGAGGTGCATCATATTTTCACGTGGATGATGTCATCAGTGATGACATCAGTGATGTCATCAGTGATGTCACTGATCATGTCATGAATGATATAATATGTGACGTCATCAGCAGTGCATTGCGGGTGCGCGAGTTATAGTTAGCTGAATTAACTATAACAGGGGAATTTCTATGGTTTTATACGAGAGAAACCTAACGTCCCTGAAACCTATGGTTTTTTCAGTGAATATATATATATATATATATATATTATCTACTGGCGGTCGCCAGTAGATAGTTATAGTTAGGACCTAGTTTCCATAGGAAAAGCGTTTTTTCTTTACCCAATAACTTTGGCGCCGGATGACGAATCTTTGCGAAATTTTCAAAACTAATGGGGCGCTCCGGTCAGATCCTATCCTGAAATTTTTGGGGAGATTCATTAAGCGGGGGCCGAGAAAAAAGGGGGGTCCCAAAACGCGTTTTCCCCATGTTATTTCCCATAGGAAATTTTAGACACGGCTACAGCCCGAACTGCTGAACGTAATTACACCAAATTTGGCAAAAAGGTAGCCCTTAGTTCAGAAAGCGCCCTTTTTTAAATGGTGTAAATCCGTTCAGTAGTTCCTGAGAAATTCAAAAAATAGAGGTCAAAAATCAATTTCCCATAGGAAACTTTAGACACGGTTACAGCCAAAACTGCTGAACGGAATTACACCAAATTTGGTAAAAAGGTAGTGCTTGGTTCAGAAAGCGCCTTTTTTTAAATGGTGTTAATCCGTTCAGTAGTTTTCGAGATATTAAAGGAAAAAAATCTTTATATATCTGGGCGGGACCTAACTACACAAGCACGAGCTTGGCTCTAATTGGCTGCCAACACTTCAATCCAGAAAGTGTTGGCAGCCATCTTGGTGCAATGCTTTTTAGGTCTTGTCTAGAGACGAAGCGCATGCGCTGCTCACTACACAAACACCACTGCACTGCCCTAAACCCTAAAACACTACCCCAGCACGACCCTCTATACTGCACGAACACCACTGCACTGCCCTAAACCCTAAACCACTACCCCAGCACGACCCCCTACACTGCCCGAACACCACTGCACTGCCCTAAACCCTAAAACACTACCCCCAGCACGACACCCTACACTGCCCGAACACCACTGCACTGACTAAACCCTGAAACACCACCCCCTGCACGACCCCCTACACTGCCCGAACACCACTGCACTGCCCTAAACCCTGAAACACCAGCCCCAGCACGACCCCCTACACTGCCCGAACACCACTGCACTGCCCTAAACCCTGAAACACTACCACCCCCAGCAAGACCCCCTACACTGCCTGAACACCACTGCACTGCCCTAAACCCTGAAACACCACCCCCTGCACGACCCCCTACACTTCCTGAACACCACTGCACTGCCCTAATCCCTGAAACACCACCCCCTGCACGACCTCCTACACTGCCCAAACACCACTGCACTGCCCTAAACCCTGAAACACCAGCCCAGGCACGACCCCCTACACTGCCCAAACACCACTGCACTGCCCTAAACCCTGAAACACTACCCCCAGCAAGACCCCCTACACTGCCCGAACACCACTGCTCTGCCCTAAACCCTAAAACACTACCCCCAGCACGACCCCCTACACTGCCCGAACACCACTGCTCTGCCCTAAACCCTGAAACACCACCCCCAGCACGTCCCCCTACACTGCCCGAACACCACTACACTGCCCTAAACCCTGAAACACCACCCCCAGCACGACCCCCTACACTGCCCGAACACCACTACACTGCCCTAAACCCTGAAACACCACCCCCTGCATGACCCCCTACACTGCCCGAACACCACTGCACTGCCCTAAACCCTGAAACACCACCCCCTGCACGACCCCCTACACTTCCCGAACACCACTGCACTGCCCTAAACCCTGAAACACCACCCCCCAGCACGACCCCCTACACTGCCCGAACACCACTGCACTGCCCTAAACCCTGAAACACCACCCCCAGCATGACCCCCTACACTGCCCGAACACCACTGCACTGCCCTAAACCCTGAAACACCAGCCCCAGCACGACCCCCTACACTGCCCGAACACCACTGCACTGCCCTAAACCCTGAAACACTACCCCCAGCAAGACCCCCTACACTGCCCGAACACCACTGCACTGCCCTAAACCCTGAAACACCACCCCCTGCACGACCCCCTACACTTCCCAAACACCACTGCACTGCCCTAAACCCTGAAACACCACCCCCCCAGCACGACCCCCTACACTGCCCAAACACCACTGCACTGCCCTAAACCCTGAAACACCACCCCCAGCATGACCCCCTACACTGCCTGAACACCACTGCACTGACCTAAACCCTGAAACACCAGCCCCAGCACGACCCCCTACACTGCCCGAACACCACTGCACTGCCCTAAACCCTGAAACACTACCCCCAGCAAGACCCCCTACACTGCCCGAACACCACTGCACTGCCCTAAACCCAGAAACATCACCCCCAGCAAGACCCCCTACACTGCCTGAACACCACTGCCCTAAACCCTGAAACACCACACCCAGCAAGACCCCCTACACTGCCGAACACCACTGCACTGCCCTAAACCCTGAAACACCACCCCCAGCATGACCCTCTACACTGCCTGAACACCACTGCCCTGCCCTAAACCCTGAAACACTAGCCCCAGCACGACCCCCTACACTGCCCGAACACCACTGCACTGCCCTAAACCCAGAAACACCAGCCCCAACACGACCTTCTACACTTCCCGAACACCACTGCACTGCCCTAAACCCTAAAACACCAGCCCCAGCACAACCCCCTACACTGCCCGAACACCACTGCACTGCCCTAAACCCTGAAACACCAGCCCCAGTACGACCCCTACACTGCCCGAACACCACTGCACTGCCCTAAACCCTGAAACACCAGCCCCAGCACGACCCCCTACACTGCCCGAACACCACTGCACTGCCCTAAACCCGAAAACACCACCCCCTGCACGACCCCCCACACTGCCCGAACACCACTGAACTGCCCTAAACCCTGAAACACCACCCCCTGCCCGACACCCTACACTGCCCATACACCACTGCACTGCCCTAAACCCTGAAACACTAGCCCCAGCATGACACCCTACACTGCCCGAACACCACTGCACTGCCCTAAACCCTGAAACACCAGCCCCAGCATGACCCCTACACTGCCCGAACACCACTGCACTGCCCTAAACCCTGAAACACCAGCCCCAGCACGACCCCCTACACTGCCCGAACACCACTGCACTGCCCGAAACCCTGAAAGACCAGCCCCAGCACCGACCCTCTACACTGCCCGAACACCACTGCACTGCCCTAAACCCTGAAACACCAGCCCCAGTACGACCCCTTACACTGCCCAAACACCACTGCACTGCCATTAACCCTGAAACACCAGCCCCAGCAAGACCCCCTACACTGCCCGAACACAACTGCACTGCCCTAAACCCTGAAACATAATCCCCAGCAAGACTCCCAACACTGCCCGAAAACCACGGCACTGCCCTAAACCCTGAAACACCACCCCCAGCAAGACCCCCTACACTGCCCAAACACCACTGCACTAAACCCTGAAACACCACCACCAGCAAGACCCCCTACACTGCCCGAACACCACTGCACTGCCCTAAACCCTGAAACACCACACCCTGCATGACCCCCTACACTGCCCGAACACCACTGCACTGTCCTAAACGCTGAAACACCACCCCCTTCACGACCCCCTACACTGCCCGAACACCATTGCACTACCCTAAACCCTAAACACCACCCCCAGCACGACCCACTTCTCTGCGCGAACACCACTGCTCTGCCCTAAACCCTAAAACACTACCCCCAGCATGACCCCCTACACTGCCCGAACACCACTGCTCTGCCCTAAACCCTGAAACACCACCCCAGCACGTCCCCCTACACTGCCCGAACACCACTGCACTGCCCAAAACCCTGAAACACCAGCCCCAGCACGACCCCCTACACTGCCCGAACACCACTGGACTGCCCTAAACCCTGAAACACCAGCCCCAGCATGACCCCTTACACTGCCCGAACACCACTGCACTGCCCTAAACCCTGAAACACCAGCCCCAGCAGGACCCCCTACACTGCCCGAACACCACTGCACTGCCCTAAACCCTGAAACACCAGCCCCAGCACGACCCCCTACACTGCCCAAACACCACTGCACTGCCCTAAACCCTGAAACACCACCCCAGCACGACCCCCTACACTGCCCGAACACCACTGCACTGCCCTAAACCCTGAAACACCACCCCCAGCAAGACCCCCTACACTGCCCGAACACCACTGCACTGCCCTAAACCCTGAAACACCACCCCCAGCACGACCCCTACACTGCCCGAACACCACTGCTCTGCCCTAAGCCCTGAAACACCAGCCCCAGCACGACCCCCTACACTGCCCGAACACCACTGCACTGCCCTAAACCCTGAAACACCACCCCCAGCACGACCCCCTACACTGCCCGAACACCACTGTTCTGCCCTAAGCCCTGAAACACCAGCCCCAGCACGAACCCCTACACTGCCCGAACACCACTGCACTGCCCTAAACCCTGAAACACCAGCCCCCAGCACGACCCCCTACACTGCCCGAACACCACTGCACTGCCCTAAACCCTGAAACACCACCCCCAGCATGACCCCCTACACTGCCCGAACACCACTGCACTGCCCTAAACCCTGAAACACCACCCCCAGCACGACCCCCTACACTGCCCGAACACCACTGCTCTGCCCTAAGCCCTGAAACACCTGCCCCAGCACGACCCCCTACACTGCCCGAACACCACTGCACTGCCCTAAACCCTGAAACACCAGCCCCCCAGCACGACCCCCTACACTGCCCGAACACCACTGCACTGCCCTAAACCCTGAAACACCACCCCCAGCATGACCCCCTACACTGCCCGAACACCACTGCACTGCCCTAAATCCTGAAACACCAGCCCCAGCACGACCCCCTACACTGCCCGAACACCACTGCACTGCCCTAAACCCTGAAACACTACCCCCAGCAAGACCCCCTACACTGCCCGAACACCACTGCACTGCCCTAAACCCTGAAACACCATCCCCTGCACAACCCCCTACACTTCCCAAACACCACTGCACTGCCCTAAACCCTGAAACACCACCCCCCAGCACGACCCCCTACACTGCCCAAACACCACTGCACTGCCCTAAACCCTGAAACACCACCCCCAGCATGACCCCCTACACTGCCTGAACACCACTGCACTGACCTAAACCCTGAAACACCAGCCCCAGCACGACCCCCTACACTGCCCGAACACCACTGCACTGCCCTAAACCCTGAAACACTACCCCCAGCAAGACCCCCTACACTGCCCGAACACCACTGCACTGCCCTAAACCCTGAAACATCACCCCCAGCAAGACCCCCTACACTGCCTGAACACCACTGCCCTAAACCCTGAAACACCACCCCCAGCAAGACCCCCTACACTGCCGAACACCACTGCACTGCCCTAAACCCTGAAACACCACCCCCAGCATGACCCTCTACACTGCCTGAACACCACTGCCCTGCCCTAAACCCTGAAACACTAGCCCCAGCACGACCCCCTACACTGCCCGAACACCACTGCACTGCCCTAAACCCAGAAACACCAGCCCCAGCACGACCCCCTACACTTCCCGAACACCACTGCACTGCCCTAAACCCTAAAACACCAGCCCCAGCACGACCCCCTACACTGCCCGAACACCACTGCACTGCCCTAAACCCTGAAACACCAGCCCCAGCACGACCCCCTACACTGCCCGAACACCACTGCACTGCCCTAAACCCTGAAACACCAGCCCCAGCACGACCCCCTACACTGACCGAACACCACTGCACTGCCCTAAACCCTGAAACACCACCCCCTGCACGACCCCCCACACTGCCCGAACACCACTGAACTGCCCTAAACCCTGAAACACCACCCCCTGCACGACACCCTACACTGCCCAAACACCACTGCACTGCCCTAAACCCTGAAACACTAGCCCCAGCATGACACCCTACACTGCCTGAACACCACTGCACTGCCCTAAACCCTGAAACACCAGCCCCAGCATGACCCCCTACACTGCCCGAACACCACTGCACTGCCCTAAACCCTGAAACACCAGCCCCAGAACGACCCCCTACACTGCCCGAACACCACTGCACTGCCCTAAACCCTGAAACGCCAGCCCCAGCACTACCCCCTCACTGCCCGAACACCACTGCACTGCCCTAAACCCTGAAACACCAGCCCGAGCAAGACCCCCTACATGGCCCGAACACCACTGCCCTGCCCTAAACCCTGAAACACCAGCCCCAGCAAGACCCCCTACACTGCCCAAAAACCACTGCACTGCCCTAAACCCTGAAACACTAGCCCCAGCAAGACACCCTACACTGCCCGAACACCACTGCACTGCCCTAAACCCTGAAACATCAGCCCCAGCACGACCCCCTACACCACCCAAACACCACTGCACTGCCCTAAACCCTGAAACACCAGCCCCAGCATGACCCCCTACACTGCCCGAACACCACTGCACTAAACCCTGAAACACCAGCCCCAGCACGACCCCCTACACTGCCCGAACACCACTGCACTGACCTAAACCCTGAAACACCACCCCCTGCACGACCCCCTAGACTGCCCGAACACCACTACACTGCCCTAAACCCTAAAACACCACCCCCTGCACGACACCCTACTCTGCCCAAACACCACTGCACTGCCCTAAACCCTGAAACACCACCCCCTGCATGACCCCCTACACTGCCCGAACACCACTGCACTGCCCTAAACCCTGAAACACCACCCCTACACTGCCTGAACACCACTGCACTGCCCTAAACCCTGAAACAGCACCCCTGCACCACCCCCTACACTGCCCGAACACCACTGCACTGCCTTAAACCCTGAAACACCACCCCCAGCACTTCCATGTCCTTATCTAATCACTGCGCCAAAACACAAGCACTTATAATTTCACCATGCACTCTCCTTGCAGTACTCTAATCATCCAGTCACTACCCATGTACTCATGCAATGACCCAGGCACTAACACATGCACTGCTACAATCCCCTGAGCACTACTGATGCAGTCCAGCCATCTCCTTGTCACTACCCATGCACTCCTCCAATCACCCAGCCAGTTCCATGTACTTATCCAATCAATGCGCCAAAACACAAGCACTTATAAATTCACCATGCACTCTCCTTGCAGTACTCTAATCATCCAGTCAGTACCCATGTACTCATGCAATGACCCAGTCACTAACACATGCACTGCTACAATCCCCTGAGCACTACTGATGCAGTCCAGCCATCTCCTTGTCACTACCCATGCAGTCCTCCAATCACCCAGCCAGTTCCATGTCCTTATCTAATCACTGCGCCAAAACACAAGCACTTATAAATTCACCATGCACTCTCCTTGCAGTATTCTAATCATCCAGTCATTGCCCATGTACTCATGCAATGACCCAGGCACTAACACATGCACTGCTACAATCCCCTGAGCACTACTGATGCAGTTCAGCCATCTCCTTGTCACTACCAATGCACTCCTCCAATCATCCAGCCAGTTCCATGTCCTTATCTAATCACTGCGCCAAAACACAAGCACTTATAAATTCACCATGCAATCTCCTTGCAGTACTCTAATCATCCAGTCACTACCCATGTACTCATGCAATGACCCAGGCACTAACACATGCACTGCTACAATCCCCTGAGCACTACTGATGCAGTTCAGCCATCTCCTTGTCACTACCAATGCACTCCTCCAATCATCCAGCCAGTTCCATGTCCTTATCTAATCACTGCGCCAAAACACAAGCACTTATAAATTCACCATGCACTCTCCTTGCAGTACTCTAATCATCCAGTCAGTACCCATGTACTCATGCAATGACCCAGTCACTAACACATGCACTGCTACAATCCCCTGAGCACTACTGATGCAGTCCAGCCATCTCCTTGTCACTACCCATGCAGTCCTCCAATCACCCAGCCAGTTCCATGTCCTTATCTAATCACTGCGCCAAAACACAAGCACTTATAAATTCACCATGCACTCTCCTTGCAGTACTCTAATCACCCAGTCACTACCCATGTACTCATGCAATGACCCAGGCACTAACACATGCACTGCTACAATCCCCTGAACACTACTGATGCAGTCCAGCCATCTCCTTGTCACTACCCATGCACTCCTCCAATAACCCAGCCAGTTCCATGTCCTTATCTAATCACTGCGCCAAAACACAAGAGCTTATAAATTCACCATGCACTGTCCTTGCAGTACTCTAATCATCCAGTCACTACCCATGTACTTATGCAATGACCCAGGCCCTAACACATGCACTGCTACAATCCCCTGAGCACTACTGATGCAGTCCAGCCATCTCCTTGTCACTACCCATGCACTCCTCCAATCACCCAGCCAGTTCCATGTCCTTATCTAATCACTGCACCAAAACACAAGCACTTATAAATTCACCATGCACTCTCCTTGCAGTACTCTAATCATCCAGTCACTACCCATGTACTCATGCAATGGCCCAGGCACTCACACATGCACTGCTACAATCCCCTGAGCACTTCTGATGCAGTCCAGCCATCTCCTTGTCACTACCCATGCACTCCTCCAATCACCCAGCCAGTTCCATGTCTTTATCTAATCACTGCGCCAAAACACAATCACTTATAAATTCACCATGCACTGTCCTTGCAGTACTCTAATCATCCAGTCAGTACCCATGTACTCATGCAATGAGCCAGGCACTAACACATGCACTGCTACAATCCCCTGAGCACTAATGATGCAGTCCAGCCATCTCCTTGTCACTACCCATGCACTCCTCCAATCACCCAGCCAGTTCCATATCCTTATCTAATCTCTGCGCCAAAACACTAGCACTTATAAATTCACCATTCACCCTCCTTGCAGTACTCTAATCATCCAGTCAGTACCCATGTACTTATGCAATGACCCAGGCACTAACACATGCACTGCCACAATCCCCTGAGCACTACTGATGCAGTCCAGCCATCTCCTTGTCACTACCCATGTACTCCTCCAATAACCCAGCCAGTTCCATGTCCTTATCTAATCACTGCGCCAAAACACAAGCAGTTATAAATTCACCATGCACTTGTGAGAAGTCGGCCTGGTATATGCTGTCCACTAGTTATAGTGGGCACCCTGTACCAGTCCAAACAACCCCTTATTGAGGATAGGTTAAAGACAACCTTTATTGAAAGCTATCCCTAGTGGTAGTTATGGAGAGCAGCCTTCAGGCTAAGTTTTGGAGGAATGTAAAGCAGCTTGTTTTACCAGTCTATAATCTCTTGAGTGTCCAAATGAAAGAGGACCACACCAGGTATATATATAAAATACATATATTTAGTCTTAAACACACCCCTCTAGTCTCTTTATGAGGCTAGAGTTCGAAATACATAAGTTACAAGGCAAATATCAGCAATTATTAGCACAATACACGTTTGAGCCCTAGGGCCGTACCAAACCATATACTAAAATAGTGGTATAAGAACCACGACTGAGCTAGACACAAGGCATAGAGCCTGTAGAAGTGCTTGGACCCCAAGGAACCACCCAAGGTAGTGACACAGGGGACCCACGGGGGACGCGTGCAGTGTGAGAACACAGCCGCGAATCACCGTTAACTTCTCTGGGAAAAGTCGTGGTTGGATTTTAAAAGAAAAAGGACACTTCAGAGAGGACTTCCAGTTAACCCCTTAAAACTTAAGAGTTTCTAGGGCCCACACCCACGTGAGTACCGAAATACTCGAGTTACCTCACCCAGGGGAGCCGGGTGCATACGTGTGAAAAGGTGTCGGGAATCGTCGTCGTTTTCAATGGCGATCTTCTGGAAAGTGCTGCTGCCGTGAAGAGGAAGAGTGTCCGGTGCGATCCAAGCCTGGATCGAGGAAGAGGAAGACCTGAAAGCCAAGGGGAAAGAGTCTGGGTCACTAGCCAGTGACCAGGGGCAATGATAGTTGAATGCCCTCAGATGTCGGGTGCTTCAGGTGAGTTGATGGGTGCCTTGACTCTTCAGCCACGAGGTCCAGGAGGCATCGATGATGACCAGGAGCTGGAATCGAGCTATCCCACGAAGTCTGTCGAGTGCTGCAGTGTCAGCGACCAGATTGGACCCAACAAGCCTTGGGAACGGCAAGTCATGGGGAAATGAAGAAAAGGCTGTGGTGCAGACCAGCAAGGTCTGAGGGACTCACCCAGCGAGGGTAAGTCAGGGCACTTCTGGCGCGTCCAGGAAAGCCCAAGCAAATGTAGAGTTGCCTTCGTGGGGACCCACAAGCCAACAGACTAGAGATCGCAAAGGAGCCTCAAGCGGTCGCACTTGGAGCTGGCCCACGGCACACTCATGGAGTGTAGGCCAGTGATCTTCACTGCACTTTGTGTTTGGGGCTAGGGCTACTTGGAACCCAAAGCAAGGCTTCGAGAGATGTCAGGAAGTTGGTGCACTTGCAAATGTGCTTGGTGTCCAGGGGTCATGGTTCCACGTTACCCACAACAGCTACGGGCCTCAGCTTCACAGGGCACTCAGGGCAGCCTCGGGGAAGTCTGGAAATCCACCTCTGGTGATGCAAAGACTTTGGCGTCCGGTGGGAGCTTCAGTGATGCAGACCGGACCGATGCTTCATTGGTGCCTGCCAAGCCGGGGAGTCACTCCTTGACCCCAAGGGAGATTCTTCAGTCCTCTAATCTTGATGTAGAGCATCGAAGGTCCAGGATTCAGCTACAGAGTTTCATCCAGGGATATCTAAAGTCTTGTTGCCAGGGGTTCCTTACTTATACTAAAGAAAGGGATTGGGCTAACTCTGGGGACCCACCTATGGGAGGGTTTGGAAAGAGGGGTGGCTACACCCATTTCCTTTGTCCAGTTTCGTGCCAGAGCAGGGGCTGGCAGCCCCTGCAACCGGTTTGAACTGGGGTATGCACGAGGACACCAAATGTGCCCCCAGTGCAGGACTTCAAAGCACTCATGGAGTGCACCCACCCAGCCCCAATCCACTAAGGCCTGTCTGGGAGGTGGTCACACCTCCCTGTGACAGGAAACCTATTGTCCAGGCCTCCCCTGCTGGAGTTTCGGCCAGCAGCAGGAGGCCAGACTCGTGTCTGTGGCTGCAGCAACCTTTTTGTGATGCCAGGGCTCTGTTTAGTTGGTACCGGGTATACTGGTACTGCCATGTCTTTCCCTCTAGAAGGGTGGGATCATGTATGATTCCAAGGTGTTTGACACCAAACATGACATGTTTCCGTGCAGCCATCCCAAAGTTAGCATTTACCGCAAGGATATAATGCACTTAAGAGTATATGGTCAGGCTGCACCACTGACAACCCCGGAGAGGAGATTCCGAAGGCTGCAGGGGTGCTCTGCTCATGCATGGGCACGCTCTCACATATAACCAAGCACCCTGCCTTCAGGATTGATAAGGCCTGCAATAGGGGTGACTGATAGGGGTCTATGTTCAGTGATAGATGAGATATAGTGAACCTATATCTCTGTAAGGGGTGCATGCACCACCTTACCCAGGCTGCAGTAGCAGTCCTGTGGTGTCATTTTGGATGGCCTTCCAGGGGTGGCACAATACATGCTTCAGCCCCTGGTAGGCCTCTGGGGTACCTATGCCCTGGGTACATAGTATACCATATACTAGGGACTTATAAGGGCATCCCAGAATCCAATCTGTGGTGTATCTAAGGTACATGGAATCGATTTAGAGAGGAAGCAGCTAGGCTGGGGTCCTGAATAGCAGGGCCCCAGCCAGACTAAGGTTGAAAAACAGTATACATCAGCAAAAAAGTGGGGGTAACCATAAGAGGCAGATCCTACTCTCCTACAGCACTCTCCTTGCAGTACTCTAATTATCCAGTCAGTACCCATGTACTCATGCAATGGCCTAGGCACTAACACATGCACTGCTACAATCCCCTGAGCACTACTGATACAGTCCAGCCATCTCCTTGTCACTACCCATGCACTCCTCCAATCACCCAGCCAGCTCCATGTACTTATCTAATCACTGCGCCAAAACCCAAGCACTTATAAATTCACCATGCACTCTCCTTGCAGTACTCTAATCATCCAGTCACTACCCATGTACTCATGCAATGACCCAGGCACTAACACATGCACTGCTACAATCCCCTGAGCACTACTGATGCAGTCCAGCCATCTCCTTGTCACTACCCATGCACTCCTCCAATCACCCAGCGAGCACCATGTACTTATCCAATCACTCCGCCAAAACCCAAGCACTTATAAATTCACCATGCAATCTCCTTGCAGTACTCTAATCATCCAGTCACTACCCATGTACTCATGCAATGACCCAGGCACTAACACATGCACTGCTACAATCCCCTGAGCACTACTGATGCAGTCCAGCCATCTCCTTGTCACTACCCATGCACTCCTCCAATCACCCAGCCAGCACCATGTACTTATCCAATCACTGCGCCAAAACACAAGCACTTATAAATTCACCATGCACTCTCCTTGCAGTACTCTAATCATCCAGTCACTACCCATGTACTCATGCAATGGCCCAGGCAATAACACATGCACTGCTACAATCCCCTGAGCACTACTGATGCAGTCCAGCCATCTCCTTGTCACTACCCATGTACTCCTCCAATCACCCAGCGAGCACCATGTACTTATCCAATCACTCCGCCAAAACCCAAGCACTTATAAATTCACCATGCACTCTCCTTGCAGTACTCTAATAATCCAGTCACTACCCATGTACTCATGCAATGACCCAGGCACTAACACATGCACTGCTACAGTCCCCTGAGCACTACTGATGCAGTCCAGCCATCTCCTTGTCACTACCCATGCACTCCTCCAATCACCAAGCCAGTTCCATGTCCTTATCTAATCACTGCGCCAAAACACAAGCACTTATAAATTCACCATGCACTCTCCTTGCAGTACTCTAATCATCCAGTCAGTACCCATGTACTCATTCAATAACCCAGGCACTAACACATGCACTGCTACAATCCCCTGAGCACTACTGATGCAGTCCAGCCATCTCCTTGTCACTACCCATGCTCTCCTCCAATCACCCAGCCAGTTCCATAACCTTATCTAATCACTGCTCCAAAACATAAGCACTTATAAATTCACCATGCACTCTCCTTGCAGTACTCTAATCATCCAGTCAGTACTCATGCAATGAACCAGGCACTAACACATGCACTGCTACAATCCCCTGAGCACTACTGATGCAGTCCAGCCATCTCCTTGTCACTACCCATGCACTCCTCCAATCACCCAGCCAGTTCCATGTCCTTATCTAATCACTGCGCCAAAACACAAGCACTTATAAATTCACTGTGAGAAGTTGGCCTGGGATATGCTGTCCACTAGTTATAGTTGTAGGAGAGTAGGATCTGCCTCTTATGGTTACCCCCACTTTTTGCTGATGTACACTGTTTTTCGACCTTAGTCTGGCTGGGGCCCTGCTATTCAGGACCCCAGCCTAGCTGCTTCCTCTCTAAATTGATTCCATGTACCTTAGGTACACCACAGATTGGATTCTGGGGTGCCCTTATAAGTCCCTAATATATGGTACCCTATGTACCCAGGGCATAGGTACCCCAGAGGCTTACCAGGGGCTGAAGCATGTATTGTGCCACCCCTGGAAGGCCAGCCAAAATGACACCACAGGACTGCTACTGCAGCCTGGGTAAGGTGGTGCATGCACCCCTTACAGAGATATAGGTTCACTATATCTCACCTATCACTGCACATAGAAACCTATCAGTCACCCCTATAGCAGGCCTTATCAATCCTGAAGGCAGGGTGCTTGTTTATATGTGAGAGGGTGCCCATGCATGAGCAGAGCACCCCTGCAGCCTTCGGAATCTCCTCTCCGGGGTTGTCAGTGGTGCAGCCTGACCATATACTCTTAAGTGCATTATATCCTCGTGGTAAATGCTAACTTTGGGATGGCTGCACGGAAACATGTTGTGTTTGGTGTCAAACACCTTGGAATCATACCCCCACACCAGTAACTGGTGTGGGAGTATGATCCAACCCTTCTAGAGGGAGAGACATGGCAGTACCGGTATACCCGGTACCAACTAAACAGAGCCCTGGCATCACAAAATGGATGCTGCAGCCACAGACACGAGTCTGGCCTCCTGCTGCTGACCGAAACTCTGGCAGGGGAGGCCTGGACAATAGGTTTCCTGTCACAGGGAGGTGTGACCACCTCTCAGACAGGCCTTAGTGGATTGGGGCTGGGTGGGTGCACTCCATGAGTGCTTTGAAGTCCTGCACTGGGGGCACATTTGGTGTCCTCGTGCATACCCCTGTTCAAACCGGTTGCAGGGGCTGCCAGCCCATGCTCTGGTGCGAAACTGGGCAAAGGAAATGGGTGCACCCACCCCTCTTTCCAAACCCTCCCATAGGTGGGTCCCCAGAGTTAGTCCAACCCCTTTCTTTAGTATAAGTAAGGAACCCCTGGCAACAGGACTTTAGATATCCCTGCGCGAAACTCTGTAGCTGAATCCTGGACCTTCGACACTCTACATCAAGATTAGAGGACTGAAGAATCTCCCTTGGGGTCAAGGAGTGACTCCCCTGCTTGGCAGGCACCAACGAAGCATCTGTCCGGTCTGCATCACTGAAGCTCCCACCGGACGCCAAAGTCTTTGCATCATCAGCGGTAGATTTCCAGACTTCCCCGAGGCTGCCCTGAGTCCCCAGCAAAGCTGAGGCACATAGCTGTCGTGGGTAACGTGGAACTGTGACCCCTGGACACCGAGCACATTTGCAAGTGCACCAACTTCCTGACATCTCTCGAAGCCGTGCTTTGGTTTCCAAGTAGCTCTATCCCCGTGCACTAAATGGCGTGAAGATCACTGGCCTACACTCCACAAGTGTTCCGTGGGCCAGCTCCAAGTGCGACCGCTCGAGGCTCCTTCGCGATCTCTAGTCCGATTGCTAGTGGGTCCCCACGAAGGCAACTCTTCATTTGCTTGGGCTTTTCTGGTTGCTCCAGAAGTGCCCTGAGTTACCCTCGCTGGGTGAGTCCCTCAGACCTTGCTGGTCTGCACGTAGCTTTTTCTTTGTTTCCCCGTGACTTGCCGTTGCCAAGGCTTGTTGGGTCCAATCTGGTCTCCGGCACTGCATCACTCGACAGACTTTGTGGGACAGCTGTATTCCAACTCCTGGTCATCGTCGACGCCTCCTGGACCTCGTGGCAGAAGAGTCAAGGCACCCGTCAACTCACTTGAAGCACCCGACATCTGAGGGCATTCGACTATCGTGCCCCTGGTCACTGGCTAGTGACCCAGACTCTGTCCCCTCTGCTTTCAAGTCTTCCTCTTCCTCGATCCAGGCTTGGATCGCACCGGACACTCTTCCTCTTCACGGCAGCAGCACTTTCCAGGAGATCGCCATTGAAAACGACGACAATTCCCGACACCTTTTAACACGTATGCACCCGGCTTCCTGGGTGAGGTAACTCTGAGTATTTCGGTACTCACGTGGGTGTGGGCCTAGAAACTCTTAAGTTTTAAGGGATTAACTGGAAGTCCTCTCCGAAGTGTCCTTTTTCTTTTAAAATCCAACCGCGACTTTCCCCGTAGAAGTTAACGGCGATTCGCGGCTGTGTTCACACACTGCACGCGTCCCCGTGGGTCCCCTGTGTCACTACCTTGGGTGGTTCCTTGGGGTCCAAGCACTTCTACAGGCTCTAGGCCTTGTGTCTAGCTCAGTCGTGGTTCTTATTCCACTATTTTAGTATATAGTTTGAGTACGCCCTAGGGCTCAAACGTGTATTGTGCTAATAACTGCTGATATTTGCCTTGTAACTTATGTACTTTGAACTCTAGCCTCATAAAGAGACTAGAGGGGTGTGTTTAAGACTAAATACATATATTTTATATATATACCTGGTGTGGTCCTCTTTCATTTGGTCACTCAAGAGATTATAGACTGGTAAAACAAGCTGCTTTACATTCCTCCAAGACTTATCCTGAAGGCTGCTCTCCATAGCTACCACTAGGATAGCTTTCAATAAAGGTTGTCTTTAACCTATCATCAGTAAGGGGTTGTTTGGACTGGTACAGGGTGCCCACTATAACTAGTGGACAGCATATACCAGGCCAACTTCTCACATTGGTGTGCAGCGTGTGGGATTCCAGCTTGCTATTCTTTTACCAGATAATCTCAAGTGTGTGACTAACTGAAAACCACTAAAGGTACCTGAGGTACATATAAATTCAAGCTTAGAAATACAGTAAGTTCTACTGAACTTAGAGTTGTGTGTCAAGGGCTTAGCACACCCTTTCTACAACTCAAGAGAGTTTAGTAGGCCACACTAGAGTAGGTAGTGCATACACCACACCTCACTAGTAATGTCTTCAAGGCCAGGAACCAGTGGGTCCCTGCCAGAAGCCAATGTGCTTCTTCCCACCAAGTATGATAATCTCCCATTCTTGGAATTGAGAGCATTATGCACTGCTAGGAAGCTGAAGACAGGCAGAAGTGCCCACACCCAACGCCTCATAGAGGTACTTCTGTTGGATGATCTCAGAAGACCCTTAGGGTCTGAAGGGGTAGGCAGAGAGGGTGGGGCAGAAGATGAGGAAGGGGCCAGGGGTGAACACAACCAGGACATAACCTCTGAAACTGGTCAGGAAGGTGACAATGACCTTGACCTGGAAAATCCAGCTATTCCTGCAGATGAGGAGGAGGATCAGAATGACCTCCCCTTTGTCCCACCAGGAAGAGTTGTGAGTGTGCCTAGAAGGTCCAGATCTCCTTCTCAGGAGTCTAACCATTCTGACACCTCAGTAGGGACCTCTGTTTCCTCTCATAGGAGGGAATCCTCTCATGAGAGAAAAGAGAGACTGCTCAAGTATGAGGAAGCTCAATTGAGAATCAGAAAAGAGCAGCTGGCTATAGACAGGGAGTCCCTAGAGCTTCATAAAGAAAGAAGAAAGTTGGGACTAGAGTCCCATGGTGGCAGCAACTTCCCCAGAGATAGGCAAAGGTCTTATGACCATAGAAACCTGAGTAAGATTGTCCCTCCCTACCAGAGTGGGGATGACATCCACAAATGGATAACTGCACTGGAAAGGGCCTGTAAAGTTCAAAGGGTCCCCCAGGAGCAGTGGGCAGCAATCTAATGGCTCTCCTTTGTAGACAAAGGTAGAGACAAGCTCCTCACTGTAAGAGAAGAGGATGCTGATGATTACCATGTCCTGAAGAGTGCACTGATAGATGGGTTTGGCCTAACCACTGAACAATACAGGTTAAAGTTCAGAGATACCCAAAAGGCACAGACACAGGACTGGGTGGACTTTGTAGATTGTGCTACTAAGGTTCTGGAAGGTTGGTTACTGGGCAGTAAGTTATGTGACTTCAAAGGATTGTATAATTTAATCATGAGGGAGCAGATTCTTAATAACTGTCAAAATCAGCTGTTGCATCAGTACCTGGTGGACTCTGATCTGACCTCTCCCCAAGAATTGGGAAAGAAGGCAGACAAATGGGTCAGAACCAGGGTGAGGCAGAAGGTACAGAACCAAGGTGGTGACCAGAAGAAGCAAGATTCTAAAAGCTCTGATAAGGGTGGGGAGAAGGGTAAAGACCAGAAGTCTTCACAAGGTCCCCAAAAATCTGCATCTGGTGGGGAATCCCAATCTAACAAAGGAAAAGGCCAAAAGAAACCATGGTGCAAAATCTGTAAACAGAAAACTCACTGGACAAGTGACTGCCCCAAGTCCAAAGACTCCAATCCATCCACCATTGCCCCTAAGGCAACTGTTCCCCTAGTCCAGCTACAAATGGTGGTGGAAATACTCAGAATAAGGGTTTAGTAGGGTTGACCCTGGGTACTGAGATGGGCTCTGACCTAGTCAGAGTGCCAACTCAGGCTTTCCTAGTCTGTGATGGGGGCTTGGATATGTCCCCCTTTGTGAGTCCCAATAATTTGGGCAAATACAGACAGCAGCCTTTAATTAATGGAAGAGAGGCTTTGGCATTCAGGGACACAGGAGCAAGTGTCACCATGGTGACAAAAGATCTTGTGGATCCTGGGCAGATTATACTTGGGGAAATGTACCAAGTGACCAATGCTACCAATGTCAGAACAGACCATTCTCTGGCAGTTGTTAACTTCTCCTGGGGAGGGGTAACTGGCCTTAAGAAGGTTGTGGTGAGTGCAGACCTACCAGTCGAATGCTTGCTTGGCAATGATCTTGAAACCTCAGCTTGTGCAGAGGTGGAGCTCAGGAAACATGCAGAAATGCTAGGGATCCCTGCACATGTCTTTGCTGTGACTAGGTCACAGGCCAAAATGTCAAAAGCTGAACAGGCCCTGGATTCTGGAAGAATGGACCAGGTGCCTCCCAAGAGAAGGAGTAGTAGGGTTAAGGCAGTGCCTTCCCCTTGGCTCAGGAAGCAGATCAGTCTCTTGAGGGAGATGATCTCAGGCCTGAAGAAGGAACTGTCCCAGAGGAGCTTGAACCTGATCAGGTTGAGTTCTTGGGGACAGGGGCCCTTCCAGGGCAGATCTGAGCCAGGAGCAGCTGAGCTGCCCTCTCTTGAACCCCTCAGACAGCAAGCTGCTGCTGAGGCTGCTGGGAATGCTAGTGGCACCCATAAGATATATTGGGATGATGGACTCATGTACTCAGAGAGTAGAGACCCCAAGCCTGGAGCAGCCAGGAGGTTGGTTATACCTCTGAAGTTCAGGGGCTTCCTATTGGCACTAGCCCATGATATTCCCCTAGCAGGACACCTGGGCCAGAACAAGACTTGGGACAGAATTGTCCCTCACTTTCACTGGCCCCACATGTCTGAAGACACCAAGGAGTTTTGTCGCTCCTGTGTAACCTGCGAAGCCAGTGGGAAGGCAGGTGGCACCACAAAGGCCCCCTTGATACCACTACCTGTGGTGGGGGTGCCTTTTGAGAGGGTGGGGATTGACATAGTTGGACCTATGGATCCCCAAACAGCATCTGGGCACAGATTTATCCTGGTGGTGGTGGACCATGCCACCAGCTACCCAGAAGCCATTCCCCTTAGGACCACTACAGCACCTGTGGTGACAAGGGCCCTCCTGGGAATGTTCTCAAGAGTGGGCTTTCCTAAGGAGGTAGTATCTGACAGAGGTGCAAACTTTATGTCCAGTTACTTGACTGCAATGTGGAAGGAGTGTGGAGTGACTTATAAGTTCACCACACCCTATCACCCACAATGCAATGGTTTAGTTGAAAGGTTCAACAAATCCTTGAAGGGCATGATTAAAGGGCTCCCAGAAAAGCTTAGGCGAAGATGGGACATACTCTTGCCCTGCCTTTTATTTGCATACAGGGAGGTGCCTCAAAAGGGGGTTGGCTACAGCCCTTTTGAACTTTTGTTTGGCCATCCTGTCAGGGGTCCATTGTGTCTGGTGAAGGAAGGGTGGGAGTTACCTCTCAAACCCCCTAAACAAGACATAGTGGACTATGTACTTGGTCTCCGCTCCCGGATTGCTGAGTACATGAAAAAGGCAACCAAAAACCTTGAGGCCAGCCAGGAATTACAGAAAGCCTGGCATGACCAAAAGGCTATGCTGACTGTTTACCAGCCAGGGCAGAAGGTGTGCGTGTTGGAGCCAGCGGCCCCAGCAGCCCTCCAAGACAAGTGGAGTGGCCCCCATACATTTGTTGAGCAGAAGGGAGAGGTTACCTATCTGGTAGACCTAGGAACTCCCAGGAGCCCCCATAGGGTGCTCCATGTCAACAGGCTGAAGCCATATGTGGACAGGGCTGACATGGGCTTGCTCATGGCAACTGATGAGGGACAGGAGAAAGAGAGTGACCCACTCCCTGACCTGCTCTCACAGAACCCTGATGATGGGTCAGTAGATGGTGTAGCCTTGGCAGGCAGCCTCACTGCCCAGCAGCAAACTGATTGCAGACAGGTGCTCAATCAGTTCAGACACATGTTCTCTCTGACTGCAAGTCAGACCACCTGGTGCACTCATGAAGTGGACACTGGGGACAGTCTGCCTGTTAAAAGTAAGATTTACAGGCAACCTGACCAGGTCAGGGACTGTATCAGGACAGAAGTCCAGAAAATGTTGGAACTGGGTGTCATTGAGCCCTCAGATAGCCCTTGGGCTAGTCCTGTGGTCCTGGTGCCTAAACCTCACACCAAAGATGGCAAGAGAGAGATGAGGTTTTGTGTGGACTACAGGGGCCTCAATGCAGTCACTAGGACTGATGCCCATCCAATCCCCAGGGCAGATGAGCTAATAGACACTTTGGCCTCAGCCAAGTATCTAAGCACATTTGACCTGACAGCTGGCTACTGGCAGATCAGACTAGCTGAGGATGCAAAGCCAAAAACTGCATTTTCTACCCCTGGTGGGCTTTACCAATTTGTGGTGATGCCCTTTGGTTTGAAAAATGCACCTGCCACTTTTCAGAGGTTGGTGAACACAGTCCTTACAGGTCTGGAAGCCTATAGTGCAGCATATCTAGATGATATTGCTGTCTTTAGCTCCACCTGGGAGGATCACCTGGTCCACCTCAGAAATGTTTTGGAGGCCCTGCAGAGGGCAGGCCTCACTATCAAGGCCACCAAGTGCCAGATAGGGCAGAGTCAGGTTGTGTACCTGGGCCACCTTGTGGGTGGAGGCCAGGTTCAACCATTACAGAGCAAAATCCAGACCATCATGGACTGGGTTGCTCCAACTACCCAGACTCAGGTGAGAGCCTTCTTAGGCCTGACTGGATACTACAGAAGATTTGTCAAGAGGTATGGATCAATAGTGACACCCCTGAATGACTAAACCTCTAAGAAAATGCCCAAAAAGGTTCAGTGGACAGTTAGCTGTCAAAGGGCATTTGATGACCTGAAGCAGGCCATGTGCACTGCTCCCATTCTGCAGAGTCCTGACTACTCCAAAAAGTTTATTGTGCAAACAGATGCATCTCAGTTGGGGGTAGGGGCTGTACTGTCACAGTTGAATGATGAAGGTCAGGATCAGCCAGTAGCTTTCATAAGCAGAAGGCTGACCCCAGAGAGAAACGTTGGTCAGCCATAGAGAGGGAGGCCTTTGCTGTGGTTTGGGCTCTGAAGAAGCTGAGGCCATAATTGTTTGGCACTCACTTCATAGTTCAGACAGACCATAAGCCCCTCTTATGGCTAAAACAGATGAAGGATGAAAACCCCAAACTTTTGAGGTTGTCCATTTTCCTACAGGGGATGGACTATACAGTGGAACATAGACCTGGGAGTAACCATGCAAATGCAGATGGATTCTCCAGATATTTCCACTTAGAACATGAAGACTCAACTGGTCAAGGTTAGTTTAATGTCCCTGCATTGGGGGGGGGTTTGTGTAGGAGAGTAGGATCTGCCTCTTATGGTTACCCCCACTTTTTGCTGATGTACACTGTTTTTCGACCTTAGTCTGGCTGGGGCCCTGCTATTCAGGACCCCAGCCTAGCTGCTTCCTCTCTAAATTGATTCCATGTACCTTAGGTACACCACAGATTGGATTCTGGGGTGCCCTTATAAGTCCCTAATATATGGTATCCTATGTACCCAGGGCATAGGTACCCCAGAGGCCTACCAGGGGCTGAAGCATGTATTGTGCCACCCCTGGAAGGCCAGCCAAAATGACACCACAGGACTGCTACTGCAGCCTGGGTAAGGTGGTGCATGCACCCCTTACAGAGATATAGGTTCACTATATCTCACCTATCACTGCACATAGAAATCTATCAGTCACCCCTATAGCAGGCCTTATCAATCCTGAAGGCAGGGTGCTTGGTTATATGTGAGAGGGTGCCCATGCATGAGCAGAGCACCCCTGCAGCCTTCGGAATCTCCTCTCCGGGGTTGTCAGTGGTGCAGCCTGACCATATACTCTTATGTGCCTTATATCCTCGCGGTAAATGCTAACTTTGGGATGGCTGCACAGAAACATGTCGTGTTTGGTGTCAAACACCTTGGAATCATACCCCCACACCAGTAACTGGTGTGGGAGTATGATCCCACCCTTCTAGAGGTAGAGACATGGCAGTACTGGTATACCTGGTACCAACTAAACAGAGCCCTGGTGTGAGAAGTTGGCCTGGTATATGCTGTCCACTAATTATAGTGGGCACCTTGCACCAGTCCAAACAACCCCTTATTGGAGATAGGTTAAAGACAACCTTATTGAAAGCTATCCTAGTGGTAGCTATGGAGAGCAGCCTTCAGGCTAAGTCTTGAAGGAATGTAAAGCAGCTTGTTTTACCAGTCTATAATCTCTTGAGTGATCAAATGAAAGAGCACCACACCAGGTATATATTCAAAATATATGTATTTATTGCTAAACACACCCCTCTAGTCTCTTTATGAGGCTAGAGTTCGAAGTACATAAGTTAGAAGTTATTTAAACACAGTAATAGCACAAATACACGTTTGGGCCCTAGGGGCGTACCAAACCATATACCAATAAAGTGGTATGCGAACCACGACTGAACTAGACACTAGGCCTAGAGCCTCTAGAAGTGCTTGGACCACAAGGAACCACCCAAGGTAGTGACACAGGGGACCCACGGGAGACGCGTGCAGTGTAAATACACAACCGCGATACGCCGTTGACTTCTATGGAGAAAGTCGGGATCGGGAAATTAGAGAAAAGGGACACTTAAAGGAGGACTAGGACAAAACCCTTTGAGATCTAGGACTTTGAAGAGTCTCTACCCACGGGAGCACCGGAGTACTCGTGTTACCTCACCCAGGAAGCCGGGTGCATAGGTGCCTTTCGGGGTCGGGTTTCGTCGTCGATTCGAATGGCGATCTGCTGCAAAGTGCTGCTGGTGGCCAAGAGAAAAGTGTCCGGGTGGATCCAAGAGTGGATCGGAGTTCTGAAGAACCTGAAAGCAGAGGGGACAGAGTCTGGGTCACTAGCCAGTGACCAGGAAGGCGATGGACAGATGCCCACCGATGTCGAGTGCTTCAGGTGCGTTGACGGTCATCTTGACTCTTCAGCCACGAGGTCCAGGAGGCGTTGTCGGCGACCAGGAGCAGGATTCGGGCTGGTACACAATGTCTGTCGAGTGCTGAGGTGTCGGCGACCGGATTGGACCCAACAAGCCTTGGCAACGGCAAGTCTCGGTGAAGATGTAGATTGTCGATGGTGCAGACCAGCAAGGTCTGTGGAACTCACCCTGCAAGGATAAGTGAGGGCAGGCCTGGAGCAATCGGGATGCCAAGTAAGAAAAGGATTGGCCTTCGTTAAGGGCTACTAGCCAATGGGCTAGCGACTGTGAAGGAGCCTCGTGACGCCGCACGTGGATCTGGCTTACAGGACACTCGTGGAGTGGAGGCCAGTGATCTTCGGTGCAGGTGGTGCTGGAGGCTAGGGCTACTCGGAGCCCAAAGCATGACTTCTTGGGAGACCCAGAAGATGATGCACTTGCAAATGTGCTCGGTGTCCAGGGGTCACGGTCTCAAGTCACCCACGATAGCCACGGGCCTCAGCTTTGCTGGGGACTCAGGGTAGCCTCGGGGAAGTCTGAGAATCCACCTCTGGTGATGCGATGACTTCGGCGTCCGACCGGAGCTTCAGAAATGCGAACCGGACAGATGCTTCTTTGGTGCCTGCCAAGCAGGGGAGTCACTCCTTGACCCCAAGGGAGATTCTTCAGTCCTCTAATCTTGTCGTAGAGCGTCGAAGGTCCAGGATTCAGTTTCAGAGTTTCGTCCAAGTATAATCTAAAGTCCTAAGGACTGGGTTCCTACCTTTATTCTAAAAATAGGGGTTGGACTACTCTGTGGCCCCACCTATGGGTGGGTCAGGGCAGAGGGGTGGCTACACCCCTTTCCCTTTGTCCAGTTCGCGCCAAAGCAGGGGCTGCAAGCCCCTGATCCGGTTTGAACTGGGGTATGCACAGGGACACCAAATGTGCCCCCAGTGCAGGACTTCAAAGCACCCGAAAGTGCTCCCGCCCAGCCCCAATACACATTATCCTGTCTGGGGAGGTGGTCACACCTCCCTGAGACAGGAAACCTATTGTCCAGGCCTCCCCTGCCGGAGTTTCGTCCAGCAGCAGGAGGCCAGACTCGTGTCTGTGGCAGCAGCATCCATTTTGTGATGCCAGGGCTCTGGAAAGAAGTTACCGGAATCGTCAGAGTTAACATGTCTTTCCCTCTAGAAGGGTGGAATGCTACCCCCACCGCCAGTATTGGCGGGGGGGTAGTATTCCAAGATGTTTGACACCAAACACGACATGTTTAGGTGCAGCCATTCCAAAGTTAGCATTTTACCGCGAGGATATAATGCGCTTAAGAGTATATGGTCAGGCTGCACTACAAACAGCATCAGAGATGGTCTCCGAACGCTGCAGAGGGGTCCTGCTCATGCAGGGGCACCCTCTCACATAGGAACCATGCACTCTGCCTTTAGGATTGATAAGGCCTGCCTTAGGAGTGACTTATAGGTTTATATGTGTGTATGTATTTAGTGATATAGGTAACCTATATCACAGTAAGGGGTGCATGCACCACCTTACCCAGGCTGCAGTAGCAGACCTGTGGTGTCAGTTTGGATGGCCTTCCAGGGGTGGCATAATACATGCTGCAGCCCCTGGTAGGCCTCTGAGGTACCTATGCCCTTGGTACATAGTATACCATATACTAGGGACTTATAAGGGCACTCCAGATTCCAATCAGAGATGTGCCTAAGGCACATGGAAACCTTTTTACAGAGAAAGCAGATAGACTGGGGCCCTGAATAGCAGGATCCCAGTCCAACTAAGTCATAAACCAGCAAAACACCATAAAAAGTGGGGGCAACCATATAGTCAGATTCCACCTTCCTACATAACCGCCCCCCAAATGAAAGGAGGTAAGGCTAACCTTGGCCAGTTGAGCCTTCATTGACTAAGTGGTCGTATAAGGAAGCACCTGCACTAGCATGGTTGCCCCCTGTCTTATGGTCCACTAACCAATCCCTCACCCTAAGGGTATGAGAGGGTCTCCACCATGGGGAATCACTACCTGTGGTGTGCTTAGGTAAAGTACAAGGCTGGTGAGGTGTCTGAGTAGGGAAGTGAGGCCCTAGGAATGTTGGACTCAGCTTCCTCAGATCACTGGTCACCATGTATGCCTGTCTTTCCATGACTGAGTTGCACTTTGCTCTAAGGGTCAACCTTTGGCTGCCTACAGCTGGGTGTTGGGTCCCTTTGGATGGACTACTGGAGGGACATGGCAGGTTTGGAACCTTCTGGTCCCAGGTTTGCCCTTGCCTACCAGAGTCCTTCTGGGGGAGGTCCCTACATAAAGGTATGGGGGATCCCTCAGTGTGTAGAGGAATTTTCACCTGGCTAGGGCTACTAGACTGGGTGCCCCTAATCTGCTGATGGGGGCTTCCTCTGGACAGGGGGCCCTGGGGGTCCACTGACCTCCTGACCTCTGCAGCCCTGGGCTGACTGAGGCAGGGTAGAGAGGGGCAGGTTACCTGCTCCAGACGGGGTACCACCTTGGAAGGGTCCTCTGCCATCAGGGGTGTGGCCAGGCCAGGCCTGACTACCTCTGTGGCAGTTCCTTCACTAGGGGTAGGGTCAGTTCCCTGAGGAGGCTGACCCTTACCTACTGTCTGGAGGGAAGAAGACTTTTCTTCAACCCTTGTGCTCTCTTTTGGGGGAGAGTGGGCCATTCTTTCAGGCTCCACCTCTCCAAATCCTTGGGCTGGGGCTGTGGCCATTACAGCCCCACTAACCTTTACAGGACGCCCAGCATCCTGAGATGGGTTTGGTGTTCAACTTCAGCCCAGGCTGAAATTTCCAGATCATTGCCCATCAGGCAATCTACAGGTAGGGTTGGGGACACTGCCACTCTTTTGGGCCGGTGACCCCCTCCCAGCTGAGATTGACTATGGCCATGGGGTGATCTGTTCTGACACCATCAATGTTGGTCACCTGGTATTTAAACTCAGGTAAAAGCTGGTGAGGGGGACTAGTTTCCCTGCCACCATGGTGACACTAGCCCGTGTCCCTAAATGCCACAGCTTTCTGACCATTAATTATTGGCTCCAATCTGTACCTGCCCAATGCTATGGGACCCATGGTAAAGGTGGCAAATCCTATACCACCATCAGAGTCAGAGGAGTCTGTTGAGGGGTCCCTGTCTAAACTAGGGCCCACCTCTGTTCCTCTTGCAAAAGCACCTAACTTTTTGGGTGCACTACTCCCAACTGGAGGATTACTACTGGTTGTACCAGGAGGGGTGGTAGTAGTTGTGGGAGGAACATTTTCTTTATTGCCAATCCTGGGGCAACTGGGATCAGTTTTCCAGTGCCCAGGCTTTTACAGACATGGCAATATGGTTTCTTTTCAGGAGAGGAAGGAGTTTGGGACCCACCCCCAGAAGAGGAATTTTGGGGCCCTGTAGTGGACTTATCCTTAGATTTATCCCCACCTTTCTCTTTGGACTTAGTAGAATCTTTCTTCTGGTCACCACCCTGATTTCTAGTCTTTACTCTGGTTCTGACCCATTTGTCTGCCTTCTTTCCCAATTCTTGGGGAGAGGTCAGATCAGAGTCCACCAGATACTGGTGCAAAAGCTGGTTTTGACAATTATTAAGGATCTGCTCCCTCATAATCAAATTGTACAATCCTAAAAAGTCATGCACTTTGTTGCCATGTATCCAACCTTCCAGAGCCTTTGTAGCACAATCTACAAAATCAACCCAGTCTTGAGTCTGAGCTTTTGGGTGTCTCTGAACTTCAACCTATACTGTTCAGTGGTTAGGCCAAACCCATCTATCAGAGCACTCTTCAAGACTGTGTAATTGTCAGCATCCTCTTCTCTTACAGTGAGGAGCTTGTCTCTACCTTTGTCTGCAAAGGAGAGCCACAAGATTGCTGCCCACTGCCTCTGGGGGACCTTCTGAACTTTACAGGCCCTCTCCAGTGCAGTTATCCATTTGTGGATGTCATCCCCACTCTGGTAGGGAGGGACAATCTTGTTTAGGTTTCTATGGTCATAAGACCTGTCCCTATCTCTAGGGATATTGCTGCCACCATGGGACTCTAGTCCCAACTTTCTTCTCTCTCTAAGGAGATCTAGGGATTCCCTATCTAAAGCCAATTGCTTTTTCTGATTTCCAGCTGAGTTTCCTCATACTGGACCAGTCTGGCTCTTCTCTCATGAGAGGATTCCCTCCTGTGAGAGGAGACAGAGCTCCCTATAGAGGTGCCAGAGTGGTTAGACTCCTGAGAAGGAGATCTAGACTTCCTGGGCACACTCTTAATCCTTCCTGGGGGGACAAAGAGGGCATCATCTTGATCATCCTCGTCATCATCCACAGGAGGGATTGGGTTATCCAGGTCAGGGTCATTGTCACCCTCCTGGCCAGTCTCTGTGGGGGGGCTGGGGGTATTGGTACCCCTGGCCTCCTCCTCTTCTCCTGCCCCACCCTCGGCTCCTACCCCTTCAGTCCCCAAGGGCTTACTAAGGTCATAAGCCACCAACAACTCCTTGAGGTGTTGGGTGGTGGGGCTTTGGCCTGTCCTTATTTTTCTCAAGTTGCATAAAGCTCTCAATTCCAAGAATGGGAGTGTATCATACTTGGAGGGTGGAAGCTCAATGGCTTCCTGCAAGGATTCTTTGGATGCTCCCCTTAAAGACATTACTAGTGTGGTGTGGTGTATGCACTACCTACTCTAGTGTGGCCTACTAAACTCTCTTGAGTTGTAGAAAGGGTTGTGCTATCCCTTAACACACAACTCTAAGTTCAGTAGAACTTACTGTATTCTAAGCTTAAATTATATGTACCTTAGGTACCTTTAGTGGTTTTCAGTTGATCAATTCAATTGAGATTATCTGGTAAAACAATAGCAAGCTGGAATCCCACACGCTGCACACCAATGTGAGAAGTTGGCCTGGTATATGCTGTCCACTAATTATAGTGGGCACCTTGCACCAGTCCAAACAACCCCTTATTGGAGATAGGTTAAAGACAACCTTATTGAAAGCTATCCTAGTGGTAGCTATGGAGAGCAGCCTTCAGGCTAAGTCTTGAAGGAATGTAAAGCAGCTTGTTTTACCATTCTATAATCTCTTGAGTGATCAAATGAAAGAGCACCACACCAGGTATATATTCAAAATATATGTATTTATTGCTAAACACACCCCTCTAGTCTCTTTATGAGGCTAGAGTTCGAAGTACATAAGTTAGAAGTTATTTAAGCACAGTAATAGCACAAATACACGTTTGGGCCCTAGGGGCGTACCAAACCATATACCAATAAAGTGGTATGCGAACCACGACTGAACTAGACACTAGGCCTAGAGCCTCTAGAAGTGCTTGGACCACAAGGAACCACCCAAGGTAGTGACACAGGGGACCCACGGGAGACGCGTGCAGTGTAAATACACAACCGCGATACGCCGTTGACTTCTATGGAGAAAGTCGGGATCGGGAAATTAGAGAAAGGGACACTTAAAGGAGGACTAGGACAAAACCCTTTGAGATCTAGGACTTTGAAGAGTCTCTACCCACGGGAGCACCGGAGTACTCGTGTTACCTCACCCAGGGAAGCCGGGTGCATAGGTGCCTTTCGGGGTCGGGTTTCATCGTCGATTCGAATGGCGATCTGCTGCAAAGTGCTGCTGGCGGCCAAGAGAAAAGAATCCGGGTGGATCCAAGAGTGGATCGGAGTTCTGAAGAACCTGAAAGCAGAGGGGACAGAGTCTGGGTCACTAGCCAGTGACCAGGAAGGCGATGGACAGATGCCCACCGATGTCGAGTGCTACAGGTGCATTGATGGTCATCTTGACTCTTCAGCCACGAGGTTCAGGAGGCGTTGTCAGCAACCAGGAGCAGGATTCGGGCTGGTACACAGTGTCTGACGAGTGCTGAGGTGTCGGCGACCGGATTGGACCCAACAAGCCTTGGCAACGGCAAGTCTCGGTGAAGATGTAGATCGTCGATGGTGCAGACTAGCAAGGTCTGTGGAACTCACCCAGCGAGGGTAAGTGAGGGCAGGCCTGGAGCAACCAGGATGCCAAGTAAGAAAAGGATTGGCCTTCGTTAAGGGCTACTAGCCAATGGGCTAGTGACCACGAAGGAGCCTCATGACGCCGCACGTGGATCTGGCTTACAGGACACTCGTGGAGTGGGGGCCAGTGATCTTCGGTGCAGATGGTGCTGGAGGCTAGGGCTACTCGGAGCCTAAAGCACGACTTCTTGGGAGACCTAGAAGATGATGCACTTGCAAATGTGCTCGGTGTCCAGGGGTCACGGTCTCAAGTCACCCACAATAGCCACGGGCCTCAGCTTTGCTGGGGACTCAGGGTAGCCTCGGGGAAGTCTGAGAATCCATCTCTGGTGATGCGATGACTTCGGCGTCCGACGGGAGCTTCAGAAATGCGAACCGGACAGATGCTTCTTTGGTGCCTGCCAAGCAGGGAGTCACTCCTTGACCCCAAGGGAGATTCTTCAGTCCTCTAATCTTGTCGTAGAGCGTCGAAGGTCCAGGATTCAGTTTCAGAGTTTCGTCCAGGTATAATCTAAAGTCCTAAGGACTGGGTTCCTACCTTTATTCTAAAAATAGGGGTTGGACTACTCTGTGGCCCCACCTATGGGTGGGTCAGGGCAGAGGGGTGGCTACACCCTTTCCCTTTGTCCAGTTTGCGCCAAAGCAGGGGCTGCAAGCCCCTGATCCGGTTTGAACTGGGGTATGCACAGGGACACCAAATGTGCCCCCAGTGCAGGACTTCAAAGCACCCGAAAGTGCTCCCGCCCAGCCCCAATACACATTATCCTGTCTGGGGAGGTGGTCACACCTCCCTGAGACAGGAAACCTATTGTCCAGGCCTCCCCTGCCGGAGTTTCGTCCAGCAGCAGGAGGCCAGACTCGTGTCTGTGGCAGCAGCATCCATTTTGTGATGCCAGGGCTCTGGAAAGAAGTTACCGGACTCGTCAGAGTTAACATGTCTTTCCCTCTAGAAGGGTGGAATGCTACCCCCGCCGCCAGTATTGGCGGGGGGTAGTATTCCAAGATGTTTGACACCAAACACGACATGTTTAGGTGCAGCCATTCCAAAGTTAGCATTTTACCGCGAGGATATAATGCGCTTAAGAGTATATGGTCAGGCTGCACTACAAACAGCATCAGAGATGGTCTCCGAATGCTGCAGAGGGGTCCTGCTCATGCAGGGGCACCCTCTCACATAGGAACCATGCACTCTGCCTTTAGGATTGATAAGGCCTGCCTTAGGAGTGACTTATAGGTTTATATGTGTGTATGTATTTAGTGATATAGGTAACCTATATCACAGTAAGAGGTGCATGCACCACCTTACCCAGGCTGCAGTAGCAGACCTGTGGTGTCAGTTTGGATGGCCTTCCAGGGGTGGCATAATACATGCTGCAGCCCCTGGTAGGCCTCTGAGGTACCTATGCCCTTGGTACAAAGTATACCATATACTAGGGACTTATAAGGGCACTCCAGATTCCAATCAGAGATGTGCCTAAGGCACATGGAAACCTTTTACAGAGAAAGCAGATAGACTGGGGCCCTGAATAGCAGGATCCCAGTCCAACTAAGTCATAAACCAGCAAAACACCATTAAAAAAGTGGGGGCAACCATATAGTCAGATTCCACCTTCCTACACCTGGCATCACAAAATGGATGCTGCAGCCACAGACATGAGTCCGGCCTCCTGCTGCTGACCGAAACTCCGGCAGGGGAGGCCTGGACAATAGGTTTCCTGTCACAGGGAGGTATGACCACCTCCCAGACAGGCCTTAGTGGAATGGGGCAGGGTAGGTGCACTCCATGAGTGCTTTGAAGTCCTGCACTGGGGGCACATTTGGTGTCCTCGTGCATACCCCAGTTCAAACCGGTTGCAGGGGCTGCCAGCCCCTGCTCTGGCGCGAAACTGGACAAAGGAAATGGGTGTAGCCACCCCTCTTTCCAAACCCTCCCATAGGTGGGTCCCCAGAGTTAGTCCAACCCCTTTCTTTAGTATAAGTAAGGAACCCCTGGCAACAGGACTTTAGATATCCCTGGATGAAACTCTGTAGCTGAATCCTGGACCTTCGACGCTTTACATCAAGATTGGAGGACTGAAGAATCTCCCTTGGGGTCAAGGAGTGACTCCCCTGCTTGGCCGGCACCAACGAAGCATCTGTCCGGTCTGCATCACTGAAGCTCCCGCCGGATGCCGAAGTCTTTGCATCACCAGAGGTAGATTTCCAGTCTTCGCCGAGGCTGCCCTGAGTCCCCAGCAAAGCTGAGGCACATAGCTGTCGTGGGTAATGTGGAACCATGACCCCTGGACACCGAGCACATTTGCAAGTGCACCAACTTCTTGACATCTCTCGAAGCCATGCTTTGGGTTCCAAGTAGCCCTAGCCCGGAGCACCAACTGCAGCGAAGATCACTGGCCTACACTCCACAAGTGTTCCTTGGGCCAGCTCCAAGTGTGACCGCTCGAGGCTCCTTCACGATCTCTAGTCCGTTGGCTAGTGGGTCCCCACGAAGGCAACTCTTCATTTGCTTGGGCTTTTCTGGTTGCTCCAGAAGTGCCCTGACTTACCCTTGCTGAGTGAGTCCCTCAGACCTTGCTGATCTGCACCGTACCCTTTTCTTTGTTACCCCGTGACTTACCGTTGCCAAGGCTTGTTGGGTCCAATCTGGTCGCCAATACCGCAGCACTCAACAGACTTCGTGGGACAGCTCGATTCCAGTTCCTGGTCATCGTCGACACCTCCTGGACCTCGTGGCTGAAGAGTCAAGGCACCTGTCAACTCACCTGAAGCACCCGACATCTGAGGGCATTCGACTATCGTGCCCCTGGTCACTGGCTAGTGACCCAGACTCTGTCCCCTCTGCTTTCAGGTCTTTCTCTTCCTCGATCCAGGCTTGGATCGCACCGTACACTCTTCCTCTTCACGGCAGCAGCACTTTCCAGGAGATCGCCATTGAAAATGACGACAATTCCCGACACCTTTAACACGTATGCATCCGGCTTCCCTGGGTGAGGTAACTCGAGTATTTCGGTACTCACGTGGGTGTGGCCCTAGAAACTCTTAAGTTTTAAGGGGTTAACTGGAAGTCCTCTCCGAAGTGTCCTTTTCTTTTAAAATCCAATCACGACTTTCCCCATAGAAGTTAACGGCGATTCGCGGCTGTGTTCTCACACTGCACGCGTCCCCGTGGGTCCCCTGTGTCACTACCTTGGGTGGTTCCTTGGGGTCCAAGCACTTCTACAGGCTCTAGGCCTTGTGTCTAGCTCAGTCGTGGTTCTTATTCCACTATTTTAGTATATGGTTTGGTACGCCCTAGGGCTCAAACGTGTATTGTGCTAATAACTGCTGATATTTGCCTTGTAACTTTTGTACTTCGAACTCTAGCCTCATAAAGAGACTAGAGGGGTGTGTTTAAGACTAAATACATATATTTTATATATATACCTGGTGTGGTCCTCTTTCATTTGGTCACTCAAGAGATTATAGACTGGTAAAACAAGCTGCTTTACATTCCTCCAAGACTTAGCCTGAAGGCTGCTCTCCATAGCTACCACTAGGATAGCTTTCAATAAAGGTTGTCTTTAACCTATCATCAATAAGGGGTTGTTTGGACTGGTACAGGGTGCCCACTATAACTAGTGGACAGCATATACCAGGCCAACTTCTCACAATAGTGGGCACCTTGCACCAGTCCAAACGACCCTTATTGATGATAGGTTTAAAGAGAACCTTTATTGAAAGCTATCCTAGTGGTAGCTATGGAGAGCAGCCTTCAGGCTAAGTCTTGAAGGAGTGTAAAGCAGCTTGGTTTACTAGATTATAACCTCTTGAATGACCAAATGAAAGGAGAACCACACAAGATATATATAAAATATATGTATTTATTTCTAAACACTCACTACTTATCTCTTTATGAGATTAGAGTCCAAGATACACAATATCACAGTATTAAAACGACAGTAAATAGCACAATATACAATGGGCCCCAGGGAGGGACCAAACCATATATTAAGAAAGTGGTATAAGAACCACGACTTGACTAGACACAGTGCCCAGAGCATGTAGAATCACTGGGACCCCAAGGAACCACCCAAGGTAGTGACACAGAAGACCCACGGGGGAGATGTGCAGTGTGAGAACACAGCCGCGAGCGCCGTAGGATTCTATGAGGAAAGTCGCGGTTGAAATTTTAAAGCAAAAGGACACTTAGGAGAGGACTTTCAGCAAACCCCTTTAGACTTAAGGGGTTCTAGGGCCAACACCCACGTGAGCACCGGAGTACTCGAGTTACCTCACCCAGGGAAGCCGGGTGCATAGGTGTCAAAGAGTGTCGGGAATCGTCGTTGATTTCAATGGCGCTCTGCTGCAAAGTGCTGCTGCCGTGAAGAAGAAAAGTGTCCGGGGTGATCCAAGTCTGGATCAAAGATGTGAAGAACCTGAAAGCAGAGAGGACAGAGTCTGGGTCACTAGCCAGTGACCAGGAGCGGAGCAATCGAATGCCCACTGATGTCGGGTGCTTCAGGTGCGAAGAGGTGAAGCTTGACTCTGCAGCCATGGGGTCCTGGAGATGTCAAGGACAACCAGGAGCTGGATTAGAGCTGTCCCACAAAGGATGTCGAGTGCTGGGGTGTCGGTGCTCGGATTGAACACAACAAGCCTTGACAACAGCAACCCACGCAGGAAGAGAAAAGATGCTTCTGTGCAGATCAGCAAGGTCCTGGGGACTCCCCTAGCAATGGAGAATCAGGGCACATCTGGAGCAACCAGGGAAGCCCAATTAAAGTTAGAGTTGCCTTCTTGGGGACCCACAGGTCAATGGACCAGGGATCGCGAAGGGACCTCAAGAGGAATCACAAAATGGCGGCCCACAGAACACTCGTTGAGTGTAGGCCAGCAATATTCAGTGTAAATACTGCTCGGGGTCAGGGCTACAAGTAACCCAAAACTCAGCCTCAGGGGTTGCCGGAAAACTGATGCTTCTGCAAATGGTTGTGGTGTCCAGGGGTTCGGGTTGCACGGTCTCCACGAGGGATATGGGCCTCAGACTTGCTGTGGGCACAGATCAACCTCAGAGACCTCGGGAACCCACCTCCTGTGTGGCAATATTCTTCAGAGTCCACAGGAGCCTCGGAGATGCCAACTGGTCAGTTGCATTAAAGGTGCCTGCCTTGCAGGGGAGTAACTCCTTTACTACTGATTCTTCAGTCATCCAGAGTAGTGTAGATCGTCGAAGTACTTGGTTTCTGTGTCAGAGTTTAGTCCAGGTGTAATCTAATGTCCTGTAGTCAGGGGTTCCTACTTTATACCCAAGGAAGGGGTGGGACAAACTCTGGGGACCCACCTATGGGAGGGTCAGGAAAGAGGGGTGGCTACATCCATTTCCTTTGTCCAGTTTTGTGCCAGAGCAGGGGCTGGTAGCCCCTGCAACCGGTTTGAGCTGGACTATGCACAGGGACACCAAATGTGCCCCCAGTGCAGACTTCAAAGCACTCTTGGAGTGCACCCACCCAGCCCCAATACACTAAAGCCTGTCTGGGAGGTGGTCACACCTCCCTGTGACAGGAAACCTATTGTCCAGGCCTCCCCTGCCAGAGTTTCGTCCAGCAGCAGGAGGGCAGACTCGTGTCTGTGGCTGCAGCATCCATTTTGTGATGCCAGGGTTCTGTTAAGCTGGTACTGGGTGTACCGGTGGTGCCATGTTTCTCCCTCTAGTAGGGTGGAATCATACCTCCCACCCCAGTTACTGGGGTGGAGGTATGATTCCAAGGTGTTTGACACCAAACACGACATGTTTCCATGCAGCCATTCTCAAGTTAGCATTTACCGCGAGGTTATAATGCACTTAAGAGTATATGGTTGGCTGCATCACAAATAACCCCGGAATGAAGATTCCAAAAGCTGCAGAGGGGCTCTGCTCATGCATGGGCACCCTCTCACATGAAACCCAGCACCCTGCCTTCAGGATTGTTAAGGCCTGCCATAGGGGTGACTGATAGGTTTACATGTGCAGTGAGATGGAGAGATATAGGGAACTTATATCTCAGTAAGGGGTGCATACACCACCTTACACAGGCTGCTGTAGCAGACCTGTTGTGTCATTTTGGATGGCCTCTCAGGGGTGGCATAATACATGCTGCAGCCCCTGGGAGGCCTCTGGAGTACCTATGCCATGGGTACATAGTATACCATATACTAGGGACTTATAAGGGTACCCCAGATTCCAATCTGGAGTGTACCTAAAGTACATGCAGTCAATTTAAGGGGAAAGCAGATAGGCTGGGGTCCTGAATAGCAGGATCCCAGCCAAACTAAGTCGAAAACCAGCAAAACACCAGGAAAAATGTGGGGGCAACTATGCAGTCAGATTCCACCTTCCTACATTCACCATGCACTCTCCTGGCAGTACTCTAATCATCCAGTCAGTACCCATCTACTCATGCAATGACCCAGGCACTAACACATGCACTGCTACAATCCCCTGAGCACTACTAATGCAGTCCAGCCATCTCCTTGTCACTACCCATGCACTCCTCCAATCACCCAGCTAGTTCCATGTCCTTATCTAATCACTGCGCCAAAACACAAGCACTTATAAATTCACCATGCACTCTCCTTGCAGTACTCTAATCATCCAGTCAGTACCCATTTACTCATGCAATGACCCAGGCACTAATACATGCACTGCTACAATCCCCTGAGCACTACTGATGCAGTCCAGCCATCTCCTTGTCACTACCCATGCACTCCTCCAATCACCCAGCCAGTTCCATGTCCTTATCTAATCACTGCGCCAAAACACAAGCACTTATAAATTCACCATGCACTCTCCTTGCAGTACTCTAATCACCCAGTCAGTACCCATGTACGTATGCAATGACCCAGGCACTAACACATGCACTGCTACAATCCAATGAGCACTACTGATGCAGTCCAGCCATCTCCTTGTCACTACCCATGCACTCCTCCAATCACCCAGCCAGTTCCATGTCCTTATCTAATCACTGCACCAAAAAACAAGCACTTATGAATTCACCATGCACTCTCCTTGCAGTACTCTAATCATCCAGTCACTACCCATGTACTCATGCAATGACCCAGGCACTAACACATGCACTGCTACAATCCCCTGAGCACTACTGATGCAGTCCAGCCATCTCCTTGTCACTACCCATGCACTCCTCCAATCACCCAGCCAGTTCCATGTCCTTATCTAATCACTGCGCCAAAACACAAGCACTTATAAATTCACCATGCACTCTCCTTGCAGTTCTCTAATCATCCAGTCAGTACCCATGTACTCATGCAATGGCCCAGGCACTAACACATGCCCTGCTACAATCCCCTGAGCACTGCTGATGCAGTACAGCCATCTCCTTGTCACTACCCACGCACTCCTCCAATCATAGTTCAGCTAACTATAACTCTCGCCCCCGCAATGCACTGCTGATGACGTCACATGTTACATCATTCATGACATGGTCAGTGACATCACTGATGACATCACTGATGACATCTCAAATGACATCACTGACGACATCACTGATGACATCATCCACGTGATAATCTGATGCATAGACACACCATACCAGTTAGTACATACCCACTCACTAATTCCTAGACACACCAATACCAGTTATTACATACCCACTCACTAATTCCTATGTCTACACACACATCCACTCATTCAACCATACAGTCACTCATACATGCAGTCAACCATCAATACGGCATTATCATATGCACTCACATATCTATACAGACACTCACACACCGCCACTCATCCATAGAGTTACTCATACACCTAGTCAGTCATGCAAAGAATCAATCATACTCCCATTTACTCACCTATACAGTTATACACACACCACCTCACTTATTCAAACATATACTAACACATACTTACACTCTTATACAATAACTAATACAAGCACACACTGATCCATACAGCCACTCTCACAATCACTCACTCTCACATATAGTCATTTATACACTCCAACACTCACATATACTGCCTTTCACATATGCAGTTACTCACACATCCATTCACTCACCAACACACCCATACACACATTCACCCACCCATACAGCCCTTCACAGATGCACTCTTGAAACCATACACACAGTGAATCATTCACTCACACATCTATGCACAGAGTCACACCCCCCCACCCACCCACACAGACACTCAGGGACCCATACAGATACTCAGACAACCAATCAATAACCCATATAGATCCTCATTTAGCTAGTCACCAACCCATGCAACCGCTTACACACCAACTGACAAACTAAACTGTGTGAATGTCTGTATCAGTCACTAACCCATGCATTCAGTAAGATACATTTAATCACTCACTTATACAGTCAGTCACGCACCTACTAAATCATCCATCCATACACTTATACACCCACTCATTCTTCAATACACCTTGGCATATATTTAAAACATAGTTAAACTTTATAGAAAAACACAGTCACTGGATGGTGTCATCAGTGATGTCATCAGTGATGTCGTTTGAGATGTCATCAGTGATGTCATCAGTGATGTCTCTGACCATATCATGAATGATGTAATATATGACATCATCAGCAGTGCATTGCGGGGGCGCGAGTTATAGTTAGCTGAACTAACTATAACGGCCGAATTTCTCTGGTTTTGTATAAGTGAAATATCCAACTAACTATGACGTCCCAGAAACATGTGTTTTTTCAGTGAATATACATATATATATCATACCGATAGTCGCCAGTAGGTAGTTATAGTTAAGTCCATGTTTCCATAGGAAAAGCATTTTTTGACTTGTCTATAACTTTGGCGTCATTTTCCCTATTTTCATGAAATTTTCCCAAAAAAGTGTCAAACCACTGAACAAACTTACACCAAATTTGGCAGGTAGATGTTGGTTCATTGAAGTTCCTTTTGGTTATTTGATGTAAATCCGTTCAGTAGTTTTTGAGAAATTTAAGTTGAAAATTATAGTGATATCTCTGGCCGCAGATTTTTATGATGATTTCATGGTCAATCAATTACATCAGTGTTGTAATTTCAGATGTCATCAGTGATGTCATTCAAAATGTCATCAGTGATGTCACTGACCATGTCCCGAGTGATGTAATATGTGAGGTCGAAAGCAGTACATTGGGTGTGTGCAAGTTATAGTTAGCTGAGCTACCTATATATGCTGAATTTCTCTGGTTTTGTACGACCCAAATGTTAGCCTAAATATAAAGTCCTTGTTTTTCTTAGTGAATTTCTACGTTTTTTTTAAATTCTATTTCCTAATTATAACATCCCTGTAACCTTTGGTTTTATCAGTGAATTTCAAGGGTTTTTTAAAGGCTAATTCAAACACAAAGCAAAAGCAGGAATTCAATAGCCACCACCACATTCAAAAATAAATTCTAACCGTCACACTAAATAAATCACTATCTAAATAACTATAAAAACATTTATCAGTCTCTCAATCTCTCTATAACAGTGTGTATTAATGATTCACTTGGTTATGTGAGTGGGTGCATAAGTCTACGATTGGGTCTGTGAGTGGGTACATAAGTCTGTGAGTGGGTATGTTAGTAGGCTCATGAGTCTTTGAGTGAGTCAGTAAGTGGGTGCAAGAAAGTCTGAGTGGGTATGAGTTTCTGAGTGGGTATGTGAATGGGTATATAGGTGTCTGCATGGTTATGTCAGTGAGTACATGAGTGTGTGTGTGACTGGATCTATACTGGGTGTTTAAGTATGTGAGTGGGTCTGTGAGTGGGTGTATGGGTGTTTGACTAGGTCTGTCAATGGGTGCATAAGTCTGTAAGTGGGTGTGTCAGTGAGTGTATGTGTGTTTCAGTGAGTCTGTGAGTGGCTGTAACAGTCTCTGAGTGTGTCTGTGACTGGGAGCATAAGTCTCTGAGTGAGTCTCTGAGTGGGTGCATCACTGTGTGTATAGAAGTGAGTGTATGAGTCTCTGTATGGATGTACAAGTGGCTGCATGAGTCTCTGAGTGGGTATGTAAGTGGGTGTATGAGTCTGAGTGAGTCTTTCATTGGGTGTATAAGTCTTGGAGTGGGTATATGAGTAGGCACATGAGTCTCTTACAAAGTCTATGAGTGGGTGCAACAGTGTTACAGGATGGGTGAGTGGGTGTATGAGTATCTAAGTTGGAATGTGAATGGGTGTATGACTGTATGAGTGGATATGTGAGAGGTGATGTCATGAGTGATGTCATTTGAGATGTCATCAGTGATGTCACTGACCATGTCATGAATGATGTAATATGTGATGTCATCAGCAGTGCATTGCGGCGACGCGAGTTATAGTTAGCTCAACTAACTATAACGGACGAATTTCTCTGGTTTTGTACGAGTTAAATGTCCAACTAACTATAACATCCCTGAAACCTCTGTTTTTTTTCCAGTGAATTTCTAAGGCTTTTTAAATGGTAATTTCTAACTATAATGTCCATGAAACCTATGGTTCTTTCTTATTGAATTTCTAAGGTTTTTTAAATGCTAATTCCTAACTATAACATCCCTGAAACCTATGGTTTTTTCAGTGAATTTCAAGGGTTTTTTAAATGCTAATGTCTAACTATAGCGTCCCTGAAACCTATGGTTTTTTCAGTGAACTTCAAAGGTTTTTTAAATGCTAATTTCTAATTGTAGTGTCCAAAAAATGCTTTTTGTAAATTTTTAAACTTTTATAAAAATAATATGATGTTTTCTCCTTTCTAAAATATGCATTGGCATGTTTTTTTTTTTCTTCAAAAGTGGATTTGCATACCGATCATGTACCAGTCATGGTGGTTGGGTAAATCCATGAATTTTGCGGCCATATTGGATAAGTTGTGTTCGATGCGCTTTTGGTATGTGAAGGGTGCGCGGTTCTCGGCCCCACGCAATGTCACGTACGTATTTCCAGGGGTCGCGCTAGGTGCGTAAATCCACCGTAAAAAATGGTTTGTTTTAAAATTATATGTATATAACTTTATTATATATATTATACCAAGAGATTATTTAACATAATTGTAAATATCATATATTTGTAACTGGAATAAAGATATATTATTGTTAAATATATTTTTAGGAAATCGTGCCAGTTGTGCGCTGATTGCGCGCCGGGTGCGAGAATCCCATGTGACTTTAAAAGAAAGATTTTTATTAGTTAAGTGTCAAGTACCCCACAAGGCTTACCTGTGGCTTGCGAAGTATTCTCACAGAGACGACATGAGCTATCGTCCCCTTACCCACCTTACCCCTGTCACGGAGTGTACACCAACCGGGATGAGGATGGGACCGGGGAAGGAAGCTAAAGGTAACGGGGATGGCGTCCAACAGATCAGAAGAGAACCACCCTCAGGTTGGGGAAGGACCATCAACTCTGGCTGGTGAAAGAAAGACAAGGGAGACCTGTTTTATAACCACATAAATAATACCCTCTCTAGGTTTGCCTTTTACACACATACGGATCAGACTTTACCTGGTGAAAAGGAAGCTCCTGGCGTGGAGTAGTTATTTATGGCAACAGAAGCCAGATGTAGCACTCCTGTGCTGCAGTTCAGGGGAACACAAATAGCTCCACAAGGTGAGTAGCACCGTCTTAGCAGTGCTCCAAAGTAATGAAAAAAGGTAAATGACAAGCGCACCTGCGCGGTGAAGAAGGAAGTCTAGCAAGCACTATGGTGCAGATAGGCAAGCAACAGTCTAGCGCTCCAGTGGAGAAACAAAAGGAAAACCAGCAAGCGCTCCTGCGCGATAAGGTAAAGAAATCAGTAATAAAACAACAAACAGCGCTCCAGCGCGGCGAGTCAGGAATCACAATAGCGCTCCAGCGCGGCCTCGGAAAATACCTGTTGCAAGTCCGGTTCTGAAGCAGGCATCCGCAGCAAGGTGTAGGCATTAATCAAAAGCGCTGGACCGGCGGGAACCGCTGTGGTTTATGCGGTTTCCCCCGGAAGCGCTGAGTGACGTAGTGGCGGCTTCCGATCTCGGAAGCTAGACTGCAACCCGTCTGCCACCCGGAAGTGAGGAATCTGACTCCGCATGCGCGAAAGGCAAACACGCTGCGGAAAGTTGGAAGGCAGGGAACCCCCGAAACCATGACAGTACCCCCCTCCTAAAACAGAACCCCCACCCAACCAAAAAGTTCAGACAGGGGTGGCAGGACGAGGGCTAAGGGGGTGACCAAAGTGGAAGGCACGAACCAATCGGGAAGCGTGACGTACGTGGGACAGGGGCTCCCAAGATCGCTCCTCCGGACCATACCCTTTCCAGTCAACCAGATAAAAGAGCCTCCCCCGGGTGCGACGGGAACCCAGAATAGCTCGGACCTCATATTCCAGGTGTTCGTCCCTAAGAACAGGAGAAGGAGGAGAAGAGACAGAACACTCAGGGTGAACAGCACGGAGAAGGGACACATGGAAGACAGGATGTATCCTCATTTGGGGAGGTAATGAGAGTCTCATAGCCACAGAGTTGATCACTTTCTCAATAACGTAGGGACCCAAAAAGCGAGGCAATAGTTTTTTAGGCCCGTGTACGTTGAGGTTACGGATGGAGAGCCATACCCTGTCCCCTTTTTTGTAATCAGGTTCCCTCCTCCGGTGGTCGTCGGCGTGTTGCTTATAGGATTCTTTGGCTTTGGCCAGTTCGAACCGAGCTTGTTGCCAGAGGTCGCGAAGCTTGGTATGATAGACTCGAACCGTGGGTAGAGGACTGTGCCGGGGTTCTTCCCATGCCGTTGTACGTGGATGTCGTCCCTGGAGACAAAAGAATGGAGACATACCGATGGCGGCGTGTTGGTTGTTGTTATATGCATATTCCACCATCCACAGCACGTCGGCCCATTCTCTGTCCACCGCCAGTAGTAAGCAGCGGAGGTACTGCTCCATGGTATGGTTAGTTCTTTCTGCTTGGCCGTCGGTCTGGGGGTGATATGCGGAGGATAAGCGTACGTCCATGTCTATGGTCCTGCACACTTCGTTCCAAAAACGGGACACAAATTGCGAACCCCGGTCTGTTATCACTGCAGATGGAATGCCATGTAGCCGAACCACGTTTTGCAGGAACACTAGTGCCAGCTCCGCCGCCGAAGGCAATTTCTTCAGTGGTACGAAATGAGCCATTTTCGAAAGATGGTCAACGATGGTAAGAACAGTGGTGTAACCAGCTTCAGTGGTTGGTAATTCTACCACGAAATCCATGGAAACGGTGTGCCACGGATAGGGAGGAACCGGAATGGGATGCAACAGCCCTGTTGAGGGTACAGACATGTTTTTTCCTTGGGCACACACCGCACAGCGAGCTATATAGGCCCTGGCGTCTGCTTCCAAAGTAGGCCACCAGAAGTGTTGTTGCAGTAGTTCTGTGGTCTTGTGGCATCCTGGGTGGTTGGACAGGACGTGATCATGACACATGTACAATGCTTGCTGTTGGCGAGACACCAACGGCAGGTAATACTTGTCATCTTTGTACAGGAACCCGTTCTGTGTGGTTATTCCTTTTTGGTTTTCTGCTAAGGCCGCTGGGTCAGTTTGGTCTGTGTCCTTCTGTAACTGGGTAAGGAACTCAGAGGACAGAACCGCCCCCTGAAAATGATGCTCAGGGAGTATAGATACCGGCTCAGGGGTGGACATGGATTCGTCGGTTTCCTCCAAACGAGAAAGTGCGTCGGCCTTGGCGTTCTCCCTACCAGGTCGGTACGTGATGGTAAAGTCGAACTCATTAAAAAATAGAGTCCAGCGCAGTTGCCGGGATGTAAGGGCACGGGCTGAGCGAAGGAAATGCAGATTCCTGTGATCAGTGTAGATAGTCACGGAATGCTTGGCGTCCTTCAGATAATGACGCCATTCTTCGAACGCAGTTTTGATGGCCAGGAGCTCTCGGTCTGAGACGGTATAATTGCGTTCGGCTGGTTGTAGCTTCCTGGAATAGAACGCCACGGGATGAAGGAGACCCGTTCCGACGTTTCTTTGTGACAACACACCCCCAGAGCTTCTTGCGAGGCATCGGCTTCCACTATGAACGGCAGCTCTGAATCGGGGTGTATCAGAATGGGAGCTGTGGTGAACCTCCTCTTTAGTTCTTGGAAGGCGTGTTCGGCTTCCGAGTCCCAGGAATAGATGACACCCTTACGTAGCAATCGAGTGATGGGGGTAACAATCCTGGAAAAGCCCGTAATAAAGCGGCGATAATAGTTGGAAAACCCCAAGAACCTCTGGACTCCTTTCACGGTGGTGGGAGATGGCCATTGTAGTATGGCCTCCACCTTTTTGTCATCCATTTGGATCCCGGCAGGAGTAATGATGTGTCCCAGGAATTCGACCGCTATGGTGTGGAACACGCTTTTCTCTAGTTTTACATATAAGTGATGTCGTTCCAGCTGCTGGAGGATGGTACGTACGTGTTGGACATGTTCTGAAATAGTATGTGAATATATCAGTATATCATCGATATACACTATACAGAAGACGTCAATATAGTCCCTGAGCACCGCATCGATGAAGTACTGGAACGCTGCGGGGCGTTGCAGAGTCCGAAAGGCATGACCTGATACTCGAAGAGACCGAACCTAGTCCGGAATGCGGTCTTCCATTCATCACCCTTCCGGACTCGGACGAGATGATATGCCCCCCGCAGGTCTAACTTGGTGTATATGGAGGCGTTTTTACTTGGTCCAGTAAGTTAGAAATCAACGGCAGGGGATACCTGTTTTTCACGGTAATGGCGTTCATAGCTCTGAAGTCAATACAGGTCCTTAGATCTCCCTCCTTCTTGGCCACAAAAAAAAGAGGAGAGGACACCGGAGACCTGGAATGGCGTATGAACCCATTCTGCAAGTATTCGTCCAAGTAGGAGCGTAGATGCTCGTTCTCTTTTTCGGTGAGGGAATATATCCGACTACAAGGTAGCGTGGAACCCGGAATGAGGTCTATCCTGCAGTCGAACGAGCGATGAGGAGGAAGGATACTGGCACCCTTCTTGTCGAACACAGCCGCTAAGTCAAGGTATGCCTCTGGTACGTTGTCCTGGGTTACCACACCCATTCCCATCAAAGGTAGAGAGAGGGCCTGTATTATCCGGTCACTGAAGGACTTGTCTTGAGTGTAACAGAAAGTGTTACAATACTCTGATTCTAGAGTAATGATCCTGGATACCCAATCGATCCGTGGGTTGTGGTTCATTAGCCATGGAAGACCCAATATTACTCTGAACTGGGGTGCATCGATGACGTCAAAGCAGATGGTTTCCGTGTGGTTGTTTACAAATGTCATCACCATGTCCTCTGTTTGATACCGGATGAGACCGGAGGTAATGTCCGTACCATCCACTGCCTTAACCGCCTCTGGTTTTGCCTTGGGTATAATGGTTATACCCAGGTCCTTCGAGTACTGGGTGTCGATGAAATTGCCAGTGGCTCCAGAATCGAGAAGAGCCGTCACCTGCCATGTCTGGCCTGATCGTGCTCGTAGTACCACGTCAACACCCAGATGACGGATGCCACGGGAAAAGGCAGGGGTCGCTGTTTTGCAGGCCAACGAACCCAGTAGCCGGACCCCACTGTCTACTGGGTTTCTTCGTTTCCCGGCTTATCACCTTTGGATACGGGTAACGCGAAGGGTCTCCTTCCTCGTACTCTTGTAGGCTTTACTGGGCATTCCCTGACGAAGTGTCCGATCTTACCACAGTATAAACACTGGTTCAGTTTCCTTCGCTTCTCTCTTTCCTCGCTAGTAAGAGGACCCCGTATGCCACCTATTTGCATAGGTTCGGGTACATCACAGGTCGGAGCGGGTTCATCCTTGGTTCTATCCTTGAAGGATAATAACTGGTTGTCGCCTCCTTTGGCCTTTTCGGTTTTTCGCTCCTGTACTCTGAAGTTCATTTTGACCACCAGATCGATGAACGGTCCTATATCCTCCGGGGGGTCGGAAATCTGTGAGATCAGATCCTTCAGCTCATCCCGCAGACCCCTGTAGAATACGGACACCTTCTTGGATTCGGGCCAATGGGCCTCGATGACGAGTCTGTTGAATGTCGTGATGTAATGGAGCAGGTCGGTGTTCCCTTGTTTTAAATTCAGCAGCTCATTATCTGCGGCTTGTACGAAGGTGTGTCTGGCGAACATCCGTCGCATTGTCTCTTTGAACATGGTTAGGTTGTACAGCATGGGGTCGTCATTTTCCACCAAGGATATGGACCACAGGGCGGCATCGCCCCCATGTAGGATAATATGAAGGCGACCTTGGATGCGTCATCTGGGAAAGCAGTTGCTCTGGCCATGAAGTGTAGCTGACACTGGTGGAGAAAGACGCTGTACTTGGTACTGTCACCATAAAAGCGTTCGGGCGGTGCCAGCTGTACTGAATGGGGCGCTATCACCTGTATGGCATGATCCTGGTTGGAAGCGGAGGAAGGGCCCCCAAAGGTAAACAAGGGAGGTCGTAGTATCCCTTCCTGCCTAGCCTTGGAAGAGGGAGAAGGACCCCAGGGACCTGATGCCCCAGCCGCCACCAGACCCTGTAAGGCCGTCATATCATGGCGTAGGCTGAGGTTTTCTGCCTGCATACTCGTAAGCATGGCCGCTATGTCCTGCAAGGAGATCTCGGGATTACTCATGTCGTCCGGGTGAGATAAAACACTTGGGCTTTTGATTCTGTCAAGTACCCCACAAGGCTTACCTGTGGCTTGCGAAGTATTCTCACAGAGACGACATGAGCTATCGTCCCCTTACCCACCTTACCCCTGTCACGGAGTGTACACCAACCGGGATGAGGATGGGACCGGGGAAGGAAGCTAAAGGTAACGGGGATGGCGTCCAACAGATCAGAAGAGAACCACCCTCAGGTTGGGGAAGGACCATCAACTCTGGCTGGTGAAAGAAAGACAAGGGAGACCTGTTTTATAACCACATAAATAATACCCTCTCTAGGTTTGCCTTTTACACACATACGGATCAGACTTTACCTGGTGAAAAGGAAGCCCCTGGCGTGGAGTAGTTATTTATGGCAACAGAAGCCAGATGTAGCACTCCTGTGCTGCAGTTCAGGGGAACACAAATAGCTCCACAAGGTGAGTAGCACCGTCTTAGCAGTGCTCCAAAGTAATGAAAAAGGTAAATGACAAGCGCACCTGCGCGGTGAAGAAGGAAGTCTAGCAAGCGCTATGGTGCAGATAGGCAAGCAACAGTCTAGCGCTCCAGTGGAGAAACAAAAGGAAAACCAGCAAGCGCTCCTGCGCGATAAGGTAAAGAAATCAGTAATAAAACAACAAACAGCGCTCCAGCGCGGCGAGTCAGGAATCACAATAGCGCTCCAGCGCGACCTCGGAAAATACCTGTTGCAAGTCCGGTTCTGAAGCAGGCATCCGCAGCAAGGTGTAGGCATTAATCAAAAGCGCTGGACCGGCGGGAACCGCTGTGGTTTATGCGGTTTCCCCCGGAAGCGCTGAGTGACGTAGTGGCGGCTTCCGATCTCGGAAGCTAGACTGCAACCCGTCTGCCACCCGGAAGTGAGGAATCTGACTCCGCATGCGCGAAAGGCAAACACGCTGCGGAAAGTTGGAAGGCAGGGAACCCCCGAAACCATGACATTAAGAAGCTTTTTGTTCTAGAATTTACAGCACCCCACCCAAATTTCATTCCTCCAACAACATCCAAGGAGACACAGCTTTTGTGTTTGCTGCTCTTGTTTGCATTTTTTTGGTGTTTTTTTTTAAAACACTGCTAAAATGGCATCTTCAAATCTACCTGACAACATCCTTGGTGAAGAAGATGACTTGGAAGAACCAACAAAACAGCGGAAGGAGAGTGTCATCTGGGCCTTCTTTTCCTTTCCACTCGGTGAAAAGAAGGTCAACGCAAGAAAGGTGACCTGCACTCTGTGTTAATTAATCTTATCTCGGGGCTCCGAGAAGAAATACTCATGCTGTACTTCGTCCATGTTGAAGTACCTGCAAATTATGCACCCTTGTCACCTAGCACGAGAAGAACTTCAACGTGAGCTGGAATGTCAAGCACAGCAAGGTGATGAGGTCGCAGGGCCTAGCACCTCAGCGGGTACATCATCATCAAGCAGAGGACCTGACATTAGACCAGAGTTTGCTGGTCTTGAACAATGGTGCATCAAATGTAAAAACATTATTTGCTATGGTGAGCAGTCAGTAGATGCTATCGTTTTTGCAGCAAAAAAACAACGTTATTATTATTTTATTTTTTGCAATGATTTTTTAATTGCAAAATGTTAGAGGAAGTTTTCTCAGTTTATTCTGTTGTTGAAAAAACACAAAAAAAATATAAAAGAAAAAAGAAGGAAAAAAATGGTTCTTTTTAGAACCGCCTATTTGGTTAAAAATAGACAAATTTGTAAGTGTTGTATAAATTGTGGCAAGTGTAATATATGGAGAAGTGTATGGGTAGTGCATGTGTGATTGCATGAGTGCATGTGTAGTGCCTGAGTGATTGGAGAAGTGTATGTGTACTACCTGAGTGATTGCGTGAGCACATGGGTAATGCCTGGGTGATTGTAAGAGTGCATGGGCAGTGGCTGGATGACTGCATGAGTGCAGGGGTATTGCCTGCGTGATTAGAGGAGCGCATAGATAGTGCCTGAGTGATTAAAGGAGTGCATGGGTAATGTTTCGGTGATTTCAAGAGTGCATGGGTAGTGCCTGGATGATTGGAGGAGTGCAAGAGTAGTGCCTGGGTGGTTGAAGGAATATATGGATAGTGCCTGGCTGATTGGATGAGTGCAAGGGTAGTGCGTGCGTGATTGAAGGAATGCATAGATAGTGCATGGGTGTTTGGAGGAGTGCATGGGTAATGCCTAGGTGCATTGAGGAGTGCATCAGTAGTCCCTGTGTGATTCAATGAGTGCATAGGTAGTGCCTGGATGATTTTATAAGTGCAAGGATACTGCCTGAAAGATTGGAGGACTATATGGATACTACCTGGGCGATTGCAGAAGTGCAAGGATAGTGTGCGGGTGATTGGAGGAGTGCATAGCTAATGCATGGGTGATAGGATGAGTGCAAGGGTAAAGTCTAGGTGATTGGAAGAGTGCATAGATAGTGCTTTGGTGATTGAAGGAGTGCAAGAGTAGTTTTTGGGTTATTGCATAAGTACATAGGTACTACCTGGGTGATTGCATGAGTGCATAGGTAGTGCCTGGATTATTTTATAAGTGTATATATACTGACTGGGTGATTAGAAGAATGCATAGGTAATGCGTGGTTAATTGTATGAGTGCTGGGGTAATGTCTGGGTCATTGGAGGAGTGCATGGGTAATGGTGCATGGGCAATGCCTAAGTGATTGCAGGAGTGCAGGGGTAAAGTGTAGGTAATTGGAGGAGTGCATGAATAGTGCCTGGGTGATTGCATGAGTGCAGGAGTAATGTATGGGTGGTTGCATGACTGTAGTGGTAGTTCCTGGGTGATTTGAAAAGTGCATAAGTAGTGCCAGGGTGATTTTTTAAGTGCAATGGGTACTGGCTGGATGATTGGAGGAGTGCATGGATAGTGCTTGGATGATTGCAGCAGTGCAAGAGTACTGTCTGGGTTATTCTATGAGTGTATAGCTAGTGCCTGGGTGATTGCATGAGTGCAAGAGTAATGTCTGGGTGGTTGCATGAGTGTAGTGGTAGTCCCCGGGTGATTGCAGGAGTGCATAAGTCCTGGGTGATAGCAGGTGTGCAAGGGTAGTGTCTGGGTGATTGGAGAGGTGCATAGCTAATGCATTGGTGATTCCATGAGTGCAGGGGTAATGATTGGGGGATTAGAGGAGTACATAGGTAATGCCTGGGTAATTGCTTAAGTGTAGGGGTCATGTTTAGCTGATTGCATGACTGTAGAGGTAGTGCCTGGCTGATTTTATAAGTGCATGGGTGTTGCCTGGGTAATTATATGAGTACAAGGGTAGTGCCTGGGTGATTGGACGAGTGCAAGGGTAGTAACTGGGTGATTGAATGAGTGCATGGATAGTGCATGGCTGATTGGAGGAGTGCATGGGCAATGCCTAGGTGCATCAAGGAGTGCATCAGTAGTGCCTGTGTGATTGCATGAGTGCATGGGTAGTGCCTGGATGAGTTTATACGTGCATAGGTACTGTCTGAGTGATTGAAAGACTGCATGGGTAATACCTAGGTGATTGCATGAGTGCAGGGGTAATGTCTGGGTCATTGAAGGAGTGTATGGGTAGTGCCTAAGTGATTGCATGAGTGCAGGGGTAATGTGTAGGTAATTGGAGGAGTGCATGGGCAATGCCTAAGTGATTGCATGAGTGCAGGGGTAATGTTTGGGGGATTAGAGGAGTGCATAGGTAATACCTGGATAATTGCATGAGTGTAGGGGTAATGTCTAGCTAATTGCATGAGTGTAGGGGTAGTGCCTGGATGATTTTATAAGTGCATGGGTACTGCCTAAAAGATTGGAGGACTGCACAAACACTACCTGGGTGATTGCAGAAGTGCAAGGATAGTGTGTGGGTGATTGGAGGAGTGCATAGCTAATGCATGAGTGATAGGATAAGTGTAAGGGTAAAGTCTAGGTGATTGGAAGAGTGCATAGATAGTACTTGGGTGGTTGGAGGAGTACTGCCTGGGTGATTGCATGAGTGCATAAGTAGTGCCTGGATGATTTTATAAGTGTATATGTACTGACTGGGTGATTAGAGGAATGCATAGGTAATGCCTGGGTAATTGCATGAGTGCACGGGTAGTGCCTGGGTGATTGGAGGAGTGCATACATATTGCCTGGGTGATTTTATAAGTGCATGGGTACTGCCTGAGTGATTGAAGTAGTGTATGGGTAATGCCTAGGTGCATTTGAGGAGTGTATCAGTAGTGCCTGTGTGATTAGAAGAGTGGATAAGTAATGCCTGGATGATTTTATAAGTGTATATGTACTGCCTGGGTGATTGGAGAACTGCATGGATAGTACTTAGGCAATTGGAGGAGGGCAAGGGTACTGCCTGGATTATTGCATAACTGCTTAGGTAGCGCCTGAGTGATTGCATGAGTACAACTGTAGTGCCTGTGTGATTAGAGCAGTGCAAGGGTAGTGTCTGCTTGATTATATAAGTGCAGGGGTAGTGCCTGGTAGATTATACAGGTGCAGACGTAGTGCCTGGGTGATTAGAGGAGTGCATAGGTAGTACCTGGGTGACTTTATAAGTACATGGGTACTGACTAAGAGATTGAAGGAGTACATAGATACTGCCTGGGTGATTGAAGGAGTGCAAGGGTAGTGCATGGGTGATTAGAGCAGTGCATAGCTAATGCTTTGGAGATTTAATGAGTGTAGGGGTAGTAATGTCTAGCTGATTGCATGAGTGTAGAGGTAGTGCCTTGGTGATTGGTGGAATCCATAGGTAATACCTGGGTGATTGCATGAGTGCAGAAGTAGAGCCTGGGTGATTAGAGGACTGCATAGGTAGTGCCTTGGTGATTTTGTAAGTGTATGGTAAGTGCCTGAGTGATTGAAGGAGTGCATGGTTAATGTTTAGGTGATTACATGAGTGCAAGAGTAATGTTTGGATGATTGCATGAGAACAGGGATAATGTCTGGGTGGTTGCATGAGTGTAGTGGTAGTGCCTAGGTGATTGCATGAGTGCAGGGGTAATGTCTGTGTCATTGGAGGAGTGCATGGGTAATGCCTAAGTGATTCCATGGGTACAGAGGTAATGTGTAGGTAATTGGAGGAGGGCATGAGTAATGTCTGGCTGATTGCATGAGTGCAGGAGTAATGTGTGGGTGGTTGCATGACTGTAGTGGTAGTGCCTCAGTGATTGGAAAGTGCATAAGTAGTGCCAGGGTGATTCTTTAAGTGCATTGGTACTGACTGGATGATTGGAGGAGTGCATAGAAAGTGCTTGGATGATTGCAGCAGTGCAAGAGTACTGCCTGGGTTATTCTATGAGTGCATAGCTAGTGCCTGGGTGATAGCATGAGTGCAAGAGTAATGTCTGGGTGGTTGCATGATTGTAGTGGTAGTTCCTGGGTGATTGCAGGAGTGCATAAGTAGTGCCTGTGTGATTGCAGGAGTGCAAGGGTAGTGCCTGGGTGATTGGAGCAGTGCATAGCTAATGCATTGGTGATTCCATGAGTGCAGGGGTAATGTCTGGGGGATTACAGGAGCACATAGGTAATCCCTGGGTAATTGCATGAGTGTAGGGGTAATGTTTAGCTGATTGCATGAGTGTAGAGGTAGTGCCTGGGTGATTGTATAAGTGCATGGGTATTGCTTGGGTAATTGTATGAGTACAGGGGTAGTGTCAGGGTTATTGGTCGAGTGACTGGGTGATTGAAGGAGTGCATGGATAGAGCATGGCTGATTGAAGGAATCTATGGGTAATGCCTAGGTGCATTGATGAGTCCATCAGTAGTGCCTGTGTGATTGCATGAGAGAATAGGTAGTGCCTAGATGAATTTAAACATGCATGGGTACTGCCTGAGTGATTGAAGGACTGCATTGGTAACACCTAGGTGATTGCATGAGTGCAGGGGTAATGTCTAGCTGATTGCATGAGTGTAGGGGTAGTGTCTGGGTGATTTGATAAGTGCATAGGTACTGGCTGGGTAGTTGCATGAGTACAGGGGTAGTGCCTGGGTGATTGGAAGAGTGCAAGGATAGTGCCTGTGTGATTAAAGGAGTGATTGGGTAATGCCTGGGTGATTGCATGAGTGCAGGGATATTGTGTGAGTGTTTGGAGGAGTGCATGACTAATGTCTAGGTGATTGCATGACTGCAGGGTTAATGTCTGAGTGATTGCATGAGTCCAAGGGTAATGTCTGGGGATTAGAGGAATGCATAGGTAATGCCTGGGTAATTGCCTGAGTGTGGGGTAATATTTTGCTGATTGCATGAGTGTAGGGGTAGTGCCTGGGTGATTGGAGGAGTGCATAGGTAGTGCTTGGGTGATTTTATAAATGCAAGGGTTTTGGCTGAATGATTGGAGGAGTACAGGGGTAGTGCCTGGGTGATTGCAGAAGTGCATAGTTAGTGCCTGGGTGATTTTGTAAGTGCAAGGGTTCTGGCTGAGTGATTGGAGGAGTACAGGGGTAGTTCCTGGGTGATTAGAGGAGTGCATGGGTAGTGCCTGGTGTAGGAGAGTAGGATCTGCCTCTTATGGTTACCCCCACTTTTTTGCTGATGTACACTGTTTTTCGACTTTAGTCTGGCTGGGGCCCTGCTATCCAGGACCCCAGCCTAGCTGCTTCCTCTCTAAATTGATTCCATGTACCTTAAGTACACTTCAGATTGGATTCTGGGGTGCCCTTATAAGTCCCTAGTATATGGTATACTATGTACCAAGGGCATAGGTACCCCAGAGGCCTACCAGGGGCTGAAGCATGTATTGTGCCACCCCTGGAAGGCCCTCCAAAATGACACAACAGGACTGCTACTGCAGCCTGGGTAAGGTGGTGCATGCACCACTTACAGAGATATAGGTTCACTATATCTCACCTATCACTGCACATAGAAACCTATCAGTCACCCCTATGGCAGGCCTTATCAATCCTGAAGGCAGGGTGCTTGGTTATATGTGAGAGGGTGCCCATGCATGAGCAGAGCACCCCTGCAGCCTTCGGAAAACCTCCTCTTCGGGGTTGTCTGTGGTGCAGCCTGACCATATACTCTTAAGTGCATTATATCCTCGCGGTAAATGCTAACTTTGGGATGGCTGCACGGAAACATGTCGTGTTTGGTGTCAAACACCTTGGAATCATACCCCCACACCAGTAACTGGTGTGGGAGTATGATCCCACCATTCTAGAGGGAGAGACATGACAGCACCGGTATACCCGGTACCAACTAAACAGAGCCCTGGCATCACAAAATGGATGCTGCAGCCACAGACACAAGTCTGGCCTCCTGCTGCTGACCAAAACTCCGGCAGGGGAGGCCTGGACAATCGGTTTCCTGTCACAGGGAGGTGTTACCACCTCCCAGACAGGCCTTAGTGGATTGGGGCTGGGTGGGTGCACTCCATGAGTGCTTTGAAGTCCTGCACTGGGGGCACATTTGGTGTCCTCGTGCATACCCCAGTTCAAACCGGTTGCAGGGGCTGCCAGCCCCTGCTCTGGCGCGGAACTGGACAAAGGAAATGGGTGTAGCCACCCCTATTTCCAAACGCTCCCATAGGTGGGTCCCCAGAGTTAGTCCAACCCCTTTCTTAGGTATAAGTAAGGAACCCCTGGCAACAGGACTTTAGATATCCCTGGACAAAACTCTGAAGCTGAATCCTGGAACTTCGACGCTCTACTAAAGACTAGAGGACTGAAGAAATCTCCCTTGGGTCAAGGAGTGACTCCCCTGCTTGGCAGGCGCCAACAAAGCATTTGCTGGTCTGCATCTCTGAAGCTCCCGCTGGACTCCGAAGTAATTGCAGCCCAAGAAGAGGATTTCCAGACATCTCAGAGGCCGATCCGAGTCTCCAGCAAAGCTGAGACCCGCAGCCCTCATGAGTAGCTTGGAACCGGAACTCCTGGTCACTGTGCACATTTGCAAGTGCATTGACTTCCCGATGTCTCTTGAAGTCCTGCTTTGGGATACTTGTAGCCCAGGCCCCGAGCACTCTTTGCACTGAAGATTGTGAGCCTACACTCCACGAGTGTTCCGTGGGCCTGCTTCTTGCATTTCCACTCAAGGCTCCTTTGCGATCCCTGGTCCATCAACTGGTGGGTCCCTGTGAAGGTAACTCTGATTTTCTTTGGGCTTTCCTGGTTGCTCCAGACGTGCCCTGACTTCCCACCGCGTGGTGAGTCCCTCAAACCTTGCTGGGCTGCATCGAAGCATCTTTCTCCTTTCTGCATGGGTTGCTGTTGCCAAGGCTTGTTGTGTTCAATCCAGACACCAATGCTGCAGCACTCGACATCCTTCATGGGACAGCTCGAATCCAGCTCCTGGTCATCGTCGACGCCTTCTGGTCCTCGTGGCTGAAGAGTCAAGCTTCACCTCTTTTCACCTGAAGCACCCTACATCGGTGGGCATTCGACTATCGTGCCCCTGGTCACTGGCAAATGACCCAGACTCTGTCCCCTCTGCTTTCAGGTTCTTCTCAACTCCGATCCATTCTTGGATCTCTTCGGACACTTCGCATCTTCCCGGCAGCAGCACTTCTCTGCAGACTGCCATTGAAATCGATGACGCGACCCGACGCCATTTGACACCTATGCACCCGGCTTCCCTGGGTGAGGTAACTAGAGTACTCTGGTGCTCCCATGGGTGTTGACCCTAGAACTGTCTAAGTCCAAGAGGGTTTGGTCCTAATCCATTTCTAAGTGTCCTTTTTCTTTAAAACTCTAACCGCGACTTTCCCATAGACTTTAACGAAACTCGCGGCTGTGTTCACACTCTGCACACGGCCCCCGTGGGTCCCCTGCTTCACAATCTTGGGTGGTTCCTTGGGGTCCCAGCGATTGTACAGGCTCTAGGCCTTGTGTCTTCTCAAGTCGTGGTTCTTATGCCACTTTCTTAATATATGGTTTGGTACGCCCCTAGGGCTAATCGTGTATTGTGCTAATTTACTGTGCTATTCACCTTGTAACTTGTGTACTTTGACCTCTAGCCTCATAAAGAGACTATTGGGTAGTGTTTAGTAATAAATACATATATTTTATATATATACCTGGTGTGGTTCTCCTTTCATTAGGTCATTCATGAGATTATAGACTGGTGAAACAAACAGCTTAACACTCCTTCAAGACTTAGCCTGAAGGCTGCTCTCCATAGCTACCACTAGGATAGCTTTCAATAAAGGTTGTCTTTAAACCTATCATCAATAAAGGTCGTTTGGACTGGTGCAAGGTGCCCACTATAACTAGTGGGCAGCATATACCAGGCCAACTTCTCACACCTGGGTGATTTTATAAGTGCATGTGTACTGCCTGAGTCATTGAAGGAGTTCATGTTTAATGACTAGGTGATTGCATGAGTGAAGGGGTAATGTCTGGGTAAATGGAGAAGTGCATGAGTAATGTCTGGGTGATTGCATGAGTGCAGGGGTAATGTCCAGGTGGTTGCATGAGTGTAGTGGTAGTGCCTGGATGATTGGTGTAGTGCATAGGTAGTGTCTGGGTGATTTTATAAGTGCATAATACTGGCTGAGTGATTAGAGGACTGCATAGATACTGCCTGGGTGATTGAAAGAGTGCAAGGGTAGTGTCTGGGTGATTGCATGAGTGCAGGGGTAATGTCTGGGGGATTAGATGAGTGTGTAGGTAATACCTGGGTGATTGCAAGAGTATACGGGTAATGTCTAGCTGATTGCATGAGTGTGCAGGTAGTGCCTGGGTGATTAGAGCAGTACATAGACAGTGTCTGGGCTATATTATAAATGTATGGGTACTGGCTTGGTGATTGGAGAAGTGCATGGATAGTGCCTAGGTGATTGGAGGAGTGTGGGAATAGTGCCTAACTGTATAGATGAGTGCATGGGTAGTGTTGGAAAAAATGGATGAGTGCAGTAAAAGCGACTGTAAACATTAGTTCAAATTATCATTCTTATTACATTATTCCATCTTACCTTTTTTACTAAAGAAGATACAAAACTCAGTGGAAGTATTTTACAGTAGTTTGGTTGTAAACTGAATTTAAAATCTTTTCAAACTTTACCATTACCTTCTGTAAAAAGAAGAAGAAAAACTGTTATTGCATATAATATTATACTTTTAAGAACACAACATAATTTTAGAATTACATAACATACTCAGTTTCCCTTTTTGCTGTTCTCAGATTCTACTGAATTTCACCATACACAGTGATTTCAATGTAGATCATCATACAACAGCGGGGAAAAAAACAATCAATGAGATTGTAAAAAAAAACAAATCTGCGTTGAAAATATTTACAACAAGTGTAACTATCTCTTTACCTATCTACAGTTTCTAAATTACATTCTTCAACTACATTAAATCTTTTATTTCTCTCAAGTACATTTTATAAACTATACACTCTCATTTACATTGCGTATAATATAAAGATCAAATATATAAACTACTTCTTTCAAACACAATTTTACAAATGCAATAAGAATTAGCATAAACAATAATCCAAACAGTAATTGTTCACATCTTCCCAATAGGCCCAATAATGTTTCCAAATCCATTTCCATTGAAAAAATCCAAAATAAACTCGTTAATTTGTGTTCACATCTTTCCAATAGGGCGAATGATGTTTTCAAAACTTTGGCATGAAAAATATCAGATATGAATTTGGTAATTTGTAAGGCAACCTACATTTAAATTCCAAATGGGCATCATTGCAATGTGTCCATCCTTTATTGCACTTTAAATACACAATATAGTGTCCACATGTTGTAGTAGGTCCATCATGGAAAATAATAGCCACTGCTTTAAAAGTTCTTCCTGAAATTGATACTTGACTTGCCACAACATTTTTAATTTTGGTTTCCAATTTTCTTCCATTTGCTCTACAACATTGTAGCATTGCAATGACATATTTTCCAAATCTTTCTATATATAATGTTGACAACATTTCTGATTTACAATGAGAACATTTCATATCTTGATTAGCTGTTTTTACTAATTTGTTAAAAGATACTGATTTTGAATCTGGTACCGTCAAGTATATGAATCGTTCATTGTCTATTTCAGTGGTAGAAAAAAATGAACACTCTTCACATTTATGATCCCATCTGTAACTTAGTCCAAATACATTTTCAATTTCTATTCCTTCATCTTCCAATACTGCAAGCATAAACATAAGAAATTCTTGTGCATCTTGTTGTATATTGAGTGTAAATTGCGAAGAACCAGTACATATATCCAAAAGATGCCGAATGCCAGAAGCAGTATGGATTTTAGTTCTATCAGTTACCAACTTTTGAAAAATACAATATAGTATAGAACAGAATCTTTTTCTCGATTTTCCATAATTTCATGATGAACATCCTCTAGATAAAAAACAACATTCACAATTACATTAGCATAGCAGTTGATACATGAACTATTTTCCAACTGGTATCATACAATATCATCAACAGTGTCCATTTTCATTTTCTTTGCAGTTTCATCATCCTCTCCAATTGTTTTCTTTTTTTGAATCTCAGTGGAATATTTATCATATTTCCGTTTTGGACACACTACACGTTTCTCATATACGGGATATTCACCTAAGTTAGGAGCATAAAGTCTTCTTAACCGACTGTAATCTCTTACACAATTTACATCAGCACTAATCTTTTTCTCATCAAATTCAATCAAATACAAACCAGATAATGTTCCTACTCGAGACAATGCAACGTATGCCATGCCTTCTTTAAACACTGTACTTCCAATATTTACCAAAGCACTGTCTACACTTAAACCTTGAGATTTATAAATGGTTACTGCATATGCTAAAGAAAGAGGAAACTGTTTTCTACGAACATACAAGTCTTTTACAAGCAAAAAACGAACAGCACAATGTCCAATCTGTTTTACCTCTTCAATCTGATCAAGTTTAATTTTCAAAAATTCAATTCCATCTCTGTTCTGATAATTAACAAAACCAACAACTATTCCCATTGCTCCATTTACTAACCTTTTTCTACATCCAAATTACGCCGTAAAATTACCCAACAGTTTACACATACATATCAAGTCTTTTCTAAACCAGCAGTTTTAGATACAGACTTCTCCAAAGAATCCAATTTTGACTGTAATTTCTGTAAGAGAAGAATAGTAACTCCTTTGTGTTCCATTTTATCAATGGCTTCCATTTTCACTATTGGTTGTTTTTCCAGTTTCAAAAGTTCTTGATTGAATGTAGAACACTCTTGCAGTGTTGGCATTAGGCAAAATATAGACTTATTTTCTCCAATTTTTTTGTACATTATTTCAGGAGCAATGTTTTCATTTGGAAACAAGTTCATTAGTAGCCGACTTTGTAAGGCTTCTTTACCACGTTTTGTCAAAAAACGAATTCTTATATCTTGAAGAATGTTTCCAAAATGTTCATCACTTGCTTGTAACATATTCTTAATAAGTTCTTTATATTCAAAATGAGACCAAGTGTTCACATTTCCAATATTTCCCAAAGATTTCCTAGTGTCTTCATGGACAAGTGTTTTAAAACAGGAGTAAGTTGTAGTAGATCGCCAAATACAATTACATGTTTTCCTCTAAATAAAACATCATAATCTGTTTTTAAAATCTGTTGCATTCTTAAATGTACAAATGCAAGCATTAAGTTTGAGACCATGCTCACCTCATCAATAATCAGAAGTTTCATTTTCTTCAGTGCTCTTGAGACTTCATAACAAGCTTCTCCAGATAGCTTGTGATATTCCAACTTATTTTCATGTTCAACTGGTAGCATGAGTAATCGATGTAATGTAAACCCTTTAATGTTGTGTGCTGCTAACCCAGTTAGAGCAGTTACAACACAAGATAAATGTGATTCAGTGGTTTTGTGTAGATAACTGGTCAAAACTTTAATTAAGAAACTTTTACCTGTTCCAGCTTGCCCACTGATGTACATTCGAATAGGTTTAAATGATGTGCATTGGCATTCTTTTTTTTTCATGCAGTAAACCATGCTGTATCTGTTGTGTCACTTGCTGATATATTTCTTTTTGTTCAATATTTAGTTTTTCTTCTAAGTTTCCCAACTCAATAATATCCTGTTGCGCTAGTTGCATTGCCGTTCTACTTCATTCATGGCTACTGCTGCTTCATTTTCAAGACTTGGTTGTCCTAGTGGATCTTGACTTAGTGGAGCAGAACTTTGACTATCTTGAGAACTGTCTCTAGCTATTTCAGCTGCAATAGTAGTTTCTTGTTCAATCTCTTCATTTAACATTTGTAGATAAGTTGGAAAAATTGTGTATTGAATGCTATCTTTACAAGCATTAAAAGAATCTTCATAGCAGTCAAAATCTCCAAGTAATTCCATTTCATTACGCCAAGGCTTGAAGAGTTGCAGAAGTGCTAAATAGAAAAATTCCCTTTTATCTGGAGTTTCGCAACTGAGTTTTCTGTGGTTAATAAGATTTCCTTTGGCATGTTTTACCAAACATCCATCACATCCAATTACTGCATATTTTTCTTCATTTATATTTTCAGTAACATTTCTCTTAAAGCTGTGACGTTGCAGTACTTCATAGCGACATATGTTTTCCAGATGTGGACTCCTTTTGGGATAGTACGTATCCAACATATTAGTTTTAACAATATCTGTACTTTCTGGTTCATTCAATGCTAAGTATTCAATTTCTTGTAGAGATTTCAATACTCGATTTCGTGTTGCAACAAGACCTAGACTTACCCAAATGATTCCTCTTGACTTTGAATATAAACTTGCATAGCTCAATCGAACCGAACATTCATAGGATCCAATCTCTCGATGGGAAAGCATCTTCAAACTAAAGCTGTACAATTTGTTACTAAGAGTCTTCTTTTGTGAAATTTCTTCCCACATTTCTTTCAACTCCTTCTTTTCAGATTTTGTTATATATGACGTAACATAGCGAACAACAGCAATCGATTTATCTGCAACATACTGGATATCCATGTTTGCATTCCACATTGTCAAAATCACTGTATTGTAGGCATTAATATACTTTGAATCTTCAGTTCTTTTTATGTTGTAAGAATTCTTTGGAGATTTTCGAGTTATAGTATGCCTTACTGCTGACATGAAACTATTGACTATTCTTTTTGAAATTAGTGGACGTGGGAATCCAAAACAACATTTTGTATAAAATTTTCCCTGTGACTTGTATTTTCGTCGACAATATTTTCCACATCGATGACTTTGAAACCGTAAAACTTGTTGTCTTAAGCTGTTTTCTCCTCCTCTTTTGGAATGGTACAGGTAACATAGTCTTCAATGAAAGACAAAACAGTTTCATCAGAATCGGTTCCAAATTTAGGTGCATTCTTGGTCCATAATAGCATATGTATATGAGGAGCACCTCTGGCTTGGTACTCCTTTCTCCAAAAGAAATCAATAACTTCTCCAAGAGGTGGATTATTTTTATTGCAGATAAAAGACATCATAGCTTGAAACCTGTGATTAAAAAATCTGCACACATTTACAGGATCCAAGGAACACAGTTCTCCAGCTGTCTTCAATTCAATGTTTTTTACATTTGAATTTGCTTGTCGTAGAAATGTAAGTAAATCGTCCCATACATATTCAGCACAGCTAAGCGTAACAAACCACGTAGGGGTTCCTAAGTTTCTTAACATACATTTAAGTTCTCCATGACGATGATACCAATACTCATTAGTACCACATTGACACGCCATCAAATTAATTAACTGAGATTCTAAATGATCGTCTCCTTGTTGAACTGTGTCCAAAGATTCCTTTGCAGAAACATGTGTAAGATTAACTCCTGTTTTTAAAATGTGGTTCACTGCATATGAAAGTCCCGACAAGTCACTTTCAAACAGAAGATGAAATAAATATGGATAACACTGTCAAAATCTTGGATCTTCTGAGTACAATCTTGTTGCACGATATTCTGAAGCTGGAATCTGTACTGGCCGTTCATCATATCGTCCACCTTTTCCAGTGGGGAAGAGCTGTGGAAAACAACGAGCTTCTAAACTTTTTTCCCATACACTCATGGGAGTTTCCTTTGCTTTCTTCATTTGGAATAATTTAATAGTGTTTCCTATAACTTCTTTTGAATGTAGAGGATGTATACTGTAATGTTCATAAATTTCTTCACTCCTGGAGTTGTCCACTTTTTCTATTTGGCCAGTTGAAATTTCTCTATCATCTTCTAAAGATATTTCTAGTTCTTCCACATATACATTTTTATAATAAATATTGTTTTGTACAAGATATAATGTAGCCTTTTGAAGTTTGGTGACATTTACTAACTCTTGCCATATTTTCCGACTCTTTGTTGGTACACCATTAACTAGAATAACTACAGGTTCACTTTCCTCTCTCTCTACACCAACAGTTTCAATATTTTTCCTAAAATCTAAAGGTGAATACACAACTCTTCCTTTTAGACCTCTTTGTATATCTGTTGGAGGCAGCTTACCTGTTTTAGGCTCCTTAAGAACTATAGCCTGAAATGGTTGCACAGATTAAATAAGAATGGACTCATACGCATTTAAATCTACCAGTTCCGGGAGGAATAGCTACCAACTCTAAGTTGTTATGTACAGCTCTAGCTGGCATTTTGTTCTCTTCTAATTTGTTGTAACAATATTTACAAATACGTTGTTCACTACCCAACTCAAAACGACCTTCTACCAACAAATAAGCACCAAATTGCTCCCACTTATCATTGCTTTCCTTTTCACTTTTTAAATACAAAACCACATTCCTAGTTTGACTTCTATAGTGAGTACGTCGACAACAAATACAAACATAGTTTTGTTTTTCACAAGAAAGTACCTTAAACTTTGTAATTTATTCTAAAAACTTCTCAGTACTACTATCTTCCACCTCTTCTTCAACACCTACACTTATCAAACTCTCACTTTCTGTACACTCCTCTTCAGGACCAAAGAAATGAAACTATATATCTTCAGAAACTTTTTTACATCCAATACTGAACCATGCAAAAGAGCTGTGTTTATTTCACTTAAAGATAATGCAGGACTTTTCACATAGTACAATCTTCTTACTAACTTCCCCATTTCTGAGTGATGTACTGCTAACATTCTTAAATGATGAAAAGTACTTCAACACACTTTTCTTGAAAGACAAGCCAGAGAATGACCCTGCAAGTTAGTATATTTTCTCATTTTACAAGGATCTAGTCCTTGCAACATCTTAATCTTCTGTTTAACACTTTTTTTTACCATAATCTCGTAAGAAAATTCATAATATATCAATAGATTCCTGCCATATACTACAAATACTACTACAATCCTACTTGTACACTGGAGCTTGTGTATGTCTCCCTTGAACTTCTTCAGCTATTACTTCTTCCACATTTCTAGGTACAGCTTTTCTTTTTCAATTGGACAACCATTTTTTACCTCATAGCAACGACCACTGGTATCAACTGCATGAACTAATGTACTTTGTTGAAAATAGCTTTCCTCATTAAAAAAAGGTTGAGCACTGGAAGAGTGCTTCCATTCACCCGAAAAACAAATTGCAAAAGTTACTTCTATTAACCAGTTTTTTCTTTTGCTTTTCTCCTTCATAAAGTGCATTGTTTTATTCAATGTTTTCATTCTCTTCAATACCAATATAAACAATTTTCTTTTCAATTCAAAAGCCTTTTAAACTACACTTTCAATCTGTTGTTTCTTCTTGTAAAATGCTGATCTTCTTTTATATTTTTTGCAATCTTTCAATAAATTTTGTAGTACTCTACTTTTATACATTCTCTTTCTAATGTCTTTATATTCTTTCATCCTACTTTCAATATAGATTGTTTTCCCATAACCTGATTTTCCGTTAATTTGTCCATTTTTCGTTTCCTTCTGATTGGTTGTACAACTTTTCTTTCTCTTTTCCCCATTTTGAAAATTCATTACATTCTTTAAAAGTCTTTTAACAAAATCTTTAGTTGTCTTACCACAAGTTTTTTTCTTTATTGTCACATGTTGTACTCCATCTAATTTCTGCTTTTCTCTCTCCTTTAAATATTACTGGTTTTTTTGTTGTATTTTCTTTTCAACTTTTCAAGTAATACTGAATTTTTCTAATAATAATGGAGAATATCTGAAAAAAAGAAAAGTTTAAAAACTTTCTAAAACTTATTTAATATTATTAAAATATTTATATACAAATATTCTCATCTATTACTAAAGAACAACCTTCAATTTAAAAGGTACAGACATATGCATATATAGTTTTCGGAATATGGTGAGACTTACACCTGAGACATGTCATAGATTTTTCCTTTATATTTGCCTAGGCCCAACACACTGAGCATTACTAGAATGGTGAAGCAGCAGGACAAAAGTGACGTTTAAGGCATGCTAGGAGATGGATTAGTTATTACATTACTTTGTATAAGTCTGTGAAAAGGAACACTTCAAAAATACCACATCATTTTCATTATCTGCTTCAAATATGAAGTGTAGTCTGTTAACCTTTAAGATCTACATGCTGTTGTGACTAAGGTATGTCTCTCCTTCAACATGTATTCTGATAGGTATTATGCATATGAACATGCTACACATATAAAACACAAGTATACATTTAATTGGATGTTTCTTTTGTATATGATGCTCCTAGGAAAAGGTACAGACATATGCATGCATACTTTCAGGAATATGGTGAGACTTATAGCTGACATATATGATACATTTCTACTTTATAATTGGCTAGTCCCAACACCATAACGAATCACAGAATGATGAACCTCCAGGACAAAAGTGAGGTTTAACACATCTTAGGAAATGGATTAGTGATTAAGCTAATTTGTATGAGTGTGAGGAAAGGTACTCTTAAACTACACCGCATAAATGTAGTTGTGTGTTTAAAATGTGAAGAGCAGTCTCTCAAGTTATAAGGTATCTATGGTATTCTAAGTGAAGTATATGTCTGTTTACACATCTATTCTGATATGTGTTATGCATCTGAAGATGCAATATGTGTAAAACACAGTTATACATCCATTTTTATACTTCTTTTATACATGAAATCACTAAAAAAGGTACAGATACATGCAAGCACAGTTTGAGGAAGATGGTAACACTTACAGGAGACACATGTGAAACGTTGCTCCTTTGCCCTTAACTATGCTCAATACTTGAATAGTAGTACAATAGTGAAGGAGCAGCAGTAGGAAAGTGATGTTTAAAATAAGTTTGGTGAGAAATTAGTAATTACACTACTTTGTATGAGTCTGTAGAAAAGTTCACTTGAACTATGCCACATAAATATAAGTATGTGTTTGAAATGTAAAGTACAATCTGTCAAGTTTTAAAACCTTTATACTCTTGTGACTGAGGTATGTCTCTACTTCCATGAACATTTGGATACATATCATGCATGTGAAGTTGATAGACATATAAAACACAGGTATACATCTATTTGTAAATTACTTTTATATATGAATTTGCTAGAAAAAGGAACAAACATATGTATACATTATTTCAGGAATGTGGTGAGACCTACAGCTGAGATATGTGATAGTGTCTGGGTGATTAGAAGACTGCAACGGTAGTGCCTGGGTTATTGCATGAGTGCATAGGTAGTGCCTGGGTGATTGAATGAGTGCAGGGGTACTCCCTGGGTGATAAGAGGCGTTCATAGGTAGTGCCTGGGTGATTTTATAACTGTATGGGTACTGCCTAAGTGATTGAAAGAGTGCATGGGTAATGCCTAGGTGATTGCATGAGTGCAGGGGTAATGTGTGGGAGATTGGAGGAGTGCATGAGTAATGTGTGGGTGATTGCATGACTGCAAGGGTAATGTCCAGGTGGTTGTATGAGTGTAGTGGTAGGGCCTGGGTGAATTTATAATTGCATGGGTACTGGTTGGGTGATTGGAATAGTACAGGCATAGTGCCTGGGTGATTTGAAGAGTGCAAGGGTAGTGCCTGGGTCATTACATAAGAACATGGGTAGTGGCTGGATTATTGAAGGAGTGCTTTGGTAATGCCTGTCTGATTGCATGAGTGCAAGGATAATGCCTAGGTGATTGCATGACTGCAGGTATAATGCCTGGGTGATTGCATGAGTGCAGGGGTAGTGTCTGGGTGAATGCATAAGTACAGGGTAGTGCCTGTGTGATTGTATGAGAAAAAGAGTAGTGCCTGGGTGATAGTAGGAGTACTAGGGTAGTGCCTGGGTGATTGCATAAGTGCATACGTACTGCCTGAGTGATTATATAAGTGCATGTGTACTGGCTGAGTGATTGGAGGAGTGCATAGATACTGACAGGGTGATTGGAGGAGTGCAAGGGTAGTGCTTAGGTAATTGAACCAGTGTATAGCTAATGCATTGGTGATTGCATGAGTGCAGGGGTAATGTTTGGGTATTAGAGGAGTACATAGGTAATGCCTGGGTGATCGCATGAGTGCAGGGGTAATGTGTGGGGAATTACAGGAGTACATAGGAAGTGTGTGGGTGATTTTATAAGTGCATGAGTACTGCCTGGGTAATTGCAGGACTACTGTTGTAGTGCATGAGTGATTGAAGGTGTGCAAAGGTACTGCCTGGGTGATTTTATAAGTGCCTAGCTACTGGCTGAGTGATTACATATTTAAAGGGTTAGTGCTTGAGTGATTGGAGGTGTGCAAAGGTACTGCCTGGGTGATTTTATAAGTGCATAGCTACTGGCTGAGTGATTACATATTTAAGGGGATAGTGCTTGAGTGATTGGAGGAGTGTAAGGGTAGTGCGTGAGTGATTATATAAGTGCATGGGTAGTGGCTGGGTGATTAAAGGAGTGCAAAGGTAGTGCCTGGGTGATTGCATGAGTGCAGGGGTAGTGCCTGGGTGATTGTATGAGAACAAGGGGAGTGCCTGGGTGATTGCAGCAGTGCAAAGATAGTACCTGGATGATTAGAAGACTACATGGATAGTGCTTAGGTGATTTTATAACTGCATGGGTGTTAGGCCTAGCCAAATATAAACCAGCAGTCTATTACATGACTCAACTGTAAGTCTCTCCATATTGTTAATAGCATGCATGCATATGTCATAACCTTTTCAAATCATCATCATATCTAAAAGAAATATACAAATAGATGTATACCTGTATTTTATACGTTTAGTATCTTTACATGCATAGCAGACACGAGAATGCATGTGCAAGTACAGACATACAGCAATCACAAGACCATGCATACCTTAAACTTAAAACTTGTCAGACTGCACTTTACATTTCAAAGAGAAACCTACATTTCTGCACTGTACTTCAAGTATACATTTCCCCAGACTCATAGAAAGTAGCCTAATCACTAATCCCTCTCCCAACATATCTTAAAACTCACTTCTGTGCTGCAGCTTCACCATTCTACACATACTCAGAATGTTGTGCCTAGCCAAATATAAAACAGCAACCTATCAGATATCTCTGCCATAAGTCTCACCATATTCCTAAAACTATGCATGCTTGTATCTGAACCTATTGCCAAAACCATAACAATACATGTGTAAGTAGAGACATACCTCACTCACAAGACCATAAAGGCTTTAAAACTTGACAGACTACACTAAAAATTTCAAGCACACACCTAACATTATGCGGCATATTTCAAGTGAAGTTTTACACAGACTCTAATAAAGTACCATTATCACTAATTCCTCACCCAACATATCTTAAACATCATTTATCTACTACTGCTGCTTCACTATTCTACTACTAATCAGGTATTGAGCATAGCTAAGAGCAAACCAGCAACCCTTCACATATCTCTGTGAAAAGTCTCCTCATATTTCTAAAAGCATGCATACCTGTGTCTGTACCTTTTCCTAGTGCCCTCATATATAAAAGAAACATACAAATAGATGTATACCTGTATTTTATAAATCTAACATCTTCAGACGTATAACACATACCATAATACATTTGCAAGTACACACATACCTCACTCACAACACCAGCCACATCCTAAAACTAGACAGACTAAACTTCAAATTTCAGACACTGAAAATTATGCGGTATATTTGAACAATAGTTTTTCACAGACTCACAAAAATTAGTCTAATAACTAATCTCTATACAAACATGTGTTAAACCTCACTTTTGTGCTGCAGCTTTACCATTCTACAACTATTTAGAGTGTTACACTTAGCCAAAAATAAAGCAGAAACCCTTCACATGTCTCAACTGTAAGTCGCACCATATTCCTGAAAGCATGCATGCATATGTCTGTACCTTTTGCTAACAGCATCATATATAAAAGAAACATACAAATAGATACATACATGTGTTTTATACATCTACCATTTTTAGATACATAACACACATCACTATATATCCCCTAGTAAACATTTTCTACAATCACAACACTATCCACACCTCCAAACTTCACAGAATTTACTTTCCATTTCAAACACCCAAACATATGTGGCACATTTCAAATGTACCTCTCTACAGACTTATAAAAAAGTGACCTAATTACTAATAGCTTATGTAAACATGTTTTAAACCACACTTTTGTGCTACAACTTTACCATTCTACTACTTCTCACACTCTTGAACTTAGCCACATACAAAGCAACAACACCTCTATGTTATACATCATGCATCTTCAAATCTATAACACATACCAAAGTACATATACAAGTACAGACATACTTCAATTACAACTCCATGCACACCTTAAAACTTGACAGACTGCACATCCAATTTGAAAGGGATACCTAAAATTATGTGGTATACTTCATTTCTAGATCTCCAAACACTAATACAAACTTCCATAATCACTAATGCATCTTCCAATATACACATATTCCTATACACAATGTATTTCAAACAACATTTAACTACAATAAAACAAACTACAATACACATCTCTACATTTAATAAAATATTAAAAACATCACAGTTCTTGAATAATTTTTAAAGTTTGAAAATAAGTCAAAGTCAAATAAAACTTTATTTCGGCTACACAGCCATAAAAGCACAATTATACAACACATTTTCCTCTTCTCCTTTTTTTACATAATAGAAAAAAAAAAAAAAGAGAAACAATTGGGCTTAACATCAAGTATGATTGGCAAGAAAATACAGTAGTATTTAGCAGAAATTCATTAATAGGCTACACAGATGTAAAAAAATTAATCCTAGCACCAGGTCTGGGTCATCATTAGTAGGCAACAGAAAAATACATCGTCTGGTATCAAGTGTCATATAATAGTTAAAAATTTAAAAAGACTTTAGGTGAATAATTTTGACTATTACATTCTAGCCTTCACAAGGAAAGAACATTTACGTTAAAATTAATTAAAAATTAAAAATTGATTAAAAACATTGAAGCATTAAAACCACTTGTCCAGAATGGCATTGTGAATGAATTTTTCTCATTTATAAAAAGAAACACACAAATACGGTGGCTTATCTGGGGAGAAGCAGATTAATATTATTACCTAGCTCTTTTGACTTTATAATGCCTCTACGTATATTCCACATCGCAAATAAAAATCTTGAAATAACAGTTACAAGTAATGGCTGCATCTCGTATTTAAAGAGCCTAAACACCTCAATGTAATCTCTAATCCCCAGGTTCCTACATAACTGGAATACCCACTTAGACCTTGGCCTGCTATATGCGGGACAGAAAAAAATGACGTGAAGTTCTGTTTCTTCTGGGTGGGTACATCCCGGGCATTCTTGTTTTATTGCTCCCTTCCATTTGTTAGTAAAAGCCCGCAACGGGAGCGTCCCATACCTAAATTGTAAGAACAATTTCTTTGCCATAAATAGTTGGATGCTATCCAAGGCAGGCTCTAGAGAGTATTGTTGCTTAACGTCCAGGAACCTGGAGGTTAGAGATGAGGATTCTAAACTCTGGATAATTTGGGCCAATTTGTGATTTTTAAAAGCAATGGTTAAATAATTTTTTGGGATAGCAGGACAAGTCACTTCTGGAGTTGACCACATATTAGCCCACCCCATTTGGTGGCACGTGTTCCTAATATAGGTGAACCATGGTAGATTGCCAGCTCCCAAAGTGGACAAGAAGTCCTTCAGTTCCTCCCTGTATGTTTCTAGCTCCGGCGTGCTCCAAAGCCGTCGCCAATGTTGAAGAGGGCGGGAGGCAATTAAATCAGCTATTGGATCTATACCCAAATCCATCCTAAGTGGAATTAGAGGTGTACTTTTGGGAAGACCCGTCAGCTGCCTAATGAAGGTGTTCTCAGTTTTTATCAGATTGCTTGGCAAACAACAACCCCAGAGTTCGGCACCATATAGCGTAGCTCCCTCGCCTGGGTTTTGTAAATTTCAACTGGGGGACCAAAAACTTTAAGGGTAGAGTTTTTGTATACTTTCAAAATTCCCCCTGTTGACTGTATTAATTTAAGATCTGCTTTCTTTACTTGGGTCTCCCACTCCATTGTGTCATTTAATGTGAGTCCCAAGTAATCAAAGGTAGTCACGCGCTCTAAAGATCTACCGTCCAAACGAGGGTGAGGGCAATTTCTAGTTTTAGCACCAAAGACCATAAACTTAGTCTTCTGGAGATTAATCTCCAGATCTCTTCTCTTACAGAATTTGAAAATAAGACTAATGTATAATACACCTCACAAATATATAACTCACCCTCCAAATATTTTGGTAGAATATGCAATATCAGAAACTCATAAAAGATTTTCTTATGCACACAATCAATGTAATGCACTACTCTCAACAAGGTGAAACCAGTAATGGCAAAGTTTCCTCTCTTTTTTCACTGAAATAAATGTAAGTAGCAAATCACATTGGTTCCTACATTATTTCAAATTTTAAACACATTTCTATTGGTTAGACATATTAACTCTTACCAACTGACTACTAAAAGTGCCCAAACTGGTTCTGGAATTGTTGGGAGGCACGAGTCCACTGTGAACCAACGCGATGGATCCGCAAATCCACACGGGAGTTCACAAATATATCACTAATAAGAATAACACTATTTTTTAAGAACACACCACTTCTAAACACAATACTGACTTGAAAATCTTACTTTAATAACATAGGGACCGATTCACAGAACTAATCTGAGATAAAATCCTAAACTTACTTCTTTTGGTATTCACAGAAGGCATTTAGTAGTAGTAAAGTTAGGAGTCCTAACTTTACTACTACTAAATGCCTTCTGTGAATACCAAAAGTAGTAAGTTTAGGATTTTATCTCGGTTTAGTAGTAGTAAAGTTAGGAGTCATAACTTTACTACCACTAAATGCCTTCTGTGAATACCATAAATAGTAAGTTTGGGATTTTATCTCAGATTAGTAGTAGTAAAGTTAGGAGTCCTAACTTTACTACTACTAAATGCCTTCTGTGAATACCAAAAGTAGTAAGTTTAGGATTTTATCTCAGATTAGTTCTGTGAATCGGCCCTATATTACTTATATATAGATTAGAATTCCATATTTTAAAGCCACAGTCAAGATACAACCCTTCCCCCTACTGCTTAATCCCAGTTTCCATAGTAACAGTTTTTGCAACATTCAACTGAACAAGCAGGTTACAAGTTCACCATATTTTCAAGTTCAGCACACAAGGTTACAAATGCAAACAGCATGTGTGGTTGACTTTTGCAAAATATTACCTTATCCTATCTACTGTACCTTTGAAACATTTTTAAATAACCAATAAGAAACATGCTTTTTAAAGAAAGCAACATGCACCCTATTATTGAGTAGACAATGTTCAGAAACAGCCAATCAATGCTCTACTTTTTAAAAACAGCATCTTGTCCACCATTTTAGATACCTCTCATTCTACTAACTGACTACCTCAGCTACAGACGTCTTTTCATTACTTCCAGACATCCCTTCAATATGCTTACAGTATGGATTGTTGGACACAGCTATGTTTTTTGGTGCAAAAGGCATGCTGAACACAGAGGTATTGACAAAGACCTAGCTTTACAAAATGTGGATATTAAATGGATTGCACAGAGAGGATTAAAGTGGCACCAATTGATGCCTTTGGTTAAAACCTTTTTGCACCTTCAACGCCCTGACCTCATGATTGTGCACTGTGGTGGCAATGACCTAGGCACATTGACTGGGGTCCGTCTGGAAATGCTACTTAGGACACCTTTTCACAATTGGTGTTGCTTTTGCCTCAAACTGTCTTTGTATACTCTTATATATGCCAAAGACAGAAATGGAAGTGGTCAAATCAATTCTGTCCACAGATTGAGAAAGCTAGGGAGAATGTCAATAAAGCTGTTTCTGCTTACATAAGAGACTATAGGATGGGCTCCATCTATAACAACAATCTACGTTTTGATATGGATGACATCTACAGAAGTGATGGAGTACACTTCACAGATCAAGGAAACAGTGTCTTTCTCAACAACCTAAAGCTGTGCATCCGCACTTACATGTAGCTACAACAAACTCATAATGAAAACAAGGGCTCTTTTTAGAGCCACCCTATAACACAATGGTGAATCAACATTTTTTTACACATACATATTTTTTGTGGATTTGTGCACATGTCACAAATCTGCAAAAGCATGAATTCAATGTCCTACAACACAATACACTTTTCAGGTTTAACTATTCATTTTTAATTTTATATATTTTTACCAACTCTTTCAATTTTAATCTTATCATTAACTTCAATCACACTACCTCTTTAAAACAACTTCACAAATACAACACTACCTTCTAAATTTATATACTACTAAATTATTTATTTGAGGTGGATTTGCGAATCTAACGCAACGTTACATGGGGGGCCGTGCTGGGAGCCGTTTTGGGGTCATGACTCCAAAATAGAAAGAAAAAAAACCGCCCCACTTCCATTATTTGCTATTTGCCCCGGGGACCGCATCTCCCGGGGCATTACCTCTATTATTATTTTTAAGAATTAAGGGACGGGGGCCACGTGGCACCCCTTCCCTGGGCCACTATTGGCCCCGGGGACCCCATCCCCTTGGGCCTGGCCAGCATTTATTTATTTTTTTTCATTTTGGATGTGGGGCGCGTGGCCCCCTCCTGAGGCCAATAAGGGCCCCGGGACCCCATCCCCCGGGGCATTGCCTCTTTTTAAAAAAAAATAATAAAGAAATAGTATGAGAGGAGGGCCGAGTGGCACCCCTTCCCTTGGCCACTTCTGGCCCCGGGGACCCCATTCCCTGGGGCCTGGCCTTATGTTAGGGACCGTGGGGAGCCCCAATGCCCCCACGGACCCTGCTGGCTCCTCGCATCCTGCGGGAGCCGGCATTGCTTTTGGGTAAGGGAGCTGCTGACATGCAGCTCCCTTTGCCCAAAGCAATTCTGCTTGCTTCTTGGAAGCGAGAGCAGGTTTCCTGCTCTCGCTTCCAAGTAGCAAAGCAGTGTTTGCTATGGCATGGCGGTAGCTATGCTCCCACCCTGCCATACCAAACGGCAATGTCCCGGGGTGGGCACCCCAGGATATTGTAGGAGCCAGCCCTTGGGGTGGTGGTCCCCAGGGCCAATAGGGCTCAGGAGGGGGCCGCATGGCCCCCACATTTAAATCATGTAGCCCTGGGGAGGTGGTGGTCCCCGGGACTTGGGGGCCCATGAGACCCCCGGCCAAAATAATTTAAAGCCCCAGGGAGGTGGCGGTTCCCGGGGCTTGGGGGCCCATGAAGCCCCCTGCCCTAAAATGTAAATTCCCCGGAGAGGTGGTGGTACCCGGGGCAGCGTGGGTGGAGCAGGAGCCCCCCATGCTTTTTTAAAAAGACCCGGGGGTGAGGGTCCCCGGTGCTGCAGGGGGCCAAGTGTCCCCCAAATATGATTAACTAAGCCCCAGGGAGCTGGCCCACCCGGGGCTTAAGGAAAACAAAGCGCGCCCCTCCTGAGGCCAAATATGGCCCCGGGGACCCCATCCCCTGAGGCATTGCCTCTTTTAAAAAAAATTAAATAAAGAAGTAGTATGGGAGGGGGCTGAGTGGCACCCCTTCCTTTGGCCACTTCTGGCCCTGCGGACCCCATCCCCTGGGGCCTGGCCTTAAGTTGGGGACCGCAGGGGAGCCCCAATGCCCCCACAGTCCCTGCCAGCACCCCGCCTCCTGCGGGAGCCGGCATTGATTTTGGGCAAGGGGAGCTGCTGACATGCAGCTCCCTTTTCCCAAAGCAATTCTGCTTTGCTTCTTAGAAGTGAGAGCAGGTTTCCTGCTCTTGCTTCCAAGTAGCAAAGCAGTGTTTGCTATGGCACGGCGGGAGCCGTGCTCCCGCCCTGCCATAGCAAACGGCAATGTCCTGGGGGTGGGCACCCCGGGATATTTCAGGAGCCGGCCATGGGGTTGGCGGTCCCCAGGGCCAGGAGGGCTTCAGGAGGGGGCCACACGGCCCCCTCCCAACTGTTTAAATCCCCGGGGAAGTGGTGGTCCCCGGAACTGGGGGTCCACAACGGACCCATGCATTTAAATGAAGAGTGCCCCGGGGAGGTGGTGGTCCCTGGGGCAGTGTGGGGGGGGGCTTGAGCCCCCACACTTTCTTTTTCAAAATAGCCCATGGGAGGTGGCGGTCCCCTGGGCTGCGGGGTGGCTGCATGGCCCCTCTGCATTTCAATCATGTAGCCCTGTGGAGGTGGTGGTCCCCGGGGCTTGGGGGGCCCGCGAGGCCCCCCCACCCAAAATAATTTAAAGCCCCAGGGAGGAAGCGGTTCCCGGAGTTTGGGGGGCCCGCGAGGCCCCCTGCCCTAAAATGTAAATTCTCCGGGGAGGTGGTGCTCCCCGGGGTAGCGTGGGGGGAGCAGGAGCCCGCCCATGCATTATTTTAAAAAAGACCCAGGGAGGTGAAGGTCCCGGGGCTGCGGGGGCCGCCTGTCCCCCGCATATGATTAACTAAGCCCCGGGGACCTGGCCCACCCGGGGGCTTAAGGAAAACAAAGTGCAGGAGCCCGCGCTTCATTTCTTTTTGTTTTTTGGGCCAGATTTGTGCACCCAGCATGAATTCAGCCGATTTTTTTTTTTATGCTTTTTTGGCCCTGGTGGTCCTTGTGGGAACCCCTGAGTAGGCCTAGGGAGTCAGGGTATTTCTGCCCTGACCCCTTTTCTTGTTTTTTATCTTTTTCTTGTGACTCAGTTTTAGCGAGTCACAAGATGGCTGCCAACACTTCCTGGTTTGGAGTGTTGGCAGCCAATCAGAATGAAGCTCGTGCTCAGGAGGGTATGTGAATCCCCTCGGTGCTCAGATATCGATATTTTTATTTTTTGAATTTCTCAGGAACTATTAAATGGATTTACACCATTTTGATAAAGGGCGCTTTCTGAACCAAGAGCTACATTTTTGCCAAATTTGGTGTAATTCCGTTTAGCAGATCGGGCTGTAGCCGTGTCTAAAATTCCTATGGAAATTAACAAGGGTAAAATGCGTTTTGGGACCCCCTTTTTCTTGGCCCCCACTTGACAAATCACCCCAAAACTTTCAAGAGAGGAGCTGACCTGAGTGATCCATTAGTTTTGAAAATTTCGCAAAGATTCGTCAAACGGCGCCAAAGATATTGGCAAAAGAAAAACACTTTTTGATTAGAAACAAGATTCTAACTATAACTACCTACTGGCGACCGCCAGTAGGATATATATATATATATATTCACTGAAAAAGCCATAGGTTTTAGGGACAGTTATAGTTAGTTGGACATTGCACTCGTACAAAACCTGTGAAATTCCCCCGTTATAGTTAGTTCAGGTAACTATATCTCGCGCCCGCAATGCACTGCTGATGACGTCACATATTACATCACTCAAGACATGGTCAGTGACATCACTGATGACATCACTGATGACATCTCAAATGACATCACAGATGACATCAACCAGTGACTGTGTGTTTCTGTAAAGTTTAAATATGTTTAAAATATATAGGGAAAGGCGTATTGAAGAATGAGTGGGTGTATAAGTGTCTGAATGGATGATTTAGTAGGTGCGTAACTAACTCTATAAGTGAGTGATTAAACGTATCTTACTGAATGCATGGGTTAGTGACTAAACTGGGTGAATGTCTGTATCCGTCTGTCTGTTGCTGTGTAAGTGGCTGCATGGGTTTGTGAATAGCTACATGAGTGTCTATATGAGTTATTGATTGGTTGTCTGAGTATCTGTATGGCTGCCTGAGTGTTTGTGTGGGTGGGGTGTGTGCGACTCTGTGCATAGATGTGTGAGTGGGTGATTCACTGGGTGGATGGTTTCAAGAGTGCATCTGTGATAGACTGTATGGGTGGGTAAGTGTGTGTAAGAGTGTGTTAGTGAGTGAATGTATGTCCCAGTGGTACATGTGTGAGTAACTACATATGTGAAAGGCAGTATATATGTGTGTTGGAGTATATAAATAGCTATAAGCGAGAGTGTGTGATTGTGAGAGTGACTGTATGGATGAGTGTGTGCTTGTATCAGAGATTGTATAAGAGCGTAAGAATGTGCTAGTATTTGTATGAGTAAGTGAGCTGGTGTGTGTATAACAGTATAGGTGAGTAAATGGGTGTGTGCTTAATTTTTGCATGACTGACTAGGTGTGTGAGTACCTCTATGGATGAGTGGCGGTGTGTGAGTGTTTATATAGGTGTATGAGTGCATATAATAGTCCTGTACTGAGTGACTATAAGTATGAGTGATTGTATGGGTGAGTGAGTAGATGTGTGTGTGTAGACCTAAGAATCAGTGAGTGTGTATATAGTAATTGGTGTTGGAGTGTCTATGGTTTTCACAATGGCAGTCTGTAACTTACAGTGGGTGTATCAAAAGTTATATTAGGGTGTGAGAAGATGCATCAAATTATCTTATGGATGATGTCATCAGTGATGTCATCAGTGATGTCATTTGAGATGTCATCAGTGATGTCATCAGTGATGTCACTGATCATGTCATGAGTGATGTAATATGTGACGTCATCAGCAGTGCATTGCGGGCGCGAGTTATAGTTACCTGAACTAACTATAACGGGGGAATTTCATGGGTTTTGTACGAGTGCAATGTCCAACTAACTATAACTGTCCCTAAAACCTATGGTTTTTTCAGTGAATTTCTAAGGTTTTTTAAATGCTCATTTCTAACTATAACGTGCCTGAAACCTATGGTTTTTTCAGTGAATTTCAAAGGTTTTTAAATGCTAATTCCTAACTATAACGTGTCTGAAACCTATGGTTTTTTCAGTGAATTTCAAAGGTTTTTTAAATGCTAATTCTTAACTATAACGTGTCTGAAACCTATGGTTTTTTCAGTGAATTTCAAAGGATTTGTAAATGACAATTTTTAAATGTATTAATTGTTATATTTATTTTTTTGATACTGATTTACAACATTTTTTTAAACTATTTATTTTTAGATATTTTATTTTTTTAATTACATTGTAATTACATTATACATTACATTACAAAATATACTTTCTCAGAATGAATTACTTTAGTTTAAATACTTTGCAAATAGGCAATAGACTTTTAAGTACAGTAGTTACAGTTGTTGCAATGGGCAACACAATTTCAAACACAATGCAACATTGAGCTCAATGTGAATTTCTAGTTAAATGCAATTAGTTACTTTATGGATTACTTTTCTAACCACAGGACTGGATCCTAGATTCAGTCCTGGGACATCTCCTGTAAACAGTTGAGTAAAAGCATTTTGGTTACAGTAGTGATTTTTAAGGAATATTATTGTATTTTAAAAGTTGACACCGAAACCTTTTCACATAGAATCACCAATGTTATCCTATGGGAGGAAATTCACTTAGCAGGTAAGTAGTGTTATCGTTACTTTTTCTTACTCAGTGGTGGATCCTGGATCCAGCACTGGTGCATCTCCTGTAAACAGTTGAAAGAATGCGTTTAAGTCACACAGGCGATTTTTAAGGAATATTTGTAGTTTGTGAAAATCGACACTTTGAAACTTTTCTGCTGAAAACCAGACAATGGATTCCTATGGAAGGAAATTCAAGTTACTGGTAAGTACGGTTAGAATTACTTTTCAGGGTCAGTGCTGGACTAAAAGATGCAGCACTGGGTTCTCTCCTGATAACAGGTGAGTAAATCGGAATTCATAGTTCGGCTGATTTTAGAGAAATATTATAAAGTTCAAAAACTCCACACAGAAGAATTTCCAAGTGAAACCAGTCAATGTTAGCCTATGGAAGGAAATACAAGTTACTGGTAAGTACGGTTAGAATTACTTTTCAGGGTCAGTGCTGGGCTAAAAGATGCAGCACTGGGTTCTCTCCTGATAACAGGTGAGTAAATCGGAATTCGTAGTTCGGCTGATTTTAGAGGAATATTATAAAGTTCCAAAACTCCACACTTAGAAGAATTTCCAAGTGAAACCAGTCAATGTTAGCCTATGGAAGGAAATTCAAGTTACTGGTAAGTACGGTTAGAATTACTTTTCAGGATCGGTACTGGGCGCAAAGATGCAGCACTGAGGTCTCTCCTGATAACAGGTGAGTAAATCGGAATTCGTAGTTCTGCTGATTTTAGAGGAATATTTGTAAGTTTCAAAAATCGACACTTAGAAACTTTTTCAGCAAAAAGCAGGCAATGATATCCTATGGAAGGAAATTCAAGTTACTGGTAAGTACGGTTAAAATTACTTTTCAGGATCAGTACTGGGTTCAAAGATGCAGCACTGAGGTCTCTCCTGATAACAGGTGAGTAAATCGGAATTCGTAGTTCGGCTGATTTTAGGGGAATATTTGCACAATGGTGAATAAAGGGGGTGGGGCCTGAGGATACATGTCTGCAAACACGCCCTGTGGCGCGTTTTAAGTTGGAGAATTAATTCCTCCTCAATCCAGAGGGTCCCTAGGGGCCATACTAGCCCACCAGGTACCTCCAGTATGCGCCAGAGAGCTGCATTGCAGAGAGGTGTTCAGAGGCCACGCCCCTTTTACAACACTCTGCAACGCAGCTCCGTGGCGCTTACTGGAGGTACCTGGTGGGCTAGTTGACCCTCAGGGACCCTCAGGATTGAGGAGGATTTAATTTCCCATCTTAAAACACGCCACGGGGCCTGTTTGCACACATGTCACCTGAAGCCCCGCCCCTCCCTTCACCACTGTGCAAACGCGCCCGTGGTGCATTTTAAGTTGAGGGATTAAGTCCCCTTGAATCCTGAGGGTCCCTGGAGTCCAAGTAGCCCACCATGTACCTCCAAAAGTGCCACAGAGCTGCGTTGCAGAGAGGTGTAAAAGGGGCGTGGCCTCTGTACACCTCTCTGCAACGCAGCTCTCTGGCGCATACTGGAGGTTCCTGGTGGGCTAGTTGGCCCCAGGGACCCCCAGTATTTAAGGGGAATTCTTTCCCATCTGCAAACGCGCCAGGGGCGCGTTTGCAGAGTGGTAAAGGAAGGGGGAGGGCCTGCGGCCCGATCTTTTTTTTTTGTTTTTTTTTGAAGGGGGCTGTGTGGCCCCCTTCCTTTATCCTATTTTTGGGCCCTGGGGACCCCATCCCCCAGGGCCTTACCCCTTTTCTTTTTTAATTAAACGGGAAGGAGGCCGCGTGGCCCCCTCCCGTGGCCAAATCCGGCCCCGGGGACCCCATCCCCGGGGCATGGCCACACTTTTAAATACATTTTTATGGAGGGGGCTGCGTGGCCCCCCTCCTCAGGCCTCCTTTTGCCCCGGGGACCCCATCCCCCGGGGCAGGCCTTTCTTTTAAATTTAAAAAAATATATTTTTGGGGAGGGGGCCGCGTGGCCCCCCTCCCGGGCCACTACTTGCCCCGGGGACCCCATCCCCGGGGCTGGCCCTATCCTTTGGGGTCCGTGGGGGACTCCAACTCCCCCACGGACCCTGCCGACTCCCTGTCTCCTGCGGGAGCCGGCAATGCTTTTCCACATGGGGAGCTGCTAACATGCAGCTCCCCATGTGGAAAAGCAATTTGCTTTGGATATTGGAAGCAGTTTGCCATGACAGGACGGGAGCCGCGAGGCTCCAGCCCTGCCAAAGCAAACTACAGTGTCCCGGGGTAGGCACCCGGGACCCTGCAGGAGCCGGCCCTGGGGGTGGCGGTCCCCAGGGCCATTACAGGCCTCCGGGCCGGGAAAGCTGGTGATTTCATATCTTTCACCCCTGCTGCGCCTTTCATCCGAAAGCACCAGCTTTCCCGGCCCGGAGGCCTATTTGGGTGTTTAAATGGAACTTACCTGCCGCAACTTTACGGAACCCACTGGGGTAACACTAGCGCCCAAAAAACTGAACTACAGGTACCAGCATGCCTTGCACTAACCCACGTGGGAATGATTAAAGTAGTGCATGCGTATTAATACCTGTGGGCAGCATTTCCGTTTCTTTGTGACTTTTTCCCCTGATGAAGAAGCCGCCAGGCTTTGAAACGCGTTGGGATTGAACATTAACTCTGGACTGTGCACACTGGTACGAAAACAAATTCATGGTGTCAAAACCACCCTGTTGAAGGCTCGTTCTCACCTCAGGGCAACTTTTTCTGGATATAAATCTGAGCAGGGGCATTATGGGAATGGTAGTCCCGCTTATTGTTACATGCCAAGCACGGGGTACATTTGAGCTCCTAAAATCTACATCGCATGGCATATCTTATCAGCAAAACACAGCGGAGGCACTGTGGGAATCCTTCCGGTAGGTTGGGGGACGCTCACAACGTGGAGTGGAGACCACACCGATCCCCTGAGGAGGATCCTGCTCGCCATTTTATATCACCCACCGCGAGAGAGAAGACGTCTGCTGGGGCATCATTAACGTCACCGGGAGCATTGGAGTCCAGACGGTGAGCCCGGGACCTGGGGCTCCTGTCCATGTCCTCTTTAAGACCTTTTGGACAAAATATATTTACTCGAGTGCCTCTTGTGTATCGCGCCTGACTCCAAAATGGCGCCCGCACTCGATCGTCGGGAGGGGCCAAAACAACTCCCAAGGGTGTCCCCCCTGAAGGCTGAGGTGAGCGGACCTCCCCCCAGCGCGAGGCAAAATGGCGGCTCCTACCATGCTTGTCCCGCCGAGAGGGGAGATGCATCCAGGTGGACTTTTAATGGACTGTGTTACCCCCGATCACATATTGACGCTTGGGAGATCTTGTGACCTTTTTAAGAACTAAGGGAGACTGGCCCATCCTTCCCAGTAAAGTACTGTAGCACCTGCCATCTTGATCAGCCCTCACCTGACCCTGTTCCTGCTCACCCACCAGGACATTTAATCTGAGAACTTTCCCTAATCAGCTGAGACCTAGCCATTTTGACTGATGCCCGGTGGAGCTACCTCGCGAGCTAAAGGGGAGATGGACTATGGATTCCCTCCTTGGCCATCACCTACCCAGCCGGTCTTTGGGCAAACTCTCCTGCGTCTCTCCTGTCCTTATCTCCCTCCTCCCCCTTCCCCGTACCCCCTACCCCTTTTCGCTCTACCCCTCTCCTCTTTCCAGCTATTGACCTTTGCCCTCGCCCGTCCTTGCTCATAGTTCCCACCCTGATTACTAACTGGACTTTCTTCTGTGAACTTCCCTCGTCAGTTGAGACCTAGCTATTTGACCGATGCCCGATGGAGCTACCTTGTTTAGATATAGGGGAGAAGGACTATGGATTCCCTCCTAGGGACGTCACCTACCCAGTCGGTCATTGGGCAGACCTCCTTTCGTCTCTCCTGCCTGTCTTTTCCCTCATCCTCCCCCTTCACACTTCCCCCTTCCCCCCTCCGCTCTATTTGTCCCACCTTCCTTTCCTCTCTCAATGTGTTGTTTATTCTGGATGTTATGTGTAATTGTTATCTTTTTCTGTAACATTGTGTAACCTATTGTAAAGCGCTCTGATACCTACGGGTCTAGCCAGCGCTATATAAAACTCTTAATAAAATACAAAATAAACAGATGCTTCACTCTGGCATGTAATATATTTACAATTTTGTTTCTCATTTCATGTACAAGTGAGATTATTGGCTCAGCCTCTAGTGATATCCATGCTAATTAAAATGCCAGCCGTTTGTAATTGGAATTTTGTTTCCCAGATACATCACAGTTACGCAGCAGATCACAGTGTTTTAAAGTGTCACATGTAAAAGGTTTGCGCTATGTTGTGACAATATTAGCAGTTGTCCAAAATGCTTTGCTATAGATACATCGCTGATACAATGGTGAAATGTGCATATTGTAGGTAGACTGTGGGGGTCTGAAGCTGCATTATGCAGGTTAAGGGTGTATATTAGTACACTATGCACTATGCAGGATTGAAATATCAATATTTTTCAAATTACTGTTTTGACCACCTGCGCCACTTAATGCATTCCATGAGAGGGCACTTGCATGCCCGTTTGTAATGGGTGTATCCTTTTTTAATTTAAAGCAATAGATGTTGTCTATGTCTATGATCTCGACATAAGGATAAATGGTTCAGTAAAAATGGCGCTCACCAGATTGAGGAAGGCTGCTGTGACAGCCAAAACGCATCTCTCTGTGTTGCCGGGTCGGAGGAGGCCCCATGAAATAAAATGCCTTTGAACTTTGCATTCTTCGTGTGCGTGCTCTCTTCTTCGTGGAGTAGAGTTTTCTTTGGTATATATATATATATATATATATATATATATATATATTTTTCAAACCAAAGCATCCTCGAATGAAAGTGCACTCAAAACCAGCTCATTTTCACCGGCAGAACAGCATTTATTCATGCAGAGTAAGTTTCTTCGCCTTACGCGTTTCGGGGCTTCAATCCCCTTGATCACAGGCATTAACAAGTAATGGGATGGTATTTCATTTAAGAAGGCACTTGGCAGCATGTGACTCTTTTAAGCCCTCCAATTGGGCAACAGGTGAGTACAACATAGTGTTGCATGCTGGAGAAGGAAGTCCGTAATTATTTTCTATTTTAGTAATTTTTCAATGCCTTCCTGCACAATTATTTCCTTAGTAGGCTCCGTCCCATTACCTCATTTCGTCGATTTTCTAAAACCCTCCGATGGGCCTCCAGCATGAAGGCTGTTCACTTTTGAGGCCAGCTGGTAATCCAAAAGGAAAACTTTGAACAGTTCGTTTGTCTCCATGGCCCCCAGACTTCAGGGAGGTGCGCTTTCGCGGCTGGACTGCCGCCATAATTTTTCAAACCAAAGCATCCTCGAATGAAAGTGCACTCAAAACCAGCTCATTTTCACCGGCAGAACAGCATTTATTCATGCAGAGTAAGTTTCTTCGCCTTACGCGTTTCGGGGCTTCAATCCCCTTGATCACAGGCATTAACAAGTAATGGGATGGTATTTCATTTAAGAAGGCACTTGGCAGCATGTGACTCTTTTAAGCCCTCCAATTGGGCAACAGGTGAGTACAACATAGTGTTGCATGCTGGAGAAGGAAGTCCGTAATTATTTTCTATTTTAGTAATTTTTCAATGCCTTCCTGCACAATTATTTCCTTAGTAGGCTCCGTCCCATTACCTCATTTCGTCGATTTTCTAAAACCCTCCGATGGGCCTCCAGCATGAAGGCTGTTCACTTTTGAGGCCAGCTGGTAATCCAAAAGGAAAACTTTGAACAGTTCGTTTGTCTCCATGGCCCCCAGACTTCAGGGGAGGTGCGCTCGCGGCTGGACTGCCGCCATAATTTTTCAAACCAAAGCATCCTCGAATGAAAGTGCACTCAAAACCAGCTCATTTTCACCGGCAGAACAGCATTTATTCATGCAGAGTAAGTTTCTTCGCCTTACGCGTTTCGGGGCTTCAATCCCTTGATCACAGGCATTAACAAGTAATGGGATGGTATTTCATTTAAGAAGGCACTTGGCAGCATGTGACTCTTTTAAGCCCTCCAATTGGGCAACAGGTGAGTACAACATAGTGTTGCATGCTGGAGAAGGAAGTCCGTAATTATTTTCTATTTTAGTAATTTTTCAATGCCTTCCTGCACAATTATTTCCTTAGTAGGCTCCGTCCCATTACCTCATTTCGTCGATTTTCTAAAACCCTCCGATGGGCCTCCAGCATGAAGGCTGTTCACTTTTGAGGCCAGCTGGTAATCCAAAAGGAAAACTTTGAACAGTTCGTTTGTCTCCATGGCCCCCAGACTTCAGGGAGGTGCGCTTTCGCGGCTGGACTGCCGCCATAATTTTTCAAACCAAAGCATCCTCGAATGAAAGTGCACTCAAAACCAGCTCATTTTCACCGGCAGAACAGCATTTATTCATGCAGAGTAAGTTTCTTCGCCTTACGCGTTTCGGGGCTTCAATCCCCTTGATCACAGGCATTAACAAGTAATGGGATGGTATTTCATTTAAGAAGGCACTTGGCAGCATGTGACTCTTTTAAGCCCTCCAATTGGGCAACAGGTGAGTACAACATAGTGTTGCATGCTGGAGAAGGAAGTCCGTAATTATTTTCTATTTTAGTAATTTTTCAATGCCTTCCTGCACAATTATTTCCTTAGTAGGCTCCGTCCCATTACCTCATTTCGTCGATTTTCTAAAACCCTCCGATGGGCCTCCAGCATGAAGGCTGTTCACTTTTGAGGCCAGCTGGTAATCCAAAAGGAAAACTTTGAACAGTTCGTTTGTCTCCATGGCCCCCAGACTTCAGGGAGGTGCGCTTTCGCGGCTGGACTGCCGCCATAATTTTCAAACCAAAGCATCCTCGAATGAAAGTGCACTCAAAACCAGCTCATTTTCACCGGCAGAACAGCATTTATTCATGCAGAGTAAGTTTCTTCGCCTTACGCGTTTCGGGGCTTCAATCCCTTGATCACAGGCATTAACAAGTAATGGGATGGTATTTCATTTAAGAAGGCACTTGGCAGCATGTGACTCTTTTAAGCCCTCCAATTGGGCAACAGGTGAGTACAACATAGTGTTGCATGCTGGAGAAGGAAGTCCGTAATTATTTTCTATTTTAGTAATTTTTCAATGCCTTCCTGCACAATTATTTCCTTAGTAGGCTCCGTCCCATTACCTCATTTCGTCGATTTTCTAAAACCCTCCGATGGGCCTCCAGCATGAAGGCTGTTCACTTTTGAGGCCAGCTGGTAATCCAAAAGGAAAACTTTGAACAGTTCGTTTGTCTCCATGGCCCCCAGACTTCAGGGAGGTGCGCTTTCGCGGCTGGACTGCCGCCATAATTTTTCAAACCAAAGCATCCTCGAATGAAAGTGCACTCAAAACCAGCTCATTTTCACCGGCAGAACAGCATTTATTCATGCAGAGTAAGTTTCTTCGCCTTACGCGTTTCGGGGCTTCAATCCCCTTGATCACAGGCATTAACAAGTAATGGGATGGTATTTCATTTAAGAAGGCACTTGGCAGCATGTGACTCTTTTAAGCCCTCCAATTGGGCAACAGGTGAGTACAACATAGTGTTGCATGCTGGAGAAGGAAGTCCGTAATTATTTTCTATTTTAGTAATTTTTCAATGCCTTCCTGCACAATTATTTCCTTAGTAGGCTCCGTCCCATTACCTCATTTCGTCGATTTTCTAAAACCCTCCGATGGGCCTCCAGCATGAAGGCTGTTCACTTTTGAGGCCAGCTGGTAATCCAAAGGAAAACTTTGAACAGTTCGTTTGTCTCCATGGCCCCCAGACTTCAGGGAGGTGCGCTTTCGCGGCTGGACTGCCGCCATAATTTTTCAAACCAAAGCATCCTCGAATGAAAGTGCACTCAAAACCAGCTCATTTTCACCGGCAGAACAGCATTTATTCATGCAGAGTAAGTTTCTTCGCCTTACGCGTTTCGGGGCTTCAATCCCCTTGATCACAGGCATTAACAAGTAATGGGATGGTATTTCATTTAAGAAGGCACTTGGCAGCATGTGACTCTTTTAAGCCCTCCAATTGGGCAACAGGTGAGTACAACATAGTGTTGCATGCTGGAGAAGGAAGTCCGTAATTATTTTCTATTTTAGTAATTTTTCAATGCCTTCCTGCACAATTATTTCCTTAGTAGGCTCCGTCCCATTACCTCATTTCGTCGATTTTCTAAAACCCTCCGATGGGCCTCCAGCATGAAGGCTGTTCACTTTTGAGGCCAGCTGGTAATCCAAAAGGAAAACTTTGAACAGTTCGTTTGTCTCCATGGCCCCCAGACTTCAGGGAGGTGCGCTTTCGCGGCTGGACTGCCGCCATAATTTTTCAAACCAAAGCATCCTCGAATGAAAGTGCACTCAAAACCAGCTCATTTTCACCGGCAGAACAGCATTTATTCATGCAGAGTAAGTTTCTTCGCCTTACGCGTTTCGGGGCTTCAATCCCCTTGATCACAGGCATTAACAAGTAATGGGATGGTATTTCATTTAAGAAGGCACTTGGCAGCATGTGACTCTTTTAAGCCCTCCAATTGGGCAACAGGTGAGTACAACATAGTGTTGCATGCTGGAGAAGGAAGTCCGTAATTATTTTCTATTTTAGTAATTTTTCAATGCCTTCCTGCACAATTATTTCCTTAGTAGGCTCCGTCCCATTACCTCATTTCGTCGATTTTCTAAAACCCTCCGATGGGCCTCCAGCATGAAGGCTGTTCACTTTTGAGGCCAGCTGGTAATCCAAAAGGAAAACTTTGAACAGTTTGTTTGTCTCCATGGCCCCCAGACTTCAGGGGAGGTGCGCTTTCGCGGCTGGACTGCCGCCATAATTTTTCAAACCAAAGCATCCTCGAATGAAAGTGCACTCAAAACCAGCTCATTTTCACCGGCAGAACAGCATTTATTCATGCAGAGTAAGTTTCTTCGCCTTACGCGTTTCGGGGCTTCAATCCCCTTGATCACAGGCATTAACAAGTAATGGGATGGTATTTCATTTAAGAAGGCACTTGGCAGCATGTGACTCTTTTAAGCCCTCCAATTGGGCAACAGGTGAGTACAACATAGTGTTGCATGCTGTTCTGCCGGTGAAAATGAGCTGGTTTTGAGTGCACTTTCATTCGAGGATGCTTTGGTTTGAAAAATTATGGCGGCAGTCCAGCCGCGAAAGCGCACCTCCCCTGAAGTCTGGGGGCCATGGAGACAAACGAACTGTTCAAAGTTTTCCTTTTGGATTACCAGCTGGCCACAAAAGTGAACAGCCTTCATGCTGGAGGCCCATCGGAGGGTTTTAGAAAATCGACGAAATGAGGTAATGGGACGGAGCCTACTAAGGAAATAATTGTGCAGGAAGGCATTGAAAAATTACTAAAATAGAAAATAATTACGGACTTCCTTCTCCAGCATGCAACACTATGTTGTACTCACCTGTTGCCCAATTGGAGGGCTTAAAAGAGTCACATGCTGCCAAGTGCCTTCTTAAATGAAATACCATCCCATTACTTGTTAATGCCTGTGATCAAGGGGATTGAAGCCCCGAAACGCGTAAGGCGAAGAAACTTACTCTGCATGAATAAATGCTGTTCTGCCGGTGAAAATGAGCTGGTTTTGAGTGCACTTTCATTCGAGGATGCTTTGGTTTGAAAATTATGGCGGCAGTCCAGCCGCGAAAGCGCACCTCCCCTGAAGTCTGGGGGCCATGGAGACAAACGAACTGTTCAAAGTTTTCCTTTTGGATTACCAGCTGGCCTCAAAAGTGAACAGCCTTCATGCTGGAGGCCCATCGGAGGGTTTTAGAAAATCGACGAAATGAGGTAATGGGACGGAGCCTACTAAGGAAATAATTGTGCAGGAAGGCATTGAAAAATTACTAAAATAGAAAATAATTACGGACTTCCTTCTCCAGCATGCAACACTATGTTGTACTCACCTGTTGCCCAATTGGAGGGCTTAAAAGAGTCACATGCTGCCAAGTGCCTTCTTAAATGAAATACCATCCCATTACTTGTTAATGCCTGTGATCAAGGGGATTGAAGCCCCGAAACGCGTAAGGCGAAGAAACTTACTCTGCATGAATAAATGCTGTTCTGCCGGTGAAAATGAGCTGGTTTTGAGTGCACTTTCATTCGAGGATGCTTTGGTTTGAAAAATTATGGCGGCAGTCCAGCCGCGAAAGCGCACCTCCCCTGAAGTCTGGGGGCCATGGAGACAAACGAACTGTTCAAAGTTTTCCTTTTGGATTACCAGCTGGCCTCAAAAGTGAACAGCCTTCATGCTGGAGGCCCATCGGAGGGTTTTAGAAAATCGACGAAATGAGGTAATGGGACGGAGCCTACTAAGGAAATAATTGTGCAGGAAGGCATTGAAAAATTACTAAAATAGAAAATAATTACGGACTTCCTTCTCCAGCATGCAACACTATGTTGTACTCACCTGTTGCCCAATTGGAGGGCTTAAAAGAGTCACATGCTACCAAGTGCCTTCTTAAATGAAATACCATCCCATTACTTGTTAATGCCTGTGATCAAGGGGATTGAAGCCCCGAAACGCGTAAGGCGAAGAAACTTACTCTGCATGAATAAATGCTGTTCTGCCGGTGAAAATGAGCTGGTTTTGAGTGCACTTTCATTCGAGGATGCTTTGGTTTGAAAAATTATGGCGGCAGTCCAGCCGCGAAAGCGCACCTCCCTGAAGTCTGGGGGCCATGGAGACAAACGAACTGTTCAAAGTTTTCCTTTTGGATTACCAGCTGGCCTCAAAAGTGAACAGCCTTCATGCTGGAGGCCCATCGGAGGGTTTTAGAAAATCGACGAAATGAGGTAATGGGACGGAGCCTACTAAGGAAATAATTGTGCAGGAAGGCATTGAAAAATTACTAAAATAGAAAATAATTACGGACTTCCTTCTCCAGCATGCAACACTATGTTGTACTCACCTGTTGCCCAATTGGAGGGCTTAAAAGAGTCACATGCTGCCAAGTGCCTTCTTAAATGAAATACCATCCCATTACTTGTTAATGCCTGTGATCAAGGGGATTGAAGCCCCGAAACGCGTAAGGCGAAGAAACTTACTCTGCATGAATAAATGCTGTTCTGCCGGTGAAAATGAGCTGGTTTTGAGTGCACTTTCATTCGAGGATGCTTTGGTTTGAAAAATTATGGCGGCAGTCCAGCCGCGAAAGCGCACCTCCCTGAAGTCTGGGGGCCATGGAGACAAACGAACTGTTCAAAGTTTTCCTTTTGGATTACCAGCTGGCCTCAAAAGTGAACAGCCTTCATGCTGGAGGCCCATCGGAGGGTTTTAGAAAATCGACGAAATGAGGTAATGGGACGGAGCCTACTAAGGAAATAATTGTGCAGGAAGGCATTGAAAAATTACTAAAATAGAAAATAATTACGGACTTCCTTCTCCAGCATGCAACACTATGTTGTACTCACCTGTTGCCCAATTGGAGGGCTTAAAAGAGTCACATGCTGCCAAGTGCCTTCTTAAATGAAATACCATCCCATTACTTGTTAATGCCTGTGATCAAGGGGATTGAAGCCCCGAAACGCGTAAGGCGAAGAAACTTACTCTGCATGAATAAATGCTGTTCTGCCGGTGAAAATGAGCTGGTTTTGAGTGCACTTTCATTCGAGGATGCTTTGGTTTGAAAAATTATGGCGGCAGTCCAGCCGCGAAAGCGCACCTCCCTGAAGTCTGGGGGCCATGGAGACAAACGAACTGTTCAAAGTTTTCCTTTTGGATTACCAGCTGGCCTCAAAAGTGAACAGCCTTCATGCTGGAGGCCCATCGGAGGGTTTTAGAAAATCGACGAAATGAGGTAATGGGACGGAGCCTACTAAGGAAATAATTGTGCAGGAAGGCATTGAAAAATTACTAAAATAGAAAATAATTACGGACTTCCTTCTCCAGCATGCAACACTATGTTGTACTCACCTGTTGCCCAATTGGAGGGCTTAAAAGAGTCACATGCTGCCAAGTGCCTTCTTAAATGAAATACCATCCCATTACTTGTTAATGCCTGTGATCAAGGGGATTGAAGCCCCGAAACGCGTAAGGCGAAGAAACTTACTCTGCATGAATAAATGCTGTTCTGCCGGTGAAAATGAGCTGGTTTTGAGTGCACTTTCATTCGAGGATGCTTTGGTTTGAAAAATTATGGCGGCAGTCCAGCCGCGAAAGCGCACCTCCCCTGAAGTCTGGGGGCCATGGAGACAAACGAACTGTTCAAAGTTTTCCTTTTGGATTACCAGCTGGCCTCAAAAGTGAACAGCCTTCATGCTGGAGGCCCATCGGAGGGTTTTAGAAAATCGACGAAATGAGGTAATGGGACGGAGCCTACTAAGGAAATAATTGTGCAGGAAGGCATTGAAAAATTACTAAAATAGAAAATAATTACGGACTTCCTTCTCCAGCATGCAACACTATGTTGTACTCACCTGTTGCCCAATTGGAGGGCTTAAAAGAGTCACATGCTGCCAAGTGCCTTCTTAAATGAAATACCATCCCATTACTTGTTAATGCCTGTGATCAAGGGGATTGAAGCCCCGAAACGCGTAAGGCGAAGAAACTTACTCTGCATGAATAAATGCTGTTCTGCCGGTGAAAATGAGCTGGTTTTGAGTGCACTTTCATTCGAGGATGCTTTGGTTTGAAAAATTATGGCGGCAGTCCAGCCGCGAAAGCGCACCTCCCCTGAAGTCTGGGGGCCATGGAGACAAACGAACTGTTCAAAGTTTTCCTTTTGGATTACCAGCTGGCCTCAAAAGTGAACAGCCTTCATGCTGGAGGCCCATCGGAGGGTTTTAGAAAATCGACGAAATGAGGTAATGGGACGGAGCCTACTAAGGAAATAATTGTGCAGGAAGGCATTGAAAAATTACTAAAATAGAAAATAATTACGGACTTCCTTCTCCAGCATGCAACACTATGTTGTACTCACCTGTTGCCCAATTGGAGGGCTTAAAAGAGTCACATGCTGCCAAGTGCCTTCTTAAATGAAATACCATCCCATTACTTGTTAATGCCTGTGATCAAGGGGATTGAAGCCCCGAAACGCGTAAGGCGAAGAAACTTACTCTGCATGAATAAATGCTGTTCTGCCGGTGAAAATGAGCTGGTTTTGAGTGCACTTTCATTCGAGGATGCTTTGGTTTGAAAAATTATGGCGGCAGTCCAGCCGCGAAAGCGCACCTCCCCTGAAGTCTGGGGGCCATGGAGACAAACGAACTGTTCAAAGTTTTCCTTTTGGATTACCAGCTGGCCTCAAAAGTGAACAGCCTTCATGCTGGAGGCCCATCGGAGGGTTTTAGAAAATCGACGAAATGAGGTAATGGGACGGAGCCTACTAAGGAAATAATTGTGCAGGAAGGCATTGAAAAATTACTAAAATAGAAAATAATTACGGACTTCCTTCTCCAGCATGCAACACTATGTTGTACTCACCTGTTGCCCAATTGGAGGGCTTAAAAGAGTCACATGCTGCCAAGTGCCTTCTTAAATGAAATACCATCCCATTACTTGTTAATGCCTGTGATCAAGGGGATTGAAGCCCCGAAACGCGTAAGGCGAAGAAACTTACTCTGCATGAATAAATGCTGTTCTGCCGGTGAAAATGAGCTGGTTTTGAGTGCACTTTCATTCGAGGATGCTTTGGTTTGAAAAATTATGGCGGCAGTCCAGCCGCGAAAGCGCACTCTCCTGAAGTCTGGGGGCCATGGAGACAAACGAACTGTTCAAAGTTTTCCTTTTGGATTACCAGCTGGCCTCAAAAGTGAACAGCCTTCATGCTGGAGGCCCATCGGAGGGTTTTAGAAAATCGACGAAATGAGGTAATGGGACGGAGCCTACTAAGGAAATAATTGTGCAGGAAGGCATTGAAAAATTACTAAAATAGAAAATAATTACGGACTTCCTTCTCCAGCATGCAACACTATGTTGTACTCACCTGTTGCCCAATTGGAGGGCTTAAAAGAGTCACATGCTGCCAAGTGCCTTCTTAAATGAAATACCATCCCATTACTTGTTAATGCCTGTGATCAAGGGGATTGAAGCCCCGAAACGCGTAAGGCGAAGAAACTTACTCTGCATGAATAAATGCTGTTCTGCCGGTGAAAATGAGCTGGTTTTGAGTGCACTTTCATTCGAGGATGCTTTGGTTTGAAAAATATATATATATATATATATATATATATATATATATATATATATATATATATATATTACCTACTGGCGGTTGCAAGTAGGTAGTTATAGTTAGGACCTAGTTTCCATAGGAAAAGCGTTTTTTGTTTTTCCAATAACTTTGGCGCCGGATGACGAATCATCGCGAAATTTTCAAAACTAGTGGGGCGCTCCGGTCAGCTCCTGTCTTGAAAGTTTCGGGGTAATTCGGCAAGCGGGGGCTGAGAAAAAGGGGGTCCCAAAACGTGTTTTCTCCATGTTAATTCCCATAGGAAACTTTAGACACGGCTACAGCCCGTCTTCTGTGACGTAATATGTGACGTCATCAGCAGTGCATTGCGGGGCGCGAGTTATAGTTAGCTGTAATAACTATAACGGGGGAATTTCTATGGTTTTGTACGAGTGAAATGTCCAACTAACTATAACTTTCCCTAAAACCTATGGTTTTTTCAGTGAATTTCTAAGGTTTTTTAAATGCTAATTTCTAACTATAATGTGCCTGAAACCTATGGTTTTTTCAGTGACATATATATATATATATATATATATATATATATATATATATATATATATATATATTACCTACTGGCGGTCGCCAGTAGGTAGTTATAGTTGGGACCTAGTGTCCATAGGAAAAGCATTTTTTCTTTTCCCAATAACTTTGGCGCCGGTTGATCAATCTTCATGAATTTTTCAAAACTAGTGGGGCACTCCGGTCAGCTCCTGTCTTGAAAGTTTCGGGGTGATTTGTCAAGCGGGGGCCGAGAAAAAAGGGGGTCCCAAAACGCATTTTCCCCATGTTAATTTCCATAGGAAACTTTAGACAAAGCTACAGCCTGAACTGCTGAACGGAATTACACCAAATTTGGCAAAAAGGTAGGTCTTGTTTCAGAAAGAGCCCTTTTTTTAAATGGTGTAAATACGTTCAGTAGTTCCTGAGAAATTAAAAAAAAGAAAACTTTCGATATCTGGGCGAAGCCTAACCACACATCTCATCCTGAGATCTGATTGGCTTCCAACACTCAAAACCAGGAAGTGTTGGCAGCCATCTTGTGCCTCGGTAACCGAGTCACAAGAAAAAGGGGGAAAAAAGTGGAAAATGAAGAAAAGGGGGCAGGGTAGAAACACCCTGACCCCCTAGGCCTGCTCAGGGGTCTTAGAAGGACCCCCAGTCCCAAAAAAGCCTTTAAAAAAAAAAAAAATCGGCAGAATTTGCATGTGCGCGCGCATTCCCGCCACGTTGCTGAGAATAAACACCCATCAGTAGGATAAATTAACAAGAAAACGTGTTGTGGTAAATGCAGCCGTCATCACTTTATTGCCATTTAGACAAAACTCGCTTGCCTGATTTGTGCATCAGTAGTCAGGGTAGAACCACGTCTTTTGAGCTCAAGAGTGAGTGTAAAGATTCGAACCCCAAGCATTGTTCGCCCTCTGTGCTCCCTCCTTGCCCGTGAGGTGCTGGTCATCGGCCAACCAAGGTGTGACGAGCGAGTGACATTACACGGTCTGCTGATGCAGATGGTCTGTACATTTATACGCTATCCTCTCAGTGCCATGGGCCGATCTAATTGGCCTCATGCTGAAACTGAAAGTGCTCCGGCAGATTAGATCGGCCCTCAACACTGCCCTCTGGTGGCCAAAGGGTTTTCTTGTCTGTGTCACGCATATATTGCAATTTTCTCCATATAACACCTCCTAACACCTTCACTGACCCTCTTCCTCAAATATTTCAAGCTAAGTTTAGAATAAAACAATTGTGCATTTAAAAAGATTTTGCTTTTAAAATGTAGGCAGCACGTTTTTATTAGTGTGCGTACCAGACATATTCGCGCTGATGTTCAATAAGACTGCCGGGTGGAGTGAAAAGAACAGCCAGTAAACTTGTGTGAGATCGGGAGAAGGGTAGAAGCTGTTTTGCAAAGGGCGGCTATCTCGGTTGTGGCTGTGTTTGCACAACAAAGCTGGTTCTGTGCAGAGTTACACTATTCCCCAATCCTTTCCTGAGATGGCCACTGCCATTCACTGGCGAAGTATGACAAATCTGGGCGGCAGTCTACTCAGGTCTGGCAAGCTCGATTTTGGCTCTGAGCTCTGAACTCTGAGCTGTAAACGTGTAAGTTGTCAATCAGACTGCGTGTAATTGCACATTAAATTCTTGCATTGAATTTGTGAAATGTGTGAAAATAAGTAATGAGGCTGTGCAGCTATTCTGTTTGTTCTACATTTTGTTATGCACGCGCCGCTGAGCAGCATGCTTGCAGTAGTAGTGCACCAGCCCGGGGAGATCAAGGATCTCTCACGTACCTATAAAGGCTTTCCTGTATAAACGTAAGTGGTGTTTTTATTTTATTTATTTGGGAAAACCATGGGAAATTAGTTTTTATTATAGCATCAGCACCAGGCGAAAGTATCTAAGATGCATTTATTTACAGCCTGTAAAGTTCCCATCTGGCACCTGCTCAGTGTCTTATTTTTTCAGCACGATAACTCTGCACTAGCTTCAGACAGTACTCTTGAAATCTGCATATTGCTACTTTTCAAAGTTCCAGAGCATGGAGAGGCTTGCGTAGATATAGGGCGTGGCTTCACTATCTTGCCCAGCAGCAGGCCTTGTTCCGGAAGGGAATGACAGCCAGTGTTCAGGGCTGAGGAACGCTCCGTGAAGGATTATATTTTCTCTCCAATTAGGCCTGTATTGATCGACCCACATCCTGAAATATTTATCCTGCAGCAGGCACTTTCTCTGCAATCATGCTGGGGCGACAGCGCTCTGCTTCTTGGACTCCTGTTGTGCGACACTGCCGTTTCAGGTATTGACACTAAACCCTCTCTCAGACTCCCCTAGCAATGACCGCTCTCTTACTATAGTATCTGTAGATAGTCAGAGTTTGCATAGCAGCATGTACTTGTAGTCACTTTTGAATTATAATTTGCTGACTACTGCACTGTACTATAGTCCAAAGAAAAAACGTCTAATAGATGACCTACATGTGCATGAACTTGGGAACATGTTTAGTGCAGGCTGTGTGGAAACTGAACACGTCAAAGTTAAGGTGATTGGCATATGAGAGAGTGAGGCTATGTCCAAGTTAACAGCTTTCCTCCAAGCCTCTCGCATTCGTTGGCTGTATAAGCTATGTTTTTTTCCAACATTTACCCATCTCTGGCCTGTGATGATGTGTGCATGCATTTTCTGTACTAGATGCTCAGGTAGATCTCTGAATGCCTGACAGCCATATCTTTGCTTGTAAAAACGATGTGTTTTTCTAGCAGAGAAATGCTTATTGCAAACATGCAGCACTGAACATTTCTGAATGTAAATGTAATTAGAACAATGCATATCCCAGAACATTTCGTGGGGAACTGAGGAACTGACTCAGGCCTCCATATAAGAATACTGATTTTCTGTGTGGCGTAACTGGACAAGGAATCTAAAAAGGTGACAAACACCCGTTACGTTTCTCTGGATATCTCTTCTGTACTTAATTTACAAAAGAGGCAGCAGGCAAATTGTTTAACTACTTGATTTTTTTTAAATGTGCATTATTGTTTGTAAGTGAAGAAAATGGAGGGTGTTATCAGTTCTGCTTCCAGCAAGCTGCACCTTTCCAATCTTTTGCTCAGAAAGCAATACTCTGGGGGCACAGGCTGCTGTAGAGAGTAAACACTCTTCAGATCTGATTTCCAGTTGTAAGCTCCTTCTTCTCCTTGGGCGCCCTCTTCTGGCACTTGGTGTGCCTGTGGTGTCAATTGCGGCTGTGTCTGTACACCAGGAGAAGCAAGTGATGTGATCTCTTCTCCAGCGGTGGCGTTTGGTCAGCCACGTGTGGTGCGCGCTCTGCACCAGTCTTTGCTTGTGCTGTCGGTGGGGACAGTTCCCTTGAGACATTGCTGTTCTGGCTGGTCGTCCACTCTTGCTAGTGGGGGCTTGTGTCGCAGTGTCTTTGCTTGAGGTAGAGTCAAACAGCCACCGGTGGTGCGCGCTTGGCACCAGTTGCCTTTACGGCTCAAGGTGTGGCAGCTACATGGAGACTTTGCTGTCTTTGAAGGTGCCCTTGCTGCTCTCACTTGCAGGGTGCAGAGGGCCACTCTCTGAGCATTCCTCTCTGACGGCACGTCTTGCTGTGCCTGGTGCAGTCAGTCTCAGCAACTGGGTGTGAGCAGGCTGTCTTCCTTGTGATGGCGGTGCGCAATCTGGGATCTGTTGGCTGCTGTTGCCGGTTGGTTAGCAGGACGCTGTGCTGTGGTGCTGCTTGTCCATAGGGTGCAGTGCAGCTACGCTTGTCACTGGTCTGCTGACGTCGGTCACGGTGGGCAGTCAGTGTGCTGGACCGCTCTTTGGATGCGCCGATGCAGATCCTCCTGCTAGGATCGCTTTGCAATCTCCTCTTGCTGATCCTGCCACTTCCGGCAGGGTAGTGGGGTGTCAGGGCCTCTCCTCCGGTCTATGGGGCTGCTTGGGCTTGGATCTCCCTGCCATGATGAAGTTACCGTCCTGTTGGTTTCGCACTGCCGGCTGTTTCTTCCTCATGTGCCTGGTTGGTGCCGCTGCAGTACCACTCGTGGTCGCTAGGTGGCAGTGCAGTGCTTCAGTCTCGGAGCCCGGCAGTTCTTTCTGGCACTGCAGGCTTCTCCTCTTCACTGGCTGCGGTGGCCTCTGGCGATGCTCTACCGCTCTGCTGGCGCCGAAAGAGAGTTAAAGCACCGGATATCCCCCTCCTCCTACCGCCGGCTAGTGCGTGTGCCAGTTCTGTTCAGTTTAAGGGGCAGTGGGCGCTGTGGCCACCAGGTGGTGCTGCAGCCACTTCTCCGCCTTAGGCCTTGGCGGCAGGAAGAAAACCCTCGATGTGGCCTGGAGGTTGGACGGGGTAGAGAGACTCACCGGCATGTAGGGAGTGCCGCCGTCTGCTTTGCTTGTGCCTGTCAGCAGGATGGCTTGCTTGTATTCAGAGTTGTCTTTGCTGCAGCGCTTCATCTGCACTTTCTCTCGCGGGGCTGCCGCAGGAGGTGTCAGCCTGGCTACTGTAGGGCATGCCCTCCTTGTTGGCGGAAGAGTGTAATTACCCGGGAGCCGGCCGACCTGTCTCGTGGACCAACTGGGTGATGAGAGGGCAGGGGATGCAAGGCGGGCCGTACGCCGGGTTATTCTTCTCTCTCCTGGGGCCCGTCAGCATAGCAGCTGCTGATGCTTGCAGGTCTCGCTCTGCCTGTGTTGGCGCTTGAATGTCCAGCGAGGCCTTGTCTCGGTCTGCGCGACTCTGGCAATCTCTGCTGGCCTCGATGCCACGCACTGCAGACAGCACAGCGGCGCTTCACTCATACGGCAGGCAGGGTGTCCTTTCCCTCAGTGTCGCATGGGGACTGGGGCTGCAGGTACTGGCTCGCAGACGTGGGTGCTGTGGGGCATGCCGCCTGGTCGTGGTTCTAGCCCTGGAATTGAGCTACGAGGGGAGACTTGCGGGCTGCACCGTGCATTGCATGCTTACTTGCAGCAGGGGCGTGACTCCCCCACGGACTTCATCATCGGGGCTGAGGTACGCTTTCCTCCCTTCGGTCACTTCTGCTGATGTGGCAGTCTCACCACCCCTTGTAGGCTTTGGTGGAGGGCGTCTTCTCCATGCAGAGCAGGTCTGCAGTGTAGCGGTGTCGCAAGATCGGTGTAGGCTGCGACCCGTCACCTCGGCACTGCCCGTGGTTGCTGGCAGTGGTGTGGGGGCAGGCTAGAAGCGGGCTATTCCTTCCTCACTGAGCAATGGCTGAGTAGCAGCCGGCTTGGTACACACGGGGCAGACCCCTCGTCGCCAATGTGGTGTTGGGCCTCAGGCCCACATTACAGAAATGATGGACACAGACACTAGGTGAATGTAGAGTAGTAACTGGCCACGAGCACGTGCACCCGGGCCCTTTTATTGGCCGGGCCACGTCACTCGTGACACCCGTGATGGATGGGTGTGGGGTGCAAGTGTGTCCAGCCCTCGAGGGAGTGGCTGGGAGTACAGCTTCCTGCCGAACACTAGAACGTGTCCTGCAGGACACTACAAGCAGGTCAAGCATGGGTGGAGGCAGACTGACCCATTGGATTTCAGGGGTGTACACTTTTTTAGGGCTTTGTTGCAGTCAGAACTCTTATGTGGCCTCCGAAGGGGGAAGGACTGCTCCAGCTTACATAAGTGGTGTATCTTTTGCCCCCCAAATTATTCCTGATGACCAGGTTGGCTGGAGGGTGGGCAGAGATTTACTTTTGAAATAAAAGAGATGTGTGTCCCACCTTTCAGACTCAGACATTTGTTACTGTATTTCCAGTGCCTCGGAAAAACAGGCCTCTTGCCTTGTGATGGTGAATGAACGTTTGCAGACATGTCTTATCATCTCCCTATACTGTGTCACTCAATATTTCCATAGTGGTGATATTTTAGACGCAATATTCATGTCACACAATATTTTTGAATTAATAGTTTCTTTATTGACCGCAGGTTGCCATCAAATGTATTTAAGCCCTGTTTATTAGTGGTGGAGCAAGCTGGATTAGGCCCTAACACAAGCAAAGAAACTGGGTTTCCCATCACCTGGTTTGATAGTAAGAAAGAAAACTGCTAACTGTGGCAAAATAGGCTCCTCACACCTCTGTACCATTGATAACTAGACCCCTGCTGATTGCAACTGCCATGGAGTGCTGAGTGCTAATCATCACACCCTATAAAATTCTGGGTTTGGAATCTATCACGTGCAATCATTTTAAGTCGTATGATCTGACCCACGCCAAACCGGCGATATACAATTTTAAAGATTTAAGTGAAAATAGCGCCAAAAAGCACCATTTGCCAATTGTGGATAGCTGGTCACGCTAGACCAGGACAAAGTCACAAGTTCAGGCCGACCGCAATGTCGCGCGGTTCAGCTATAGGAGCCAAGTTAGGCTGGCTGAACAAGAGTACCTTGTATCCTGGTTGTGAAGGGTTGTGGAGCCCCGTGTTGACGATGCGTCATGCAGCCGAGGCGATAGAGGTCCAAGCTGGAGTTGCGTCACGTAGCTTCGGTTCCGAAGACCTGCAAAGCTGTGATGAAAGGTCCTGCGTCATCGTGTCGGAGGTTATTGATGAGGGGGCTATCGAGGCGAAGTCTGATGCTGAGGATGCGTCGCATACCAGCTGGTTCTGAAGAAGCTGCAGGGCTTGTGACGCCGGTTCCTGCATTGTCGTCTAGGTTTCCGTGGACGAGAGACTTGTGATGCGAGGGCCTGCATGGTGGATGGATCGTACAGTGTCTGATTCCGATGTGACCGCGAGCTGCGAAGGAAATGGGAAGTCCTTGTGCCATTTCTCATATTACAGGTAAATTTATAGATCTTTTGCGTAAATGTAATTAGCAATAATAGTCGACTCACACCCGGTGAAGTTTTACCTTTAGGGTTTTTTTAAATTTCTTTTCAATTCAAAATTATGGAATTGAACTTTGACCACTCAGTTTTTGTTCCAGTGCTCATGTGCTTCAAATCTGTGTTTAGTTCTTATCTTGTGCTTGGGGCATTTATTTCAAAATATCTAAGGTTCTGTGTAATGCTCAGACACGGATTCCAAAGTGTGAATGCTGTGTAACAAAGCCTTGTATTTTTTAAGCGTACTGAAGTGCAGAAGATTGTTTTCTCTTTTTGATGCCAGCTTTCGGCCTCTGAATATTTCTCTTCAATGTTGCTTAATTTTCTGGCTGTTAGCAAGTGGAAAGCAATGCAAACCATTAAAGGATTCCAATATGCATTATCACAAGTGGGAAACAGTTATGTAGTAGTGTTTTTCCCAGTATATTTTGTAAAATGGCAGCAGTTGTAACTTCTTTTGATTAGGTGCATTTCTACAATTTTGCAATTTATAAGTACATAACTGTTTCTGGTATTTTGCAATATCAGAGTCAGTTAGAATACTCTGCAAAAGTTCACACACTTACGACCTTATTGGCATATGTCTGCTGATTAGTTCTTCCTGAACGCTTGCATTTGTCAATTGGTAGGAGTGACGGGTAGTATTGCAATTTCTGTTGTTCAAGATGAGGAGTTCTTGCCACGGTTGATCCTATAGCCTTTCCATAATTAAGTCAAAAAGGCTCAAAACAGTATGTGCAGAGTTCTCATAATGCATTGCGCCCTGTTTCTAATACTCTTGCTTGGGGCCTGGCTCATCAATATGTGTCTGTGGACACTGGTGTTTGACTGTAAGCATAGGTATTATATACACAATGAAAAGTTGTTGTATCCAAAATCACGCTTTATGTCAATTACAGATCATTCCAAGCTGATTCTGCTTCACTTTGCCTATTTTAGCATATAATGCTTTGTTTATTTTCATAGGATGAGCTCTACCACCATGCATTTAACTCAAGTATGTTCTGTGTTAGTAAATATACACGGTGAATGTGTTTGGGAATGTGGAAAGGTGCATGTTGTATAGGTGCCTTTTGTGGGTATGTGATATTGTGCATGGGTGGCTGACTGCCTGAAAGGGTGTCTGAAGCCCTGCAAGATTGTGCCGGGAAACCCTTCTGGGTAGCTGAGTGCAATACAAGTGGCTAATAATTAACCCTGGGCGTAGTTCGCGAAGTAGCGCTTCGCGAAGCTACGCAAAGTGAAGTTCGCACTACGCGAGCTTCGCGTAGCACTACGCGAACTGCGTAGTGCGTGTTCGCAATGATTACACAGTGCCGGATGCTTGTCCGCACTGTGCAATCATTGAAAACGGCATCTTGCACAGTGCGAGCTGTCTCTTACTGCCGCTCGAGTAGATTTTTACTCGAGCGGCAGCTTCTCAACGCGGACTGGTAGTTTCTCATCGCGAGCGGTCGCGAGCATACGCGACCACTCGCAATGAGAAACCTGACCTCCCCGCGTTGAGAATCTCGCCGGGAGGTTTATTTTCCACGCTCGCGATCGGCAACTTGTGTTGCTGATCGCGAACGAGGAAAAGTCTCGCCGGGATGTCATTTTGCTTGCTCGCGGTCGCCAACTTGACGTTGAGGACCGCGAGCAAGCAAAAAATGACCGCTGCACTACGCTACGCTACGCTACGCGTGCTTGCACTGTGCTACGTGCAACTCGCGTTGTGCGAAGTAGCGCAAACTTCGCAAACTACGCGAGCGTAGCGTAGTTTTCCGCCCAGGCCTACTAATAATAATAATAAAGATTGCCCGTTGGCATGCGTGGGTGTTTGAAAGTCTGTGGGTGTTTTTTAGCTTGAATAAGGGTCAGATGTTTCTAGCTCAAATGTTTCAAAAGTTACAAAAAATGTGACAACACGTGTTGCCGTGAAGTGAAAGGCCCTTTGCAAAGCTGGACTGATCACCTTTCTGTTACACCTTGCTATGTTTGGATGTTAAACTGATATACTAATGGGGTGCAACGAATGCCCACATAGTGTTACCAAGTTAAAAAAAGATGAAAACATGAAGTAATACTATTACAAAATGTGCAGCATAATGCCGCATAATTTGCCTTTTCTTGCTGCAAATTTACTCGACCGTGCCACATAATTTACCCTTCCCTGTCGCATTATTCCAGTCGCCCTGGGTGTAGAATATGTGTTATACGCTCCATTTTATACCCCAAGCCTAGCTTTTTCTGGACGTTTACACAACTTTTGCTATTGTGGCCAAAGAACCTCTACTAGTTCAGAACAACTCTGAGGAAGATGGACCGTCATTGTGCATGCCTCAGTGCCACACTGAGCAAGGGTAAGGGCCTTGTACACAACAGTGCCACACTGAGTAGGGACAATGGCCTTGTACACACATCAGTGCCACACTGATCAGGGACAAGGGCCTTGTGCATCTATCAGTGTTAAACAGAGGAGGGAGCAGTGCCCTGTGTAAAGATCAGTGCCACACTGAGCAGGGACAAGGGCCTTGTGCACACATCAGTGCCACACTGAGGAGGGAGAGTGGTTCTGCGCACATGCCAGTGCCACACTGAGCAGGGAGAAGGGCCTTAGGTGCACTTCAGTGTCACATGGACGATAGAGAACGGCTCTATGAACGTTCGTAAACTAGGCAGTCATATACGCCTTAGCAATCTTAACAGGATGTTCATAGCTTCCTTTGAGAACCACATTGAGGGGCTTATTTATGAGCCCCTTGCGTCACTTTTGCGCCTCTTTTGCATCACTTTTTGTGACCCAGCGGTGGCGTAAATAATGTGCCACATTTTAGCCCACCCAGGATTCCTGGCGTATCTGTAAATCCTTACGACATGGAGTGCTGTACAGTAAATACGGCGCATCCATGGTTTCGCAAGGAGGGCACACTGAAAAGTGCTGCATCACTGGTTTCCCCAGCCATGCAACACTTTTCATAAATTGGGCCCTCAATTTATTAAAAAGGACTATGACTAAACAAGGAGTAGTAGCGAAAGGCGTCCAAGACAGAGCTATTACTAGTGTGTACTATAGCTTTGACCCCTTGAAAGCACGGGTCAAGCTCGCGCAGGTATATCAATCTGCATATGACGGGGAACGTGCACTGAAATTGTCTACTGAGAAATGCTCTGTCCACGGGTAGCCCTTAAAATGTATGGAGGAAGACAAGGGAAAATGTGGTGTCGAATTAGCCTTATGGAGGAGGCGCCTGTCCTCACACCACCCAGATAACTAATTGGTATCATTTTAAAGATAGACCTTGTCATGTGATTGCATGAGATTTTATGTGACATCTTTCCAAATAAATCAGTTTTGACAGACTGACTACTAGACCCTGTCCTGGTGGCCACAGGGCAGATAGGGGCTATTGGCTGTGGGGGTGAGTCCTGTAGCCATTTCTGTCCCGGGACCTATCTTACCATCGCTCTGAAGGTTGGGCCAAGTACAACCATTTTCGCGTTTCACTTGACTCTCAGTAATACTGAGGCGATCAGTCTCAGGCTTCTCAGGGAGGTAGTGTGGAGATATTCAGGCTCTGGAATCAATTCAGTCCCCTCCAGCAGAACAATAAGAACAATGTCCCGCCCAGTGCTTCTCTTTGTAGAAAAGACAAGTACTTCATTACAAAGAAAACATAGAATTCCACTATGCATTTGTGTGAAGTGAAGGGAATAGTCGTCCGGAGCAGGTTCCCATCCCCTCTCGACCCCGTGGTGAAGCCTGCATGTGCAGCTAATTTACATCCGAACCTATCGAGTGCCTTGCAGGTTGTACCCTTAAGATGAGATTTTTAAATTAATACTATGTCTACGGAGATATTGCAAAACCACTGTATGTTTGATTTTGTGTCCCAGCCCATTAACATTCCAGGTCAGGACCCGTAGTCCTGCCCTTGCCTGGGGGGAGGCCTGCTGCTTATCCGTGCCCTGACTCATTTCCAGTGTGGTTATGCGATTGAGTACTGTGGCTGCGTCCGAGCTGCCATATGTGTGTGGGGAGTCTACCCTGCTCCTCCAACTTACAATGCGCCATGGGGTGCGTTTGCACAGTGGTGCAGGGAGGGGGCGGGGCCTGACATAACAAGTGTGCAAACGCGCCCCCTGGCATGTTGTAAATTGGGGGATTAAGTACCCTTCAATCCTGAGGGTCCCTGGGGGCCAACTAGCCCACCAGGTACCTCCAGTAAGTGCCACAGAGCTGCGTTGTAGAGAGGTGGTTCGAGGCCATGCCCCTTTTACACCTCTCTGCAACGCAGCTCTGTAGGGCTTACTGGAGGTACCTGGTGGGCTAGTTGGCCCCAAGGGACCCTCAAGATTCAAGGGGACTTAATCCCCCAAGGCACAATGCGCCAAGGGGCACGTTTGCACAGTGGTGCAGGGAGGGGGCTGGGCCTGATATAACAAGTGTGCAAACCACCCCCTGGCGCGTTGTGAATTGGGGGATTAAGTCCCCTTCAATCCTGCGGGTCCCTGGGGACCAACTAGCCCACCAGGTACCTCCAGTAAGTGCCACAGAGCTGCGTTGCAGAGAGGTGGTCTGAGGCCATGCCCCTTTTTACACTACTCTGCAAACGCGGCTTATGGTGCACTGCTGGTGGGGCGATGAGGTCCTCTTGTGTCCTGAGGACATCCTCTGAGCAGCAGTGCGCCAGAAGCCGCGTTTGCAGCATGGCCTTGGACCACCTCTCTGCAATCCAGCTGTGTGGTGCTTACTGGAGGTACCTGGTGGGCTAGTTGGCCCCCAGGGACCCTCAGTATTCAAGGGGACTTAATCCCCCAACTTAGAACGTGCCAGGGGGCGTGTTTGCAGAGTGGTGGAGAAAGGGGGCGTGGCCTTTGTCCACCTCTCAGCAATCCCACTGTGCGGGGCTTACTGGAGGTAAGAGGTAGGCTAGTTGGTCCCTAAAGGACCCCCAGCAGCGAAGGGGACTTCAATCTCCATCCAAGAGCGCGCCAGGGAGCGCGTTTGTAGAGTGGTGGGAAGAAGGGGCGAGGCCTGCTCTTCGAACTTAGCAATGCTGCTCTGTGGGACTTACTGGAGGTAATAGGAGGGTAGTTGGCCCCCAAGGATGTCCTTGGGGGCCAACTACCCCTCTTGTTACCTCCAGTAAGTCCCGCACAGTGGGATTGCTAAGACGTCTTCGGAGGCCATGCCCCCCTTTCTCCACCATTCTGCAAACGCGCCTCCTGGCAGACTACGGGATGGGGATGAAGTCCAATTTACTCCTGAGGGACTTTGGGGGCCAAGAAGCGCTACTGGTACCTCCTGTAAGCCCTACACATCGGAATTCCTGAGCGCTGGTCGTAGGCCCAGCACCCTTTCTCCACCACTCTGAAAATGCGACTACTAGTTAAAAAAGTGTCTGCAATGTAATAGGTTTAAGCATTTGTGAGAATTAGAGCTATTGGCGTTGCAAATGCAAACATTTTTTACTAATGTTTTGTGGAGTGGAGTGGATGTACGGTGTGTGTAGTAGAATTATGTGGTATGTTGTGCAGTGAAATTATGTGGATAGAAAGTATGTGGTATTTGTGAAGAATTATGAAGAGTGGGATTTCTTGCCTTTTTCTGCACCTCTCTTCGCCCTTTCTGCACGTCTGTTGCCTCTTTCTGCACCTCATTTGCTTCTTTCTGCAACCCTGTTGTCTCTTTCTGCACTCGTCTGTCCACTTTCTGTACCTTTCCTGCCTGTTTTTGCATCTCACTTGCCTCTTTCTGCACTTTTCTTGCTTCTTTCTACACCTCTGTTGCTTCTTTCAGCAATTCTCTTGCCTCTTTGTGCACTTCTCTTGTCTGTTTCAGCACCTCTCTTGCCTCTTTTTGCACCTCTGTTAGCTCTTTCTGCACCTCACTTGCTCCTTTCTACACTTCACTTGCCTCTTTCTGCACCCCTGTTGCTTCATTCTGCACTTTCCATGCTTCTTTCTGCACCTGTCTTGCTTCTTTCTGCACCCCTGTTGTCTCTTTATGTACCTCTTTTGCCTCTTTCTGCACTGTTCTTGCCTGTTTCTACACCTCTCTTCGCCTCTTTCTGCACGCCTGTTGCCTCTTTCTGCACTCTCATTTGCTTCTTTCTGCACCCCTGTTGTCTCTTTCTGTGCCTCGTCTTGCCTCTTTCTGTTCCTTTCCTGCCTGTTTTTGCATCTCACTTGCCTCTCTCTTTCTGCACTTTTCTTCCTTCTTTCTACACCTCTGTTGCTTCTTTCAGCAATTCTCTTATCTCTTTGTGCACTTCTCTTGCCTGTTTCAGCACCTCTCTTGCATCTTTCTGCACTCTCTGCTTCGTTTCATTCTGCACTTTCCATGCTTCTTTCTGCACCTGTCTTGCTTCTTTCTGCACCCCTGTTGTCTCTTTATGTACCTCTTTTGCCTCTTTCTGCACTTCTCTTGCCTTTTTCTGCACCTCTCTTCGCCTCTTTCTGCACGTCTGTTGCCTCTTTCTGCACCTCATTTGCTTCTTTCTGCACCCCTGTTGTCTCTTTCTGTGCTCGTCTTCCCTCTTTCTGTTCCTTTCCTGCCTGTTTTTGCATCTCACTTGCCTCTCTCTTTCTGCACTTTTCTTCCTTCTTTCTACACCTCTGTTGCTTCTTTCAGCAATTCTCTTATCTCTTTGTGCACTTCTCTTGCCTGTTTCAGCACTCTCTCTTGCATCTTTCTGCACCCCTGTTGTTTCATTCTGCACTTTCCATGCTTCTTTCTGCACCTGTCTTGCTTCTTTCTGCACCCCTGTTGTCTCTTTATGTACCTCTTTTGCCTCTTTCTGCACTTTTCTTGCCTTTTTCTGCACCTCTCTTCGCTCTTTCTGCACGTCTGTTGCCTCTTTCTGCACCTCATTTGCTTCTTTCTGCACCCCTGTTGTCTCTTTCTGCACTCGTCTTCCCTCTTTCTGTACCTTTCCTGCCTGTTTTTGCATCTCACTTGCCTCTTTCTGCACTTTTCTTGCTTCTTTCTACACCCCTGTTGCTTCTTTCAGCAAATCTCTTGCTTCTTTGTGCACTTCTCTTGCCTGTTTCAGCACCTCTCTTGCCTCTTTTTACACCTCTGTTGGCTCTTTCTGCACCTCACTAGCTCCTTTCTACACTTCTCTTGCCTCTTTCTGCACCCCTGTTGCTTCATTCTGTACTTTTCTTGCCTTTTTCTGCACCTCTCTTCGCCCTTTCTGCACGTCTGTTGCCTCTTTCTGCACCTCATTTGCTTCTTTCTGCACCCCTGTTATCTCTTTCTGTGCTCGTCTTCCCTCTTTCTGTTCCTTTCCTGCCTGTTTTTGCATCTCACTTGCCTCTTTCTGCACTTTTCTTCCTTCTTTCTACACCTCTGTTGCTTCTTTCAGCAATTCTCTTATCTCTTTGTGCACTTCTCTTGCCTGTTTCAGCACCTCTCTTGCATCTTTCTGCACCTCTGTTGTTTCATTCTGCACTTTCCATGCTTCTTTCTGCACCTGTCTTGCTTCTTTCTGCACCCCTGTTGTTTCATTCTGCACTTTCCATGCTTCTTTCTGCACCTGTCTTGCTTCTTTCTGCACCCCTGTTGTCTCTTTATGTACCTCTTTTGCCTCTTTCTGCACTTTTCTTGCCTTTTTCTGCACCTCTCTTCGCTCTTTCTGCACGTCTGTTGCCTCTTTCTGCACCTCATTTGCTTCTTTCTGCACCCCTGTTGTCTTTTTCTGCACTCGTCTTCCCTCTTTCTGTACCTTTCCTGCCTGTTTTTGCATCTCACTTGCCTCTTTCTGCACTTTTCTTTCTTCTTTCTATACCCCTGTTGCTTCTTTCAGCAAATCTCTTGCTTCTTTGTGCACTTCTCTTGCCTGTTTCAGCACCTCTCTTGCCTCTTTTTGCACCTCTGTTGGCTCTTTCTGCACCTCACTTGCTCCTTTCTACACTTCTCTTGCCTCTTTCTGCACCCCTGTTGCTTCATTCTGCACTTTTCTTGCCTTTTTCTGCACCTCTCTTCGCCCTTTCTGCACGTCTGTTGCCTCTTTCTGCACCTCATTTGCTTCTTTCTGCACCCCTGTTGTCTCTTTCTGTGCTTGTCTTCCCTCTTTCTGTTCCTTTCCTGCCTGTTTTTGCATCTCACTTGCCTCTTTCTGCACTTTTCTTCCTTCTTTCTACACCTCTGTTGCTTCTTTCAGCAATTCTCTTATCTCTTTGTGCACTTCTCTTGCCTGTTTCAGCACCTCTCTTGCATCTTTCTGCACCCCTGTTGTTTCATTCTGCACTTTCCATGCTTCTTTCTGCACCTGTCTTGCTTCTTTCTGCACCCCTGTTGTCTCTTTATGTACCTCTTTTGCCTCTTTCTGCACTTTTCTTGCCTTTTTCTGCACCTTTCTTTGCTCTTTCTGCACGTCTGTTGCCTCCTTCTGCACCTCATTTGCTTCTTTCTGCACCCCTGTTATCTCTTTCTGCACTCGTCTTCCCTCTTTCTGTTCCTTTCCTGCCTGTTTTTGTATCTCACTTGCCTCTTTCTGCACTTTTCTTGCTTCTTTCTACACCTCTGTTGCTTCTTTCATCAATTCTCTTGCCTCTTTGTGGACTTCTCTTGCCTTTTTCTGCACCTCTCTTGCCTCTTTTTGCACCTCTGTTGGCTCTTTCTGCACCTCACTTGCTCCTTTCTACACTTCTCTTGCCTCTTTCTACACCCCTGTTGCTTCATTCTGCACTTTCCATGCTTCTTTCTGCACCTGTCTTGCTTCTTTCTGCACCCCTGTTGTCTCTTTATGATCCTCTTTTGCCTCTTTCTGCACTTTTCTTGCCTTTTTCTGCACCTCTCTTCCCTCTTTCTGCACGTCTGTTGCCTCTTTCTGCACCTCATTTGCTTCTTTCTGCACCCCTGTTATGTCTTTCTGCACTCGTCTTCCCTCTTTCTGTACCTTTCCTTCCTGTTTTTGCATCTCACTTGCCTCTTTCTGCACTTTTCTTGCTTCTTTCTACACCCCTGTTGCTTCTTTCAGCAAATATCTTGCCTCTTTGTGCACTTCTCTTGCCTGTTTCAGCACCTCTCTTGCCTCTTTTTGCACCTCTGTTGGCTCTTTCTGTACCTCACTTGCTCCTTTCTACACTTCTCTTACCTCTTTCTGCAACCCTGTTGCTTCACTCTGCACTTTCCATGCTTCTTTCTGCACCTGTCTTGCTTCTTTCTGCACCCCTGTTGTCTCTTTATGTACCTCTTTTGCCTCTTTCTGCACTTTTCTTGCCTCTTTCAGCACCTCTCTTCCCTCTCTCTGCACGTCTGTTGCCTCTTTCTGTACCTCATTTGCTACTTTCTGCACCCCTGTTGTCTCTTTCTGTACTCGTCTTCCCTCTTTCTGTACCTTTCCTGCTTGTTTTTGCATCTCACTTGCCTCTTTCTGCACTTATCTTGCTTCTTTCTACACCTCGGTTGCTTCTTTCAGCAATTCTCTTGCCTCTTTGTGCACTTCTCTTGCCTGTTTCTGCACTTCTCTTGACTCTTTCTGCACCCCTGTTGCTTCATTCTGCACTTTCCATGCTTCTTTCTGCAACTGTCTTGCTTCTTTCTCCACCCCTGTTGTCTCTTTATGTACCTCTTTTGCCTCTTTCTGCACTTTTCTTGCCTTTTTCTGCACCTCTCTTCCCTCTTTCTGGACATCTGTTGCATCTTTCTGTACCTCATTTGCTTCTTTCTGCACCCCTGTTGTCTCTTTCTGCACTCGTCTTCCCTCTTTCTGTACCTTTCCTGCCTGTTTTTGCAACTCACTCGCCTCTTTAGGCACTTTTCTTGCTTCTTTCTACACCTCTGTTGCTTCTTTCAACAATTCTCTTGCCTCTTTGTGCACTTCTCTTGCCTGTTTCAGCACCTCTCTTGCCTCTTTGTGCACCTCTGTTGGCTCTTTTTGCACCTCACTTGCACCTTTCTACACTTCTCTTGCCTCTTTCTGAAGCCCTGTTGCTTCATTCTGCACTTTCCAAGCTTCTTTCTGCACCTGTCTTGCTTCTTTGTGCACCCCTGTTGTCTCTTTATGTACCTCTTTTGCCTCTTTCTGCACTTTTCTTGCCTTTTTCAGCACCTCTCTTCCCTCTTTCTGCTCGTCTGTTGCCTCTTTCTGCACCTCATTTGCTACTTTCTGCACCCCTGTTGTCTCTTTCTGCACTCGTCTTCCCAATTTCTGTACCTTTCCTGCCTGTTTTTGCATCTCACTTGCCTCTTTCTGCACTTATCTTGCTTCTTTCTACACCTCGGTTGCTTCTTTCAGCAATTCTCTTGCCTCTTTGTGCACTTCTCTTGCCTGTTTCTGCACTTCTCTTGCCTCTTTCTGCACCCCTGTTGTTTCATTCTGCACTTTCCATGCTTCTTTCTGCACCTGTCTTGCTTCTTTCTGTACCCCTGTTGTCTCTTTATGTACCTCTTTTGCCTCTTTCTGCACTTTTCTTGCCTTTTTCTGCACCTCTCTTCGCTCTTTCTGCAAGTCTGTTGCCTCTTTCTGCACCTCATTTGCTTCTTTCTGCACCCCTGTTGTCTCTTTCTGCACTCGTCTTCCCTCTTTCTGATCCTTTCCTGCCTGTTTTTGCATCTCACTTGCCTCTTTCTGCACTCTTCTTGTTTCTTTCTACACCCCTGTTGCTTCTTTCAGCAAATCTCTTGCCTCTTTGTGCACTTCTCTTGCCTGTTTCAGCACCTCTCTTGCCTCTTTTTGCACCTCTGTTGGCTCTTTCTGCACCTCACTTGCTCCTTTCCACACTTCTCTTTCCTCTTTCTGCACCCCTGTTGCTTCATTCTGCACTTTCCATGCTTCTTTCTGCACCTGTCTTGTTTCTTTCTGCACCCCTGTTGTCTCTTTATGTACCTCTTTTGCCTCTTTCTGCACTTTACTTGCCTTTTTCTGCACCTCTCTTCCCTCTTTCTGCACGTCTGTTGCCTCTTTCTGCACCTCATTTGCTTCTTTCTGCACCCCTGTTATGTCTTTCTGCACTCGTCTTCCCTCTTTCTGTACCTTTCCTTCCTGTTTTTGCATCTCACTTGCCTCTTTCTGCACATTTCTTGCTTCTTTCTACACCTCTGTTGCTTCTTTCAGCTATTCACTTGCCTCTTTGTGCACTTCTCTGGCTTGTTTCAGCACCTCTCTTGCCTCTTTTTGCACCTCTGTTGGCTCTTTCTGCAACTGACTTGCTCCTTTCTACACTTCTCTTGCCTCTTTCTGCACTCCTGTTGCTTCATTCTGCACTTTCCATGCTTCTTTCTGCACCTGTCTTGCTTCTTTCTGCACCCCTGTTGTCTCTTTATGTACCTCTTTTGCCTCTTTTTGCACTTTTCTTGCCTTTTTCTGCACCTCTCTTCCCTCTTTCTGCACGTCTGTTGCCTCTTTCTGCACCTCATTTGCTTCTTTCTGCACGCCTGTTGTCTCTTTCTGCACTCGTCTTCCCTCTTTGTGTACCTTTCCTGCCTGTTTTTATATCTCACTTGCCTCTCTCTGCACTTATCTTGCTTCTTTCTACACCTCGGTTGCTTCTTTCAGAAATTCTCTTGCCTCTTTGTGCCCTTCTCTTGCCTGTTTCTGCACTTCTCTTGCCTCTTTCTGCACCCCTGTTGCTTCATTCTGCACTTTCCATGCTTCTTTCTGCACCTGTCTTGCTTCTTTCTGCACCCCTGTTGTCTCTTTATGTACCTCTTTGCCTCTTTCTGCACTTTTCTTGCCTTTTTCTGCACCCTCTCTTCGCCCTTTCTGCACGTCTGTTGCCTCTTTCTGCACCTCATTTGCTTCTTTCTGCACCCCTGTTTTCTCTTTCTGCACTCCTCTTCCCTCTTTCTGTTTCTTTCCTGCCTGTTTTTGCATCTCACTTGCCTCTTTCTGCACTTTTCTTGCTTCTTTCTACACCTCTGTTGCTTCTTTCAGCAATTCTCTTGCCTCTTTGTGCACTTCTCTTGCCTGTTTCAGCACCTCTCTTGCCTATTTGTGCACCTCTGTTGGCTCTTTCTGTACCTCACTTGCTCCTTTCTACACTTCTCTTGCCTCTTTCTGCAACCCTGTTGCTTCACTCTGCACTTTCCATGCTTCTTTCTGCACCTGTCTTGCTTCTTTCTGCACCCCTGTTGTCTCTTTATGTACCTCTTTTGCCTCTTTCTGCATTTTTCTTGCCTTTTTCTGCACCTCTCTTCCCTCTTTCTCGACGTCTGTTGCATCTTTCTGCACCTCATTTGCTTCTTCCTGCACCCCTGTTGTCTCTTTCTGCACTCGTCTTCCCTCTTTCTGTACCTTTCCTGCCTGTTTTTGCATCTCACTCGCCTCTTTCTGCACTTTTCTTGCTTCTTTCTACACCTCTGTTGCTTCTTTCAACAATTCTCTTGCCTCTTTGTGCACTTCTCTTGCCTGTTTCAGCACCTCTCTTGCCTATTTGTGCACCTCTGTTGGCTCTTTTTGCACCTCACGTGCTCCTTTCTACACTTCTCTTGTCTCTTTCTGCACCCCTGTTGCTTCATTCTGCACTTTCCATGCTTCTTTCTGCACCTGTCTTGCTTCTTTGTGCACCCCTGTTGTCTCTTTATGTACCTCTTTTGCCTCTTTCTGCACTTTTCTTGCCTTTTTCAGCACCTCTCTTCCCTCTTTCTGCACGTCTGTTGCCTCTTTCTGCACCTCATTTGCTACTTTCTGCACCCCTGTTGTCAAATTCTGCACTCGTCTTCCCTCTTTCTGTACCTTTCCTGCCTGTTTTTGCATCTCACTTGCCTCTTTCTGCACTTATCTTGCTTCTTTCTACACCTCGGTTGCTTCTTTCAGCAATTCTCTTGCTTCTTTGTGCACTTCTCTTGCCTGTTTCTGCACTTCTCTTGCCTCTTTCTGAACCCCTGTTGTTTCATTCCGCACTTTCCATGCTTCTTTCTGCACCCCTGTTGCTTCTTTCTGCACCCCTGTTGTCTCTTTATGTGCCTCTTTCTGCACTTTTCTTGCCTTTTTCTGCACCTCTCTTCGCCCTTTCTGCATGTCTGTTGCCTCTTTCTGCACCTCATTTGCTTCTTTCTGCACCCCTGTTGTCTCTTTCTGCACTCGTCTTCCCTCTTTCTGTACCTTTCCTCTCTGTTTTTGGATCTCACTTTCCTCTTTCTGCACTTTTCTTGCTTCTTTCTACACCTCTGTTGCTTCTTTCAGCAATTCTCTTGTCTCTTTGTGCACTTTTCTTGCCTGTTTCAGCACCTCTCTGGCCTCTTTTTGCACCTCTGTTGGCTCTTTTTGCACCTCACTTGCTCCTTTCTACACTTCTCTTGCCTCTTTCTGCACCCCTGTTGCTTCATTCTGCAATTTCCATGCTTCTTTCTGCACCTGTCTTGCTTCTTTGTGCACCCCTGTTGTCTCTTTATGTACCTCTTTTGCCTCTTTCTGCACTTTTCTTGTCTTTTTCAGCACCTCTCTTACTCTCTTTCTGCACGTCTGTTGCCTCTTTCTGCACCTCATTTGCTTCTTTCTGCACCCCTGTTGTCTCTTTCTGCACTCGTCTTCCCTCTTTCTGTACCTTTCCTGTCTGTTTTTGCACATCACCTGCCTCTTTCTGCACTTTTCTTGCTTCTTTCTACACCTCTGTTGCTTCTTTCAACAATTCTCTTGCCTCTTTGTGCACTTCTCTTGCCTGTTTCAGCACCTTTCTTGCCTCTTTGTGCACCTCTGTTGGCTCTTTTTGCACCTCACTTCCTCCTTTCTACACTTCTCTTGCCTCTTTCTGCAACCCCTGTTGCTTCATTCTGCACTTTCCATGCTTCTTTCTGCACCTGTCTTGCTTCTTTGTGCACCCCTGTTGTCTCTTTATGTCCCTCTTTTGCCTCTTTCTGCACTTTTCTTGCCTTTTTCAGCACCTCTCTTCCCTCTTTCTGCACGTCTGTTGCCTCTTTCTGCACCTCATTTGCTACTTTCTGCACCCCTGTTGTCTATTTCTGCACTCGTCTTCCCTCTTTCTTTACCTTTCCTGCCTGTTTTTGCAACTCACTCGCCTCTTTAGGCACTTTTCTTGCTTCTTTCTACACCTCTGTTGCTTCTTTCAACAATTCTCTTGCCTCTTTGTGCACTTCTCTTGCCTGTTTCAGCACCTCTCTTGCCTCTTTGTGCACCTCTGTTGGCTTTTTTGCACCTCACTTGCACCTTTCTACACTTCTCTTGCCTCTTTCTGAACCCCTGTTGCTTCATTCTGCACTTTCCAAGCTTCTTTCTGCACCTGTCTTGCTTCTTTGTGCACCCCTGTTGTCTCTTTATGTACCTCTTTTGCCTCTTTCTGCACTTTTCTTGCCTTTTTCAGCACCTCTCTTCCCTCTTTCTGCACATCTGTTGCCTCTTTCTGCACCTCATTTGCTACTTTCTGCACCCCTGTTGTCTCTTTCTGCACTCGTCTTCCCAATTTCTGTACCTTTCCTGCCTGTTTTTGCATCTCACTTGCCTCTTTCTGCACTTATCTTGCTTCTTTCTACACCTCGGTTGCTTCTTTCAGCAATTCTCTTGCCTCTTTGTGCACTTCTCTTGCCTGTTTCTGCACTTCTCTTGCCTCTTTCTGCACCCCTGTTGTTTCATTCTGCACTTTCCATGCTTCTTTCTGCACCTGTCTTGCTTCTTTCTGTACCCCTGTTGTCTCTTTATGTACCTCTTTTGCCTCTTTCTGCACTTTTCTTTCCTTTTTCTGCACCTCTCTTCGCTCTTTCTGCAAGTCTGTTGCCTCTTTCTGCACCTCATTTGCTTCTTTCTGCACCCCTGTTGTCTCTTTCTGCACTCGTCTTCCCTCTTTGTGTACCTTTCCTGCCTGTTTTTATATCTCACTTTCCTCTCTCTGCACTTATCTTGCTTCTTTCTACACCTCGGTTGCTTCTTTCAGCAATTCTCTTGCCTCTTTGTGCACTTCTCTTGCCTGTTTCTGCACTTCTCTTGCCTCTTTCTGCACCCCTGTTGCTTCATTCTGCACTTTCCATGCTTCTTTCTGCACCTGTCTTGCTTCTTTCTGCACCCCTATTGTCTCTTTATGTACCTCTTTTGCCTCTTTCTGCACTTTTCTTGCCTTTTTCTGCACCTCTCTTCGCCTCTTTCTGCACGTCTGTTGCCTCTTTCTGCACCTCATTTGCTTCTTTCTGCACCCCTGTTTTCTCTTTCTGCACTCATCTTCCCTCTTTCTGTTCCTTTCCTGCCTGTTTTTGCATCTCACTTGCCTCTTTCTGCACTTTTCTTGCTTCTTTCTACACCTCTGTTGCTTCTTTCAGCAATTCTCTTGCCTCTTTGTGCACTTCTCTTGCCTGTTTCAGCACCTCTCTTGCCTCTTTTTGCACCTCTGTTGGCTCTTTCTGTACCTCACTTGCTCCTTTCTACACTTCTCTTGCCTCTTTCTGCACCCCTGTTGCTTCATTCTGTACTTTCCATGCTTCTTTCTGCACCAGTCTTGCTTCTTTCTGCACCCCTGTTGTCTCTTTATGTACCTCTTTTGCCTCTTTCTGCACTTTTCTTGCCTTTTTCTTCACCTCTCTTCCCTCTTTCTGGACGTCTGTTGCCTCTTTCTGCACATCATTTGCGTCTTTCTGCACCCCTGTTGTCTCTTTCTGCACTCGTCTTCCCTCTTTGTGTACCTTTCCTGCCAGTTTTTGCATCTCACTTGCCTCTTTCTGCACTTTTTGTGCTTCTTTCTACACCTCTGTTGCTTCTTTCAGCAATTCTCTTGACTCTTTGTGCACTTCTATTGCCTGTTTCAGCACCTCTCTTGCCTCTTTGTGCACCTCTCTTGGCTCTTTTGCACCTCACTTGCTCCTTTCTACACTTCTCTTGCCTCTTTCTGCACCCCTGTTGTTTCATTCTGCACTTTCCATGCTTCTTTCTGCACCTGTCTTGCTTCTTTCTGTACCCCTGTTGTGTATTTATGTACATGTTTTGCCTCTTTCTGCACTTTTCTTGCCTTTTTCTGCACCTCTCTTCACTCTTTCTGCAAGTCTGTTGCCTCTTTCTGCACCTCATTTGCTTCTTTCTGCACCCCTGTTGTCTCTTTCTGCACTCGTCTTCCCTCTTTCTGTTCCTTTCCTGCCTGTTTTTGCATCTCACTTCCCTCTTTCTGCACTCTTCTTGCTTCTTTCTACACCCCTGTTGCTTCTTTCAGCAAATCTCTTGCCTCTTTGTGCACTTCTCTTGCCTGTTTCAGCACCTCTCTTGCCTCTTTTTGCACCTCTGTTGGCTCTTTCTGCACCTCACTTGCTCCTTTACACACTTCTCTTTCCTCTTTCTGCACCCCTGTTGCTTCATTCTGCACTTTCCATGCTTCTTTCTGCACCTGTCTTGCTTCTTTCTGCACCCCTGTTGTCTCTTTATGTACCTCTTTTGCCTCTTTCTGCACTTTTGTTCGCCATTTTCTGCACCTCTCTTCGCTCTTTCTGCACGTCTGTTGCCTCCTTCTGCACCTCATTTGCTTCTTTCTGCACCCCTGTTATCTCTTTCTGCACTCGTCTTCCCTCTTTCTGTTCCTTTCCTGCCTGTTTTTGTATCTCACTTGCCTCTTTCTGCACTTAACTTGCTTCTTTCTACACCTCGGTTGCTTCTTTCAGCAATTCTCTTGCCTCTTTGTGCACTTCTCTTGCCTGTTTCTGCACCTCTCTTGCCTCTTTTGCACCTCTGTTGGCTCTTTCTGCACCTCACTTGCTCCTTTCTACACTTCTCTTGCCTCTTTCTACACCCCTGTTGCTTCATTCTGCACTTTCCATGCTTCTTTCTCCACCTGTCTTGCTTCTTTCTCCTCCCCTGGTGTCTCTTTATGATCCTCTTTTGCCTCTTTCTGCACTTTTCTTGCCTTTTTCTGCACTTCTCTTCCCTCTTTCTGCATGTCTGTTGCCTCTTTCTGCACCTCATTTGCTTCTTTCTGCACCCCTGTTATGTCTTTCTGCACTCGTCTTCCCTCTTTCTGTACCTTTCCTTCCTGTTTTTGCATCTCACTTGCCTCTTTCTGCACATTTCTTGCTTCTTTCTACACCTCTGTTGCTTCTTTCAGCAATTCTCTTGCCTCTTTGTGCACTTCTCTGGCTTGATTCAGCACCTCTCTTGCCTCTTTTTGCAGCTCTGTTGGCTCTTTCTGCACCTCACATGCTCCTTTCTACACTTCTCTTGCCTCTTTCTGCACTCCTGTTGCTTCATTCTGCACTTTCCATGCTTCTTTCTGCACCTGTCTTGCTTCTTTCTGCACCCCTGTTGTCTCTTTATGTACCTCTTTTGTCTCTTTTTGCACTTTTCTTGCCTTTTTCTGCACCTCTCTTCCCTCTTTCTGCACGTCTGTTGCCTCTTTCTGCACCTCATTTGCTTCTTTCTGCACGCCTGTTGTCTCTTTCTGCACTCGTCTTCCCTCTTTGTGTACCTTTCCTGCCTGTTTTTATATCTCACTTGCCTCTCTCTGCACTTATCTTGCTTCTTTCTACACCTCGGTTGCTTCTTTCAGCAATTCTCTTGCCTCTTTGTGCACTTCTCTTGCCTGTTTCTGCACTTCTCTTGCCTCTTTCTGCACCCCTGTTGCTTCATTCTGCACTTTCCATGCTTCTTTCTGCACCTGTCTTGCTTCTTTCTGCACCCCTATTGTCTCTTTATGTACCTCTTTTGCCTCTTTCTGCACTTTTCTTGCCTTTTTCTGCACCTCTCTTCGCCTCTTTCTGCACGTCTGTTGTCTCTTTCTGCACCTCATTTGCTTCTTTCTGCACCCCTGTTTTCTCTTTCTGCACTCATCTTCCCTCTTTCTGTTCCTTTCCTGCCTGTTTTTGCATCTCACTTGCCTCTTTCTGCACTTTTCTTGCTTCTTTCTACACCTCTGTTGCTTCTTTCAGCAATTCTCTTGCCTCTTTGTGCACTTCTCTTGCCTGTTTCAGCACCTCTCTTGCCTCTTTTTGCACCTCTGTTGGCTCTTTCTGTACCTCACTTGCTCCTTTCTACACTTCTCTTGCCTCTTTCTGCAACCCTGTTGCTTCACTCTGCACTTTCCATGCTTCTTTCTGCACCTGTCTTGCTTCTTTCTGCACCCCTGTTGTCTCTTTATGTACCTCTTTTGCCTCTTTCTGCACTTTTCTTGCCTTTTTCTGCACCTCTCTTCCCTCTTTCTGCACGTCTGTTGCCTCTTTCTGCACCTCATTTGCTACTTTCTGCACCCCTGTTGTCAAATTCTGCACTCGTCTTCCCTCTTTCTGTACCTTTCCTGCCTGTTTTTGCATCTCACTTGCCTCTTTCTGCACTTATCTTGCTTCTTTCTACACCTCGGTTGCTTCTTTCAGCAATTCTCTTGCTTCTTTGTGCACTTCTCTTGCCTGTTTCTGCACTTCTCTTGCCTCTTTCTGAACCCCTGTTGTTTCATTCTGCACTTTCCATGCTTCTTTCAGCAATTCTCTTGCCTCTTTGTGCACTTCTCTCGCCTGTTTCAGCACCTCTCTTGCCTCTTTTTGCACCACTGTTGGCTCTTTCTGCACCTCACTTGCTCCTTTCTACACTTCTCTTACCTCTTTCTGCACCCCTGTTGCTTCATTCTGTACTTTCCATGCTTCTTTCTGCACCAGTCTTGCTTCTTTCTGCACCCCTGTTGTCTCTTTATGTACCTCTTTTGCCTCTTTATGCACTTTTCTTGCCTTTTTCTGCACCTCTCTTCCCTCTTTCTGGACGTCTGTTGCCTCTTTCTGCACCTCATTTGCGTCTTTCTGCACCCCTGTTGTCTCTTTCTGCACTCGTCTTCCCTCTTTCTGTACCTTTCCTGCCAGTTTTTGCATCTCACTTGCTTCTTTCTGCACTTTTTGTGCTTCTTTCTACACCTCTGTTGCTTCTTTCAGCAATTCTCTTGACTCTTTGTGCACTTCTATTGCCTGTTTCAGCACCTCTCTTGCATCTTTGTGCACCTCTCTTGGCTCTTTTTGCACCTCACTTGCTCCTTTCTACTCTTCTCTTGCCTCTTTCTGCACCCCTGTTGTTTCATCCTGCACTTTCCATGCTTCTTTCTGCACCTGTCTTGCTTCTTTCTGTACCCCTGTTGTCTCTTTATGTACCTCTTTTGCCTCTTTCTGCACTTTTCTTGCCTTTTTCTGCACCTCTCTTCGCTCTTTCTGCAAGTCTGTTGCCTCTTTCTGCACCTCATTTGCTTCTTTCTGCACCCCTGTTGTCTCTTTCTGCACTCGTCTTCCCTCTTTCTGTTCCTTTCCTGCCTGTTTTTGCATCTCACTTCCCTCTTTCTGCACTCTTCTTGCTTCTTTCTACACCTCTGTTGCTTCTTTCAGCAAATCTCTTGCCTCTTTGTGCACTTCTCTTGCCTGTTTCAGCACCTCTCTTGCCTCTTTTTGCACCTCTGTTGGCTCTTTCTGCACCTCACTTGCTCCTTTCCACACTTCTCTTTCCTCTTTCTGCACCCCTGTTGCTTCATTCTGCACTTTCCATGCTTCTTTCTGCACCTGTCTTGCTTCTTTCTGCACCCCTGTTGTCTCTTTATGTACCTCTTTTGCCTCTTTCTGCACTTTTCTTGCCTTTTTCTGCACCTCTCTTCGCTCTTTCTGCACGCCTGTTGCCTCCTTCTGCACCTCATTTGCTTCTTTCTGCACCCCTGTTATCTCTTTCTGCACTCGTCTTCCCTCTTTCTGTTCCTTTCCTGCCTGTTTTTGTATCTCACTTGCCTCTTTCTGCACTTATCTTGCTTCTTTCTACACCTCGGTTGCTTCTTTCAGCAATTCTCTTGCCTCTTTGTGCACTTCTCTTGCCTGTTTCTGCACCTCTTTTGCCTCTTTTTGCACCTCTGTTGGCTCTTTCTGCACCTCACTTGCTCCTTTCTACACTTCTCTTGCCTCTTTCTACACCCCTGTTGCTTCATTCTGCACTTTCCATGCTTCTTTCTGCACCTGTCTTGCTTCTTTCTCCACCCCTGGTGTCTCTTTATGATCTCTTTTGCCTCTTTCTGCACTTTTCTTGCCTTTTTCTGCACCTCTCTTCCCTCTTTCTGCACGTCTGTTGCCTCCTTCTGCACCTCATTTGCTTCTTTCTGCACCCCTGTTATCTCTTTCTGCACTCGTCTTCCCTCTTTCTGTACCTTTCCTTCCTGTTTTTGCATCTCACTTGCCTCTTTCTGCACTTTTCTTGCTTCTTTCTACACCTCTGTTGCTTCTTTCAGCAATTCTCTTGACTCTTTGTGCACTTCTATTGCCTGTTTCAGCACCTCTCTTGCCTCTTTGTGCACCTCTCTTGGCTCTTTCTGCACCTCACTTGCTCCTTTCTACACTTCTCTTGCCTCTTTCTGCACCCCTGTTGCTTCATTCTGCACTTTCCATGCTTCTTTCTGCACCTGTCTTGCTTCTTTCTGTACCCCTGTTGTCTCTTTATGTACCTCTTTTGCCTCTTTCTGCACTTTTCTTGCCTTTTTCTGCACCTCTCTTCGCTCTTTCTGCAAGTCTGTTGCCTCTTTCTGCACCTCATTTGCTTCTTTCTGCACCCCTGTTGTCTCTTTCTGCACTCGTCTTCCCTCTTTCTGTTCCTTTCCTGCCTGTTTTTGCATCTCACTTGCCTCTTTCTGCACTTTTCTTGCTTCTTTCTACACCTCTGTTGCTTCTTTCAGCAATTCTCTTGCCTCTTTGTGCACTTCTCTTGCCTGTTTCAGCACCTCTCTTGCCTCTTTCTGCACGTCTGTTGCCTCTTTCTGCACCTCATTTGCTTCTTTCTGCACGCCTGTTGTCTGTTTCTGCACTCGTCTTCCCTCTTTGTGTACCTTTCCTGCCTGTTTTTATATCTCACTTGCCTCTCTCTGCACTTATCTTGCTTCTTTCTACACCTCGGTTGCTTCTTTCAGCAATTCTCTTGCCTCTTTGTGCACTTCTCTTGCCTGTTTCAGCACCTCTCTTGCCTCTTTCTGCACCCCTGTTGCTTCATTCTGCACTTTCCATGCTTCTTTCTGCACCTGTCTTGCTTCTTTCTGCACCCCTGTTGTCTCTTTATGTACCTCTTTTGCCTCTTTCTGCACTTTTCTTGCCTTTTTCTGCACCTCTCTTCGCCTCTTTCTGCACGTCTGTTGTCTCTTTCTGCACCTCATTTGCTTCTTTCTGCACCCCTGTTTTCTCTTTCTGCACTCATCTTCCCTCTTTCTGTTCCTATCCTGCCTGTTTTTGCATCTCACTTGCCTCTTTCTGCACTTTTCTTGCTTCTTTCTACACCTCTGTTGCTTCTTTCAGCAATTCTCTTGCCTCTTTGTGCACTTCTCTTGCCTGTTTCAGCACCTCTCTTGCCTCTTTTTGCACCTCTGTTGGCTCTTTCTGTACCTCACTTGCTCCTTTCTACACTTCTCTTGCCTCTTTCTGCAACCCTGTTGCTTCACTCTTGTGAGAAGTTGGCCTGGTATATGCTGTTCACTAATTAAAGTGGACACCTTGCACCAGGGCAAATCGACTCTTATGGTAGATAGGTTTAAGACAACCTTTTAAAGAAAGCTATCCTAGTGGTAGCTGTGGAGAGCAGCCTTCAGGCTAAGTCTCGGAGGAATGTAAAGCAGCTTGTTTTACCATATAATCTCTTGAATCACCAAATGAAAAGACACCACACAGGTATATATATCAAATATATATGTATTTATTTCTAAATAACTCTCTACTAATCTCTTTATGAGATTAGAAGACAAACATATGCACAAATCAACGTTTCACAATAAGTTAAGCACAAAATATGGCTGGGGCCCTAGGGGCGTACCAGACCATATACTAAGTAAGAGACTTAGAAACAACGACTTGCAAGGAGACAAGGCCTAGGGCCTTCAGAAGTGCTGGGGCCTCACGAAACCACCCAAGGCAGGTAAGTAAAGGACCCACGGGGGACGCGTGCAGTGTGGATACACAGGCGCGAATCGCCGTTAACTTCAATGGGGCAAGTCGCGGTTGGAAATAAAGAGTTTTAGGATACTTCGGGAGAACCTACAAGCAAGTCACTTACAGGGTAAGTAGTTCTAGGGCCCACACCCACAGGAGCACCGTAGTGCTGGAGTTACCTCACCCAGGGAAGCCGGGTGCACAGGTGTCCTTTGGTGTCGGGTCGCGGCGTCGTTTTCAATGGCGAACAAAGAAGACTTGCTGCTTGCGGGAGCTGAAGAAGTGTCCGGTGGAATCCAAGCCTGGATTCTGAAGAAGGATGACCTGAAAGCAGAGGGGACAGTGTTCAAAGTCACTTGGCAGTGACCCGGGGCAAGGAAGATGGATGCCCACCGTCGTCGGTCGCTTCAGGTCGGTTGCGGGTGCCTTGACTCTTCAGCCACGTGGTCCAGGAGGCGTCGACGACGACCAGGAGCTGGATTCGGTGTGTCCCTCGACGTCTGCAGCTGACTGCGGTGTCGGCAACTCGATAGGAGCCAACAAGCCTTGGCAGCCGCAAGTCTCGGGGAGATGAAGAAAAGTCGATGGCGCAGACCAGCAAGGTCTGTGGAACTCACCCAGCGAGGGTAAGTCAGGGCAGGCCTGGAGCAACCAGGGAGCCCTTTGGTTTCTTTAAGAAGTCTTCTGGGGACCCACAAGCCAGCGGGCAAGGGATCGCGAAGACACCTCGGGCGGAATCACTCAACAGGGGCCCACGGTCACTCGGGACGGTGTAGGCCTCTGATCTTCGGAGGGATTCCTGCTGGAGGTCGGGACCACACGTGGTCCAAAGCACAAGTTCGTAGAACGTTGTGAAGGGGTTGCACTCGACAATAGTGCACGGTACCCAGGGGTCGCGGTTCCTCGTTACTCGTGGGGTCCACTTGCCTCAGCTTCGCTGGGGACTCACGATGGCCTGGGAGAGGTCAGGAAATCCACTTCTTGGGCTGCAGGGACTTCGGACTCCGGCGGGAGCGGCGTAGTTTGCGACCGTCGTTGTCGTTTTTGGTGCCTGCCAAGCAGGGGAGTCACTCCTTGACTCCAAGGGAGATTCTTCTGTCTTCCAAAGGTAGTGGAACGTCGAAGGGCCAGGATTCTTCTGTAGAGCGTCGTCCAGGGGTTATCTGCTTTGCAATGGCAAGGTTCCCCCTCTTATACTAAAAAGAGGGGATGGACTAGCTCTATGACCCCACCTATGGGAGGGTCAAGGGAGGGGTGGCTACACCCACTTCCCTTTGTCCAGTTTCGCGCCAGAGCAGGGGCAGGTAGCCCCTGAGCTGGTTTGAACTGGCATATGCACAGAGGAGCCTTCTGCTCCCCCAGTGCAGGACTTCAAAGCACTCTAAGAGTGCACCCACCCAGCCCCAATACACTAAACCCTGTCTGGGAGGTGGTTACACCTCCTTGTGACAGGATGCCTATTGTTGGGCTTCCTCCACTGTGAGTGTTGGTCATCAGCAGGAGGGCAGCCCAGTGTCTGTGACTGGTGGCATCCATTTTGTGATGCCAGGGCTCTGCAGGATTCTACCGCGTTTCCACAGCAGGTACATGTCTTATCCCTCTAGAAGGGTGGAATGCTACCCCCGCCGCCAGGATTGGCGGGGGGTAGTATTCCAAGATGTTTGACACCAAACACGACATGTTTTGATGCAGCCATTCCAAAGTTAGCATTTACCGCGAGGATATAATGCACTTAATAGTATATGGTTTAACCGCATCCACAAACAGCACCAGAGAATAGACTCTGAGAGCTGCAGAGGGGCCCTGCTCAGGCAGAGGCACCCCCTCACATAGAAGCCAAGCACCCTGCCCTCAGGATTGATAGGGCCTGCCTTAGGGGTGACTGATAGGTTTATATGTGTGTGCAGGAGAGATATAGGAAACCTATATCTCAGTGAGGGGTGCTAGCACCACCTCACCCAGGCTGCAGTAGCAGGCCTGTGGTGTCAGATTTAGACTGCTTCCCAGGGGTGGCATAATACATGCTGCAGCCCCTGGTAGGCCTGTGAAGTACCTATGCCCTTGGTACCTAAGGTACCATATACTAGGGACTCATAAGGCACCACAGTATCCAATCACTAGTGCACCTAGAGTGCACTCCATGTCGTTTAGAGAGAGCAGATAGACTGGGGCCCTGAATAGCAGGGTCCCAGTCCAACTAAGTCATAAACCAGCAAAACACCATAAAAAAGTGGGGGCAACCATATAGTCAGATTCCACCTTCCTACATAACCCCCCCAAACGAAAGGAGATAAGGCTAACCTTGGCCAGTTGAGCCTTTATTGACTAAGTGGCCATATAAGGAAGCACCTGCACTAGCATGGTTGCCCCCTGTCTTATGGTCCACTAAGCAATCCCTCACCCTAAGGGTATGAGAGGGTCTCCACCATGGGGAATCACTACCTGTGGTGTGCTTTGGTAAAGTACCAGGCTGGTGAGGTGTCTGAGTAGGGAAGTGTGGCCCTAGGAATGTTGGCCTCAGCTTTCTCAGCTCACTGGTCACCATGTATGCCTGTCTTTCCATGACTGAGTGGTACTCTGCTCTAAGGGTCAACCTTTGACTGCCTACAGCCGGGGGTTGGGTCCCTTTGGGTGGAACACTGGAGGGACATGGCATGTTTGGAACCTTTTGGTCCCAGGTTTGCCCTTGCCTAACAGAGTCCTTCTGGGGGAGGTCCCTACATAAAGGTATGGGGGATCCCTCAGTGGGTTGAGGAATTTCTACCTGGCTAGGGCTACTAGCCTGGGTGCCCCTAATCTGCTGATGGGGGTTCCTCTGGACAGGGGGCCCTGGGGGTCCACTGACCTCCCTGACCTCTGCAGCCCTGGGCTGACTGAGGCAGGGTAGAGAGGGGCAGGTTACCTGCTCCAGACTGGGTACCACCTTGTAAGGGTCCTCTGCCATCAGGGGGTGGCCAGGCCAGGCCTGACTACCTCTGTGGCAGTTCCTTCACTAGGGGTAGGGTCAGTTCCCTGAGGAGGCTGACCCTTACCTACTGTCTGGAGGGAAGAAGACTTTTCTTCAACCCTTGTGCTCTCTTCTGGGGAGAGTGGGCCATTCTTCCAGGCTCCATCTCTCCAAAATCTTGGGCTGGGGCTGTGGCCATCACAGCCCCACTAACCTTTACAGGGACACCCAACATCTTCAGATGGGTTTGGTGTTCAATTTCAGCCCAGGCTGAAATTTCCAGATCATTGCCCATCAGGCAATCTACAGGTAAGGTTGGGGACACTGCCACTCTTTTTGGGCCTGTGACCCCCTCCCAGCTGAGATTGACTATGGCCATGGGGTGATCTGTTCTGACACCATCAATGTTGGTCACCTGGTATTTAAACTCAGGTAAAAGCTGGTGAGGGGGACTAGTTTCCCTGCCACCATGGTGACACTAGCCCCTGTGTCCCTAAATGCCACAGCTTTCTGACCATTAATTATTGGCTCCAGTCTGTACCTGCCCAATGCTGTGGGACCCACGGTAAAGGTGGCAAATCCTATACCACCATCAGAATCTGAGGAGTCTGTTGAGGGGGTCCTGTCTAAACTAGGGCCCACCTCTGTTCCTCTTGCAAAAGCACCTAACTTTTTGGGTGCACTACTCCCAACTGGAGGATTACTACTGGTAGTACCAGGAGGGGTGGTAGTAGTTGTTGGAGGAACATTTTCTTTATTGCCAATCCTGGGACAACTGGGATCAGATTTCCAGTGCCCAGGCTTTTTACAGACATGGCAATAGGGTTTCTTTTCAGGAGAGGAAGGAGTTTGGGACCCACCCCCAGAAGAGGACTTTTGGGGCCCTGTAGTGGACTTATCCTTAGATTTATCCCCACCTTTCTCTTGGGACTTGGTAGAATCTTTCTTGTGGTCACCACCCTGATTCTTAGGCCTTACTCTGGTTCTGACCCATTTGTCTGCCTTCTTTCCCAATTCTTGGGGAGAGGTCAGATCAGAGTCCACCAGGTACTGGTGTAAAAGCTGGTTTTGACAATTATTAAGGATCTGTTCTCTCATCATTAGATTATAAAATCCTTTGAAATCAGTAACCCTACTGCCAACCAGCCAACCCTCCAGAGCCTTGGATGCACAATCTACAAAGTCTGTCCAGTCCTGAGTCTGTGCCTTCTGGGTATCTCTGAACTTCAACCTGTACTCTTCAGTGGTTAAGCCAAACCCATCTATCAGTGCACTCTTCAGGACCTCATAATCATCAGCATCCTCCTCTCTAACAGTGAGGAGCTTGTCTCTTCCTTTATCTGAAAAGGAGAGCCACAAGATTGCTGCCCACTGCTTTTGGGGGACCTGCTGTACTCTACAGGCCCTCTCCATAGCAGTTATCCACTTGTGGATATCATCCCCACTCTGGTAGGGAGGAACAACCTTGCTCAGGTTCCTATGGTCAGGAATATATTCTCTGCCTCTAGGGACACTGTTGCTGCCACCAGGGGGTTCTAACCCCTCTTTTCTAGAAGCTCTCTGGATCTCCAGGGCTTCCCTATCCAGTGCCAACTGCTTGGTTCTGAGGGCCACTTTGGCTTCCTCATACTGGAGCAGTTTGCACCTTCTCTCAGAGGAGGTCTCTCTTAAGGAAAAGTATGAGCTCCTCTGCTGGACAAATTCTCTGCCAGAGTGATAAGAGTGGTCAGATTCCCTGGAAGGGGATCTGTGCCTCTCCTCCTCTCTGTCAGTTCTCTTAGGGAGAATTCCTCTGTCCTTTTCAGGCCCCTTGAAGCCTGGCCCTTCAATCACAGAGTCTTGGTCATTCTGATTTTCATCATCTGACCCAGATACTATGACTGACCCACCCACTGATTCAAACCCTTTAGCTCCTAGAGCCAATCTAAGGTCATCTGCTGTCAGCAGATCTATCAGGTGTAGTGTTGAGGGACTCTGTCCTAGCCTCAGGTGTCTGTCAACACACATGGCTCTCAAGTCAGAGAAAGCCATGTCCTTATACTGAGGCTGAGTGGATCCACTGGGTCCACCCTTTAAGGACATTCTAGTGTTGTGCAGTGTTGTACTACCTACACTAGTTTGTGGCCTACTGATCCTAGCTTGAGCTGTGGAAAGGGTGTGCTATCCCTTGGCACACAGCTCTAAGTTCAGTAGAACTTATTGATACTAAGCTTGACTTTATATGTACCTTGAGTACCTATAATGGTTTTCAGTTAGTAATTCAAATAGAGATTTTCTGGTAAAACAATGGCAAGCTGGAATCCCACACGCTGCCCACCAATGTGAGAAGTTGGCCTGGTATATGCTGTTCACTAATTAAAGTGGACACCTTGCACCAGGGCAAATCGACTCTTATGGTAGATAGGTTTAAGACAACCTTTTAAAGAAAGCTATCCTAGTGGTAGCTGTGGAGAGCAGCCTTCAGGCTAAGTCTCGGAGGAATGTAAAGCAGCTTGTTTTACCATATAATCTCTTGAATCACCAAATGAAAAGACACCACACAGGTATATATATCAAATATATATGTATTTATTTCTAAATAACTCTCTACTAATCTCTTTATGAGATTAGAAGACAAACATATGCACAAATCAACGTTTCACAATAAGTTAAGCACAAAATATGGCTGGGGCCCTAGGGGCGTACCAGACCATATACTAAGTAAGAGACTTAGAAACAACGACTTGCAAGGAGACAAGGCCTAGGGCCTTCAGAAGTGCTGGGGCCTCACGAAACCACCCAAGGCAGGTAAGTAAAGGACCCACGGGGGACGCGTGCAGTGTGGATACACAGGCGCGAATCGCCGTTAACTTCAATGGGGCAAGTCGCGGTTGGAAATAAAGAGTTTTAGGATACTTCGGGAGAACCTACAAGCAAGTCACTTACAGGGTAAGTAGTTCTAGGGCCCACACCCACAGGAGCACCGTAGTGCTGGAGTTACCTCACCCAGGGAAGCCGGGTGCACAGGTGTCCTTTGGTGTCGGGTCGCGGCGTCGTTTTCAATGGCGAACAAAGAAGACTTGCTGCTTGCGGGAGCTGAAGAAGTGTCCGGTGGAATCCAAGCCTGGATTCTGAAGAAGGATGACCTGAAAGCAGAGGGGACAGTGTTCAAAGTCACTTGGCAGTGACCCGGGGCAAGGAAGATGGATGCCCACCGTCGTCGGTCGCTTCAGGTCGGTTGCGGGTGCCTTGACTCTTCAGCCACGTGGTCCAGGAGGCGTCGACGATGACCAGGAGCTGGATTCGGTGTGTCCCTCGACGTCTGCAGCTGACTGCGGTGTCGGCAACTCGATAGGAGCCAACAAGCCTTGGCAGCCGCAAGTCTCGGGGAGATGAAGAAAAGTCGATGGCGCAGACCAGCAAGGTCTGTGGGACTCACCCAGCGAGGGTAAGTCAGGGCAGGCCTGGAGCAACCAGGGGAGCCCTTTGGTTTCTTTAAGAAGTCTTCTGGGGACCCACAAGCCAGCGGGCAAGGGATCGCGAAGACACCTCGGGCGGAATCACTCAACAGGGGCCCACGGTCACTCGGGACGGTGTAGGCCTCTGATCTTCGGAGGGATTCCTGCTGGAGGTCGGGACCACACGTGGTCCAAAGCACAAGTTCGTAGAACGTTGTGAAGGGGTTGCACTCGACAATAGTGCACGGTACCCAGGGGTCGCGGTTCCTCGTTACTCGTGGGGTCCACTTGCCTCAGCTTCGCTGGGGACTCACGATGGCCTGGGAGAGGTCAGGAAATCCACTTCTTGGGCTGCAGGGACTTCGGACTCCGGCGGGAGCGGCGTAGTTTGCGACCGTCGTTGTCGTTTTTGGTGCCTGCCAAGCAGGGGAGTCACTCCTTGACTCCAAGGAGATTCTTCTGTCTTCCAAAGGTAGTGGAACGTCGAAGGGCCAGGATTCTTCTGTAGAGCGTCGTCCAGGGGTTATCTGCTTTGCAATGGCAAGGTTCCCCCTCTTATACTAAAAAGAGGGGATGGACTAGCTCTATGACCCCACCTATGGGAGGGTCAAGGGAGGGGTGGCTACACCCACTTCCCTTTGTCCAGTTTCGCGCCAGAGCAGGGGCAGGTAGCCCCTGAGCTGGTTTGAACTGGCATATGCACAGAGGAGCCTTCTGCTCCCCCAGTGCAGGACTTCAAAGCACTCTAAGAGTGCACCCACCCAGCCCCAATACACTAAACCCTGTCTGGGAGGTGGTTACACCTCCTTGTGACAGGATGCCTATTGTTGGGCTTCCTCCACTGTGAGTGTTCGGTCATCAGCAGGAGGGCAGCCCAGTGTCTGTGACTGGTGGCATCCATTTTGTGATGCCAGGGCTCTGCAGGATTCTACCGCGTTTCCACAGCAGGTACATGTCTTATCCCTCTAGAAGGGTGGAATGCTACCCCCGCCGCCAGGATTGGCGGGGGGTAGTATTCCAAGATGTTTGACACCAAACACGACATGTTTTGATGCAGCCATTCCAAAGTTAGCATTTACCGCGAGGATATAATGCACTTAATAGTATATGGTTTAACCGCATCCACAAACAGCACCAGAGAATAGACTCTGAGAGCTGCAGAGGGGCCCTGCTCAGGCAGAGGCACCCCCTCACATAGAAGCCAAGCACCCTGCCCTCAGGATTGATAGGGCCTGCCTTAGGGGTGACTGATAGGTTTATATGTGTGTGCAGGAGAGATATAGGAAACCTATATCTCAGTGAGGGGTGCTAGCACCACCTCACCCAGGCTGCAGTAGCAGGCCTGTGGTGTCAGATTTAGACTGCTTCCCAGGGGTGGCATAATACATGCTGCAGCCCCTGGTAGGCCTGTGAAGTACCTATGCCCTTGGTACCTAAGGTACCATATACTAGGGACTCATAAGGCACCACAGTATCCAATCACTAGTGCACCTAGAGTGCACTCCATGTCGTTTAGAGAGAGCAGATAGACTGGGGCCCTGAATAGCAGGGTCCCAGTCCAACTAAGTCATAAACCAGCAAAACACCATAAAAAATGTGGGGGCAACCATATAGTCAGATTCCACCTTCCTACAACTCTGCACTTTCCATGCTTCTTTCTGCACCTGTCTTGCTTCTTTCTGCACCCCTGTTGTCTCTTTATGTACCTCTTTTGCCTCTTTCTGCACTTTTCTTGCCTTTTTCTGCACCTCTCTTCCCTCTTTCTGCACGTCTGTTGCCTCTTTCTGCACCTCATTTGCTTCTTTCTGCACCCCTGTTGTCTCTATTCTGCACTCGTCTTCCCTCTTTCTGTACCTTTCCTGCCTGTTTTTGCATCTCACTTGCCTCTTTCTGCACTTATCTTGCTTCTTTCTACACCTCGGTTGCTTCTTTCAGCAATTCTCTTGCTTCTTTGTGCACTTCTCTTGCCTGTTTCTGCACTTCTCTTGCCTCTTTCTGAACCTCTGTTGTTTCTTTCTGCACTCTCCATTGCTTCTTTCAGCAATTCTCTTGCCTCTTTGTGCACTTCTCTTGCCTGTTTCAGCACCTCTCTTGCCTCTTTTTGCACCTCTGTTGGCTCTTTCTGCACCTCACTTGCTCCTTTCTACACTTCTCTTGCCTCTTTCTGCACCCCTGTTGCTTCATTCTGTACTTTCCATGCTTCTTTCTGCACCTGTCTTGCTTCTTTCTGCACCCCTGTTGTCTCTTTATGTACCTCTTTTGCCTCTTTCTGCACTTTTCTTGCCTTTTTCTGCACCTCTCTTCCCTCTTTCTGCACGTCTGTTGCCTCTTTCTGCACCTCATTTGCTTCTTTCTGCACCCCTGTTGTCTCTTTCTGCACTCGTCTTCCCTCTTTCTGTACCTTTCCTGCCTGTTTTTGCATCTCACTTGCCTCTTTCTGCACTTTTCATGCTTCTTTCTACACCTCGGTTGCTTCTTTCAGCAATTCTCTTGACTCTTTGTGCACTTCTCTTGCCTGTTTCTGCACCTCTCTTGCCTCTTTGTGCACCTCTCTTGGCTCTTTCTGCACCTCACTTGCTCCTTTCTACTCTTCTCTTGCCTCTTTCTGCACCCCTGTTGCTTCATTCTGCACTTTCCATGCTTCTTTCTGCACCTGTCTTGCTTCTTTCTGCACCCCTGTTGTCTCTTTATGTACCTCTTTTGCCTCTTTCTGCACTTTTCTTGCCTTTTTCTGCACCTCTCTTCGCTCTTTCTGCACGTCTGTTGCCTCTTTCTGCACCTCATTTGCTTCTTTCTGCACCCCTGTTGTCTCTTTCTGCACTCGTCTTCCCTCTTTCTGTTCCTTTCCTGCCTGTTTTTGCATCTCACTTGCCTCTTTCTGCACTCTTCTTGCTTCTTTCTACACCTCTGTTGCTTCTTTCAGCAAATCTCTTGCCTCTTTGTGCACTTCTCTTGCCTGTTTCAGCACCTCTCTTACCTCTTTTTGCACCTCTGTTGGCTCTTTCTGCACCTCACTTGCTCCTTTCCACACTTCTCTTGCCTCTTTCTGCACCCCTGTTGCTTCATTCTGCACTTTCCATGCTTCTTTCTGCACCTGTCTTGCTTCTTTCTGCACCCCTGTTGTCTCTTTATGTACCTCTTTTGCCTCTTTCTGCACTTTTCTTGCCTTTTTCTGCACCTCTCTTCGCTCTTTCTGCACGCCTGTTGCCTCTTTCTGCACCTCATTTGCTTCTTTCTGCACCCCTGTTGTCTCTTTCTGCACTCGTCTTCCCTCTTTCTGTACCTTTCCTGCCTGTTTTTGTATCTCACTTGCCTCTTTCTGCACTAATCTTGCTTCTTTCTACACCTCGGTTGCTTCTTTCAGCAATTCTCTTGCCTCTTTGTGCACTTCTCTTGCCTGTTTCTGCACCTCTTTTGCCTCTTTTGCACCTCTGTTGGCTCTTTCTGCACCTCACTTGCTCCTTTCTACACTTCTCTTGCCTCTTTCTACACCCCTGTTGCTTCATTCTGCACTTTCCATGCTTCTTTCTGCACCTGTCTTGCTCCTTTCTCCACCCCTGGTGTCTCTTTATGATCCTCTTTTTTCTCTTTCTGCACTTTTCTTGCCTTTTTCTGCACCTCTCTTCCCTCTTTCTGCACGTCTGTTGCCTCTTTCTGCACCTCATTTGCTTCTTTCTGCACCCCTGTTGTCTCTTTCTGCACTCGTCTTCCCTCTTTCTGTACCTTTCCTGCCTGTTTTTGCATCTCACTTGCCTCTTTCTGCACTTTGCTTGCTTCTTTCAACACCTTGGTTACTTCTTTCAGCAATTCTCTTGCCTCTTTGTGCACTTCTGTTGCCTGTTTCAGCACCTCTCTTGCCTCTTTGTGCACCTCTGTTGGCTCTTTCTGCACCTCACTTGCTCCTTTCTACACTTCTCTTGCCTCTTTCTGCACCCCTGTTGCTTCATTCTGCACTTTCCATGCTTCTTTCTGCACCTGTCTTGCTTCTTTCTGCAGCCCTGTTGTCTCTTTATGTACCTCTTTTGCCTCTTTCTGCACTTTTCTTGCCTTTTTCTGTACCTCTCTTCGCCCTTTCTGCACGTCTGTTGCCTCTTTCTGCACCTCATTTGCTTCTTTCTGCACCCTGTTGTTCCTTTCTGAACTCGTCTTACCTCTTTCTGTACCTTTCCTGCCTGTTTTTGCATCTCACTTGCCTCTTTCTGCACTTTTCTTGCTTCTTACTACACCTCTGTTGCTTCTTTCAGCAATTCTCTTGCCTCTTTGTGCACTTCTCTTGCCTGTTTCTGCACCTCTCTTGCCTCTTTTTGCACCTCTGTTGGCTCTTTCTGCACCTCACTTGCTCCTTTCCACACTTCTCTTGCCTCTTTCTGCACCCCTGTTGCTTCATTCTGCACTTTCCATGCTTCTTTCTGCACCTGTCTTGCTTCTTTCTGCACCCCTGTTGTCTCTTTATGTACCTCTTTTGCCTCTTTCTGCACTTTTCTTGCCTTTTTCTGCACCTCTCTTCGCTCTTTCTGCACGTCTGTTGCCTCTTTCTGCACCTCATTTGCTTCTTTCTGCACCCCTGTTGTCTCTTTCTGCACTCGTCTTCCCTCTTTCTGTACCTTTCCTGCCTGTTTTTGCATCTCACTTGCCTCTTTCTGCACTTTTCTTGCTTCTTTCTACACCTCTGTTGCTTCTTTCAGCAATTCTCTTGCCTCTTTGTGCACTTCTCTTGCCTGTTTCTGCACCTCTCTTGCCTCTTTTTGCACCTCTGTTGGCTCTTTCTGCACCTCACTTGCTCCTTTCTACACTTCTCTTGCCTCTTTCTGCACCCCTGTTGCTTCATTCTGCACTTTCCATGCTTCTTTCTGCACCTGTCTTGCTTCTTTCTGCACCCCTGTTGTCTCTTTATGATACCTCTTTTGCCTCTTTCTGCACTTTTCTTGCCTTTTCTGCACCTCTCTTCCCTCTTTCTGCACGTCTGTTGCCTCTTTCTGCACCTCATTTGCTTCTTTCTGCACCCCTGTTGTCTCTTTCTGCACTCGTCTTCCCTCTTTCTGTACCTTTCCTGCCTGTTTTTGCATCTCACTTGCCTCTTTCTGCACTTTTCTTGCTTCTTTCTACACCTCTGTTGCTTCTTTCAGCAATTCTCTTGCCTCCTTCTGCACTTCTCGTGCCTGTTTCATCACCTCTCTTGACTCTTTTTGCACCTCTGTTGGCACTCTCTTCACCTCACTTGCTCCTTTCTACACTTCTGTTGCCTCTTTCTGCACTCCTGTTGCTTCATTCTGCACTTTCCATGCTTCTTTCTGCACCTGTCTTGCTTCTTTCTGCACCCCTGTTGTCTCTTTATGTACCTCTTTTTCCTCTTTCTGCACTTTTCTTGCCTTTTTCTGCACCTCTCTTCCCTCTTTCTGCACGTCTGTTGCCTCTTTCTGCACCTCATTTGCTTCTTTCTGCACCCCTGTTGTCTCTTTCTGCACTCGTCTTCCCTCTTTGTGTACCTTTCCTGCCTGTTTTTGCATCTCACTTGCCTCTTTCTGCACTTTTCTTGCTTCTTTCTACACCTCTGTTGCTTCTTTCAGCAATTCTCTTGCCTCTTTGTGCACTTCTCTTGCCTGTTTCTGCACCTCTCTTGCCTCTTTTTGCACCTCTGTTGGCTCTTTCTGCACCTCACTTGCTCCTTTCTACACTTCTCTTGCCTCTTTCTGCAACCCTGTTGCTTCACTCTGCACTTTCCATGCTTCTTTCTGCACCTGTCTTGCTTCTTTCTGCACCCCTGTTGTCTCTTTATGTACCTATTTTGCCTCATTCTGCACTTTTCTTGCCTTTTTCTGTACCTCTCTTCACTCTTTCTGCACGTCTGTTGCCTCTTTCTGCACCTCAGTTGCTTCTTTCTGCATGCCTGTTGTCTCTTTCTGTACTCGTCTTCCCTCTCTCTGTACCTTTCCTGCCTGTTTTTGCATCTCACTTGCCTCTTTCTGCACTTATCTTGCTTCTTTCTACACCTCGGTTGCTTCTTTCAGCAATTCTCTTGCCTCTTTGTGCACTTCTCTTGCCTGTTTCTGCACTTCTCTTGCCTCTTTCTGAACCCCTGTTGTTTCATTCTGGACTTTCCATGCTTCTTTCAGCAATTCTCTTGCCTCTTTGTGCACTTCTCTCGCCTGTTTCAGCACCTCTCTTGCCTCTTTTGCACCTCTGTTGGCTCTTTCTGCACCTCACTTTGCTCCTTTCTACACTTCTCTTGCCTCTTTCTGCACCCCTGTTGCTTCATTCTGTACTTTCCATGCTTCTTTCTGCACCTGTCTTGCTTCTTTCTGCACCCCTGTTGTCTCTTTATGTACCTCTTTTGCCTCTTTCTGCACTTTTCTTGCCTTTTTCTGCACCTCTCTTCCCTCTTTCTGCACGTCTGTTGCCTCTTTCTGCACCTCATTTGCTTCTTTCTGCACCCCTGTTGTCTCTTTCTGCACTCGTCTTCCCTCTTTCTGTACCTTTCCTGCCAGTTTTTGCATCTCACTTGCCCCTTTCTGCACTTTTTGTGCTTCTTTCTACACCTCTGTTGCTTCTTTCAGCAATTCTCTTGCCTCTTTGTGCACTTCTCTTGCCTGTTTCAGCACCTCTCTTGCCTCTTTGTGCACCTCTGTTGGCTCTTTCTGCACCTCACTTGCTCCTTTCTACACTTCTCTTGCCTCTTTCTGCACCCCTGTTGCTTCATTCTGCACTTTCCATGCTTCTTTCTGCACCTGTCTTGCTTCTTTCTGCACCCCTGTTGTCTCTTTATGTACCTCTTTTGCCTCTTTCTGCACTTTTCTTGCCTTTCTCTGCACCTCTCTTCGCCCTTTCTGCACGTCTGTTGCCTCTTTCTGCACCTCATTTGCTTCTTTCTGCACCCCTGTTGTCTCTTTCTGCACTCGTCTTCCCTCTTTCTGTACCTTTCCTGCCTGTTTTTGCATCTCACTTGCCTCTTTCTGCACTCTTCTTGCTTCTTTCTACACCTCTGTTGCTTCTTTCAGCAATTCTCTTGCCTCTTTGTGCACTTCTCTTGCCTGTTTCAGCACCTCTCTTGCCTCTTTTTGCACCTCTGTTGGCTCTTTCTGCACCTCACTTGTCCTCTCTACACTTCTCTTGCCTCTTTCTGCACCCCTGTTGCTTCATTCTGCACTTTCCATGCTTCTTTCTGCACCTGTCTTGCTTCTTTCTGCACCCCTGTTGTCTCTTTATGTACCTCTTTTGCCTCTTTCTGCACTTTTCTTGCCTTTTTCTGCACCTCTCTTCGCTCTTTCTGCACGTCTGTTGCCTCTTTCTGCACCTCATTTGCTTCTTTCTGCACCCCTGTTGTCTCTTTCTGCACTCGTCTTCCCTCTTTCTGTACCTTTCCTGCCTGTTTTTGCATCTCACTTGCCTCTTTCTGCACTTATCTTGCTTCTTTCTACACCTCGGTTGCTTCTTTCAGCAATTCTCTTGCCTCTTTGTGCACTTCTCTTGCCTGTTCTGCACCTCTCTTGCCTCTTTTTGCACCTCTGTTGGCTCTTTCTGCACCTCACTTGCTCCTTTCTACACTTCTCTTGCCTCTTTCTACACCCCTGTTGCTTCATTCTGCACTTTCCATGCTTCTTTCTGCACCTGTCTTGCTTCTTTCTGCACCCCTGGTTGTCTCTTTATGATACCTCTTTTGCCTCTTTCTGCACTTTTCTTGCCTTTTTCTGCACCTCTCTTCCCTCTTTCTGCACGTCTGTTGCCTCTTTCTGCACCTCATTTGCTTCTTTCTGCACCCCTGTTGTCTCTTTCTGCACTCGTCTTCCCTCTTTCTGTACCTTTCCTGCCTGTTTTTGCATCTCACTTGCCTCTTTCTGCACATTTCTTGCTTCTTTCTACACCTCTGTTGCTTCTTTCAGCAATTCTCTTGCCTCTTTGTGCACTTCTCTTGCTTGTTTCTGCACCTCTCTTGCCTCTTTTTGCACCTCTGTTGGCTCTTTCTGCACCTCACTTGCTCCTTTCTACACTTCTCTTGCCTCTTTCTGCACTCCTGTTGCTTCATTCTGCACTTTCCATGCTTCTTTCTGCACCTGTCTTGCTTCTTTCTGCACCACTGTTGTCTCTTTATGTACCTCTTTTGCCTCTTTCTGCACTTTTCTTGCCTTTTTCTGCACCTCTCTTCCCTCTTTCTGCACGTCTGTTGCCTCTTTCTGCACCTCATTTGCTTCTTTCTGCACGCCTGTTGTCTATTTCTGCACTCGTCTTCCCTCTTTCTGTACCTTTCCTGCCTGTTTTTACATCTCACTTGCCTCTTTCTGCACTTATCTTGCTTCTTTCTACACCTCTGTTGCTTCTTTCAGCAATTCTCTTGCCTCTTTGTGCACTTCTCTTGCCTGTTTCTGCACCTCTCTTGCCTCTTTCTGCACCTCTGTTGCTTCATTCTGCACTTTCCATGCTTCTTTCTGCACCTGTCTTGCTTCTTTCTGCACCCCTATTGTCTCTTTATGTACCTCTTTTGCCTCTTTCTGCACTTTTCTTGCCTTTTTCTGCACCTCTCTTCGCCTCTTTCTGCACGTCTGTTGTCTCTTTCTGCACCTCATTTGCTTCTTTCTGCACCCTGTTTTCTCTTTCTGCACCTCTCTTCCCTCTTTCTGCACGTCTGTTGCCTCTTTCTGCACCTCATTTGCTTCTTTCTGCACCCCTGTTATGTCTTTCTGCACTCGTCTTCCCTCTTTCTGTACCTTTCCTTCCTGTTTTTGCATCTCACTTGCCTCTTTCTGCACTTTTCTTGCTTCTTTCTACACCTCTGTTGCTTCTTTCAGCAATTCTCTTGACTCTTTGTGCACTTCTCTTGCCTGTTTCAGCACCTCTCTTGCCTCTTTGTGCACCTCTCTTGGCTCTTTCTGCACCTCACTTGCTCCTTTCTACACTTCTCTTGCCTCTTTCTGCACCCCTGTTGCTTCATTCTGCACTTTCCATGCTTCTTTCTGCACCTGTCTTGCTTCTTTCTGCACCCCTGTTGTCTCTTTATGTACCTCTTTTGCCTCTTTCTGCACTTTTCTTGCCTTTTTCTGCACCTCTCTTCCCTCTTTCTGCACGTCTGTTGCCTCTTTCTGCACCTCATTTGCTTCTTTCTGCACCCCTGTTGTCTCTTTCTGCACTCGTCTTCCCTCTTTCTGTACCTTTCCTGCCTGTTTTTGCATCTCACTTGCCTCTTTCTGCACTTTTCTTGCTTCTTTCTACACCTCTGTTGCTTCTTTAAGCAATTCTCTTGCCTCTTTGTGCACTTCTCTTGCCTGTTTCTGCACCTCTCTTGCCTCTTTTTGCACCTCTGTTGGCTCTTTCTGCACCTCACTTGCTCCTTTCTACACTTCTCTTGCCTCTTTCTGCACCCCTGTTGCTTCATTCTGCACTTTCCATGCTTCTTTCTGCACCTGTCTTGCTTCTTTCTGCACCCCTGTTGTCTCTTTATGTACCTCTTTTGCCTCTTTCTGCACTTTTCTTGCCTTTTTCTGCACCTCTCTTCGCTCTTTCTGCACACCTGTTGCCTCTTTCTGCACCTCATTTGCTTCTTTCTGCACCCCTGTTGTCTCTTTCTGCACTCGTCTTCCCTCTTTCTGTTCCTTTCCTGCCTGTTTTTGCATCTCACTTGCCTCTTTCTGCACTTTTCTTGCTTCTTTCTACACCTCTGTTGCTTCTTTCAGCAATTCTCTTGCCTCTTTGTGCACTTCTCTTGCCTGTTTCTGCACCTCTCTTGCCTCTTTTGCACCTCTGTTGGCTCTTTCTGCACCTCACTTGCTCCTTTCTACACTTCTCTTGCCTCTTTCTACACCCCTGTTGCTTCATTCTGCACTTTCCATGCTTCTTTCTGCACCTGTCTTGCTTCTTTCTCCACCCCTGGTGTCTCTTTATGATACCTCTTTTGCCTCTTTCTGCACTTTTCTTGCCTTTTTCTGCACCTCTCTTCCCTCTTTCTGCACGTCTGTTGCCTCTTTCTGCACCTCATTTGCTTCTTTCTGCACCCCTGTTGTGTCTTTCTGCACTCGTCTTCCCTCTTTCTGTACCTTTCCTTCCTGTTTTTGCATCTCACTTGCCTCTTTCTGCACATTTCTTGCTTCTTTCTACACCTCTGTTGCTTCTTTCAGCAATTCTCTTGCCTCTTTGTGCACTTCTCTGGCTTGTTTCTGCACCTCTCTTGCCTCTTTTGCAGCTCTGTTGGCTCTTTCTGCACCTCACTTGCTCCTTTCTACACTTCTCTTGCCTCTTTCTGCACTCCTGTTGCTTCATTCTGCACTTTCCATGCTTCTTTCTGCACCTATCTTGCTTCTTTCTGCACCCCTGTTGTCTCTTTATGTACCTCTTTTGCCTCTTTCTGCACTTTTCTTGCCTTTTTCTGCACCTCTCTTCCCTCTTTCTGCATGTCTGTTGTCTCTTTCTGCACCTCATTTGCTTCTTTCTGCACGCCTGTTGTCTCTTTCTGCACTCGTCTTCCTCTTTCTGTACCTTTCCTGCCTGTTTTTGCATCTCACTTGCCTCTTTCTGCACTTATCTTGCTTCTTTCTACACCTCTGTTGCTTCTTTCAGCAATTCTCTTGCCTCTTTGTGCACTTCTCTTGCCTGTTTCTGCACCTCTCTTGCCTCTTTTGCACCTCTGTTGGCTCTTTCTGCACCTCACTTGCTCCTTTCTACACTTCTCTTGCCTCTTTCTGCAACCCTGTTGCTTCACTCTGCACTTTCCATGCTTCTTTCTGCACCTGTCTTGCTTCTTTCTGCACCCCTGTTGTCTCTTTATGTACCTCTTTTGCCTCTTTCTGCACTTTTCTTGCCTTTTTCTGCACCTCTATTCACTCTTTCTGCACGTCTGTTGCCTCTTTCTGCACCTCATTTGCTACTTTCTGCACCCCTGTTGTCTCTTTCTGCACTCGTCTTCCCTCTTTCTGTACCTTTCCTGCCTGTTTTTGCATCTCACTTGCCTCTTTCTGCACTTATCTTGCTTCTTTCTACACCTCGGTTGCTTCTTTCAGCAATTCTCTTGCTTCTTTGTGCACTTCTCTTGCCTGTTTCTGCACTTCTCTTGCCTCTTTCTGAACCCCTGTTGTTTCATTCTGGACTTTCCATGCTTCTTTCAGCAATTCTCTTGCCTCTTTGTGCACTTCTCTCGCCTGTTTCAGCACCTCTCTTGCCTCTTTTTGCACCACTGTTGGCTCTTTCTGCACCTCACTTGCTCCTTTCTACACTTCTCTTGCCTCTTTCTGCACCCCTGTTGCTTCATTCTGCACTTTCCATGCTTCTTTCTGCACCTGTCTTGCTTCTTTCTGCACCCCTGTTGTCTCTATGTGTACCTCTTTTGCCTCTTTCTGCACTTTTCTTGCCTTTTTCTGCACCTCTCTTCCCTCTTTCTGCACGTCTGTTGCCTCTTTCTGCACCTCATTTGCGTCTTTCTGCACCCCTGTTGTCTCTTTCTGCACTCGTCTTCCCTCTTTCTGTACCTTTCCTGCCTGTTTTTGCATCTCACTTGCCTCTTTCTGCACTTTTCTGTGCTTCTTTCTACACCTCTGTTGCTTCTTTCAGCAATTCTCTTGACTCTTTGTGCACTTCTATTGCCTGTTTCAGCACCTCTCTTGCCTCTTTGTGCACCTCTGTTGGCTCTTTTTGCACCTCACTTGCTCCTTTCTACACTTCTCTTGCCTCTTTCTGCACCCCTGTTGCTTCATTCTGCACTTTCCATGCTTCTTTCTGCACCTGTCTTGCTTCTTTCTGCACCCCTGTTGTCTCTTTATGTACCTCTTTTGCCTCTTTCTGCACTTTTCTTGCCTTTTTCTGCACCTCTCTTCGCTCTTTCTGCAAGTCTGTTGCCTCTTTCTGCACCTCATTTGCTTCTTTCTGCACCCCTGTTGTCTCTTTCTGCACTCGTCTTCCCTCTTTCTGTTCCTTTCCTGCCTGTTTTTGCATCTCACTTCCCTCTTTCTGCACTCTTCTTGCTTCTTTCTACACCTCTGTTGCTTCTTTCAGCAATTCTCTTGCCTCTTTGTGCACTTCTCTTGCCTGTTTCTGCACCTCTCTTGCCTCTTTTTGCACCTCTGTTGGCTCTTTCTGCACCTCACTTGCTCCTTTCTACACTTCTCTTGCCTCTTTCTGCACCCCTGTTGCTTCATTCTGCACTTTCCATGCTTCTTTCTGCACCTGTCTTGCTTCTTTCTGCACCCCTGTTGTCTCTTTATGTACCTCTTTTGCCTCTTTCTGCACTTTTCTTGCCTTTTTCTGCACCTCTCTTCGCTCTTTCTGCACGCCTGTTGCCTCCTTCTGCACCTCATTTGCTTCTTTCTGCACCCCTGTTGTCTCTTTCTGCACTCGTCTTCCCTCTTTCTGTATCCTTTCCTGCCTGTTTTTGCATCTCACTTGCCTCTTTCTGCACTTATCTTGCTTCTTTCTACACCTCTGTTGCTTCTTTCAGCAATTCTCTTGCCTCTTTGTGCACTTCTCTTGCCTGTTTCTGCACCTCTCTTGCCTCTTTTTGCACCTCTGTTGGCTCTTTCTGCACCTCACTTGCTCCTTTCTACACTTCTCTTGCCTCTTTCTGCACCCCTGTTGCTTCATTCTGCACTTTCCATGCTTCTTTCTGCACCTGTCTTGCTTCTTTCTCCACCCCTGGTGTCTCTTTATGATACCTCTTTTGCCTCTTTCTGCACTTTTCTTGCCTTTTTCTGCACCTCTCTTCCCTCTTTCTGCACGTCTGTTGCCTCTTTCTGCACCTCATTTGCTTCTTTCTGCACCCCTGTTATGTCTTTCTGCACTCGTCTTCCCTCTTTCTGTACCTTTCCTTCCTGTTTTTGCATCTCACTTGCCTCTTTCTGCAAATTTCTTGCTTCTTTCTACACCTCTGTTGCTTCTTTCAGCAATTCTCTTGCCTCTTTGTGCACTTCTCTGGCCTGTTTCAGCACCTCTCTTGCCTCTTTTTGCAGCTCTGTTGGCTCTTTCTGCACCTCACTTGCTCCTTTCTACACTTCTCTTGCCTCTTTCTGCACTCCTGTTGCTTCATTCTGCACTTTCCATGCTTCTTTCTGCACCTGTCTTGCTTCTTTCTGCACCACTGTTGTCTCTTTATGTACCTCTTTTGTCTCTTTCTGCACTTTTCTTGCCTTTTTCTGCACCTCTCTTCCCTCTTTCTGCACGTCTGTTGCCTCTTTCTGCACCTCATTTGCTTCTTTCTGCACGCCTGTTGTCTATTTCTGCACTCGTCTTCCCTCTTTCTGTACCTTTCCTGCCTGTTTTTGTATCTCACTTGCCTCTCTATGCAGTTATCTTGCTTCTTTCTACACCTCGGTTGCTTCTTTCAGCAATTCTCTTGCCTCTTTGTGCACTTCTCTTGCCTGTTTCTGCACTTCTCTTGCCTCTTTCTGCACCCCTGTTGCTTCATTCTGCACTTTCCATGCTTCTTTCTGCACCTGTCTTGCTTCTTTCTGCACCCCTATTGTCTCTTTATGTACCTCTTTTGCCTCTTTCTGCACTTTTCTTGCCTTTTTCTGCACCTCTCTTCGCCCTTTCTGCACGTCTGTTGTCTCTTTCTGCACCTCATTTGCTTCTTTCTGCACCCCTGTTTTCTCTTTCTGCACTCATCTTCCCTCTTTCTGTTCCTTTCCTGCCTGTTTTTGCATCTCACTTGCCTCTTTCTGCACTTTTCTTGCTTCTTTCTACACCTCTGTTGCTTCTTTCAGCAATTCTCTTGCCTCTTTGTGCACTTCTCTTGCCTGTTTCAGCACCTCTCTTGCCTCTTTTTGCACCTCTGTTGGCTCTTTCTGTACCTCACTTGCTCCTTTCTACACTTCTCTTGCCTCTTTCTGCAACCCTGTTGCTTCACTCTGCACTTTCCATGCTTCTTTCTGCACCTGTCTTGCTTCTTTCTGCACCCCTGTTGTCTCTTTATGTACCTCTTTTGCCTCTTTCTGCACTTTTCTTGCCTTTTTCTGCACCTCTCTTCCCTCTTTCTGCACGTCTGTTGCCTCTTTCTGCACCTCATTTGCTACTTTCTGCACCCCTGTTGTCAAATTCTGCACTCGTCTTCCCTCTTTCTGTACCTTTCCTGCCTGTTTTTGCATCTCACTTGCCTCTTTCTGCACTTATCTTGCTTCTTTCTACACCTCGGTTGCTTCTTTCAGCAATTCTCTTGCTTCTTTGTGCACTTCTCTTGCCTGTTTCTGCACTTCTCTTGCCTCTTTCTGAACCCCTGTTGTTTCATTCTGCGCTTTCCATGCTTCTTTCAGCAATTCTCTTGCCTCTTTGTGCACTTCTCTCGCCTGTTTCAGCACCTCTCTTGCCTCTTTTTGCACCACTGTTGGCTCTTTCTGCACCTCACTTGCTCCTTTCTACACTTCTCTTGCCTCTTTCTGCACCCCTGTTGCTTCATTCTGTACTTTCCATGCTTCTTTCTGCACCTGTCTTGCTTCTTTCTGCACCCCTGTTGTCTCTTTATGTACCTCTTTTGCCTCTTTCTGCACTTTTCTTGCCTTTTTCTGCACCTCTATTCACTCTTTCTGCACGTCTGTTGCCTCTTTCTGCACCTCATTTGCTACTTTCTGCACCCCTGTTGTCAAATTCTGCACTCGTCTTCCCTCTTTCTGTACCTTTCCTGCCTGTTTTTGCATCTCACTTGCCTCTTTCTGCACTTATCTTGCTTCTTTCTACACCTCGGTTGCTTCTTTCAGCAATTCTCTTGCTTCTTTGTGCACTTCTCTTGCCTGTTTCTGCACTTCTCTTGCCTCTTTCTGAACCCCTGTTGTTTCATTCTGGACTTTCCATGCTTCTTTCAGCAATTCTCTTGCCTCTTTGTGCACTTCTTCAGCACCTCTCTTGCCTCTTTTTGCACCACTGTTGGCTCTTTCTGCACCTCACTTGCTCCTTTCTACACTTCTCTTGCCTCTTTCTGCACCCCTGTTGCTTCATTCTGTACTTTCCATGCTTCTTTCTGCACCAGTCTTGCTTCTTTCTGCACCCCTGTTGTCTCTTTATGTACCTCTTTTGCCTCTTTATGCACTTTTCTTGACTTTTTCTGCACCTCTCTTCCCTCTTTCTGGACGTCTGTTGCCTCTTTCTGCACCTCATTTGCGTCTTTCTGCACCCCTGTTGTCTCTTTCTGCACTCGTCTTCCCTCTTTCTGTACATTTCCTGCCAGTTTTTGCATCTCACTTGCCTCTTTCTGCACTTTTTGTGCTTCTTTCTACACCTCTGTTGCTTCTTTCAGCAATTCTCTTGACTCTTTGTGCACTTCTATTGCCTGTTTCAGCACCTCTCTTGCCTCTTTGTGCACCTCTCTTGGCTCTTTTTGCACCTCACTTGCTCCTTTCTACACTTCTCTTGCCTCTTTCTGCACCCCTGTTGTTTCATTCTGCACTTTCCATGCTTCTTTCTGCACCTGTCTTGCTTCTTTCTGTACCCCTTTTGTCTCTTTATGTACCTCTTTTGCCTCTTTCTGCACTTTTCTTGCCTTTTTCTGCACCTCTCTTCGCTCTTTCTGCAAGTCTGTTGCCTCTTTCTGCACCTCATTTGCTTCTTTCTGCACCCCTGTTGTCTCTTTCTGCACTCGTCTTCCCTCTTTCTGTTCCTTTCCTGCCTGTTTTTGCATCTCACTTGCCTCTTTCTGCACTCTTCTTGCTTCTTTCTACACCCCTGTTGCTTCTTTCAGCAAATCTCTTGCCTCTTTGTGCACTTCTCTTGCCTGTTTCAGCACCTCTCTTGCCTCTTTTTGCACCTCTGTTGGCTCTTTCTGCACCTCACTTGCTCCTTTCCACACTTCTCTTTCCTCTTTCTGCACCCCTGTTGCTTCATTCTGCACTTTCCATGCTTCTTTCTGCACCTGTCTTGCTTCTTTCTGCACCCCTGTTGTCTCTTTATGTACCTCTTTTGCCTCTTTCTGCACTTTTCTTGCCTTTTTCTGCACCTCTCTTCGCTCTTTCTGCACGCCTTTTGCCTCCTTCTGCACCTCATTTGCTTCTTTCTGCACCCCTGTTATCTCTTTCTGCACTCGTCTTCCCTCTTTCTGTTCCTTTCCTGCCTGTTTTTGTATCTCACTTGCCTCTTTCTGCACTTATCTTGCTTCTTTCTACACCTCGGTTGCTTCTTTCAGCAATTCTCTTGCCTCTTTGTGCACTTCTCTTGCCTGTTTCTGCACCTCTCTTGCCTCTTTTTGCACCTCTGTTGGCTCTTTCTGCACCTCACTTGCTCCTTTCTACACTTCTCTTGCCTCTTTCTACACCCCTGTTGCTTCATTCTGCACTTTCCATGCTTCTTTCTGCACCTGTCTTGCTTCTTTCTCCACCCCTGGTGTCTCTTTATGATCCTCTTTTGCCTCTTTCTGCACTTTTCTTGCCTTTTTCTGCACCTCTCTTCCCTCTTTCTGCACGTCTGTTGCCTCTTTCTGCACCTCATTTGCTTCTTTCTGCACCCCTGTTATGTCTTTCTGCACTCGTCTTCCCTCTTTCTGTACCTTTCCTTCCTGTTTTTGCATCTCACTTGCCTCTTTCTGCACATTTCTTGCTTCTTTCTACACCTCTGTTGCTTCTTTAAGCAATTCTCTTGCCTCTTTGTGCACTTCTCTGGCTTGTTTCAGCACCTCTCTTGCCTCTTTTTGCAGCTCTGTTGGCTCTTTCTGCACCTCACTTGCTCCTTTCTACACTTCTCTTGCCTCTTTCTGCACTCCTGTTGCTTCATTCTGCACTTTCCATGCTTCTTTCTGCACCTGTCTTGCTTCTTTCTGCACCCCTGTTGTCTCTTTATGTACCTCTTTTGTCTCTTTTTGCACTTTTCTTGCCTTTTTCTGCACCTCTCTTCCCTCTTTCTGCACGTCTGTTGCCTCTTTCTGCACCTCATTTGCTTCTTTCTGCACGCCTGTTGTCTATTTCTGCACTCGTCTTCCCTCTTTGTGTACCTTTCCTGCCTGTTTTTATATCTCACTTGCCTCTCTATGCAGTTATCTTGCTTCTTTCTACACCTCGGTTGCTTCTTTCAGCAATTCTCTTGCCTCTTTGTGCACTTCTCTTGCCTGTTTCTGCACTTCTCTTGCCTCTTTCTGCACCCCTGTTGCTTCATTCTGCACTTTCCATGCTTCTTTCTGCACCTGTCTTGCTTCTTTCTGCACCCCTATTGTCTCTTTATGTACCTCTTTTGCCTCTTTCTGCACTTTTCTTGCCTTTTTCTGCACCTCTCTTCGCCCTTTCTGCACGTCTGTTGTCTCTTTCTGCACCTCATTTGCTTCTTTCTGCACCCCTGTTTTCTCTTTCTGCACTCATCTTCCCTCTTTCTGTTCCTTTCCTGCCTGTTTTTGCATCTCACTTGCCTCTTTCTGCACTTTTCTTGCTTCTTTCTACACCTCTGTTGCTTCTTTCAGCAATTCTCTTGCCTCTTTGTGCACTTCTCTTGCCTGTTTCAGCACCTCTCTTGCCTCTTTTTGCACCTCTGTTGGCTCTTTCTGTACCTCACTTGCTCCTTTCTACACTTCTCTTGCCTCTTTCTGCAACCCTGTTGCTTCACTCTGCACTTTCCATGCTTCTTTCTGCACCTGTCTTGCTTCTTTCTGCACCCCTGTTGTCTCTTTATGTACCTCTTTTGCCTCTTTCTGCACTTTTCTTGCCTTTTTCTGCACCTCTCTTCCCTCTTTCTGCACGTCTGTTGCCTCTTTCTGCACCTCATTTGCTACTTTCTGCACCCCTGTTGTCAAATTCTGCACTCGTCTTCCCTCTTTCTGTACCTTTCCTGCCTGTTTTTGCATCTCACTTGCCTCTTTCTGCACTTATCTTGCTTCTTTCTACACCTCGGTTGCTTCTTTCAGCAATTCTCTTGCTTCTTTGTGCACTTCTCTTGCCTGTTTCTGCACTTCTCTTGCCTCTTTCTGAACCCCTGTTGTTTCATTCTGCACTTTCCATGCTTCTTTCAGCAATTCTCTTGCCTCTTTGTACACTTCTCTCGCCTGTTTCAGCACCTCTCTTGCCTCTTTTTGCACCACTGTTGGCTCTTTCTGCACCTCACTTGCTCCTTTCTACACTTCTCTTGCCTCTTTCTGCACCCCTGTTGCTTCATTCTGTACTTTCCATGCTTCTTTCTGCACCAGTCTTGCTTCTTTCTGCACCCCTGTTGTCTCTTTATGTACCTCTTTTGCCTCTTTATGCACTTTTCTTGCCTTTTTCTGCACCTCTCTTCCCTCTTTCTGGACGTCTGTTGCCTCTTTCTGCACCTCATTTGCGTCTTTCTGCACCCCTGTTGTCTCTTTCTGCACTCGTCTTCCCTCTTTCTGTTCCTTTCCTGCCTGTTTTTGCATCTCACTTCCCTCTTTCTGCACTCTTCTTGCTTCTTTCTACACCCCTGTTGCTTCTTTCAGCAAATCTCTTGCCTCTTTGTGCACTTCTCTTCCCTGTTTCAGCACCTCTCTTGCCTCTTTTTGCACCTCTGTTGGCTCTTTCTGCACCTCTCTTGCTCCTTTCCACACTTCTCTTTCCTCTTTCTGCACCCCTGTTGCTTCATTCTGCACTTCTCTGGCTTGTTTCAGCACCTCTCTTGCCTCTTTTTGCAGCTCTGTTGGCTCTTTCTGCACCTCACTTGCTCCTTTCTACACTTCTCTTGCCTCTTTCTGCACTCCTGTTGCTTCATTCTGCACTTTCCATGCTTCTTTCTGCACCTGTCTTGCTTCTTTGTGCATCCCTGTTGTCTCTTTATGTACCTCTTTTGCCTTTTTCTGCACTTTTCTTGCCTTTTTCAGCACCTCTCTTCCCTCTTTCTGCACGTCTGTTGCCTCTTTCTGCACCTCATTTGCTACTTTCTGCACCCCTGTTGTCTCTTTCTGCACTTGTATTCCCTCTTTCTGTACCTTTCCTGCCTGTTTTTGCATCTCACTTGCCTCTTTCTGCACTTATCTTGCTTCTTTCTACACCTCGGTTGCTTCTTTCAGCAATTCTCTTGCCTCTTTGTGCACTTCTCTTGCCTGTTTCTGCACTTCTCTTGCCTCTTTCTGCACCCCTGTTGTTTCATTCTGCACTTTCCATGCTTCTTTCTGTACCTGCCTTGCTTCTTTCTGCACCCCTGTTGTCTCTTTATGTACCTCTTTTGCTTCTTTCTGCACATTTCTTGCCTTTTTCTGCACCTCTCTTCGCCCTTTCTGCATGTCTGTTGCCTCTTTCTGCACCTCATTTGCTTCTTTCTGCACCCCTGTTGTCTCTTTCTGCACTCGTCTTCCCTCTTTCTGTACCTTTCCTCTCTGTTTTTGCATCTCACTTGCCTCTTTCTGCACTTTTCTTGCTTCTTTCTACACCTCTGTTGCTTCTTTCAGCAATTCTCTTGTCTCTTTGTGCACTTCTCTTGCCTGTTTCAGCACCTCTCTGGCCTCTTTTTGCACCTCTGTTGGCTCTTTTTGCACCTCACTTGCTCCTTTCTACACTTCTCTTGCCTCTTTCTGCACACCTGTTGCTTCATTCTGCAATTTCCATGCTTCTTTCTGCACCTGTATCGCTTCTTTGTGCACCCCTGTTGTCTCTTTATGTACCTCTTTTGCCTCTTTCTGCACTTTTCTTGCCTTTTTCAGCACCTCTCTTACCTCTTTCTGCACGTCTGTTGCCTCTTTCTGCACCTCATTTGCCTCTTTCTGCACCCCTGTTGCTTCATTCTGCACTTTCCATGCTTCTTTCTGCACCTGTCTTGCTTCTTTGTGCACCCCTGTTGTCTCTTTATGTACCTCTTTTGCCTCTTTCTGCACTTTTCTTGTCTTTTTCAGCACCTCTCTTACCTCTTTCTGCACGTCTGTTGCCTCTTTCTGCACCTCATTTGCTTCTTTCTGCACCCCTGTTGTCTCTTTCTGCACTCGTCTTCCCTCTTTCTGTACCTTTCCTGTCTGTTTTTACATCTCACTTGCCTCTTTCTGCACTTTTCTTGCTTCTTTCTACACCTCTGTTGCTTCTTTCAGCACCTCTCTTGCCTATTTGTGCACTTCTCTTGCCTGTTTCTGCACTTCTCTTGCCTCTTTCTGCACCCCTGTTGCTTCATTCTGTACTTTCCATGCTTCTTTCTGCACTTGTCTTGCTTCTTTCTGCATCCCTGTTGTCTCTTTATGTACCTCTTTTGCCTCTTTCTGCACTTTTCTTGCCTTTTTCTGCACCTCTCTTCGCCCTTTCTGCACGTCTGTTGCCTCTTTCTGCACCTCATTTGCTTCTTTCTTCACCCCTGTTGTCTCTTTCTGCACTTGTCTTCCCTCTTTCTGTTCCTTTCCTGCCTGTTTTTGCATCTCACTTGCCTCCTTCTATACTTTTCTTGCTTCTTTCTACACCTCTGTTGCTTCTTTCAGCAATTCTCTTGCCTCTTTGTGCACTTCTCTAACCTGTTTCAGCACCTCTCTTGCCTCTTTTTGCACCTCTGTGGGCTCTTTTTGTACCTCACTTGCTCCTTTCTATACTTCTCTTGCCTCTTCCTGCAACCCTGTTGCTTCACTCTGCACTTTCCATGCTTCTTTCTGCACCTGTCTTGCTTCTTTCTGCACCCCTGTTGTTTCTTTATTTACCTCTTTTGCCTCTTTCTGCACTTTTCTTGCCTTTTTCTGCACCTCTCTTCCCTCTTTCTGGACGTCTGTTGCATCTTTCTGTACCTCATTTGCTTCTTCCTGCACCCCTGTTGTCTCTTTCTGCACTAGTCTTCCCTCTTTCTGTACCTTTCCTGCCTGTTTTTGCATCTCTCTCGCCTCTTTCTGCACTTTTCTTGCTTCTTTCTACACCTCTGTTGCTTCTTTCAACAATTCTCTTGCCTCTTTGTGCACTTCTCTTGCCTGTTTCAGCACCTCTCTTGCCTCTTTGTGCACCTCTGTTGGCTCTTTTTGCACCTCACTTCCTCCTTTCTACACTTCTCTTGCCTCTTTCTGCACCCCTGTTGCTTCATTCTGCACTTTCCATGCTTCTTTCTGCACCTGTCTTGCTTCTTTGTGCACCCCTGTTGTCTCTTTATGTCCCTCTTTTGCCTCTTTCTGCACTTTTCTTGCCTTTTTTAGCACCTCTCTTCCCTCTTTCTGCACGTCTGTTGCCTCTTTCTGCACCTCATTTGCTACTTTCTGCACCCCTGTTGTCTCTTTCTGCACTCGTCTTCCCTCTTTCTGTACCTTTCCTGCCTGTTTTTGCATCTCACTTGCCTCTTTCTGCACTTATCTTGCTTCTTTCTACACCTCGGTGTGAGAAGTTGTCCTGGCATATGCTGTCCGCTAATTATAGTGGGCACCTTGAACCAGTCCAAACAACCCCTTATTGGAGATAGGTTAAAGACAACCTTTATTGAAAGCTATCCTAGTGGTAGCTATGGAGAGCAGCCTTCAGGCTAAGTCTTGAAGGAATGTAAAGCAGCTTGTTTTACCAGTCTATAATCTCTTGAGTGACCAAATGAAAGAGGACCACACCAGGTATATATTCAAAATATATGTATTTATTGCTAAACACACCCTCTAGTCTCTTTATGAGGCTAGAGTTCGAAGTACATAAGTTATAAGTTAGTTATCTACAGTAATAGCACAAATACATGTTTGAGCCCTAGGGCGTACCAAACCATATACCAATAAAGTGGTATAAGAACCACGACTGAGCTAGACACAAGGCCTAGAGCCTGTAGAAGTGCTTGGACCACAAGGAACCACCCAAGGTAGTGACACAGGGGACCCACGGGGGACGCGTGCAGTGTGAGAACACAGCCGCGAATCGCCGTTGACTTCTATGGGGAAAGTCGCGGTTGGAATTTTAAAGAAAAGGGACACTTAGAGGAGGACTTGGAGCAAACCCCTTTAGAACTGGGTTGTTCTAGAGTCTATACCCACGGGAGCACTGGAGTACTCGAGTTACCTCACCCAGGGAAGCCGGGTGCATAGGTGTCTTTCGGGGTCGGGTTTCGTAGTCGTTTCCAATGGCGATCTGCTGCAAAGTGCTGCTGGCGGCCAAGTCGAAAGTGTTCGGGTGGATCCAAAGGTGGATCGAAGATCTGAAGAACCTGAAAGCAGAGGGGACAGAGTCTGGGTCACTAGCCAGTGACCAGGAAGGCAATGAGCAGACGCCCACCGATGTCGAGTGCTTCAGGTAGGTTGACAGTCGTCTTGACTCTTCAGCCACGAGGTCCAGGAGGCGTCGACAACAACCAGGAGCTGGATTCAAGCTGTCCCATGACGTCTGTCGATTGCAGGGGTATCGGCGACTGGATTGGACCCAACAAGCCTTGGCAACGGCAAGTCTCGTGGAAATGGAGGAAGGACAATGGTGCAGACCAGCAAGGTCTGTGGGACTCACCCAGCGAGGGTAAGTCAGGGCACGCCTGGTGCAACCAAGGAGCTTAAGCAGAAGAAGATTGGCCTTCGGGAGGGCCTACTAGCTAACGGACTAGCGACCGCGAAGGAGCCTCGAGTGGACGCACTTGGAGCTGGCTCACAGGACACTCGTGGAGTGGAGGCCAGTGATCTTCGGTGCAGTCGGTGCTGGAGGCTGGGGCTACTCGGAGCCCAAAGCACAATTTCGTGAGAGACCCAGAAGAGGATGCACTTACAAAAGTACGCGGTGTCCAGGGGTCATGGTTCCACGTTACCCACGATAGCCACGGGCCTCAGCTTTGCTGGGGACTCAGGGTAGCCTCGGTGAAGTCTAAAAATCCACCTCTGGTGTTGTAAAGACTTTGTAATTGTCAGCATCCTCTTCTCTTACAGTGAGGAGCTTGTCTCTACCTTTGTCTGCAAAGGAGAGCCACAAGATTGCTGCCCACTGCTCCTGGGGGACCCTCTGTACTTTACAGGCCCTCTCCAGTGCAGTTATCCATTTGTGGATGTCATCCCCACTCTGGTAGGGAGCGACAATCTTGTTTAGGTTTCTATTGTCATAAGACCTTTCCCTACCACTAGGGAAGTTGCTGCCACCATGGGACTCTAGTCCCATCTTTTTTCTCTCTTTGTAGAGATCTAGGGACTCCCTGTCTATAGCCAACTGCTGTTTTCTGAGCTCAAGCTGGGCTTGCTCATACTGAATCAGTCTCTTTCTCCTCTCATGAGAGGATTCTCTCCTATGAGAAGAGACAGAGGTCCCTATTGAGGTGTCAGAGTGGTTAGACTCCTGAGAAGGAGATCTAGCCCTTCTTGGCACACTCTCAACTCTTCCTGGGGGGACAAAGGTGAGGTCATCCTTATCCTCCTCTTCATCCACAGGAATAGCTGGGTTTTCCAGGGCAAGGTCATTGTCACCTTCCTGGCCAGTTTCAGAGGGGGCCTGGGTTTCTTCACCCCTGACCCCTTCCTCCTGTTCTGCCCCACCCTCTCTGCCTACCCCTTCAGACCCTAGGGGCCTGCTGAGATCATCAGCCAGTAGCACCTCTCTGAGGTGTTGGGTGCTGGCACTTTTGCCTGCCTTCAGCTTCCTAGTATTGCAGCATAATGCTCTCAATTCCAAGAATGGGAGTTTATCATACTTGGAGGGAAGAAGCCCACTGGCTTCTGGCAAGGACTCACTGGGTCCTGGCTTTGAAGACATTACTAGTGAGGTGTGGTGTATGCACTACCTACTCTAGTGTGGCCTACTAAACTCTCTTGAGTTGTAGAAAGGGTGTGCTATCCCTTAACACACAACTCTAAGTTCAGTAGAACTTACTGTATACTAAGCTTGATTTATATGTACCTAAGGTACCCTTAGTGGTTTTCAGTTGATCAATTCAATTGAGATTATCTGGTAAAACAATAGCAAGCTGGAATCCCACACGCTGCACACCAATGTGAGAAGTTGGCCTGGCATATGCTGTCCGCTAATTATAGTGGGCACCTTGCACCAGTCCAAACAACCCCTTATTGGAGATAGGTTAAAGACAACCTTTATTGAAAGCTATCCTAGTGGTAGCTATGGAGAGCAGCCTTCAGGCTAAGTCTTGAAGGAATGTAAAGCAGCTTGTTTTACCAGTCTATAATCTCTTGAGTGACCAAATGAAGAGGACCACACCAGGTATATATTTAAAATATATGTATTTATTGCTAAATACACCCCTCTAGTCTCTTTATGAGGCTAGAGTTCGAAGTACATAAGTTATAAGTTAGTTATCTACAGTAATAGCACAAATACACGTTTGAGCCCTAGGGGCGTACCAAACCATATACCAATAAAGTGGTATAAGAACCACGACTGAGCTAGACACAAGGCCTAGAGCCTGTAGAAGTGCTTGGACCACAAGGAACCACCCAAGGTAGTGACACAGGGGACCCACGGGGGACGCGTGCAGTGTGAGAACACAGCCGCGAATCGCCGTTGACTTCTATGGGGAAAGTCGCGGTTGGAATTTTAAAGAAAAGGGACACTTAGAGGAGGACTTGGAGCAAACCCCTTTAGAACTGGGTTGTTCTAGAGTCTATACCCACGGGAGCACTAGAGTACTCGAGTTACCTCACCCAGGGAAGCCGGGTGCATAGGTGTCTTTCGGGGTCGGGTTTCGTCGTTGTTTCCAATGGCGATCTGCTGCAAAGTGCTGCTGGCGGCCAAGTCGAAAGTGTTCGGGTGGATCCAAAGGTGGATCGAAGATCTGAAGAACCTGAAAGCAGAGGGGACAGAGTCTGGGTCACTAGCCAGTGACCAGGAAGGCGATGAGCAGATGCCCACCAATGTTGAGTGCTTCAGGTAGGTTGACGGTCATCTTGACTCTTCAGCCACGAGGTCCAGGAGGCGTCGACGATGACCAGGAGCTGGATTTGAGCTGTTTCACGAAGTCTGTCAATTGCAGGGGTGTTGGCGAACGGATTGGACCCAACAAGCCTTGGCAACAGCAAGTCTCGTGGAAATGGAAGAAGGACGATGGTGCAAACCAACAAGGTCTGTCGGACTCACCCAGCAAAGGTAAGTCAGAGCACGCCTGGAGCAACTACGGAGCCCAAGCAAAAGAAGATTGGCCTTCGGGAGGGCCTACTAGCCAACGGACTAGCGACCGCGAAGGAGCCTCAAGTGGACGCACTTGGAGCTGGCTCACAGGATACTCGTGGAGTGGAGGCCAGTGATCTTCGGTGCCTTCAGTGCTGGAGGCTGGGGCTACTCGGAGCCCAAAGCACAACTTCGTGGGAGACCCAGAAGAGGATGCACTTACAAAAGTACGCGGTGTCCAGGGGTCATGGTTCCACGTTACCCACGATAGTCACGGGCCTCAGCTTTGCTGGGGACTCAGGGTAGCCTCGGGGAAGTCTGGAAATCCACCTCTGGTGATGCAAAGACTTCGGCATCCAGTGGGAGCTTCAGCGATGCAGACCGGACAATTGCTTCGTTGGTGCCTGCCAAGCAGGGGAGTCACTCCTTGACCCCAAGGGAGATTCTTCAGTCCTCTAATCTTAAAGTAGAGTGTCGAAGGTCCAGGATTCTGTGTCAGAGTTTCGTCCAGGTAAATCTAAAGTCCTAAGGACTGGGGTCCCATACTTATACCAAGTTAGGGGTTGGACCTACTCTGGCGACCCACCTATGGGAGGGTCAGGGCAGAGGGGTGGTTACACCCCTTTCCCTTTGTCCAGTTTCGCGCCAGAGCAGGGGCTGGAAGCCCCTGAGCCGGTTTGAACTGGGGTATGCACAGGGACACCAAATGTGCCCCCAGTGCAGGACTTCAAAGCACCAGAGAGTGCTCCCGCCCAGCCCCAATACACACTATCCTGTCTGGGGAGGTGGTTACACCTCCCTGGGACAGGAAACCTATTGTCCAGGCCTCCCCTGCCGGAGTTTCGGTCAGCAGCAGGAGGCCAGACTCGTGTCTGTGGCAGCGGCATCCATTTTGTGATGCCAGGGCTCTGGAAAGAAGTTACCGGGCAGGCCGGTGTGAACATGTCTCTCCCTCTAGAAGGGTGGAATGTTACCCCTGCCGCCAGAACTAGCGGGGGGTAGTATTCCAATATGTTTGACACCAAACACGACATGTTTCCGTGCAGTCATCCCAAAGTTAGCATTTAACGCGAGGTTATAATGCGCTTAAGAGTATATGGTCAGGCTGCACTACAAACAGCATCAGAGAAAGGTCTCCGAACGCTGCAGAGGGGCTCTGCTCATGCAGGGGCACCCTCTCACTTAGGAACCAAGCACTCTGCCTTCAGGATTGACAAGGCCTGCCATAGGAGTGGCTTATAGGTTTATATGTGTGTATGTATGTAGTGATATAGGTAACCTATATCACAGTAAGGGGTGCATGCACCACCTTACCCAGGCTGCAGTAGCAGACCTGTGGTGCCATTTTGGATGGCCTTCCAGGGGTGGCACAATACATGCTGCAGCCCCTGGTAGGCCTCTAAGGTACCTATGCCCTGGGTACATAGTATACCATATACTAGGGACTTATAAGGGCACTTCAGATTCCAATCAGAGATGTACCTAAGGTATATGGAAACCATTTTATAGAGGAAGCAGATAGACTGGGGCCCTGAATAGCAGGATCCCAGTCCAACTAAGTCATAAACCAGCAAAACACCAGGAAAAAAGTGGGGGCAACCATATAGTCAGATTCTACCTTCGTACACTCGGTTGCTTCTTTCAGCAATTCTCTTGCCTCTTTGTGCACTTCTCTTGCCTGTTTCTGCACTTCTCTTGCCTCTTTCTGCACCCCTGTTGTTTCATTCTGCACTTTCCATGCTTCTTTCTGTACCTGTCTTGCTTCTTTCTGCACCCCTGTTGTCTCTTTATGTACCTCTTTTGCTTCTTTCTGCACTTTTCTTGCCTTTTTCTGCACCTCTCTTCGCCCTTTCTGCATGTCTGTTGTCTCTTTCTGCACCTCATTTGCTTCTTTCTGCACCCCTGTTGTCTCTTTCTGCACTCGTCTTCCCTCTTTCTGTACCTTTCCTGCCTGTTTTTGCATCTCACTTGCCTCTTTCTGCACTTTTCTTGCTTCTTTCTACACCTCTGTTGCTTCTTTCAGCAATTCTCTTGCCTCTTTGTGCACTTCTCTCGCCTGTTTCGACACCTCTCTTGCCTCTTTTTGCACCTCTGTTGGCTCTTTCTGCACCTCACTTGCTCCTTTCTACACTTCTCTTGCCTCTTTCTGAACCCCTGTTGCTTCATTCTGTACTTTCCATGCTTCTTTCTGCACCAGTCTTGCTTCTTTCTGCACCCCTGTTGTCTCTTTATGTACCTCTTTTGCCTCTTTATGCACTTTTCTTGCCTTTTTCTGCACCTCTCTTCCCTCTTTCTGGACATCTGTTGCCTCTTTCTGCACCTCATTTGCGTCTTTCTGCACCCCTGTTGTCTCTTTCTGCACTCGTCTTCCCTCTTTCTGTACCTTTCCTGCCTGTTTTTGCATCTCACTTGCCTCTTTCTGCACCAGTCTTGCTTCTTTCTGCACCCCTGTTGTCTCTTTATGTACCTCTTTTGCCTCTTTCTGCACTTTTCTTGCCTTTTTCTGCACCTCTCTTTGCCCTTTCTGCATGTCTGTTGCCTCTTTCTGCACCTCATTTGCTTCTTTTTGCACCCCTGTTGTCTCTTTCTGCACTCGTCTTCCCTCTTTCTGTACCTTTCCTGCCTGTTTTTGCATCTCACTTGCCTCTTTCTGCACTTTTCTTGCTTCTTTCTACACCTCTGTTGCTTCTTTCAGCAATTCTCTTGCCTCTTTGTGCACTTCTCTCGCCTGTTTCAGCACCTCTCTTGCCTCTTTTTGCACCTCTGTTGGCTCTTTCTGCACCTCACTTGCTCCTTTCTACACTTCTCTTGCCTCTTTCTGCACCCCTGTTGCTTCATTCTGTACTTTCCATGCTTCTTTCTGCACCTGTCTTGCTTCTTTCTGCACCCCTGTCTCTTTATGTACCTCTTTTGCCTCTTTCTGCGCTTTTCTTGCCTTTTTCTGCACCTCTCTTCGCCCTTTCTGCACGTCTGTTGCCTCTTTCTGCACCTCATTTGCTTCTTTCTTCACCCCTGTTGTCTCTTTCTGCACTCGTCTTCCCTCTTTCTGTTCCTTTCCTGCCTGTTTTTGCATCTCACTTGCCTCTTTCTGCACTTTTCTCGCTTCTTTCTACACCTCTGTTGCTTCTTTCAGCAATTCTCTTGCCTCTTTGTGCACTTCTCTTGCCTGTTTCAGCACATCTCTTGCCTCTTTTTGCACCTCTGTTGGCTCTTTCTGTACCTCACTTGCTCCTTTCTACACTTCTTGTGAGAAGTTGGCCTGGTATATGCTGTCCACTAGTTAAAGTGGACACCTTGCACCAGTTCAATTTGACTCTTATGGTAGGTATGTTTAAGACAACCTTTATAGAAAGCTATCCTAGTGGTAGCTGTGGAGAGCAGCCTTCAGGCTAAGTCTTGGAGGAATGTAAAGCAGCTTGTTTTACCACACAATCTCTTGAATCACCAAATGAAAAGACACCACACAGGTATATATATCAAATATATATGTATTTATTACTAAACAACTCTCTACTAATCTCTTGTGAGATTAGAAGTCAGGAACATATGTACAAATCAACGTTTCACAATAGATTAAGCACAAATATGTCTGGGGCCCTAGGGGCGTACCAGACCATATACTAAAAAAGTGACTTAAGAACAACGACTTGCAAAGGGACAAGGCCTAGGGCCTACAGAAGTGCTGGGGCCTCACAAAACCACCCAAGGTAGGTAAGTAAAGGACCCACGGGGGACGCGTGCAGTGAGTGAACACAGGCGTGGGTCGCCGTTGATTTCAATGCGGCAAGTCGCGGTTGGAAATAAAGAGTTTCAGGGCACTTCGGGTGTAGCTACAAGCAAGTCACTTACAGGGTAAGTAGTTCTAGGGCCAACACCCACAGGAGCACCATAGTGCTGGAGTTACCTCACCCAGGGAAGCCGGGTGCATAGGTGTCCTTTGGTGTCAGGTCGCGGCGTCATTTTCAATGGGAGCCACTGAAGACTTGCTGCTTGCGGCGACAGGAGAAGTGTCCGGTGGAATCCAAGCCTGGATTCGGAAGAAGGAAGACCTGAAAGCAGAGGGGACAGTGTTCAAAGTCACTTGGCAGTGACCCGGGGCAAGGAAGATGAATGCCCACCGTTGTTGACAGATTCAGGTCGTTCGCGGGTGTCTTGACTCTTCGACCACGTGGTCCAGGTGGCGTCGATGATGACCAAGAGCTGGATTTGGTGTGTCCCACGATGTGTGCAGCTTACTGAGGTGTCGACAACTCGATTGGAGCCAACAAGCCTTGGTAACAGCAAGTCTCAAAGAAAGCGTAAAAAGTCAATGGTGCAGACCATCAAGGTCTGGGGAACTCACCCAGCGAAGGTAAGTCAGGGCAGGCCTGGAGCAACCAGGAGAGCCCTTTGGTTCTGTAGAAAAGTCTTCAGGGGACCCACAAGCCGGCTGGCAAGGGATCGCAAAGATGCCTTGGGAGGATTCCTTCAACAGGGGCCCACAGTCACTCGGGATGGGGTAGGCCTCGGATCTTCAGAGGGATTCCTGCTAGAGGCTGGGACCACACGTGCTCCAAAGCACAGGTTCGTAGAACGTCGTGAAGGGGTTGCACTCGACAATAGTGCACGGTACCCAGGGACTGCGGTTCCTCATCACTCGTGGGGTCCACTTGCCTCAGCTTCACTGGGGACTCATGATGGCCTTGGAGAAGTCAGGAAATCTTGTTCCTGGGCTGCAGGGACTTCAGGCTCCGGCGGGAGTGGTGTAGTTTGCGACCGTCGTTGTAGTTTTTGGTGCCTGCCAAGCAGGGGAGTCACTCTTTGACTCCAAGGGAGATTCTTCCGTCTTCCAGAGGTAGTGGAAGTCGAAGGTCCAGGATTCTTCTTAAGAGCATCGTCCAGGGAGATCTGGGTTGCAATGCACAGGTTCCCCCTCTTATACTAAAAAGAAGGGAGGGACTAGCTTATGACCCCACCTATGGGAGGGTCAGGGGAGGGGTGGCTACACCCACTTCCCTTTGTCCAGTTTCGCACCAGAGCAGGGGCAGGTAGCCCTGAGCTGGTTTGAACTGGCATATGCACAGAGGAGCCTTCTGCTCCCCCAGTGCAGGACTTCAAAGCACTCTAGGAGTGCACCCACCCAGCCCCAATACACTAAACCCTGTCTGGGAGGTGGTCACACCTCCTTGGGACAGGATACCTATTGTTGGGCCTCCTCCACTGCGAGTGTGGGTCATCAGCAGGAGGGCAGCCCAGTGTCTGTGACTGGTGGGATCCATTTTGTGATGCCAGGGCTCTTCAGGATTCTACCGCGTTTCCACAGTAGGTACATGTCTATCCCTCTAGAAGGGTGGAATGCTACCCCCGCCGCCAGAACTGGCGGGGGGTAGTATTCCAAGATGTTTGACACCAAACACGACATGTTTCCGTGCAGCCATCCCAAAGTTAGCATTTAACGCGAGGTTATAATGCGCTTAAGAGTATATGGTCAGGCTGCACTACAAACAGCCTCAGAGAACGGTCTCCGAATGCTGCAGAAGGGCTCTGCTCATGCAGGGGCACCCTCTCACATAGGAACCAAGCACTCTGCCTTCAGGATTGATAAGGCCTGCCATAGGAGTGACTTATAGGTTTATATGTGTGTATCTATGTAGTGATATAGGTAACCTATATCACAGTAAGGGGTGCATGCACCACCTTACCCAGGCTGCAGTAGCAGACCTGGGGTGTCAGATTTAGTCTGCTTCCCAGGGGTGGCATAATACATGCTTCAGCCCCTGGTAGGCCTGTGAAGTACCTATGCCCTTGGTACCTAAGGTACCATATACTAGGGACTCATAAGGTACCACAGTATCCAATCACTAGTGCACCTAGAGTGCACTCCAAGTCGTTTAGAGAGAACAGAGAGGCTGGGACCCTGATTGGCAGGGTCCCAGCCTGACTATAGCCAGAAACCAGTGTAAACATCAGAAAAAAAAGTGGGGGCAACATAAGAGGCAGATCCTACTCTCCTACACTTCTCTTGCCTCTTTCTGTAACCCTGTTGCTTCACTCTGCACTTTCCATGCTTCTTTCTGCACCTGTCTTGCTTCTATCTGCACCCCTGTTGTCTCTTTATGTACCTCTTTTGCCTCTTTCTGCACTTTTCTTGCCTTTTTCTACACCTCTCTTCCCTCTTTCTGGACGTCTGTTGCATCTTTCTGTACCTCATTTGCTTCTTCCTGCACCCCTGTTGTCTCTTTCTGCACTCGTCTTCCCTCTTTCTGTACCTTTCCTGCCTGTTTTTGCATCTCACTCGCCTCTTTCTGCACTTTTCTTGCTTCTTTCTACACCTCTGTTGCTTCTTTCAACAATTCTCTTGCCTCTTTGTGCGCTTCTCTTGCCTGTTTCAGCATCTCTCTTGCTTCTTTGTGCACCTCTGTTGGCTCTTTTTGCACCTCACTTGCTCCTTTCTACACTTCTCTTGCCTCTTTCTGCACCCCTGTTGCTTCATTCTGCACTTTCCATGCTTCTTTCTGCACCTGTCTTGCTTCTTTGTGCACCCCTTTTGTCTCTTTATGTACCTCTTTTGCCTCTTTCTGCACTTTTCTTGCCTTTTCAGCACCTCTCTTCCCTCTTTCTGCACGTTTGTTGCCTCTTTCTGCACCTCATTTGCTACTTTCTGCACCCCTGTTGTCTCTTTCTGCACTCATATTCCCTCTTTCTGTACCTTTCCTGCCTGTTTTTGCATCTCACTTGCCTCTTTCTGCACTTATCTTGCTTCTTTCTACACCTCGGTTGCTTCTTTCAGCAATTCTCTTGCCTCTTTGTGCACTTCTCTTGCCTGTTTCTGCACTTCTCTTGCCTCTTTCTGCACCCCTGTAGTTTCATTCTGCACTTTCCATGTTTCTTTATGTACCTGTCTTGCTTCTTTCTGCACCCCTGTTGTCTCTTTATGTACCTCTTTGGCTTCTTTCTGCACTTTTCTTGCCTTTTTCTGCACCTCTCTTCGCCCTTTCTGCATGTCTGTTGCCTCTTTCTGCACCTCATTTGCTTCTTTCTGCACCCCTGTTGTCTCTTTCTGCACTCGTCTTCCCTCTTTCTCTACCTTTCCTGCCTGTTTTTGCATCTCACTTGCCTCTTTCTGCACTTTTCTTGCTTCTTTCTACACCTCTGTTGCTTCTTTCAGCAATTCTCTTGCCTCTTTGTGCACTTCTCTCGCCTGTTTCAGCACCTCTCTTGCCTCTTTTTGCACCTCTGTTGGCTCTTTCTGCACCTCACTTGCTCCTTTCTACACTTCTCTTGCCTCTTTCTATACCCCTGTTGCTTCATTCTGTACTTTCCATGCATCTTTCTGCACCAGTCTTGCTTCTTTCTGCACCCCTGTTGTCTCTTTATGTACCTCTTTTGCCTCTTTATGCACTTTTCTTGCCTTTTTCTGCACCTCTCTTCCCTCTTTCTGGATGTCTGTTGCCTCTTTCTGCACCTCATTTGCGTCTTTCTGCACCCCTGTTGTCTCTTTCTGCACTCGTCTTCCCTCTTTCTGTACCTTTCCTGTCTGTTTTTGCATCTCACTTGCCTCTTTCTGCACTTTTCTTGCTTCTTTCTACACCTCTGTTGCTTCTTTCAGCAATTCTCTTGCCTCTTTGTGCACTTCTCTTGCCTGTTTCTGCACTTCTCTTGCCTCTTTCTGCACCCCTGTTGCTTCATTCTGCACTTTCCATGCTTCTTTCTGCACCTGTCTTGCTTCTTTCTGCACCCCTGTTGTCTCTTTATGTACCTCTTTTGCCTCTTTCTGCACTTTTCTTGCCTTTTTCAGCACCTCCATTACCTCTTTTAGCACCTCTGTTGGCTCTTTCTGTACCTCACTTGCTCCTTTCTACACTTCTCTTGCCTCTTCCTGCAACCCTGTTGCTTCACTCTGCACTTTCCATGCTTCTTTCTGCACCTGTCTTGCTTCTTTCTGCACCCCTGTTGTCTCTTTATGTACCTCTTTTGCCTCTTTCTGCACTTTTCTTGCCTTTTTCAGCACCTCTCTTACCTCTTTCTGCATGTCTGTTGCCTCTTTCTGCACCTCATTTGCTTCTTTCTGCACCCCTGTTGTCTCTTTCTGTACTCGTCTTCCCTCTTTCTGTACCTTTCCTGTCTGTTTTTGCATCTCACTTGCCTCTTTCTGCACTTTTCTTGCTTCTTTCTACACCTCTGTTGCTTCTTTCAGCAATTCTCTTGCCTCTTTGTTCACTTCTCTTGCCTGTTTCAGCACCTCTCTTGCCTCTTTTTGCACCTCTGTTGGCTCTTTCTGCACCTCACTTGCTCCTTTCTACACTTCTCTTGCCTCTTTCTTCACCCCTGTTGCTTCATTCTGCACTTTCCATGCTTCTTTCTGCACCTGTCTTGCTTCTTTCTGCACCCCTGTTGTCTCTTTATGTATCTCTTTTGCCTCTTTCTGCACTATTCTTGCCTTTTTCTGCACTTCTCTTGCCTGTTTCTACACTTCTCTTGCCTCTTTCTGCACCCCTGTTGCTTCATTCTGCACTTTCCATGCCTCTTTCTGTACCTCTCTTGCCTCTTTGTGCTCCCATCCTACCCTTTTCTGCACCCCTCTTGCCTCTCTCTCCACCCCTCTTCCCTCTTTCTGCACCTCTGTTGGTTCTTTCTGCACTGTTCTTGCTTCTATGTGCACCTTACTTGCCTCTTTCTGCACTTCTCTTCCTTCTTTCTGCACCCCTCCTGCCTCTTTCTGTAGTTCTCTTGCCTCTCTGTGCACCTCTCCTACCCCTTTCTGCACCCCTTTTGCCTCTTTTTACACCTCTGTTGGTTCTTTCTGCACTGCTCTTGCTTCTTTCTGCACCTCACTTGCCTCTTTCTGCACTTCACTTGCTTTTTTCTGCACCTCTCTTGCCTCTTTCAGCACCTGTGTTGCTTCTTTCTGCACTTCTCTTGCCTCCTTCTGCACCTCTTAGTTAGAGGTAGTTTTAATCCCCCTGCACAAATATGTACTAGGGCCATACAGGGGAGGTCATGCAAATCACAGGGGTACCCCAACCCATAGTGTACCCTAGTGTATGTAGGTGTTTTCACTGTATTCTAACTGTCTTTCAGCATAGCACTGGCTCCAGGCCTGGTTAGTCAGAGTCAGTTACCACCAGTACCCGTCAGCAAAAAGTTGGGGGCACAGGATGACTTTGCAACACGGCCTCTTTCTGCTCCTCTGTTGGTTTTTTGTGCACATCTCTTGCTTCTTTCTGCACCTTTCTTTGTCTTTCTGGACTTCTGTTGCCTCTTTCTGAATTTCTCTTGCTTCTTTTGCGCCTTTCTTCCTCTTTCTGCACATGTCCTACCTTTGTAGGCATAGTTAGAAATTAGCATTTAAAAAACCTTTGCAATTCACTGAAAAAACCACAGATTTCAGGGACGTTATAGTTAGAAATTAGCATTTAAAAAACCTTTGAAATTCACTGAAAAAACCAAAGGTTTCAGGGACGGAATAGTTAGAAATTAGCATTTAAAAAACCTTAGAAATTCACTGAAAAAACCACAGGTTTCAGGGACGTTATAGTTAGAAATTAGCATTTAAAAAACCTTTGAAATTCACTGAAAAAACCATAGGTTTCAGGGACGTTATAGTTAGAAATTAGCATTTAAAAAACCTTAGAAATTCACTGAAAAAACCACAGGTTTCTGGGACGTTATAGTTAGTTGGACATTTTACTCGTACAAAACCAGAGAAATTCGGCCGTTATAGTTAGTTCAGCTAACTATAACTCGCGCCCCCGCAATGCACTGCTGATGACGTCACATATTACATCATTCAAGACATGGTCAGTGACATCACTGATGACATCACTGATGACATCTCAAATGACATCACTGATGACATCACTGATGACATCATCCACGTGATAATCTGATGCACCTCCTCATACCCTAATATAACCTTTGATACACCCACTCTAAAATACAGACTACCATTTTCAAAACCATAGACACACCAATACCAGTTAGTACATACCCACTCACTAATTCCTAGGTCTGCACACACATTCACTCATTCACCCATACAGTCACTCATACATGCAGTCAACCATCAATACGGCACTATCATATGCCCTCACATATCTATACAGACACTCACACTCCGCCACTCATCCAGAGTTACTCACACACCTAGTCAGTCATGCAAAGAATCAATCACACTCCCATTTACTCACCTATACAGTTATACACACTCCACCTCACTTATTCAAACATATACTAACACATACTTACACTCCTATACAATAACTAATACAAGCACACACTCATCCATACAGCCACTCTCACAATCACTCACTCTCACATATAGTCATTTATATACTCCAACACTCACATATACTGCCTTTCACATATGCAGTTACTCACACATGTGCCACTGAGGCATCCATTCACTCACCAACACACCCATACACACACTCACCCACCCATACAGCCCTTCACAGATGCACTCTTAAACCCATACACCCAGTGAATCACCCACTCACACATCTATGCACAAAGTCACACACCCCCACCCACCCACACAGACACTCAGGCACCCATACAGATACTCAGACAACCAATCAATAACCCATATAGACCCTCATTTAGCTACTCACCAACCCATGCAACCGCTTACACACCAACTGACAAACTAAACTGTGTGAATGTCTGTATCAGTCACTAACCCATGCATTCAGTAAGACACATTTAATCACTCACTTATACAGTCAGTCACGCACCTACTAAATCATCCATTCAGACACTTATACACCCACTCATTCTTCAATACACCTTGGCCTATATATATATAAAACATATTTAATCTTTACAGAAACACACAGTAACTGGATGATGTCATCAGTGATGTCATCAGTGATGTCATTTGAGATGTCATCAGTGATGTCATCAGTGATGTCACTGACCATGTGATGAATGATGTAATATGTGACGTCATCAGCAGTGCATTGCGGGGGCGTGAGTTATAGTTAGCTGAACTAACTATAACGGCCGAATTTCTCTGGTTTTGTACGAGTGAAATGTCCAACTACCTATAACGTCCCAGAAACCTGTGGTTTTTTCAGTGAATTTCTAAGGTTTTTTAAATGCTAATTTCTAACTATAACGTCCCTGAAACCTATGGTTTTTTAGTGAATATATATATTTATACACACACACACATATATATATGGTACATATATATACATATATATATATTCACTGAAAAAAAACAAAGGTTACAGAGATGTTATAGTTAGGCTTAAGTGTCATGCGTTCAAAACCAGAGAAATTCAGCCTTTGTAGTTAGTGAGCTAACTATAACTCATGCCCTCGCAATGCACTGCTTATGACCTTACATATTATATCACTCACAACATGGTCAGTGACATCACTGATGACATTGCTGATGACATCTCAAATGTCATCACTGATGACATCATCTGGTGACCGTGAGTGTTTTTAAAAAATGTGAGTGTTAAATTATATACCAAGGTACATTGGTGAATCAGCGGATGTATGACTCCCTGATTGGATGATTTAGTGGGTGTGTTACTAACTGTATAAATGAGTGATTAGGTGTCTCAGTGAATGTATGGGTGAGTGACTGGCTTTGTGAATGTCTGTAGCTGTCTCTCAGTTGGTGTCTAAGTGACTGTATGGGTGTATGAGTGGGTACGTGAGTTTCTGTATGGGTGAGTGATTGGTTGTCTGAGTATCTCTATGGGTGTCTGGGTGTCTGTGTGGGTGGGTGATAAGTGAGTGGGTGAGTCAGGGGCTGTATCGGTTAGTGAGTACATGTGCATGGGTCTGTATGGGTGATTAAGTATGTGTATGGCTGTGTCAGTGAGTGAGTGTATGTGTCAGTGGTATATGGATGAGTAGCTGTGTATGTGAACGACAGTATAGGTGAATGATAGGATACATGAGTGACTGTATGGGTGAGTGTGTGAATGCAAGAGTGGCTGTATAGGTGAGTGTGTGTTTGTGTCAGTGACTGTATAGGTGAGTGAGTATGCATTAGTATCTGTATGAGTGAGTGAGTGTGTGCGTAACTGTATGGGTGAGTAAGTGGCTGTGTAATTGACTGTATTGGTGAGTGAGTAGGTGTGTGAGTAGCTCTATGTGTGACTGACTCAGAGTGTGAGTGGCTGTATAGGTATACAAGTAGATATGTTAGTGAGTGGCTGTATTAGTGAGTGAGTGGGTGAATGAGTGACTGTCTGAGTGAGTGAGTGGATGTGTGTGTTGATCTATGAATCAGGGGGAAGCTGTGTAAGAACTGGTATGTGTGTGTGAATTGGTTTGAGAATGGTAGTCTGGTAGTTGGAGTGGGTGTATGGAAGCTTATATGGGGGAGTGAGTGGGTACGTCAGAGTTATTGTGGATGATGTCATCAGTGATGTCATTTGAGATGTCATAAGTGATGTCATCAGTGATGTCACTGACCATGACATGAGTGATGTAATATGTGAGGTTATAAGCAATGCATTGCGGGGCTCGGGTTATAGTTAGCTCACTAACTATAACCTCTGAATTTCTCTGGTTTTGTACAAGTGACACCTGAGCCAAACTATAACGTCTCTGGAACCTTTGTTATTATCAGTGAATTTCTAAAGTTTTTTAAATTCCATTTCCTAACTATATTGTCCCTGTAACCTTTGTTTTTTTCAGTGAATTTCTGAATGTTTTATCAATACTATTTCCTAACTATAATGTCCCCCCAACCTTTGTTTTTTTCAGTGAATTTCTATGATTTTTGAAGTAGTAGTCTTGTTTGCAGAGTGGTGTAGAAAGGGGGCTGGTCCTCCAACCAGCTCGCAAGAATCCCGCTGTGTAGGACTTACAGGAGGCACCAGGTAGGCTTCTTGCCCCCCTAGGTCCCTCAGGAGTAAAGTGGACTTCATCCCCAACCAGTAGTGTACCATGAGCCGCGTTTGCAGAGTGGTGGAGAAAAGGGGTATGGCCTCCAAAGAACTCTTGGCAAACCCGCTGTTTGGGACTTACTAGAGGTAACAGGAGGGGTAGGTGGCCCACAAGGGTGTCTTTGGAGGCAAACTACCCCTCCTGTTACCTCCAGTAAGTCCCACACAACAGGATTTCTGAGACGTTGTCGAAGGCCACACCCCCTTTCTCCATCACTCTACAAATGTGCCTTGTGGCATGCTACTAGTAGGGGATGAAGCCCCCTTGGCTCCAGAGGGTCCTTGGGGGCCAACTACCCCTCCTGTTAACTCCAGTAAGTCCTACACAGTGGTTTTGCTGAGAGGTGTCCAGTGGCCATGCTCTCTTTCTCCACCACTCTGCAAACGCACCTCCTGGCACACTACTAGTTGGGAATGAAGTCTCCTTGGCTCTTGAGGGTTCTTGGGGGCCAACTACCCCTCCTGTTACCTCTAGTAAGACCCACACAGCTAGATTGCTGAGAGGTTGTCAGAGGCCACGCCCCTCAGTTGTACATCTAAAAAATCTTTACATTTCCCCACAACTACTAAAGGGATTTACATTTTTTAACAAAAAAAGTCACGTTGTGGCCCAAGAGCTACCTTTCTACCAAATTTGGTGTAATTCTGTTCAGCAATTTGGGCTGTAGTCGCGTCTAAAGCTTCCTATGGAAATTACCATGGGGAAAACACATTTAGGGACCCCCCTTTTTCTTGGTCCCTGCTAGACGGATCACTATGAAATTTTCAAAATTGAAGCTGAAGTGACTGACAAATTAGCTTTGAAAATTTCATGAAGATTAAACAAACATACCCATAGTTATTGGCAAATGAAAAAATGCTCTTCCTATGGAAACTACATTCTAAGTATAACTACCTACTGGTGAGGTGAGGAAGTGTATTAATACTCAGGTTATTGATTTTAATGTTCAAGTATAAAAATGTTTTAACCATGTAATTTTAGGTTTTAATGTATAACATTATTTACAAAAAAATATTTAAAAACGACAGAATAATGTTGTAGGGACAGGATAGATGACGGTATCCCATGATAAGACCACCACCTCCCCCATACTTTATTATGCTTTTGGGGACAACCACATGCCTCATATATTGGTTTTTTCTTTTGTTCACACCAGACAACTACCTTGCACCATAGTTGTATAGAAGGGGATGAAGGTTGCATCCACAGGCTGGCAGCATCTCTTTTGGCTACTAGTTCCTCCAGGAGACCCAGCAGTGCCGTCCAAGGGGCCCAGGTCAATCGAGCGGCCCAGAACTGTTGAAATCTCACAACCCACCCCATCCCAAATGGAGTCAGCAGTTAAATAGCCAATGCAAATTGTAATGGGGAGGGAGGACAGTCTTTATGTATGCCTCTACGGATCAAGAATGAGGGGGATAAAACTCCATGGACATGGGCCATGGGGGTATTATACAGGAGATGTACCATTCTGTGGAATAATGGGCCCAATCCTGCTCACAGGAGGACAGCATGAAGGAAGGACCAGGAGACGGCATTGAAATCTTTATGAAAATCTACCAGGAGAACGGCCAGGTTATGGTCCAGAGCATGCACTAAGGAAAGAGCCAACTGCACTTGAAGAATACAGTGATGGGTGCTTCTACAAGGCATAAAACCACATTGGTCTGGGTAAATAAGATGGGTTAGGGTTTGGCTCAGTCTAATCTCTAGGACTTAAGCAAAGACCTTGATGTCTGCATTAATAAGCAAGATTGGGTGATGGGAAGAGCGCTGATCTGTAGGAAGTCCCACCTTAGGAATGACAATGACAGTGGCACTGTGTAGGTCCTGCAGGAACGATCTCTGCTGTAATATCTACGCATAAAAGGCCAGCAGGTGGTGTGTCAGAATAGTACAATATCTTTAATAGTACTTGATGGGGAAGCTGTCTGGGCCGGGTGTCTTCCCTGATTGGAGTCCGTATATGGCCTGGTCGACCTTTTCAGCTGATAAAGGTTGGTCTAAATCATGGGCCAGGGAGCATGGGATTGGGAGAAGCAGGATGTCTCAGTAAAGGGATCGCTCAGTCTCCGGGGGGGGCACATTTTGTAAAGGTCCCGATATAAGGCTGCAAAGACCTGAACAATTACCAGCAGGTCTTCCTGGAGATTGCCAGGTAAGTCTCCTACAGCGGGCACTATTTTAGTAGAGACATAGAGGGTCGCCAGACAATATAGCAGTTTGACAGATTTCTCCCCTGATTTATACACTCATTTGGTCGAGGCCTTCCAGCACAGCTTTGCTTCTTCAATGGAGACCTGCTGCTTTTTAGACCATGTTATTACCAGTAGGCAATTCATGTCATCCATGTTGCATCCATGGACCCTGTGCTCCAAGTTAAGAATTCAGGCCTCTAGATCTGTCACCTGCGCTTGTTGCAGGGATTCTCATTGTTGCGCGTAACCTTTGAATTGCCCCTTCAGTGTGTGTTTGCCTGCTGCCCACAGCATTGCGGCTGAGGATACAGAGCCCACATCAGTTTGAAAAAAGGGCTGCAGTTCCTTGTCTATGAAGACAGCACAATCAGGATCCATTAGATGCCACAAGCTGAATCTCCAGATTGGGCACTGAGTCTGCAGTTGGGCAGCCCATTCAGTAAGGTGGGGGCATGATGAGATATACCATGAGGGGGAATCTGGATGGACCACAGTGATAGCAGATCAGCTGCCAGCAACCATAGAATGTCAATCCCTGATTCTGTATTGTGGGCTGCGGACTGATTTGTATATGACCGTAGCGATGAGTTCCATGAACGCCAGGCATCACAAAGGGCCATGAAGTCCACCCAGGCTACAAGACACACATCCGCCTGCCAGGATGAGGAGCATCTGAATATTCCTGCTCGAGATCTGGAACTGCATTAAAGTCCCTGCCTACAAAGGTAGTCCCAAGGGGGAGGGCCACTATTAGGGTAGACATAGCAGGAGATATAATTACAATGTTGGGCAACCATACATCCTTTGACCCCCACGTACCTCCCCTGGGGATCCTCATGTACTTTGGTTACTGTCAGTGGAAGTGTCTTGTGTAAGAGAAGGATGAATCCCATTGGCCCTTTGGTGAAGCCTGAGTGGAAAACTCTGTCATATTCAAACCGACCAACGAAGAGGAATTGAGAACCAAGAATGTGTGGTTCCTGCAATAGGACTACATCTGGCCTGTATCGCTTGATATAGTGCAATACTGCAGCTCTCTCTATACCGTCCAAGAGACCATTAACATTCCAAGAGATAATCTTAATCACAATGGAGGGTAGTATGATAGATACATAGCCTTTGTGGACCTGTCAAAGACAGGGAGAGTGCACACATTGCAACCCCATTGCAACCCAGAGTATAGTCAATGAGTTAGAGACATTACATTGGAGAGCTTGCAAAATGAATAAGTGAAAAGCAAAAACAAACTTGTAACTGAATAACAATTCCACAAAAACCAACATACATCCCCCTCCCAACTCTTCCCACCTCATATTCCCACCCCTTAAGCATCTGTCACCATAAACAAAACATGATTTACAAAAAGAGAACAAGAGAAAAAAAAGAAAACTCATGGAGATTCAAATGGCAGTACATGTCACCCATGGGTCGGATCCCGTGCCTTACAGAATTAGGTTAATTAAATAGAGGTGAATTCCCCAGTGTAGATATCATACATACAGTCATGTAACCCAATATAGGGTCAAAACATTCGAATATGCTGTACATTTTTTTTATTTTAATTTTTTTAGAGTTTTATATAGCGCAAACTAGACCCGAGACATTGGGTATCAGAGTGCTTTACATGAGCACCAGTTTCGTTACAGATGGACACATTCATTTTTGTTAGGCATGGGGAGATTAAGTGATGTGCCCAGAATCACAGGATGTTGAGCGTCGTTGCCGAGACTCGAACCTGGTCCCCCAACTTTGAGGTTGACCGCTCTAGCCGTAAGGCTACATTACACCCCTCCTCTGCCCTCCCATGGCCAAGGGTTAGGTGCTGAGGTATACAATACCACTTTGAGCATCCCCAGCCAGTCTTGTTCTGCCGCTGTTCCCTTCCCTCGTCCAGACACAGTATTGGGAAGAGGAGAGTTAAGTCAAAGAGTCAAGTACACTGTCTAGGAACTAAAGAGCTGCAGGATGGCTGTGAGAGTCTCCTCTGCTTCCACAACAACTGGTGTCCCCTCCACCGGAGGCAGACTTGCCAAGATTCCCACCTCCAGTCGACTGGTTCTCGGCTTCCGGGATCTTGTGCACTTTCTCTCAGGCCCCGAGCAGGGAGTGGTGGGGGTGTTCATGCGACGACAAGTCCACCTGATGCCCTGACTCACTGGGCCACAGCAATCGTCTCTCTGTAGCCCATTCCCAAGCCTGTTCCGGGGTGTCAAAAAAATAGGTTGAGGATTGGAAGACAACCTTGAGGCAGGCTGGGAAGAGAAGCATGTAGCAAAGATTGAGAGCACAGATTTCTGTTTCACCTCCTCAAAGGAGTGCCATTTCTGTTGCACTGCCTTTGTATATTCTGGGAGTTCCAGTGTCGGAGACCCGGTTGGTTCTGAGTTTCATGCAGGGTGGTATCTCTGTCATGAAAATTGAGGAGATGGATGGAACAGGCTCGTGGTGGGGGGCCTCTTAGTCAGGGTCCAGTGTGCTCTCTCTATGACAAAACAGCTGGATAATTTACCTGCCAGATCCAGGTTCGCAACCAGTTTTCGAGAAGCTCACTCAGCTCCAAACCCTACACAGCCTCAAGAGGACATGCAAGGTGCAAATTAGTGTGCCTAGAGTGATTCTCAGCATCCTCTGCTCTCCCATCCAGGGTCGCCTTGGAGGCCATAGATTTGGACACTTGATACTTAAGTTTACTATCTCATCGTCAGTTGTTGAGATCCGTCTCTCTATTTCAGTCACTCTTCCGACCACTTTGCATAGGTCATGGCACAGAATCAAGAGGTTCACTCGGAGGCCATCGACCTTAGTTTCAACCGCCTCCAGCGAGTCCTGATTCGCCTTAAGGATCATGTCCTGATCTGCCATAGAATGGGTTGGGGCTCCAGACTGGGGGCCTCAGCAGACTCTATATTATCCAATGTCGGGACCATATATTGGTCCATTTTGGTCTGGGCCAGTGCAGGCTGAGGATGCTTACAGCGTCCCTTTATCAAGTATACCCCAGACAAGAATAGTAGTAGGTGGGGTCATTGGGTACAGGCCAGCTTGCTTCGAGGCAGATGAGCAGCCCATCTCGGGGCCCATTTCTATAGAGCAATCACACTGAAGCGTATCAGTTGGTCTGGTGGAAAGGAGGATGCCCGAATGGAAACAGCAGGAGGATTCAGGTGCAGCGACCCACTTGCCCAAGGGTAGCACGAGCAATCAGTGGTATCCAGTCAGAAGCACCAGAGATTTAACCACAAAGTCTTAGAAGGGGGCCGGGCTGGGGGCCGGGCGGCAAGCAACCAACTCAAGTTGCAGCATAGTCCGTGGTCCTCCATTCACTCCTAGCTGAGACAGAGCAGCTTCGTCGAAGTTGTGGGCCACACAATGTGTAGTTTGTGGGGTGGGGGAGATGTACACAGCCCAAAGTAAAGAGCATACCTCACCTGCGAGGGAGACCAATTAGGCATTAGGAACAGCATAGTGATGATACATGGGCCCCTAGATGCGAACGCCAATCCAATTGTTCTGGGAGATGAAGATATGTACAGTATAGCTAGGAAGCAACTATGTGCCTTAAAGCTGATGATCACTGCCTCACACAAGGTGACAATCTAGGCAATAGGGTCTGGTCAACCTTCTCCCTGCAAGGTCACAATTAAGTCAAGGGATCCAGGAGCAATACAATCACACCCAGATCAGGGAAGTCAAACAGATCATCTCCAGTCAGCATGCAGCCAATTAGCAGAATGCTGTACAGGAGAGTAGAGGGCACTGCAGGCACACAGGACATGCATTTGTGCTATGACAATGAGTATTCAGTTTGCCGTATGAGGTGATGTCTCTCCTTTCCCCTGGTCCAGGACCCTGCAAGTTCACTTTCTAAGTGCAGTTCAAAGGGGCTTTGGCTGCATGGAATAACAGTGTGGCCCAAGGAGGAAATTATAAAGTGCTGGGTAGACACACCCGGCAGAACATAATTGCCGGGGTCTCATAATTTGGCCCCAACTGGTGTGCCCAGGCTGTCTCACCTATTGATTGTAGTGCGGTCATGGCTGCAGCGGCATACGGGAGTGCTTTCTCCAATTTCAGGCCCTGCGCAGCCTTGCCGTCACAAAGGAGAAGGCTACCACCACTAACGCGGTGCTCTCTGGCTGTCCAACACAGGGAGAGGGCCCGTCCGCCAGCCACATCGTGGCACTACAGGCCCCTGCGCCCCTAAGCAAGACAGCTCTGCGCAGGGGGGACACCACAAATCAGGTGGCAGTCAGAGCAGTGGGTTCGTGTCAGTCCCATCTTGTCCCCAGCTTCCTGCCCGCATAGTCCTTGTCTCGGGTCCACAACAGCCCTGTCTCGGCCACCTCAGGGCCAGGCAAGCTCCTCAGTCCACGCCCAGTGTCTGTAGGGCTCGGATGAGGTCCTATGCAGGTGCTGTCAGGCAGGATGGAAGCTGATTACAGTCGGGTGACAGGAGCAGTTTTAAAGCTCGACTGCCATCTTGGCCGCCTTGGCCATGCCCCAGGTATTAATTTTAATACTTGAGTATTCATTTTTAAGACAAAAGAAATAACGCATTGGATAAACTAAATCCACCCAACAGACTGGCATATTTGATAAGGAAGTCTATACCAAGCATATGCCTGGCTTTTGATTTTCCTATTTAGATTAGTTTACGAACCACTAAGAAGTGCATTGTCGTATATGTTTTATGTCTCTCTTTCTTTTTTGTCTTTTTACTTTGTTTTAGGCTAAAATTCCTGGCTGTTAAAAAGTATATGTTTGCATTGAATTTATAAAAAACATATGTGTTAGGCTACTATTTGCACTAGAACCTGTGGGTTCTTTTACCAGTTTCATCTTTACAAAATTAAGTGTTGTCTTTGAAATATTTCATATTGATCAAATGTGTTTATGCTTAGGATGGTGTTTTAACTTATGAGCTGCTGTCTACATGATGTAAAAACATAATTTAATGGTTTTAAATAAATATTTTATATATTTCCTCACCATTTGAGAAGTCTTCTTGTGGCATTGCAATTATAGACTTACTGGCCTTTGGTATGTTTGACAGGAGTGTATGAAGGTTCTCAAATATAAGCCTTATAGGATTGAGATACAGAAGGGAATTTTTATTTCTTTTGTCTTGTCAAGCCCTGTCCCTTTGGTACGTGAGGCCTCTCTCATAATATTGGCTGGTATTCATTTTTAAACCATGTGATTTTAGAGTGTAAAAGTATTAAAATAATTAAAAAATAATAATTAAAAAAACTACAGGATAGCGTTTTAGGAATGGGATGCAAGGTATATGGATTAATGGGTGGGGTAGTGTATTAATACTAAGGTATTCATTTTTATAGAAAAGTATACATTTTTTAGCATGTGATTTTTAGGGTCAAAAGTATTAATATAATTTTTTTTAAATAATTTAAAAACGACATACTTTTTATGAGATGGGATTCAAGAGATATAGGGGTATTGGGTTAGGAACTGTATTGATAGGCAAGTATTATTTTATTACCAAAGTAAGAATTTTTTAACCATGTGATTTTAGGGTTAAAAGGATTAAAATGATTTTCAAGAAATCATTTAACAACTAGAGAATAAAGGTCTAGGGATGGGCTGCAAGGGATTTAGGGGTAATGGATGGGGAAGTTTATTAATATATACAAACAAAAGTGAGAGAGAGAAGTGCGAGCAAAGACCTGTTGATCTTCCCAGCCAATCAATATAGTAACAAAATAAGAACGAGTCTCCTACCTTATTGGCTAATATTCCTATGGCCACTTTCCCATGGTTCCACAAGTATGCTGCCTAAGAACCCACAGGGTGTTTTAAAAAACATGTATAAGTATAAGTGAGTGATGAGGTGTCTCAGTGAATGCATGGGTGAATGCATGGGTGAGTGACTAGGTTGTGTGAATGTCTGTATCAATCTGTCAGTTGGTGTCTAGGTGACTGTATGGCTTAGTGAGTGGGTACGTGAATGGCTTTATGGGTGATTGATTGGTTGTCTGAGTACCTGAATGGGTGTATGAGTGTCTGTGTGGGTGGGTAAGGGGGTTTGAGACTGTCTCAATGGATGAGAGAGTGGGTGAGTCAGTGGCTGTATGGTTCATGAGTGTATGAGTGAAGGTCTGTATAAGTGACTGAGTGTGTGTATGACTGTGTTGTTGAGTGAATGGATATGTCAGTGGTATATGGGTGAGCAACTGGATAAGTGAAAGGCTGTATAGCTGAGTGTTGGAGTATATGAGTGACTGTACGTGTGAGTGAGGGATTGTGATAGTGGCTGTGTGGGTTAGTGAGTGCGAGTGTGAGGGGCTATATGGGTGAGTGGGTATATGTTAGTATCTGTATGAATAGGTTATTGGATGTGTGTATAACTGACTCTATAGGTGAGTAGGTGTGAGAGTAGCTCTATGAGTAATTGACAGTGTGTGAGTGGCTATATGGGTGTATGAGTGGATATATCAGTGGGTGTATTAGTGAGTGAGATGGTGTATGAGTGTCTGTATGGGTAACTGAGTAAATGTGTGTGTAGACTTATGAATCAGTGAGTGGGTGTGTAAGTACTGGTATGGGTGTGTCAATGGTTTTGAGAATGTTAGTGTGGAAGTTGGAGTGGGTATATGAATGTTTATATTTAGGGTGAGTTGGTGCATCAGAGTTTCTGTGGATGATGTCGTCAGTGATGTAATTTGAGATGTCATCAGTGATGTTGCTGACCATGTCATGAGTAATGAAATTTGTGTGGTCATAAGCAGTGCATTACGGGAGCTCGAGTTATAGTTAGCTCGCTAACTATAACTGTTGAATTTATCTGGTTTTGTACAAGTGAAATGTCAGCCTAACTATAAAATCCCTGTAACCTTTATTTTTTTCAGTAAATTTCTAAGGTTTTTTTAATTCTATTTCCTAACTATAACAACTATGTAAACTATGGTTTTTATTGAATGTTTAAAGCTTTTAAATTGTATTTTCTATATAAGATGGCTATATAAGGTGCATTTTTATAAGCTTGTATTTTCTTCAGTAGATTAATAAGCGTTGTTTTTTTACATTATATTGTGACACGTGATAGCCGCGGTGACATTGTGAAAGGCGCATGTTTTTGAGGAAATCTTAAACATATATATAGACAAACTTTATTTAATAGCAGATACTAGTTGTTTAGTAATGTAGAGTTTATATTTGAGTTTGTGTGATGGTTTTGTTAAAAAACATCTTATTTATGATGTTTTATATGTTCATGGCGTCATTGGGAGTCATGAAGTTCGCGTGTTTTTTAAAACTCAGTGACACATACTTAGACATATTTGAATTAATATTTAATACAAGTTGTTTATTGATATACTCTTTAAGCCTAACTTTTAGAAGAGCATTTTCAATTAAAAACCTTTTATTTGGTGTTTTGTGTGATCGCAGCGATGCCGGACATTGCGATGATGTCAGTAAACGCGATGAACACGTTTATTTGGTAAAGTGTCTAACACATATTTATACATATTCCATAGTATTATACACATTTGGGGTGTAATATCAGTCGATTAACATTTATGTTTGACTACTTATTTTCAAACAAAATATTATTATGTTAAATTAATGGTTTTCGCAATGACGCTGATTGTCGCGATGATCATGTGACGGTGAAACAAAGAAATATGATTGGATGATACACTTTTCAACTATAACATTGGGAAGAACACACCCATACCCCTTTCTGGTTCATTCTCTAAGAGCACTTCAGTGAGAGAAGGTATCTGGAATTTTCTGGTGTCATTTAAATAACTTTATTAAACGAATGGCAACTCAAACAACAGAACAACAACAGGGGCAAGACCAGCAACAACAGGAATACTAGGAAGTCCAGGAAGTACATTCTGAAGAGTCTGAAGATGAGGGGGCTCCAAAGAAAAAAGCAACATCACATTGGAGTTCTTCATTCATTCTGGAGAATCCAAAACTGCGGCAAAAATTGTGCAATGCACAATTTGTGAGTAGAAGTTGTCGGCAGGAACAAATAAAAAATACTCTATGGTCTACCATCTGAAAACTTTCCACAACAACTGTTAGACTTGGCATCTTTTGGCGTGTTTCCCCTGACTTTTTGCTTTCTGACCGCCCGTTTTTGACTCTGTTTTTGCTGGTGTAATGATTCTGTGCACTTTCCTCACTGCTGTCCAGTGGGAAAGTGCAAGTGCTCCTGTATAAAATGTGTTATGGATTGGTGTTTCCATGATTGGCCTATTTGATTTATGTGTCAGTCCCTAGTAAAGTGCACTGTGAGTGCCAGGGCCTATAGATCAAATGCTGTTGGTGGGCTGCAGCACTGGATTGTGCCACCTACGCAAACAGCCTGTAAAGTGTAACTCTGGCCTGCCATTGCAGAGCCTGTGTGCAGCCTGGGGCTGCCATGTCGACTTGGCAAGTGCACACACTTGCAAGTCCCCAAACCTTCCCTTTTCTACATGTTAGTCACCCCTAAGGTAGGCCCAAGGTACCCCTGTGGGCAGGGTGCATTGTATGTGAAAGGTAGGACATGCCCTGGTATGTGTGGCATGTCCTGATAGTGAAATACAGCCTACTTCGTTTTTCACTATTGCAAGGCTACCTGTTCCCCATAGGCCAGAATGGGCAGTTTTGATTATTACATCCTATGATCCTAACTGACCCAGGGAACATGGTAGAAATTCGAGTTTAGTATGCCTGAACTCAGAATGATAAAATACATCTTTTAGTGAAGTTGGTTTTAACATTCTGTGTTTGACAATACCACTTTTAGAAAGTAGGTATTTTCTTGTCTAACCATCCAAGCCTGCCTCTGCTAGGTTGTGCATTCCTTGCCTGGAGTTTGAGTGACAGGGGCTGGGGGATTCCAGGAGACAGGGTGAGTCAGCACAGGGCTGAATAGCAAGATCTACATGTAGATGGGTGGGAGGAGTTGCACCTGGGACCTGAATAGGGCTGTGCCTTCCCTCCACTATGCTGGCTCCACCTCCCATGGTGCGTCTGATGTCCCTGGCCTACACTGCAAATGGAAAGAAGGAGTCTTGTCAACAAAGTGCTCCAGGACTGACCAGAACTGGTTTGGACTAGGCAAAGGCCGCTCTGCCTTCAGAGAACAAAGAGAAATTGAGGATAAAGAGGGGACCCAAACCCCAGAACTTTAGAACTCTTTTGGATCAAGAAGACTGCCAAGAAGAAGAGCTGGAGAAGCTGTGAGGAGGAACTACCACTTTGCTGTGTGCTTTGCTGTGTTGGCCTGCAGTGGCTGCTTCTGTCTTGGGCAGTGAAAGGACTGGACTGAACTTTCTGCAATCTACTTTGTGAGTTTCTCCAAGGGCTTGAGGTAGAGCTTGCCCCCTGTTCAAGAAGTCTCAGGAACAGCAAAGACTTCAAGCCCGACGCCGTCTACGATGCCGCTGCCGACTCCATGTCCTGAAGGCACCGCAGAGGGCACCGCCGCACCGCGACCCTGGTCTCACCGATGACGCCTGCTGATGCCGCCACCGAGCCGCTGCTCACACCGCGACCTGTGGGCACCGCACTCTGCACCGCCTAGCTTCACCACGACGCCTTGGTATCCCCGACGACGCAGCTCCACGCCGGACTCAATGCCGCTGCTTGCACCGTGTTTCGAGGGCACCGCTTGTAAAGTTACACGACACACCGCCCTCATCCCGCACCGCAGCCTTGGCCTACCGACGCCGGTGCCATCGACTCCAGTTTGTCAGCCGACGACAGTGCTTCAGCAACGACGACGCCGCTGCTGCACCGTGACCTGCCAGCACTGTGACAAGCACCGCCTTCATCTCACACCGCGACCCTGGTCTCACCGACGATGCCATCTGACGCCGCCACCGAGCCGCTGCTCGCACCTCGACGTGAGGGCACCACACGCCGCACCGCTGCACTTCGCACCGCAGCACCCGACGCCTGCCGACGCCAGCGCTCCTGACTTCAACAGAGAGGAGTTCGGTCTGCAACGCGTGTGACTTTGAGGGCCCCGACGACTCCTGCACTGACCTCCGGAACCGACGCCTGCAGACGCCGTGTTTTCGGAAGCTCACCGAGAGGTCATCGACGCCCTGCATTTCTGAAAGGTACTGTTTGCGGGTCTTCCCGACACCGTAGCTGACCCGCGACGTCGCGGTCAGCCAGAACTGTTTGGATTTGTTTGTTCACGACGCCGTGATGGCCCCGGACGGAGCTATCGACATCAAGGAACTGTTTTTAAGAATACTGTGATAACTGAAGATTTTTAAAGTACTGTACTGTGGATTTTTATCGTATTGGTCTTGTTTTAAGTATATAAAAATATTGGCTATTTTTCTAAACTGGTGTGGTGTCCTTTTGTAGTGCTTACATTATATTACTGTGGGTTTTGTGCAAATGCTTTACACACTGCCTCTAAGATAAGCCTGACTGCTCGTGCCAAGCTACCAAGGGGGTGAGCAGGGGTTATTTTAGGAGTGTAACTCCCTTATCCTGACTAGAAAGAAGGGTCCCTACTTGGACAAAGGTGCAAGCCCTTGCCAACTAGAGACCCCCATTTCTAACATTGGTTGTCAGCGGTGAGGATAGGACTTGTGTTTGCACTTGACTTACAGTGATTGGTGTGCACTACTACCATATCGCAGACCATTACGTACCACATACTGGTTCTTTTTCTTTTTGGCCTATTTTTGATCTTGCCAGTTTGAACTTGCTACTTCAACATGCCTGAATCTATAGTATCATCAATTGCATCAGTAGAAATTGCCTTTGAGGAGGATCGATTGGAAGCCTACAATGTCAAGGAGTTAAAATCGATTTGCAAGAACCTGAAAGTCCAGGTCAGAGGCCTCACCAGGAAGGATGAGCTACAAAGGCGCTGAGGGCCTGGGTAGCAGCCAGAAATGCCAGTGGGCAATCTGGTGATCTCAGTGGAGAGGTGGAGGAGCCTGTTCCTAGGGTGGATGTGCTTTTGGGAGGAGGGAGCCCTCCAGGCCAGGCAGCAGTAGCTTGTCCCCAGAGGAGCTGGAGGACAGGCGGGAAGCAAGGAAGTTTGAATTGGAGAAACTCAGAATAGAAAGTGAGAGGGAAGACAAGAGAATAGCCATGGAGGAAAGGAAGATGATGTTAGATCATGAGAGAATTATCAAGGAGCTGGAGCTAAAGAGTAGAACCGGCTCAAAGGGTGGCAGCAACGCTTCAGCACACACAGACAGGATTGTCCACATCCCCAAGAACGTAGGTAAAGAGTACAAAAAGGGTGATGACATACAAAGGTGGTTTCAAGGGTGCGAGTCGTCTATTCATATGAATGGGGTCCCTGAAAGGAACTGGGGGCAGGGCTGTGGCCTCTCTTTCCAGAAGATGCTAGGGATACCCTGATAGCTTTGGGTAAGGGGCAGGACCTCACCTATGCTGACATGAAAGACGCTCTCCTCACTAGGTATGGACTCACTCCTGAGAAGTACAGGGATCAGTTTAGGTCCAGTAAAAAGTCTGAGACCAACACTTAGTTGGAATGTGTGGATATGTTCTGTAGGTCGCTGGATGGTTGGGTGAAGGGCAGTAATGTAACAGATTTTCAGGGGCTCTACAATTTGATTGCATGGGAGCACTTGTCTAGTCTATGTTTTGCAGATCTGCACCAGCACCTAGTTGATAGTAAGCTAACTGACCCCAGGAAGCTTGCTATGGAGGCGGACCGCTGGGTGAGTACCAGGGTCCAGATGAAAGCGTTTGGGGGAGACTCAGCCAAAGGTGGGCAGGGTCCCCAGCAGAAAAGTGGGGGGACAAGGGTAAAGCACAGGAGTTCTCTAAAGGGCCCCAAACTAGTACCCAGGGTAAAGGTTCCCATCCCCCGGGAGATAAGAAGAAAGGGGTCTCTACAGGAAAGCCTGCTGAGACCGGCCCCCGCAAGTGTTTTGCATGTGACCAGGTGGGTCACTTGAAGGGGGACCCCAAGTGCCCAAAGGGGACTTAGCTACCCACCGGTGGACAGTCCAAAGTGTTGGCTAGTGTAGCGCTTGGGGAGGAGTGGTGCCCACAGGAGGGTGGGGATCCCGCAGAAATGACCCTCGTCTCACTAGGGGACAGTGAGATGGTCCCAGGAAAACAGGTGCCCCCTAACACAAAGAAATATAGCACCTGGGTGACCATCAATGGGAACAGGGTAGAGGCTCTCAGAGATACTGGAGCCAGTGTGACCTCAGTCCGGTGTCACCTGGTCTCTGAGAAGCAGGTAGTCCCAGGGGCATTCCACCAAGTAGTTGCTGTAGACAACTCTGAGCGCCAGTGTATGGTGGTGCAGGTTCCCTTTGAATGGGGGGTGTCTCAGGTCCCTTGAGGGTGGTTGTGAGCCCTACCATGCCTGTAGATTGTCTGCTAGGTAACGACCTGGAGCAGTCCTTATGGAAGGATGTTGAGCTCAGGTCTCACTTGGAGATGCTTGGGTTGCCGGAGTGGGCATGCGTATCGACTCGGTCAATGGCAGCCAGAAAGGGTGATCAAGAGGACTTGGAGCCTGGAACAATGGCCCAAGTCCCTGCCAAGAGGAAGGGCAGGGAGTGCGGGAAACCGGCCCTCGACGTTCCCACGGACCGGGAGGAGGCGGACCTAGAGGGGGACGCCCTGGTGCCTACAGGGGAGCAGGTAGCCGAACTGGGAGACATCTCTGAGCTGACCCATTGGCAGCAAGAAGGGGGTCCCACCAGGGAGGAGTTCTGCAGGGAGCAGAACGAGTGCCCTACTCTGGAGGGTCTGTGGCGGCAGGCTGCAGACCAGGCAGCTGGTAATCAGTCCGGGTCACATCTGATCTACTGGGAGAATGGTCTCCTATACAGTGAGCCTAAGGTTGCTGAGCCTGGGTCAGCCCCTGTGCTGGTGGTACCCCAGCACTTCAGGACATTCCTACTGGGTCTGGCTCATGACGTGCCTTTGGCAGGACATTTGGGGCAGGACAATACCGTTGACAGGCTTGTCACCCACTTCTTTTGGCCCCAAATGCGAAGGCAGTCAGATGCACAATGTAGATCTTGCCAAACTTGCCAGGCAAGTGGTAAGAGTGGGAGGAAGGTCAAAGCTCCTCTCCAACCTTTTCCTGTTGTTGGAACACCCTTTGAAAGGGTAGGGATGGATATTGTGGGGCCACTGGATCCCAAGACAGCCATGGGCAACAGGTACATCCTGGTCTTGGTGGACTATGCCACCCGGTACCCGGAGGCAATCCCTCTCAGGACAACGACGGAGCCAGTGGTGGGCCGGGCGTTGATGGGGATCTTTTCCCGCGTGGGCTTCCCCAGAGAGGTGGTTTCTGACAGGGGGACCAATTTCATATCCAAGTATATGACATCCCTGTGGAAGGAGTGTGGTGTAACCTACAAGTTCACCACTCCTTACCACCCACAAGGAAACGGTCTGGTGGAGAGATTCAACCAGACCTTGAAAGGCATGATCAAGGGTCTAACAGAACCCGTGAGGCGTAAGTGGGACGTCCTCTTGCCATGCCTGCTCTTCGCATACAGGGAGGTGCCTCAGAAGTCTCTTGGGTACAACCCCTTTGAGTTCCTGTATGGCCACCCTGTCAGAGGACCTCTGAGTTTGGTAAAGGAAGGCTGGGAGGCAGCTCCTAGGAAAACTCCCCAGGATGTGTTTAGTTACATGGTGGCCTTCAGAAACCAAACTGCCTGCTTCAGGAAACTCGCTCAGGAGAACCTAGAAGCAAGTCAGGAAGAAATGAAGAGGTGGTATGACCAGAATGCCACTCTGGTCGAATTTCAACCTGGGCAAAAGTGTGGGTCATGGCCCCAGTGGAACCTTGTGCCTTGCAGGACAAGTGGACTGGGCCATATGAGGTGGTGGAGCGCAAAAGTAACGTCACCTACCTGGTGTATTTGCAGACTCCAAGGAACCCTTTGAGGGTCCTTCACGTGAACCGCCTCAATCCCCACTTCGAGAGGTCCAAAGTGAGTATGCTCTTGGCGACAGATGATGGGGTGGAAGAGGAGAGTGAGCCTCTCCCGGACCTCCTATCTACCAAGGAGCATGATGGGTCAGTGGAGGGTGTGATCCTCTCCCCTACACTGACTCCAGAGCAGCATGGGGACTGTCGCCAGTTGTTGGGACAGTTCGCCCCGCTGTTCTCTTTGACCCCCGGTGTTACTCACTGGTGTACCCATGACGTGGACACTGGTGACAGCCCTCCTGTAAAGCACAAGATTTACAGGTTGACTGACCGGGTCAGGGCCAGCATCAAGGAGGAGGTCTCTAAGATGTTGGCGTTAGGGGTGATTGAGCCCTCCAACAGTCCTTGGTGCAGCCCAGTGGTCTTGGTCCCGAATGCTGCTGCACCCGGTGCCACTCCAGAACTGCGTTTTTGTGTGGACTACCGTGGGCTCAATGCCGTCACCAGGACTGGCGCGCACCCCATCCCCAGAGCTGATGAGCTCATTGATCGGTTGGGAGCTGCCCGGTTCCTCAGCATGTTTGATTTAACGTCTGGGTACTGGCAGATTGCCCTAACCGATGGGGCCAAGGAGAGATCAGCATTCTCAACCCCAGAAGGTCATTACCAATTTCGGGTGATGCCCTTTGGGTTGAAGAATGCCCCTGCCACCTTTCAGAGGTTGGTCAATCAGGTGTTGGCTGGACTGGAGGATTTCAGTGCCGCCTACCTGGATGACATTGCTGTGTCAGATCCAGCTGGGAAGAGCATTTACAGCACCTTGAGAAAGTGTTGAGGGCTCTGCAAGGTGCAGGCCTCACGATCAAGGCCAGTAAGTACCTGATCGGGCAGGGTTCTGTGGTGTACTTGGGACACCAGGTAGGAAGCGGCCAGGTGGCGCTCCTACAACCCAAGATTGACACCATTCTGGTTTGGGAGCCCCCCAAGACCCAGACAGAGGTGAGAGCCTTCTTAGGTCTCACCGGCTACTATAGGAGATTTGTTAAGGGCTATGGCACCATCGTTGCCCCCTTAACAGAGCTGACTTCCAGGAAGCAGCCCAGGAAGGTGATCTGGACTGAGTCCTGCCAGAAAGCTTTTGATGCCCTGAAGGCAGCCATGTGCACGGCGCCTGTGCTCAAGGCACCTGACTTCTCCAAAGAATTTGTCGTGCAGACTGACGCTTCAGAGCATGGTGTGGGAGCGGTGCTCTCACAACTGAACGAAGAGGGCCTGGATCAGCCTGTAGTCTTCCTTAGCAGGAGACTACTCCCCAGGGAACAGAGGTGGAGTGCCATAGAATGGGAAGCTTTTGCTGTGGTCTGGGCACTGAAGAAGCTGAGACCATACCTGTTTGGGACTCACTTCCGGGTTCAGACAGACCACAGGCCCCTCAGATGGTTGATGCAAATGAGGGGTGAGAATCCAAAACTGCTGAGGTGGTCCATCTCCCTACAGGGAATGGACTTTACGGTGGAACACCGCCCTGGCACAGAACACGTCAACGCAGATGGTCTGTCCAGGTTCTTCCGCCTTAGTGAAGCGAACTCCCAGGAGGTTGGGTAGTTCTCCCTACTTTCAGCTGGAGTGGACATGTGTTAGACTTGGCATCTTTTGGCGTATTTCCCCTGACTTTTTGCTTTCTGACCTCCCGTTTTTGACTCTGTTTTTGCTGGTGTAATGATTCTGCGCACTTTCCTCACTGCTGTCCAGTGGGAAAGTGCTAGTGCTCCTGTATAAAATGTGTTATGGATTGATGTTTCCATGATTGACCTATTTGATTTATGTGTCAGTCCCTAGTAAAGTGCACTGCGAGTGCCAGGGCCTATAGATCAAATGCTGTTGGTGGGCTACAGCACTGGATTGTGCCACCTACGCAAACAGCCTGTAAAGTGTAACTCTGGCCTGCCATTGCAGAGCCTGTGTGCAGCCTGGGGCTGCCATGTCGACTTGGCAAGTGCACACACTTGCAAGTCCCCAAACCTTCCCTTTTCTACATGTTAGTCACCCCTAAGGTAGGCCCAAGGTACCCCTGTGGGCAGGGTGCATTGTATGTGAAAGGTAGGACATGCCCTGGTATGAGTGGCATGTCCTGATAGTGAAATACAGCCTACTTCATTTTTCACTATTGCAAGGCTACCTGTTCCCTATAGGCCAGAATGGGCAGTTTTGATTATTACATCCTAGGATCCTAACTGACCCAGGGAACATGGTAGAAATTCGAGTTTAGTATGCCTGAACTCAGAATGATAAAATACATCTTTTAGTGAAGTTGGTTTTAACATTCTGTGTTTGAAAATACCACTTTTAGAAAGTAGGTATTTTCTTGTCTAACCATCCAAGCCTGCCTCTGCTAGGTTGTGCATTCCTTGTCTGGAGTTTGAGTGACAGGGGCTGGGGGGATTCCAGGAGACAGGGTGAGTCAGCACAGGGCTGAATAGCAAGAGCTACATGTAGATGGGTGGGAGGAGTTGCACCTGGGACCTGAATAGGGCTGTGCCTTCCCTCCACAATGCTGGCTCCACCTCTTGTGGTGCGTCTGATGTCCCTGGCCTACACTGCAAAAGGAAAGAAGGAGTCTTGTCAACAAAGTGCTCCAGGACTGACCAGAACTGGTTTGGACTAGGCAAAGGCCTCTCTGCCTTCTGAGAACAAAGAGAAATTGAGGATAAAAAGGGGGACCCAAACCCCAGAACTTTAGAACTCTTTTGGATCAAGAAGACTGCCAAGAAGAAGAGCTGGAGAAGCTGTAAGGAGGAACTACCACTTTGCTGTGTGCTTTGCTGTGTTGGCCTGCAGTGGCTGCTTCTGTCTTGGGCAGTGAAAGGACTGGACTGAACTTTCTGCAATCTACTTTGTGAGTTTCTCCAAGGGCTTGAGGTAGAGCTTGCCCCCTGTTCAAGAAGTCTCAGGAACAGCAAAGACTTCAAGCCCGACACCGTCTACTACGCCGCTGCCGACTCCGTGTCCTGAAGGCACCGCAGAGGGCACCGCCACAACGCCGCACCACGACCCTGGTCTCACCGACGACACCTGCTGATGCCACCACCGAGCCGCTGCTCACACCGTGACCTGTGGGCACCGCACTCCGCACTGCCTCGCTTCACGACGACGCCTTGGTATCCCCGATGACGCCGCTCCACGCCGGACTCGACGCCGCTGCTTGCACTGTGGTTCGAGAGCACCGCTCGTAAAGTTACACGACGCACCGCCCTCATCCCGCACCGCAGCCTTGGCCTACCGACGCCGGTGCCATCTACTCCAGTTCGTCAGCCGGCGACAGCGCTTCAACAACGACAACGACGCTGCTGCACCGTGACCTGCCAGCACCGTGACAAGCACCGCCTTCTTCTCACACCGCGACCCTGGTCTCACCGATGCCACCATCTGACGCCGCCACCGAGCTGCTGCTCGCACCGCAACCTGAGGGCACCGCACGCCGCACCGCTGCACTTCGCACCGCAGCACCCGACGCCTGCCGACGCCAGTGCTCCTGACTTCAACTGAGAGGAGTTGGATCTGCAACGCGTGTGACTTCGAGGGCCCCGACGACTCCTGCACCGACCTCCGGAACCGACGCCTGGGGACGCCGTGTTTTCGGAAGCTCACCGAGAGGTCATCGACGCCCTGCATTTCTGAAAGGTACTGTTTGCGGGTCTTCCCGACACCGTAGCTGACCCGCGACGTCGCGGTCAGCCAGAACTGTTTGGATTTGTTTGTTCACGGCGCCGTGATAGCCCCAGACGGAACTATCGACATCAAGGAACTGTTTTTAAGAATACTGTGATAACTGAAGATTTTTAAAGTACTGTACTGTGGATTTTTATCGTATTGGTCTTGTTTTAAGTATATAAAAATATTGGCTATTTTTCTAAACTGGTGTGGTGTCCTTTTGTAGTGCTTACATTACATTACTGTGGGTTTTGTGCAAATGCTTTACACACTGCCTCTAAGATAAGCCTGACTGCTCGTGCCAAGCTACCAAGGGGGTGAGCAGGGGTTATTTTAGGAGTGTAACTCCCTTATCCTGACTAGGAAGAAGGGTCCCTACTTGGACAAAGGTGCAAGCCTTTGCCAACTAGAGACCCCCATTTCTAACAACAACCGATTAAAAGCTGTAAAGAGACAACAAGAGACTGAATGTCCATCTACATCTTTAGCAAGTGCATCAACATCTGGACAAAGAGCGGCTTCTGAAGTTCAACACAGTCTTAAGATATCGCACCTGAATGCATTCAGATGGCCACTTATTGTATGGACTATGGAGTTATGGTTAGTGCTGGTGAGCACAGCATAACAGCTTTCTGCAACAGTTGTAAGACTCACAAATGTTGATTATGTCTTTGGGTCCTTGCAGTATTCTCTTCTCTTCGAGAGCTTCTTCAAGTTTTTCCACTGCCAGGTGTAATTAATTTTTGCTTGAAGAAAGAAAAATATTAATACATTGAAAAATCACAAAAAACAAAAACTCTAAAAAGCAAAATAAATAACACTTTTATACAGTTATAAAAACACTGACTGAGTGTATACGTATGTCTATAATGTTTGCAATAGTGAATGGCTGGATGAGTGGCATATTGAAGAATGAATGAATGTATGAGTGGTATCAGGATAATGGGATGAGTGCATGGGTAGTGCTGAGTGAATAGATGAGTGCATGGGTAGTGCCTCAGTAAATGGGTGACTGCATGAGTAGTACCTGAGTGAATGGATAAATGCATGGGTAGTGCCTGAGTGAATGGGTCAGTGTAAGGGTAGTGCCTGGGTTATTGGATGACTGCATGGGTAGTGCCTGAGTGAATGGATGAGTGCATGGGTACTGCTTGACTGAATGGATGAGGGCAAAGGTAGTGATTGGGTAACTGGATGTGTGCATGAGTAGTGCCTGAGTAAATGGATCAGTGCATGGGTAGTGCCTGAGGTAATGGATGAGTGCATGGGTAGTGCATGAGTGAATGGATGAGTGTAAGGGTAGTGCCTGGGTGATTGGGTGAGTACATGTATAGTGTCTTGGTGATTGGATGAGTGCATGGCTAGTGCCTGAATGCTTGGATGAGTGCATGGGAACTGCCTGTGTGTCTGGATGAGTGCAAGAGTACTGCCTGGTTGAATAGATGAGTGCAAGGGTAGTGCCTGAGTGATTGGATCTTGGCATGTGTAGTGCCTGGGTGATTGCATGTGTGCACGGGTAGTGCCTGGGTCATTGGATGAGTGTATGGGTACTGCCTGAGTTTATGGAATAGTGTATGCATAGTGCCTCAGTGAATGGATGAGTACAAGGGTAGTGCCTGGGTGATTGGATGTGTGCATGGGTAGTGACTGGCTGAATGGATGAGTGCATGGGTAGTGCCAGAGTGAATGGATGAGTACAAGGGTAGTGTCTGGGTGATTGGATGAGTGTATGTATAGTGCCTGGTTGATTGGGTGAGTACATTCATAGTGCCTGAGTGATTGGATGAGTGCATTGGTAGTGCCTGGGTGACTGAATGAATGCTAGAGTAATGACTGGGTGAGTGTATGAGTACATGGATAGCACCTCATTGAATGGATGAGTGCATTGATAGTGCCTGGGTGATTAGATGAGTGCATTGGTAGTGCCTGGGTGATTGGATGAGTGCATGGGTAGTGCTGGGGTGATTTGATGAGTCCATGAGTAGTGCCTGGGTGATTAGATGAGTACATGGGTAGTGCATGGGTGTTTGGATGAGTACATGGGTAGTGTCTGGGTGATGGGAACAGTGCATGGGTAGTACCTGGGTGATTGGATGAATGCACAGGTAGTGCCTTAGTGAATGGATGCATGTAAGGGTAGTGCCTGGGTGATTTAATGAGTGCATGTATAGGGCTGGGTGATTGTGTGAGTACATTGATAGTGCCTGGGTGATTGGATGAGTGCATGGGTAGTGCCTGGGTGACTGGATGAGTGCCTGGGTGATTGGATGAGTGCATGGATAGTGCCTCATTAAATGGATGCGTGCAAGGGTAGTACTTGGGTGAGTGGATGAGTGCATGAATAGTGCCTGGGTGATTGGGTGAGTGCATGGATAGTGCCTGGGTAATTGGATGAGTACATGGGTAGTGCTTAGGTGATTGGATGAGTGCATGGGTACTGCTTGGCTGATTGGACTACTGCATGGGTAGTGTCTGGTTGATGGGATGAATGCATGGTTAGTGCCTGGGTGATTGGGTGAATGCATGGATAGTGCCTGGGTAATTGCATGAGTGCATGGGTAGTGCCTGGGTGATTGGATAAATGCATGGGTAGTGCCTCAGTGAATGAATGTGTGCAAGGGTAGTGTCTGGGTGATTGGATGAGTGTATGTATAGTGCCTGGGTGATTGGGTGAGTGCATTCATAGTGCTTGGGTGATTGGATGAGTGCATGGGTAGTGCCTGGGTGACTGGATGTGTACAAGAGTAATGCCTGGGTGAGTGGATGAGTGCATGGATAGCACCTCATTGAATGGATGAGTGCAAGGGTAGTGCCTGGATGACTGGATGAGTGCATTGATAGTGTCTGGGTGATTGGACGAGTGCATTGGTCATGCCTGAGTGATTGGATGAGTACATGAGTAGTGTCTGAGTGAATGGATGAGTGCCTGGGTACTGCCTGGGCGATTGGATGAGTGCATGGGTAGTGTCTGGTTTATTGCATGACTGCATGGGTAGTGCCTGAGTGAATGATGAGTGCATGGGTACTGCTTGGCTGATTGGACTACTGCATGGGTATTGTCTGCTTGATGGGATGAAAGCATGGTTAGTGTCTGGGTGATTGGGTGAATGCAAGGATAATGCCTGGATGATTGGATGAGTGCATGGGTAGTGCTTGGGTGATTGGGTGAGTGCATGGTTAGTACCTGGGTGATTGGATGAATGCATGGGTAGTGCCTCAGTGAATGGAGGCGTGCAAGGGTAGTGCCTGGGTGATTGGATGGGTGCATGTATAGTGCCTGGGTGATTTGGTGAATGCATTCATAGTGCCAGGGTGATTGGATGAGTGCATGGGTATTGCCTGGGTGACTAAATGAGTGCAAGAGAAGTGCCTGGGTGATTGGATGAGTGCATGGATAGCGCCTCATTGAATGGATGAGTACAAGGGCAGTGCCTGGATGATTGGATAAGTGCATGGATAGTGCCTGGGTGATTGGGTGAGTGCATGGATAGTGCCTGGGTGATTGGATAAGTGCATGGGCACTGCCTGGGTGATTGGATGAGTGCATGGGTAGTGCCTGGTTGATTGCATGACTGCATTGGTAGTGCCTGAGTGAATGGATGAGTGCATGGGTACTGCTTGGTTGATTAGACTTCTGCATGGGTAGTGTCTGGTTGATTGGATGAGTGCATGGATAGTGCCTGGGTGATTGGGTGAATGCATAGATAGTGCCTGGGTGATTGGATGAGTGCATGGGTACTGCCTGAATAAATGGATGAGTGCAAAAGCTAGTGACTGGGTGATTGTATTTGTGCATGGGTAGTGCCTGAGTGAATGGATGAGTGCTTGGGTAGTGCCTGAGTGAATGGATGATTGCAAGGGTAGTGTCTGAGTGAATGGATGAGTGCATGGGCACTGCCTGAGTAAATAGATGAGTGCATGGGTACTGCTTGGCTGATTGGACTACTGCATGGGTAGTGTCTGGTTGATTGGATGAGTGCATGGATAGTGCCTGGTTGATTGGGTGAGTGCATGGATAGTGCCTGGGTGATTGGATGAGTGCATGGGTACTGCCTGAATGAATGGAGAGTGTAAAGCTAGTGACTGTGTGATTGTTTTTGTGCATGGGTAGTTCCTGAGTGAATGGATGTGTGCATGGGTAGTGCCTGGGTGACTGTATGAATGTATGGGTAGTGCCAGGGTGATTGGATGAGTGCATCAGTAGTGGCTGAGTGATTGGATGAGAGCATGGGTAGTGCCTGGGAAATTGGATTAGTGCATGGGTAGTGCCTCGTTGATTGTATGAGTGCGTGGCTAGCACCTGAGTGAATGGATGAGTGCATTGATAATGGCTGGGTGAATGAATGAGTGCATGGGTAGTGCCTGGGTGATTGAATCAGTGCATAGGTAGTGCTTGGTTGACTAGATGAGTGCATGGGTAGTGCCTGGGTGAATGGATGAGTGCAAGGGTAGTGCCTGTGTGATTGCATGAGTGCATGGGTACTGCCTGAGTAATTGGATGAGTGCATGAGTAGTACCTGGGTGATTAATGAGTGCATGGGTAGTGCCTGGGTGACTGTATATGTATATGGGTAGAACCTATGTGATTTTATGAGTGCACGAGTAGTGCAAGGGTGATTGCTTGAGTACATGGGTAGTGCTGGGTGATTAGATGAGTGCATGCATAGTGTCTGGGTGATTGCATGAGTGCATGCATAGTGTCTGTGTGAATGGATGAGTGCAGGGGTAGTGCCTGGGTGATTGGATGTATGAATGGGTAATGCCTAATTAATTGCATGAGTACATGGGTAGTGCCTGGGTGATTGGATGAGTGCATGGTTAGTGTCTGGGTGATTGCTTGAGCTTATGGGTTCTGCCTGGGTGATTGGATGAGTGCATGGATAGTGCCTGAGTGAATGGATCACTGCATGAGTAATGCCTGAGTGAATGGATGAGTGTATGGGTAGTTGCTGGGTGATTCGATGAGTGCATGAGTAGTTCCTGACTGAATGGATGAGTGTATGGGTACTGCTTGACTGAATGGATTAGTGTTTGGATGATTGCATGGGTTGTATATAAGTGAATGCATGAGTGCAAGGGTACTGCCTGGGTCATTGGACAAATGCATGAGTAGTGCCTGAGTGAATGGATGACTGGATGGGTGGTGGCTGGGTGACTGGATGAGTGCACGAGTAGTGCCTGAGGGAATGGATGAGTACTATGAGAGGGCCTGAGTAAATGGATGATTGCAAAGATAGTGCCTGAGTGAATGAATGAGTGCATGAGTACTGCCAGGGTGACTGGATGAGTGCATGGGTAGTGCCTGGGTGATTGGATGAGTGCATGTGTAGTGCCTGAGTGAATGGATGAGTGCACAGGTAGTGCCTGGGTGACTTGATGTGTGTATGGGTAGTGCCTGGGTGAATGAATAAGTGCAAGTGTAGTGCCTGGGTGATTGCATGACTGCATAGGTACTGCTTGAGTAAATGCATGACTCTATGGTTACTGTCTGGGTGATTGGATGACTGCAAGTATAGAGCCTGAATGAATGGATGACTGCAAGTGGAGTGCATGGATGAAAGAAAGAGTGCAAGTGTAGTGCCTCGGTGATTCCATAACTGCATTAGTAGTGACTAAGTGTAGGCATGACTCCATGGGTAGCGCCTGGGTAATTGGATGAGTGCCTGAATAGTGGCTGGGAGATTGGGTGAATTAAAGTGCAGTACCTGAGTGATTGAATGACTGCCTAAGTAGTGGCTGGGTGATTGGACGACTGCAACTGTTGTGCCTGGGAGATGGGATGAGTATATGAGTAGTGACTAGATGAATCCATCACTTTTATTAGTGATTTGACACACGTAATATATCTCGACCGCCAACCACTGCAAAAAAATATAAACAGACAAAAATGTATTTGAATTTCATTTTGAACATTAATCAACCAAACAAGATACAATAGTTTTTAACAAAACCTTTAATTCAACATAGACAAATGCACTTTGTTTTCACTGTTTTCAGCTTTCATACTTCTTCACTTTCAACAGTGCTTTGTATAAAGCATCATCATTAAGCAGTGGGAAAAAACAATCAATGGATGGTAAAAAAAACAAATGTGCGCAGTACATCATTACAACTATGTCATACTGTTCACTGCACTCACTAGAATTTTTTAATACTGGCTTGCCGATAGGTTACTACATTAATAAAAGCAGCTATATGTCAAAACTGTTTCTGATATTTTTATATGTGGTACAAAATGTCCAACAATTATGAAGCAGTATTCATTTTTGAATATCCTTTTGTAAACATCATCCCTGTTAGGCCGAATGATGTCTAAAATGTTCTTAGTCCATGTACGAGAAACATAACACACAGTACTACGTAGAAGTTGCTGTGGCAGAAACAAAAGGGGACATTTTTTTTAGTGGTGAAGTGACTTTTCACATGCAACGTAAGGCTACTGGTATTATAGTACCTCCATTTACTTTTTATCTGTGGTAACAGAATGTCGTCCTCAAATGTTTTATACTTTCCTTTCCTGCAGTTAAAAAGAGTCCTTCATTTGTAACAACTTGCTGGGGACAATATCCCTAATAGGCCGAAGAATGTCTCAGAAACACATAATCCATATAATTGTCAACACAATACCATGTTTTCTTATCCTAGATTCTCGTTCGAACTTCGGTTCCAGGAATAGCAGATATGAGTTTGGTAAATTTTTAGGTAGTCTTTATTTGAATGTCACTTGTATGTCATTGCCATCTGTCCATCCTGTTTACATCTTAAATATATTGTGTAGTGTTCAGAGGTTATATTAACCCCTTCATGAAATATGCTTGCTATAGTTGTGAAAGTTCTTTTTGAGATGGATATTGTGCAGCTTTAAAGTTTGTTATTTCAGTTCCTAATTTAGTACCATCCACTCTGCATCGTTGTAACATGACTATGACATATTTTTCAAACATTTGTAGAAACAACATTGACCAAAGTTCTGATCTGCAGTTTAGACAGGTAAAATCTTGATGGGAGTGTGAAGTTACATTTTCAAAGGGCACATCTTTACAATCTAGTAATGTCAGGTAGAGGAATCATTCTGAATTGATTTCAGTGTTAGACGTAAATTTACAATCATCACAGTTATAGGTCCATTTATAGGATTAATCAAGTAATTCATTGAGATTCACATCTTCTTCATCTAATAGTCCTAGCATTACCATTAGAAATTATTGAGCAGCCTGCTGAAGATTTTGAGAGAGCACTACTGATCCAGTACAATCATCAGTGAGTTTTCTTATTCCATTAGCAGAATGTATAATACTTCTGCCACTTCTTAATTCTTCTAGTAAATTACACAGATGTGAAGACATTCTTTTATCTACGTTTTCTTTAATATAATTTGTGAAATGAGGCAAGTGGTATACTGCATTTAACACTACATTAGCATAACAGTTCACTCCAGATTTATTATCAAAATTATGCCCTTCTATTTCTTCATTGTGCTGCAGTTTTCTTTTCTTTCCTCCTTGTTGTTTTTCTTTTTGTTTATCTTTCTGTTCAACTCTAATAGACTGCTTTATTATTTTCCGCTTTGGACCCCGTATTTTTTTTTTAACCACAGGATACTGCGCTAAATGAGGAGCATTTTGAGCTATTAACCGATTATACTCCATTACACAGCTCACATCAGCACTTACTTTCTTCTCATAAAAATCAATCAGAAATACACCAGACAATGTTCTAATTCACTACAAAGCAACATATGACATTCCTTCTTTGAATACACTACTACCAATATTAACAAGACCTGCATCTACACTTAAACCTTGCAATTTGTTAATAGTTACTGCATACGCTAAAGACACTAGGAACTGCTTTCGCTGGACATACAAGTCTTTCACAAGTAGGAAACACACAATGCATCTACCAACCTGCTTAACTTCAGCAATATCATCACATCAAGTTTTATGGCTAAGTAATCCACATCATTTCTGTTTGGATAATTAATAAATTTCATAACTTTACTCATGGCCCATTCTCTAGCCCTTCTTCAACATTTAAATTACGAAGTAATATTACTCGACAATTGTTACAGATACGTAACTGTTTTTCTAATCCTGCAGTTTTTGACACAGACTTTTCCAAACTATCCAATTTTGATTGCAGTTTTTCTGTTAGTGGCACTGTAACTCCTTGATGTTCCATTTTATTATTTGCTTTAATTTCGACGATCTCTTCTTTTTCCAGTTGCAATAATTGTTCATTGAATTTACTATACTCCTCGAGAGTTGGCATCAAACAAACAATAGACCTCTCTTCTTAACAAAATTATACATTACTTCAGCCTGAAACATTACTTGGAAACACATTTTTGATGAGATAGGTTTGTAATACCTTCTTACCCTCTTTTGTGAGGACACCCACTCTTATGTCCTTTAGTATATTTCCATACTGAATATCTGATGCTTGGTGCATATTTTTGATCAGCTCTTTGTATTGAAGGTTTTTCCAAATGTTTACATTTCCAATACTTCCTAGTAAATTCTTTGTTTCATTATGTAGTAGTTTCTTGAATACAGGTTGTCATTTGACAGGATTTAGTTGTAGCAGGTCTCTAAAGATTAATAAATGTTTTCCTCCAAAAGTACATCGTAGACAGTTTTTAATATGTGTTGCAATCTTAAATGTATAAAAGCTAGCATTAGATTAGACACCATGCTGACTTCCTCAATAATGAGCAACTTTAATTTCTTTAATACTCTTGCCACTTCATGACAAGCATCACCAGATTATGTGTTGTATTGTAATTTGTTATCATGTTCAACAGGCAACATTAATAATAAATGAAGGGTAACTCCCTTAACATTATGAGCAGCTAAGCCTGTTGGTGCAGTGACTACACTCAACAATTTGGAATCCGTTGTCTTCTGTAAGTAACTTGTCAGTATTTTAATCAAGAAGCTTTTTCCAGTTCCAGCTTGACCACGTATGTACGATAGAACTGGTTTATATGAAAAATATGCACACTTTTTTTTCTCATGGAGAAATCCATGTTCTACTTTACTTTTTACCAATCCAATTTTTTTTCTGATCTGCATTCAATAGCTGTATTAGTAGTTCTAGATCCACAATTTCCCATCTTACTTGCCGCATTGCATATTCTACCTCATTCATAGCTATTGCAGCTTCATTTTCAATGACTGGCTGTCCAATAGGATCTTTACTTCCAGGTGCTGAACTTTGACTGCTATGGGAACTCTCTCTTGCTATCTCAGCAGCAATTGGTTCTTCTTGTTCAATCTCTCAATATTTGAAGATACACTGGAAACACAGAGCACTTAATGCTGTCTTTCACACTGTTGAATGAGTCTTCATAACAATCAAATTCTCCAAGTAGCTCACTTTCAGTTTGCCACGGCTTAAACAACTGTAAAAAGTCTAAATAGAAAAACTATTTTTTGTCTGGAGTTTGGCAACTTAGCTTTCGATGGTTGATTACATTTCCTTTGTTATGTCTCACCAAACATCCTTCACATCCAGCCACAGCAAATTTTCTTCATCTATGTTTTCACTGACATTACTTCTGAAAGTATAATATTGAAGTATTTTGTAGAGACACATCCTTTCCAGATGAGGACTTCTTGGATAGTACGTATCCAGCATGTTACTCTTCAGAATATCTGTACTGTGTGGCTTAAATTGTGCAAGATATTGATTTTCAGGAAAAGACTTCTGTACTCTGTTACGAGTATTAGCAAGCCCTAAACTCACCCATAAAACTCCTATAGATTTAGAAAATAAACTAGCTGAGCTTAACCGGTCTACTCATTCATAGGAGCCTATCTATCTGTGAGGAAGCAAACTAAAACTGTACAATTTCTTCATAAGACTATTTTCTGCTGGAATCTCCTCCCACATCTCCTTATTCTCTGACTCTGTTATATAAGATGTAACATACTGAGCTACAGCAATTGAGTTGCCTGCAACAAACTGTACATCAATGTTTGCATTCCACACCTTCAGAATCACAGGGTTGTAGTCATTAATGTAGTTAGAGGCCTCTGTTCTTCTTAGGTTGTATGTATTTTTGGTGATTTCCTTGTAAGTGTATGTCTGACTGCAGACATAAAGCTGTTGACTCTTCCTTGTGAGACGGCAGGTCATGGGAATCCGAAATTACATCTTGTATTAAAGTTCCCTTTTGCTCTGTATTTTCACTGACCGTATTTTCCGCATATATGATTTTGGAATCATAGAGCTTGTCTTAATATGTTGTCACTACTCTCCTCTCCTTTGTGATGGAGCAAGTTACATACTGCTCAATAAAAGACAGCACAGACTCATCACTGTCTGTTCCAAACTTTGGGGCATCTTTTACCCACAGCAGTATGTGAATATTGGGACCACCTCTGACTTGGTACTCTTTACACCAAAAGAAATCAATCACTTCACCAAGAGGAAGTTTTGTTCGAGATGAAATACATTATTACTTGAAATCTGTGATAAAATATCTGCAAACATTTGCAGGGTCTAGTGAGCACAATTCTCCTGGCGTCTTCAGATGAATGTCTTTTATATTTGAATTTGCCTCCTGCAAGAATTCTAGCACGTCATCCTATGCATATTCAACAAATTTCAGTGTCAGGAACCAAGTAGGTACTTCAAGATTCCTAAACATGCAGTTGAGTTCACCATGACGCTGATACCAATATTCATTAGTTCCACACTGACATGTCATTAGGTTTATTAAGTTGTATTCCAAGTGCTTATCTTTTCCTTGAACTTTCTCCACCAAAAGTTTTCTTGCTAATATATTATGCAATTTAACTCCTGTTTTTAGAATATGATTCACTGCATATGAGAGGCCAGACAAGTCACTCTCAAATAGTAGGTGAAATATATATGGAATACACTGACAAAATCTAGGGTCTTCTGAATAAAGTCTACTGCATCTATACTCAGTTGTAGGTATTTGCACAGGCCGCTCATCATACCTGCCACCCACTCGAGTAGGAAAAAGTTGTGGGAAACACCAAGCTTCTAAACAATTTTTCCCACACACTTAATGGAGCTCCTTTTGCCTCCTTCATTTGAAACAGCTCAATGGAATCACCAATAACCTCTTTAGCATGCAAAGGGTGGATGCTATAATGTTCATAAATTTCTTATGTTCTGGACTGATCCACCTTCTCAATCTGACCTGTTGATGGAAATGTCTGATCCTCCATATTTGTGATATCTTGCAGCCTTTCCACATTTCTGTAGTAAACATTGTTTTGTACCAGATATAAAGTTGCTTTTTTAACTTTTGTAACATCTACTAACTCCTGCTATATCTTTTTGTTCTTGGTAGGCACATCATTTATAAGAATTACTAGTCCTTCCTCTAAATATCTATCTACCCCTACTGTTTCAATTTGTTCTTGACATCTAATGGCAAATACACTACTTTACCTTCTAGACCTTTCTACAGCTCTGGGGGGTGGTAACTTGCCTGTCTTTGGCTCCATACCTACTATAGCCTGAAATTAATGTATAGTTTGGATAAGAATAGACTCATACATATTTGAACCTTGAAGTGCTTCTGGAATGGAAACCAGTTCTAACATATTATGCCCAGCTCTAGAAGGCATTTTATTATCCTCTAATTTATTGTAGCAGTACTTACACATAACTTGTTGTGTGGACAAGTCAAATCGTTCTTCTACAAACAAGTGCAGTGCAAACTTTTTTTGCCAGTTATCATTATTCCCTTTTTCACTTTTTAAATATAAGTCAACAGTCTGTGTTTGATTCTTGTAGTGAGTGCGTTGGCAACATATACAAACATACTCTGGTATTTCATAACATACTGTCTTAAATATTGTGATCTCATCTTCAAAACTATCAACTGTAGTACCTGTGTCCTGTTCTGTAACTTCTCCTGTTATCAACTCTTCACTTTCTCTACAGTTTTGTTCTGGAGCAAGGAAACAAAACTTAAAATCATCACAAACCTTTTCTACCTCTGCCACAGTACTTGCAAAAGTGCCCTATTCATTTCTCCTAAACATAAAGCAGGAGATTTCACATAGTACAGCCTCCTAACTAAAGTTTGCATTGTTGAGTGGTGTACAGCTAACATCCTAAAACGATGAAAGGAGCTTTGGCACACTTTCTTTGATAAACAAGCTAATGAGTGTCCCTAAAAATGTGTATGCTTTCTCAGCTTGCAAGGATCTAAACCTTGTAAAGTACTTATTTTGTGTTTTAAACTTCGCCTTGGAAATATACACAGGAATTTTCTTAATATATCAATGGATTGCTGTCTAATGCTGCAAACACTACTACAATTCAATTTGTATACAGGGGCCTGACTACGCCTTTCTTGTACCTCTTCTGCAATAACTTCTTTTACATTTCTAGGCACCATCACCTCTTTTGCTATAGGACTGCCATTCTTCAATTCATAACATCGTCCTCTTTCATCAATAGCATGAACTAATCTGTTATCCTGGAGAGAGCTTTCTTCATTAAAGAAAGGCTCTGTACTAAAATTATTTTTCAATTCTCCACTAAAAACTGTATAAAAGTTACTTCTATTCACTAATCTTTTCTTCTGGTTTTGTCTTCTCATGCACACCACTATTTTGTCAAGAGCCTTCATTCTATTAAGAATCAAAATGAAAAGCTTCCTCTTCAAAGCAAAGACCTTATCAACTACTCTCTCAACTCGTTCTTTCGGTTTCAGTACACCTCTACTTCTTCTACATTTTTTCAAATTTCTCAGTAGATTTACAACCACTCTCCTGGCTCTGATTTCCTTAAACTGCTTCTGTCTCCTAGTAAAGGTGTGTCCATCTTTTTTACATTCTTTTCTGTTCTTGTTTCTCATAGTCCTAAGTTAATTTTCTTTATTTTGAAATCTTTGCAAATGTCCACATATATTTTTAAGAAATGACTTTGTCCTCTTACCAGTAGCTCTTTTTTTCTTTCACCACTTTTTCTGCTTTTTGCCCCGTTTGTAACTCATTCTTTCAAACATACTGTAGTTGCTTCTGTTGCTTTTTCATCTGGACATTTGTAGGCATTCTATCTGAGTGTACTTATGTAAATATTGTTCTGTGAAACAAAAAAAACAAGTAGATTTAAATTTTTACCCTATTCAATGTACCAACTACTTTACTACAGACTTACACATAATACAAAAACAGTTTTCATGTTTTGTTGCAATTTTAAATCTGCAGATGAAGCTAGATATATTACTACATGCACCTACTTCAATATAACAAACCCAAAGCAAAACACAAAACTTTATTTATTAGTTACCTTTTAACATTTTAGCACCCTGTCGAACAACACATCTGCACCATATATCACTTCTCACTTATACATGGTGAATGAACAGTTTTTCCCTTCTGTAGTAAGTTTTAAAGTGAACATGAAGCCAAGGGGGCACATTTACAAGCCCCATGCACTTTTTATTGCGTCACTTTTTTTGACACACCAGCGGCGTAATGTGGTGCTCCATATTTACAAGGCCACGTAAAGCCCCTCTGAATGGCTTTTCATGGCCTTATAAATATGGGCCCTTTTCATGCAGCACTTTGTGTGAAAGGAGCAAGTTACTGGTGGTGCTATGGGTGTTCCCAAGCAACACCCATGGATTCTGCCACATTCCCAAAGTTACAAAAATTTGTAAACCTGGGAATGCGTCAGAATCCTATGCCTCCCCAGGGGAGGTGTATGGAGGCACAACAAAGAGAAATACTTGTATTTCTCCTCAATTTTTTTATCTTTCTATGTGTGCTGCAATCTGCAGCATACATAGAAAGAGAAAAATACCTCTTGTGATTGTTTCTGTACAGGAAGGTGTCTCTTCCTGCACAAAAACAATCATTCTCACTACACAGGCACCCTTGCACCATGGTGCAAGGGTTCCTCAGTTGGCACATGGCAGCCAGTAGTGCACCAGCATAGGGGAGAGGATGGTGATCATCATATTGTTGTAAATATGATGCATCTCTGTGCTTTTAGCCCCAACGGTACAAGTACATACAGTGTCTCAACACTGTCAATCTGAAAACACAACATAAGAGCTATTTCCATGCCTCTCTAGCACTGTGTCACTGGTGTTTTTAGTATCTCAATACTGTTCTACTTAAATGTATCAGATTTAAATTTTGGGCAGCACTGCATATAACAATCTGCACATTAATCTCCATCAAAGGATATAGCCCACTAATTCTTCCAAGTACATGCAAAGAGTGTGTCACAGCCTGCATACATAATTCACCAGATGGTTCTACAAGACTACATATTCCTCAGTAAAACATGTGCTTGTGGTTGAATATATGAATACTCCCTGGATGATTGAATTGGTGCATAGGTAGTGCCTAGGTGATTCTTTGAACATACAGGTAGTGCCTGGATGATTCCCTGAGTATATGAGAACTCCATGGATTGTTCCATATCTGCATAGTTACTGCCTGCATGTTTGCATGAGTGTATCACTATTATCTGGGTGTTTGAATGAGTGCATGAGTAGTACCTGAATGATGAGATAAGTGCTTGACTAATGGCTCAACAATTCAATACATGCATAGATAGTGGTTGGATGATTGCAGGAGTCCGTAGATAGTATATAAGTGATTTATAGAGTGCATGCATAGTGCAGACATGATTGTTTAAGTACATTCATAGGACCTAGCAGATTGAATGAGTGCATGAGTAGTGTTTCAGTGATTGAATGGCTGCATGCTGCTGCCCATGTGTTTTTGGTCCAGTGAACAGGTAGTGCCTGGGTGTTTAGATAACTGCATGGGTAGTGCCTGGATAATTCAATGAGTGCATCAGTAGTGCCTGGCTGATTATACAAGTGTATGACTAGTGTCTGAGTGATTGCATGACCCCATTATTAAAGCTTGAGAGATTGGATGAAAGTAAGTGTATGCTGGGGTGATTGTATTAGTGCAAGAGTATTGTCTCAGTAATTAAGTGAGTGCATAGGTACTGGATGGATGATAGGTTTACTTCAATGATACTCTTTACGTAATTAGATGAGTGCATGAGTAGTGCCTGAGTGTTTGCATGAGTGCACACGTGTGCACATGTGTACCTCAGTATTTCAATGACTGCATGGGTTGTAAGTGGGTGTTTATATGACTGCATATGTTCTGCACAAGTGTTATAATGACTGCATAGTTACAGCCTTGTTAATTTAAAAAATAAATGGTTAGTGTCGGGGTGATTAGATGAATGTATAGGAAGAGCCTGCATAGATGAATGACTACATAATTTCTGCCTGCCTGATTGCAAGAGTACATGTGTAGTGTCTAGGTAATTCAATAACTCAATGGATAGAGAATCACTGATTTGACGACTGCCTGACTAGTGGCTGGGTTGTTGATGAGTGCCTGAATGTTCCCTGACTGACTATGAAAGTACATTAATTCCTGTTAGATGCACAACAGTTGTGACTAACTGGCACATGCATCAAGGTAGGCTTTGCGATTCCTTAATTTCGATTATTAAGGAATCGCAATTAAGGAATCGCAAAAGCCTATGCATGTAGGAATCGCTATAAAAATAGCGATTCCTAAACATTCCTTAATTGCGACTCGCAAATTGCGAGTCGCAATTAAGGAATGCCGTCCCATTCATTCCTATGGGCCTACAGGCCCATAGGAATGAATTGGAGATTGCATGAGCAATTTGCGAGTACCAGTAGGTACTCGCAAATTGCTCATGCAATTTCAAGGGTGCAAGGGTGTCAAAATGACACCCTGTTGCACCCCTGAAATTATGATGTGCACCCATGTTGCGACACACATGCCCCAAGGGCATGTGTGTGTGTAACCTAAAACTTTAAAAAATGGATTTTAGTGCATTTTTTAAAGTTTTTGCAATTTACCATGAAGTTCGACTTCATGGTAAATTGCGCCCTAGTAGCGAAATCGCTAATTTTTTAACTTTGTTGCATTGCATTTAAGGAATCTCAATTTGTGATTCCTTAAATGCAATCGCAATTTAAGTTATCGCAATTGTGCGATTCCTTAAATTGCGATTTTGCATTTGGGATGATGCATCCCAAATGCAAAATACAGGTCAGCAAAGGGGCAGATTCTGCGAATCTGCCCGTTTGCGACCCGATTTTCGGATGATGCATGTGCCTGTAAATCTCTAACTCATTGGTTATCTCCTTCTGTCAGTATCAAACTACCTGCATTACTGTAAATATGCTTTTCAACTGAGCTATGTGTGAGTGCAGTCCAGATATCACACTTGATATATAATTGCATACATGGCTCTCTAGGAGCATACATTGCTTTGTTACTGAGTGTGCACATGCATCAGTAAGTTTCTAAACCATTTATGAATGGCACACCTACATCATTTCTCAAATACTTCTTCTGTTTCTAAAACATATATTCAGCATTTCTCAAACAAAAGTTACACTCCAAATGACGCTAGCACAAGAACTCTTGAGGCATTCTACACTATTACTCCTCCTCAATTTTAAACAAACCATGTTTAAAGAAAAACACAAACCTCACCAAATATATGAATTTTTCATCAGCCTTACTGAACATAGGTCACCATTGAAACATATATGTGATTGCTTAATAGATGTACACCTTCAACCCATCTTTCAAAAAATATATACCTCTCTGCATCTTTAAGTAAACTCAAAAGTCCCTCCATATATATAGCTATGTGCAACCACAAGAACCACATCTCACCATCTGAGCATATGCAAAGTGGTCATATAAGATAAAACCACATTGACAAACACTTAAACACTTCCCAATACATAGCTAATAAGTATTACTTCTTTCTAATTCATATACAGGCGCACAGCATGTTCATAACTTTTATTTGTGATTACACTACTCCTGTTTAATAATGTTACTAAAAGTACCACAACTCCTAGAATGCAAATAACAGATGTATCTATTCTGCACATGATGTTAGACATTTCAAACGTTCTTAGTTCCTCATTACAACTTTCCACAATACTATACTACTATTTTTCAATAAAGTACACAAAGTAAGAAGCACTAATTAATTTTGCTCTTACTTCCCAAAACATTCACCACTAACCTCTTAAACACATTCCCTCTAATAGATACAGTTCACCTGATATATTTTTTCACATCACTATCAAACTCCCATATAGATCTTCGTTTCTTTCATAATTTCTTATAAAGGATTACAAAGTAATGTACATACCAGTGAATTCAGTTTGTAGATTATTTTGTTGTTGTAGCTCTTTTTGGATAGTTTTGACACTGTTAGGATTTGTAAAAACTAAGCACATAATTGGTACACCACTCTCATACAAAGCAACCATAAAATGGCAACCTCTTAAACTTTGCACTCTGTGATCATGAGAAAGGCAGCAAATGAAATTATGTCTTTCATTTTAAACTACACTATCTTCACTTTTGAATGGTTAGTATCTGTTAACCCTTTCCCTCTCTTTCAAAAATTGATTCCTATATATGTGTGTCTGCAATGTATTCGTGATGATCGCAGAGAAATCACAAAAAAAACAGGAGTTCAAACCTATATCTAGCTTCATTTTTCTAAAATGTAAATACTATACAACAGTTTATTACATAGTCCTGAGTTGTAAATTAAAGCTTGCCATTACTTAAATTGTGTCATCACTCCTCAACTTTAAAAAAAATGTTCTGTCTCTTTAATACCCTTCCCCCATACACTCTTAGCTCAGTGTACCTAGCAACACAATGGAACCAATAGGTCATAAGTTCATAGCACATTCTAGAAGGAACATGCTACTTCCAAATAAGATACAACAGGTGTGCTTTACTCCACAGATTCAAAAGCATATCCATGTCTGTATTACATTTCTTTTCTTAAATAACAGCCAATAATAAGACTTCTTGCTAAGGCATCAAACACACTACCTAATTTTAGTCACTTTCATGCTGACAGCATCCAATGAAACATATCTTTAAACACAAAAATCACCTCCATTTTAACTGCTTTTTCTTTGGAAACTGCCTCATTTACCTCCTACCTTCTCCTGACTACTATTGTTCCTTCTCTTCAAAATGCTTAGAGTATGGATTGTGGGCCACAACTATATCTATTGGGCTAAAGAGGCTGCAAAAAAGAGAGGTATTGACAATGACGTGGGTTTGCCAAATGTGCAGATTACTTGGTTTGGCCAGAGAGGGTTAAAGTTTCATCAGTTGCTGGCTTTGGTAAAATCCATTGTGGATTCCCAAGCTCCTCAACGCATGATTGTGCACTGTGGTGGCAATGACCTAGGCACATTGACTTAAAGACGTGAAGAGACAGAGGCACCGGGGACTTCATATCCCAGCATCCTTTGTGGCACGAGTGCTGCCGATGATTTCCTGCTGCGCCAGGAGGCGCTTAAAAGGAGCCCAACACTCCCGCAGCGCTGGACGCAAAGAGACAGAGGCACTGGGCACCGGGGACTTCATATCCCGGCATCCTTTGGAGCGCGAGTGCCGCAGATGATTTACTGCCACACCAGGAGGTGCTTAAAAGGGGCCCAACACTCCCGCAGCGTGGGACGCAAAGAGACAGAGGCACCGGGCCCTGAGGAACTCATATCCCAGCATCCTTTGTGGCACAAGTACCACCGACGATCTCCTGCCGCACCAGGAGTCGCTTAAAAGGGGCCCAACACTACCGCAGTGCGGGACATGCACAGGTGTGCCCGGGTGAAGCCTGGGCCAAGGGGGCACGTCTGCGCCCATCAGTGGCAGGAAGAGGCAGGGCTGGGCCCTCCCTCTTGGTTCTGAGCTTCAGAAGTTTTCTCCTGCTTTCCTGTGCCCCAAGGACGAGCACGATGCTGGTACTGTAAGCTTGACCTATTTAGCGTTTCTGTCTTTTGGCAATATTTTATACCTTACTGGCCTCTTAGATCCTACTTTGGATCCAAGTAGAGGTGCACTGTATGGAAATGGGGAAAAAGAAAAACCTGAGCTCCGCACTAGCAAAGTCTCCACCAAAATCACGCCAGTCAATAATGAATTACATAACTGGGGCTATGGGGGCCATTGAGAAGCAAATTTCAAGTGTTTAGGAAACTCTAACAATATGCTCTGAGAATGCCTTTGTACCAGCAAATTCTTGTACACGTTCCTCAAATGCAGCCCAATTGAATGAACTGCAGACCGAGAGAACTGGCTCTGTGAAAAAGGATAATAACGAGACTGTGCAAATCTTACTTCACCTGGCACTTCGAATGGCCATCCTCTCTCTAAGCTTCCAAAGATCCCAAGGAGCTGCCCTGCTGATCCTACTGTAGCTCCATTTGATGGGCAAGTAAAGGCTAAAAAGAGGCTTCTAGTACAGAAGCTGGTTGCCACCCCTAAGCTCCCCAGAGCTGTCAATAAATTAGTACCCACTGCACCCCTAGACTGCACTTCACTGGTGACTTCCGTTCATGCTCTGACTGAACTTATTAAGACCTCTGTTTGCAGTCTTACGGACCAACTTAAAGCTATAGAATGTGCTGTGTTAACCTGTGTTGAGTGATTAGGCTCGATAAATCCCCATTGTGGGACAAATGATCATGTTAATGTCAATTTTGATGGTTTAACCTCTAAGCCCCTGTAACTCTCCCATTACAACAACCTGCTCCAGGGAATCCCGAATTACCCATACGATCAGCGTTAAATTTAGTGCCCCAGCCTCACCCAGCTCAAGCCATTGATGTAGACAGGGTTTATAATAAAGAGGCACCACTAGCTTTTTTGCCTAATACCTGCTCTGGGGGTTCTGCCCTTATTCACCCTTTGCCTGTCAAGGATCGAATGGATCTTCCTCCTGCTGCTACCCCACTTGTGGTCATTTTGGCCAATGTCCTGACCTTAGGTGTTCCTCTTCAAGAAACATGGGCCTCGCTGAGAAATAAGTCTCTTAAATGGTTAAACTCTAGAGTTGGGATGGGGGAGCACTTTTTGCTGATTTTAAGATGGCCAGACGGGTAGGGTGGGTCGGCAGGGGCCCCAAGGTGCTTCAGGGGGACTGTGTGGTGCTCTCTTTTAAAACCCAAGCACTAGTTAGCATGATCTGGTAACTGTAGAGACAGACTCCTGACCCTTTCTGGGGCAGATGCTGAGTCTTATGACCTCATGAAGAGAACTCTGATTGAGGGATTTGGACTCACAACTGAGGAATATAGAATTAGATTCAGGGGGGCTCACAAAACTCACAGGGGGGCTCACAAAGCCCAAAACCAATCCTGGATTGACTTCGTAGACTACTCAGTTAAAACACTAGGTGGTTGGTTAACTGGACACAATGTGCATGATTTCAATGGACTTTACAATCTGTTTATGAAAGAACATATTTTAAGTAATTGCACTAATGAAAAGTTACATCAGCATTTGGTAGACCTAGGTCTAATTTCTCCCCAAGAATTGGGAAAGAAGGCAGACCATTTGGTCAAGACAAGGGTGACAAAAACAACCACTGGGGGTGACCAAAAGAAAGGGGTTACAAAACCTCCCCAGGGGAATGGTGGTGAGAATCCCCAAGATAAAAAGCCTGAGTCTTCAAAAGGGCCCAAAAACCTGCACAGGGGGCTGGGTCCCAAAACTCTTCCCAGTTCAATAATACGTACAAGGGAAAGAACTTTGATCCTTTAAAGGCCTGGTGTAACAACTGTAAGACGTTGGGACACTTAACTGGAGATGCTGCTTGCCCAAACAAGAAGGCCCCTAGTCCTACTACAGCTACTCCTGATGTAGCAAGTCTCCAGATGGGATCAACAGTGTACCAAGAGCAAATCGGTTTGCACACTGAAGCAGTTCTAGTTTCAGAAGGGGAAGTTGAGTTTGCCACTGTAGCTGTGTGGCCACCCAACTTAAAGAAGTACTTACAATACCCTTGGAGTAATGGAACTAGGATAGAAGCTCTGAGGGACACAGGTGCCAGTGTCACTATAGTGAGAGATACACTGGTTTCCCCAGAGCAATACTTGATTGGGAGAACTTACTCAGTCACCAATGCTGACAGTGTTACCACTAACCATGCAATGGCTATGGTGACATTAGACTGGGGGGGGGGGGTTACTGGCCTGAAACAGGTAGTGGTCTCTCTAAAGCTAACAGCTGCATGTCTGCTTGGCAATGACCTGGAAACCTCAGCATGGCCTGAAGTTGAACTAAAAACCCATGCAGCAATGCTGGATATCCCTGAATTGGTGTGTGTAAGAACAAGAGCACATTGCAGAAAACAGGGTGAAAAAGAAGTGTTGGAGCCTGAAAGTATGGCCCAACCTTCCAAGAGAAAAGGTAAGAAGACTGGGGAACCAGCTTCTGTACAGCTAAAGGATCAGGACCCCTCTCCTCCGGAAGAGGACTTGGACACCCCAGAGGGAACTGAGACTATGGAGCTTGACCCTTGCCAGGTTGAACTCTTAGGCCCAAGGAAACCCTCTAGGGAAGAGCTGTGCCTTGGACAGCAGGACTGTCCAACTCTTGAAAGCCTGAGGCAGAAAGCTGCTGCACAGGAAAAGGGAGATGTCAGTGGTACCCACAGAGTTTATTGGGAAGAGGGACTACTGTACATGAGGCCAGAGACCCCAAACCTGGAGCCACTAGGAGAGTGGTAGTGCCTCAGAAGTACAGGGAGTTCTTCCTAACTTTAGCTCATGACATCCCTCTAGCTGGGCATCTGGGCCAAACCAAAACCTGGGATAGGCTAGTTAGCCACTTTTACTGGCCCCAGATGACTCAGAAGGTGAAGGAGTTTGTCAGCTCCTGTGTAACCTGTCAAGCCAGTGGCAAGACAGGTAAACCACCCAAAGGCCCCCTTAATTCCACTACTAGTGGTTGGGGTTCCCTTTGAAAGGGTAGGTGTGGACATAGTGGGTCCACTTCAACCTCCCACAGCATCAGGAAACAAATTCATTCTACTGGTAGTGGATCATGCCACTAGGTATCCTGAGGCAATTCCCCTTAGGATTACTACAGCTCCTGCAGTAGCCAAGGCCCTCATTGGTGTCTTTACCAAAGTAGGGTTTCCTAAGGAGGTGGTTTCAGACTGAGGTTCCAACTTCATGTCTGCTTACATAAAACACATGTGGTAAGAGTATGGAGTGCAGTACACGTTTACTACACCCTATCACCCACAAACCAATGGCCTTGTTGAGAGATTCAGCAAGACATTGAAAGGCATGATTATGGGGCTCCCTGAAAAACTCAAAAGGAGATGGGATGTCCTCTTACCATGCCTGCTTTTCCCTTACAGAGAGGTGCCACAGAAGGGAGTAGGGTTTTACCCCTTTGAACTTCTGTTTGGCCATCCTGTGAGGGGACCACTCTGTCTTGTAAAAGAGGGTTGGGAGAAGCCTCTCCAAGAACCCAAACAAGACATTGTGGACTATGTGCTTGGCCTAAGGTCCAGAATGGCTGAGTACATGGAATAGGCATCCAAAAATCTTGAGGCCAGCCAGGAGCTTCAGAAGCACTAGTATGACCTAAAAGCTGTATTGGTTTAAATTAAACCTGGGCATAAGGTGTGGGATTTGGAGCCAATGGCACCAAGGACACTCCAGGACAGATGGAGTGGCCCTTACCCTATCCTAGAAAAAAAGAGAGAGGTCGCCTACTTGGTTGACCTGGGCACAAGCAGGACACCCTAGAGGGTTATCCATGTGAACCGCCTGAAGCTCTTTCATGACAGGGCTGACATCACCATGTTGATGGTGACTGGCGAGGATCAGGAGACAGAGAGTGAACCTCTCCCTGACCTCCTCTCATACAGCCCAAAAGATGGGTCAGTGGATGGAGTTGTCTTTTCAAACACCCTCTCTGCCCAACAGCAGACTGATTGCAAGCAAGTCTTGCAGCAGTATGCAAAGCTCTTTTCCTTGACCCCTGGTCAGACAAACTGGTGTACCCATGATGTGTATTAATCAAGGTGAGGGAAAAAGAAGCTGTGATCCATTCGGCTTCCAGTGGTTAACTCAAAAAATCAGGGAGGGGGAGAATGGACCACTTGTCCTGTGTAACCAGGGTCTCGGTAGCGTTTTGTAGTCCCCTTAAAAACCCTCATATATGTACACAGGGGTAGGCGGTGTATCTTGGTTCTCCGCCTTAGTGTACTGTTACAGCATCATCATCGGGTTTTATTTTTGCACATATGCGGTCCTCCCCCTGGAGGGAGACCAACTGGTTTATCAGTAGGGTCCAGAGATGAAAAAGAAGGGCGTGCGTGTGCTCTTTGGGATAGTGCAATTAAAATTCCCTACAACACAGTGTCAGAGAATATTTATTGTAAAAATTTTGTGAAGTGGGAAGTTAAAAACAGTGTGGTGCGTGAGTAGATCGTGTTAATAATCTACCGCACTTTTCATGGTCTGGTGGTCAACATGTTTCAGCCTAGTGACAATTCTATAGGCTTTCGTCAGGACCGGGATATGATAGAGAGCGTATTGTGGCTCCTATATTGGTGGTCAACTTACCACTCAAATTTATCGTGATCAGATCAGTCGTATCTGTACCTGTAATAGAAGAAATAGCAGGAAGGCAATGCATAAATGTCTATTTCTCTTGTCATATCGTGTTTCAAAAGATATTCTTAACCCATGTTCCTCATATATTGTGAGGGGATAGCTGGAACAGTTAATGCACAATTTTTACTATCGTGTTTAAAGAGTGCATATTATGCACTAGGAGAAATGTGTGATGTTAGTCTGGCAGTTTCGTGTGGGAGGAATCGTTAGTAAATTAATAAAACATCCGTGGTGTTCAAAGGATGAACAGTATCAATTATTTGTACTCGTTAGTAAATTAATAAAACTAATAAAACATCCGTGGTGTTCAAAGGATGAACAGTATCAATTATTTGTACTCGTTATCGTAAATATTTATAGCGTCGATCAAGGCCCTAGTTGGAAGGGAGCCAGGTTAATTGCTTGTCAAATTTTTAACGCACAAAAAATGAAACGTGATAAAATTCCGTCCTTAACGGTGAAGTTAATGCGAGATGAATACATATTACCTCATAGTTGGTGTGCTGGGCTTCCGCAGGGCGCTTAAGAGCTAAAAGTAACCTGCTTCTAAAGAATAATACATAAGGAGGGAAGATTAAATCTGATCTTACTAGTCACGCGTTAATCCTAGCGTGTTCTCCTCGTGGTCGCTTACCGGTTACTGCAAGCTGTTGGCTTGTTCTGGCTCTGTTCACGGTGCCCCGGGTGACGCGTGCCCGTGTGGGGCTTCCTTTTACTTACGTTCGAGGGGAGGGGAAAAGGAGACATAGTAGAAGGACCAAAAACACTACATTGGTTGGCATGCGTGGTTGGCATTGGTAGTAAAAGGTGTGGTGGAAAGACTCAGAACACTAAAAGGCGCATATAATGGGCATTGATAATTTGTTAATGTGAGGAATAATCATGAATATGGAAGATGTAAAACATGATCGCTATTCTATAAAAATTAATAATTACGAAAATAACAGCCTATTGTCAGCATGTCGATAGGTACGCATGAATGACAATGGTGGTGAATTAATAGTCAAGAAGACTTCTCATTGATAACTAGTATAAGGATTTTGTCCATAACATGTTTTCTGTATTACCACAGTATATATAATAAATACTACACGTTTGTGTATGACAGTGGGTCAATCATGTGGTCACATTATGGTGGAAGGTTCATTGACTAGAAGCAATGCCTCTCTTCACCTTCTATAAATTGATGTCTGAGGGATAAGAATAGTCTTAATTACTCTCATCGCGTGTTTCATGTGGTAAGGGAGGTGGGTGGATCTTCTCTCATAAACGTTAGTTAACGTGGTAGGTTTGACGGATCTGTGAACACTGTCTCTCTATAGGGATACTTTCCTATGAGGCTTTCAGACTTAGTGATCAAGACATTGTGTGCCAAGGAATATCATCGTTCAATCCCTCCGTGTCAGTCATCAAACGATGTATCCAACGTTGTTCTTTCTCGAAAAGTACACGTTCAGCATTGTGGTTCTTAACAAGAAGTGTCTCCAGTACTACCATTTGAGATCATCAGTGCTGTGGTTGCTCTCAATGTAATGCTTGCTCATTTTTGTTGTTGCTCTTTTGCAATGAACATTACTTTTGTGTTCGCTTATTCGTTGTTTTATTTTGCGACATGTCATCCCTATGTATCTCTGATTGCAGGGGCACACGATCATATAGATCGCATGGGTCGTGTTACAGTTGGTGTGGTTTCGTAACGTCCAAGTGAAATTAGGTAGGAGTTGTAAATATTTGGTGGCTTTTGTTAGTTTGCAATTTGAGCAGGAGCCACAGGGGAAGTGGCCTACCACTGGGTTCAAGTTCCATGCTGTAGTGATGGTTTCTCTCTGATGATAGGTGCTGGTCTAGTGTGTACCAGGAGGTCTTTAATGTTGCGTGTTCTTCTGTTGGCGAACCGGGGTTTAGGCCATTGTAAGTTGTTTGACGTGAGGATCCTCCAGTTCTTGTTAATAATCTTCTTCACAGTATTCGATGAAGTGTTATATGTAGTGACACAAGTAAGTACATCTTCCTGTGTTTGTCTAGGAGTGGTCTCTAATAATGTCTCTCTTGGCTGGTTGCGGGCTCTTTTTGACATTTCCTTATGGTTTTTATCGGATAGTTCCGCATTTCAAGTTTATGGCCCAATTCGGTGGCTTGCGTCTTATAATCATCTAATTTGCTGCAATTTCTTTTCAACCTCAAGAATTGGCTATATGGTAGATTCTCTCTCAAGGGACGAGGGTGAAAGCTGTTGTACGAAAGTATACTGTTTTTAGCTGTCGGCTTATAGAATGTCTTGGTCTGGAGAGTGTAGTTTTCAGTGTAGATTGTGACATCCAGAAAGTCTAGTTGTTTTCTGTCTGATGAGCATGTAAACTTTAAACATTCATCCCTGGTATTGATCCATCTCAAGAAATCCTGTAGATTCTCTTGGGTGTCTGCCCAGATCATTATGACGTCATCAATATAACGTCGCCAGAACTTCATGCGCGTGAAGTATGGGTTATTTTGGTACTGTATGTGTTGTTGTTCGAAATTGCTTACATACAGACCAGCCACAGTTGGGGCAAATGTACTACCCATGGAAGTTCCGTGACATTGTTCGTACAAAGTGCCTTCATATTCGAAATAATTTTCGGTGAGAGCCAGTCTGCAGCATTCCAGAACAAAGTGTCTTGGTGTCTTATGGTTCCACTCTTCGGAGAACAGAATGTCTTCTAGAGTCTCCAGAGTCTTCTGTTGTGGAAGGCTTGTGTAAAGACTCTCCACATCCAGCCCTACTAAGTACATGGTGTTCTCATCATAGTATTGTCCCTTCAATTGATTAAGGAGGTGTCGTGTGTCTTTCAAATACGTTGGGGTTTTCTGTACTAGTGGTCTCAAGAATTGATCGGCAAATTGGGATAAAGGTTCTAAAACCGACCCAATTCCAGAAACGATTGGGCGTCCCGGAGGTGGTATTTTATTTTTGTGAGCCTTCGGGAGCGAATAAAAGTACGGTGCGCGGGGTGTTTTAGTCCTCAGGAAATCTGCCTCATGTTTGGAGATCCATAGATTGGTCTCCGCTTCTTCAACCATCAATTCCACAGTTCGTTGTAGTCTCTTAGTGGGATCAGTTGTGATCTTTTTGTAGAATTTATTATCTGAGAGAAGATCGAGACACTGCCTGTCATATCCTTGTTTGCTAAGGAGGACAATGGCTCCCCCTTTGTCCGCTTGTTTGATAACTAAGTTGTTGTTTTTGCGTAAGTCATCCAAGGCTCTTCGTTCTTGTTTGGTAATATTCATGTAAGGTCTCTTAGCAGTGGGTCTGATGTTTTCTACCTCCTTCATGACTGCATTATCAATGCCCATTATATGCGCCTTTTAGTGTTCTGAGTCTTTCCACCACACCTTTTACTACCAATGCCAACCATGCATGCCAACCAATGTAGTGTTTTTGGTCCTTCTACTATGTCTCCTTTTCCCCTCCCCTCGAACGTAAGTAAAAGGAAGCCCCACACGGGCACGCGTCACCCGGGGCACCGTGAACAGAGCCAGAACAAGCCAACAGCTTGCAGTAACCGGTAAGCGACCACGAGGAGACCGCGCTAGGATTAACGCGTGACTAGTAAGATCAGATTTAATCTTCCCTCCTTATGTATTATTCTTTAGAAGCAGGTTACTTTTAGATCTTAAGCGCCCTGCGGAAGCCCAGCACACCAACTATGAGGTAATATGTATTCATCTCGCATTAACTTCACCGTTAAGGACGGAATTTTATCACGTTTCATTTTTTGTGCGTTAAAAATTTGACAAGCAATTAACCTGGCTCCCTTCCAACTAGGGCCTTGATCAACGCTATAAATATTTATGATAACGAGTACAAATAATTGATACTGTTCATCCTTTGAACACCACGGATGTTTTATTAGTTTTATTAATTTACTAACGAGTACAAATAATTAATACTGTTCATCCTTTGAACACCACGGATGTTTTATTAATTTACTAACGATTCCTCCCACACGAAACCGCCAGACTAACCTCACACATTTCTCCTAGTGCATAATATGCACTCTTTAAACACGATAGTAAAAATTGTGCATTAACTGTTCCAGCTATCCCCTCACAATATATGAGGAACATGGGTTAAGAATATCTTTTGAAACACGATATGACAAGAGAAATAGACATTTATGCATTGCCTTCCTGCTATTTCTTCTATTACAGGTACAGATACGACTGATCTGAACACGATAAATTTGAGTGGTAAGTTGACCACCAATATAGGAGCCACAATACGCTCTCTATCATATCCCGGTCCTGACGAAAGCCTATAGAATTGTCACTAGGCTGAAACATGTTGACCACCAGACCATGAAAAGTGCGGTAGATTATTAACACGATCTACTCATGCACCACACTGTTTTTAACTTCCCACTTCACAACATTTTTACAATAAATATTCTCTGACACTGTGTTGTAGGGAATTTTAATTGCACTATCCCAAAGAGCACACGCACGCCCTTCTTTTTCATCTCTGGACCCTACTGATAAACCAGTTGGTCTCCCTCCAGGTGGAGGACAGCATATGTGCAAAAATAAAACCCGATGATGATGCTGTAACAGTACACTAAGGCGGAGAACCAAGATATACCGCCTACCCCTGTGTACATATATGAGGGTTTTTAAGGGGACTACAAAACGCTACCGAGACCCTGGTTACACAGGACAAGTGGTCCATTCTCCCCCTCCCTGATTTTTTGAGTTAACCACTGGAAGCCGAATGGATCACAGCTTCTTTTTCCCTCACCTTGATTAATACATATTGAAGCAGCGCACAGCTGTGGGAAACCTGTTCACAGTGCTTGACAGACACCTGTCGACTCCCCATGAACATCAACCACAAAAGGTGAGCTTGTTCTGTTTTGAAAATAAAAGAATAAACACAGGAGAAATGGCGGAATACCAAGGACTAAGTTACACGGAGGAAGAAATCAGTGCTGCCCTGTCTGGACCACCACTACTACAAGACAAGGATCTAGCACAAACATTAACACAATCGAGCGATTGGGATGAACTTACCGAGACTAAGAAAGATCAAGTAAGAACTGCCATTCATGGCATTATAATGAAAGAATATCTGCACGCAAATACGGCCCCTAAAGGCCTGTGGGTGCATAACACCCCACGCATCTTTCTTAAAGATTTAGCCTTCCGCAAGGATTGGTCAGAAATATCCTGGAAGTGCACGAGAGACTATCTAGTATTGATCATAAAAACAGCAACCAGATTAGTAGAGGCGCTCACCATAAAAATACAAATCAGTGAAGCCAAACTGAAAACGACGGTCCAGATCTCTGTATATAAAAAAAGACTTGATGAGATAAATCGAGAAATGAATGAAACAAAAGAGTATATAACTCAGAACAAAATTCGAAAGCTGAGCAAAGATCTGAAACGATTCTCAATGGAGAAAATGCACCCTTATTCGAGTGAGGACTATGTCGCACCAGACCAACCAGGAGACGAGGATTCAACAGGAGAAACTTCAAGCAACAATTCTGACTGGAGTAGTGATGATGGTACTAACCCAAGATGAGGAAGAGGTCAATACAGACGGAACCAGCGCCGACGGGCCAATGTATGGCAAAGACCAAGATATTATGACCAACCACAACCTAACTTTCAACCGTACATGCAGAACTTTCAAGGATGGATGAACCCTTATTTTCAAGGTCCACAAACTATGGGACCATTGATGAACATACAACCACCTCCTTTTTTAGGGAGAGGCCAACAGACCCAGAGAGGGAGAAGAAAAGGAGTGACCTGGAACGAGCAGGAAAGACAGGTACACACTCGCAGTATGACCAAAGAACAACCCGGCCCAAGCTCAATGAATCACTGGTAGTCAACCTGACCGACTTGGTTCTAACTAAAGATCAAGAGGATGTACTTAACAAAGGACTGGGCTTCGTTCCTACCCCACCACTGGATATTTTCAAAATACGATGCGAAATCGCAGCATTTTGCAGAAAGATCAAATTGAAAGCCTTCTTCATGGATAAAGAAAACCACATCCCAGAGAGTGATACCAATTTGAGACCCAAATCCACCTTTTCCCCACCAAGTAACATGGTCCCAGTGGAGATACATGCATTTGAGCAAGCAGTCATGAAGGAGGTAGAAAACATCAGACCCACTGCTAAGAGACCTTACATGAATATTACCAAACAAGAACGAAGAGCCTTGGATGACTTACGCAAAAACAACAACTTAGTTATCAAACAAGCGGACAAAGGGGGAGCCATTGTCCTCCTTAGCAAACAAGGATATGACAGGCAGTGTCTCGATCTTCTCTCAGATAATAAATTCTACAAAAAGATCACAACTGATCCCACTAAGAGACTACAACGAACAGTGGAATTGATGGTTGAAGAAGCGGAGACCAATCTATGGATCTCCAAACATGAGGCAGATTTCCTGAGGACTAAAACACCCCGCGCACCATACTTTTATTCGCTCCCGAAGACGCACAAAAATAAAATACCACCTCCGGGACGCCCAATCGTTTCTGGAATTGGGTCGGTTTTAGAACCTTTATCCCAATTTGCCGATCAATTCTTGAGACCACTAGTACAGAAAACCCCAACGTATTTGAAAGACACACGACACCTCCTTAATCAATTGGAGGGACAATACTATGATGAGAACACCATGTACTTAGTAGGGCTGGATGTGGAGAGTCTTTACACAAGCCTTCCACAACAGAAGACTCTGGAGACTCTAGAAGACATTCTGTTCTCCGAAGAGTGGAACCATAAGACACCAAGACACTTTGTTCTGGAATGCTGCAGACTGGCTCTCACCGAAAATTATTTCGAATATGAAGGCACTTTGTACGAACAATGTCACGGAACTTCCATGGGTAGTACATTTGCCCCAACTGTGGCTGGTCTGTATGTAAGCAATTTCGAACAACAACACATACAGAACCAAAATAACCCATACTTCACGCGCATGAAGTTCTGGCGACGTTATATTGATGACGTCATAATGATCTGGGCAGACACCCAAGAGAATCTACAGGATTTCTTGAGATGGATCAATACCAGGGATGAATGTTTAAAGTTTACATGCTCATCAGACAGAAAAGAACTAGACTTTCTGGATGTCACTGTCGCGATTCTGAGTTGGAGACAAAGAATCTGCACCTAAAAGGGGTGGGTAAACTGGCTCCTAGGTATGTAGGGCCCTATGGTATCGAACAAATCATTAACCCTGTTGCTGTAAGACTGTCTTTACCCCAGTCATGGAAAATACACCCCGTGTTCTACGTGTCCTTACTTAGGCCCTGTTCAGTCAGCATGAGGTTACCAGCTACACCATTGCCTGTAGAAGTTGAGGGGCAGGAGGAATATGAGGTTCGAGAACTGTTGGATTCTAGACTAGTGAGGGGTCAAGTGCAGTACCTAGTAGACTGGAAGGGTTATGGTGTGGAGGACAGAACCTGGGAACCAGTAACCCACCTGCACTGCCCACGGTTGTTGGAGCGATTCCATACCAAGTACCCAGGTAAACCAGGGCAACCGCCGAGGTGTCGGTCCTCGAGAGGGGGTTCTGTCGCGATTCTGAGTTGGAGAAAGGAGCCGGGGTTATCTGCTCGCTCTGCTCGCTCCTCCCCGTGTAGTGCACGCACAGGAAGGCTCAGGGAGAATAGAACGCAACGGAGCGCAGGTGACCAGGAACTACAAGGCCCAGAATGCCAAGGGGCAGAGACCCGCGCATCACAGCAGGAGCCGCCTGCTCATTTGCCGGCTATAAAGCCCCACCTCTTCCTACAAACGGGGCTTGACAAACTTCCCAACTACCCCAATGTATCAGCGCTCAGCGGATGGTGTTCCCCGCCGGATTCGGAGCGCTGAAAATCTACCGAAGCAACTAAGCCGCTTCTTGCTGACTTCCTGACCACTGCGTCACACGACAGTGGTGTTTCGTTTTTCTGTGTCTTCACGGGCGCAGGAGCCCTTTCAGGTATTTAGGTTCACGGGGGATAGCGGTTGATATTCCCGCTCCTCCGCATTTTGCATAATTTACTTTCACTCACCTTCCTCCTTCTCTCCCGGACTCGGAGGAGATTACCTGTATGAGGATTTCCTGGGGTTCCCTTTATTGCAGTGACGTAACTGTAATGTAAGGATACCGGACTATTCTTCCTACTTCCCGCTAGTATTCCCGGAACTATTGTCGGAGTCCTGGATATTCCTTTTTACTTCCTGGATCTACTGTGATTGGTGATAGTAAGGAGGATTCTTTTGGGGCAGACAGTATATGGCGGGTGTTGTACTGTTCTTCCTCCTCACCTGCATACCTTGTTGTTTCTTCCCTCTGCAGCTCACTCTTGAAGGGTCTTGAGGGGTCTTAAACTAGTGCTGGACTACTCCACCAGACGATAGAATCAAACCGCAGTATTTGTTGTTTTCTCCACTCCCCTTTTTCCCCGAGGTGCTTCCTTACACAGTGGTATTTTTGTTCCTCTGGGTGGGGTTGTTCCTTAGGGAGGAAGGGGGCTTTCTTCACGTCATCGTCTCTGCTGGTCGACTTCTGAGGTTAGTGGCCTTACAGATCTTATGCCACTGACGGCCTGACAGTCACAATCTACACTGAAAACAACACTCTCCAGACCAAGACATTCTATAAGCCGACAGCTAAAAACAGTATACTTTCGTACAACAGCTTTCACCCTCGTCCCTTGAGAGAGAATCTACCATATAGCCAATTCTTGAGGTTGAAAAGAAATTGCAGCAAATTAGATGATTATAAGACGCAAGCCACCGAATTGGGCCATAAACTTGAAATGCGGAACTATCCGATAAAAACCATAAGGAAATGTCAAAAAGAGCCCTCAACCAGCCAAGAGAGACATTATTAGAGACCACTCCTAGACAAACACAGGAAGATGTACTTACTTGTGTCACTACATATAACACTTCATCGAATACTGTGAAGAAGATTATTAACAAGAACTGGAGGATCCTCACGTCAAACAACTTACAATGGCCTAAACCCCGGTTCGCCAACAGAAGAACACGCAACATTAAAGACCTCCTGGTACACACTAGACCAGCACCTATCATCAGAAGAGAAACCATCACTACAGCATGGAACTTGAACCCAGTGGTAGGCCACTTCCCCTGTGGCTCGTGCTCAAATTGCAAACTAACAAAAGCCACCAAATATTTACAACTCCTACCTAATTTCACTTGGACGTTACGAAACCACACCAACTGTAACACGACCCACGTGATCTATATGATCGTGTGCCCCTGCAATCAGAGATACATAGGGATGACATGTCGCAAAATAAAACAACGAATAAGCGAACACAAAAGTAATGTTCATTGCAAAAGAGCAACAACAAAAATGAGCAAGCATTACATTGAGAGCAACCACAGCACTGATGATCTCAAATGGGTAGTACTGGAGACACTTCTTGTTAAGAACCACAATGCTGAACGTGTACTTTTCGAGAAAGAACAACGTTGGATACATCGTTTGATGACTGACACGGAGGGATTGAACGATGATATTCCTTGGCACACACTGTCTTGATCACTAAGTCTGAAAGCCTCATAGGAAAGTATCCCTATAGAGAGACAGTGTTCACAGATCCGTCAAACCTACCACGTTAACTAACGTTTGTGAGAGAAGATCCACCCACCTCCCTTACCACATGAAACACGCGATGAGAGTAATTAAGACTATTCTTATCCCTCAGACATCAATTTATAGAAGGTGAAGAGAGGCATTGCTTCTAGTCAATGAACCTTCCACCATAATGTGACCACATGATTGACCCACTGTCATACACACACGTGTAGTATTTATTATATATACTGTGGTAATACAGAAAACATGTTAAGGACAAAATCCTTATACTAGTTATCAATGAGAAGTCTTCTTGACTATTAATTTCATCACCATTGTCATTCATGCGTACCTATCGACATGCTGACAATAGGCTGTTATTTTCAGTAATTATTAATTTTTATAGAATAGCGATCATGTTTTACATCTTCCATATTCATGATTATTCCTCACATTAACAAATTATCAATGCCCATTATATGCGCCTTTTAGTGTTCTGAGTCTTTCCACCACACCTTTACTACCAATGCCAACCACGCATGCCAACCAATGTAGTGTTTTTGGTCCTTCTACTATGTCTCCTTTTCCCCTCCCCTTGAACGTAAGTAAAAGGAAGCCCCACACGGGCACGCGTCACCCGGGGCACCGTGAACAGAGCCAGAACAAGCCAACAGCTTGCAGTAACCGGTAAGCGACCACGAGGAGAACGCGCTAGGATTAACGCGTGACTAGTAAGATCAGATTTAATCTTCCCTCCTTATGTATTATTCTTTAGAAGCAGGTTACTTTTAGCTCTTAAGCGCCCTGCGAAGCCCAGCACACCAACTATGAGGTAATATGTATTCATCTCGCATTAACTTCACCGTTAAGGATGGAATTTTATCACGTTTCATTTTTTGTGCGTTAAAAATTTGACAAGCAATTAACCTGGCTCCCTTCCAACTAGGGCCTTGATCGACGCTATAAATATTTACGATAACGAGTACAAATAATTGATACTGTTCATCCTTTGAACACCACGGATGTTTTATTAGTTTTATTAATTTACTAACGAGTACAAATAATTGATACTGTTCATCCTTTGAACACCACAGATGTTTTATTAATTTACTAACGATTCCTCCCACACGAAACCGCCAGACTAACATCACACATTTCTCCTAGTGCATAATATGCACTCTTTAAACACGATAGTAAAAATTGTGCATTAACTGTTCCAGCTATCCCCTCACAATATATGAGGAACATGGGTTAAGAATATCTTTTGAAACACGATATGACAAGAGAAATAGACATTTATGCATTGCCTTCCTGCTATTTCTTCTATTACAGGTACAGATACGACTGATCTGATCACGATAAATTTGAGTGGTAAGTTGACCACCAATATAGGAGCCACAATACGCTCTCTATCATATCCCAGTCCTGACGAAAGCCTATAGAATTGTCACTAGGCTGAAACATGTTGACCACCAGACCATGAAAAGTGCGGTAGATTATTAACACGATCTACTCACGCACCACACTGTTTTTAACTTCCCACTTCACAAAATGTTTACAATAAATATTCTCTGACACTGTGTTGTAGGGAATTTTAATTGCACTATCCCAAAGAGCACACGCACGCCCTTCTTTTTCATCTCTGGACCCTACTGATAAACCAGTTGGTCTCCCTCCAGGTGGAGGACAGCATATGTGCAAAAATAAAACCCGATGATGATGCTGTAACAGTACACTAAGGCGGAGAACCAAGATACACCGCCTACCCCTGTGTACATATATGAGGGTTTTTAAGGGGACTACAAAACGCTACCGAGACCCTGGTTACACAGGACAAGTGGTCCATTCTCCCCCTCCCTGATTTTTTGAGTACCCATGATGTGGACATGGGTGACAGTTCACCTGTCAAAAACAAAATCTATTGACAGTCTGATCAAGTCAAGGAAAGCATCAGAGCTGAAGTCAGCAAGATGCTGGAGTTAGGGGCTATTAAACCCTCGGAGAGCCCCTGGGCCAGCCCAGTGGTTCTAGTCCCCAAATCTCATCACAGGGTGGAAAGAGAGAAATGAGGTTCTGTGTGGACTATAGAGGGCTCAACTCTGTCACCAAGACAGATGCTCACCCTATCCCAAGAGCTGATGAGTTGATAGACAAATTGGGTGCCGCCAAATTTCTAAGTACCTTTGACTTAACTGCAGTGTACTGGCAAATCGGCATGGCCCCAGGAGCAAAGGAAAAGACAGTATTCTCCACACCTGATGTGCATTATCAGTTTACTGTTATGCCCTTAGGTTTAAAGAATGCCCCTGCCACCTTCCAGAGGTTGGCAAATCAAGTCCTTGCTGTATTGGAGTCCTTTAGTGCAGCTTATCTAGATGATATTGTTGCTTTAGCTCCACCTTGGGAAGGTTTTAAATACCCTGCAAACTGCAGGCCTAACTATCAAGGCATCTAAATGCCAGATAGGGCAAGGAACAGTGGTGTACCTGGGCCACCTTGTTGGTGGAGGCCAAGTACAACACTTAACGCCCAAGATCCAGGCCATCCTGGACTGGGCAGCTCCAACAACCCAAACCTAAGTCAGGGCATTCCTTGGCTTGACGGGGTACTACAGGAGGTTTGTGAAGGGATATGGGTCCATTGTGGATCCCCTCACAGAATTCACCTCCAAGAAGATGCCCAAAAAGGTAATCTGGACAGTTAGTTGTCAAAAGGCTTTTGACACCCTGAAAGAGGCTATGTGCTCAGCACGAATTCTCAAAGCTCCAGACTATGCCAAGCAGTTCATTGTGCAGACTGTTGCCTCTGAGCTAGGGATAGGAGCAGTCCAAGGCCAAGACCAACCTTTTGCTTTTATAAGCAGAATGCTTCTCCCCAGGGAGCAGCGTTGGAGTGCCATTGAGAGGGACGCCTTTGCTGTGGTTTGGTCCCTGAAGAAGCTGAGACCATACTTGTTTGGTACTCACTTCCTAGTTCAAACTGATCACAGACCTCTCAGATGGCTAATACAGATGAAAGGTGAAAACCCTAAACTGTTGAGGTAGTCCATCTCCCTACAGGGAATGGACTTTGTAGTGCAATCCAGACGTGGGACTGCCCAAGCCATTGCAGATGGACTTTCCAGGTTCTTCCACTTAGAAAATGAAGACTCTCTAGGGAAAGGTTAGTCTCATCCTCTTTCGTTTGGGGGCGGTTGAGTGGACGAAAGTGCCCTCTTTCTGCATGGTTGCCCCCACTTTTTGCTGAATTGCTGATGTGCTTTGCCTGAGTGTGCCCTGGGCTCCTGCTAATCAGGTACCCAGGGCCTATGTTCTTTCCCTAAAACTGCATTGAAGCCTAAACCCAATTGGCATCTATGGCCACAGGTCAGCCCCTGGTAAATGATACCACAGGTACCCAGGGCACTGTGACCAGAGCAGGCCTCTAAGGGCTGCAGCACTTATTGTGCCACCCTTAGAGGTCCTGTACCATCACACTCACACACTGCCTTTGCAGGCTGCATGTTTTGGTGCAGAACAAAGTGAAGAGTCGACATGGCACACATCCCTGTGTGCCATGCTTACAACCCACTGCCCTGGCATAGATCAGTCACCCCTCTAACTGGGTGCACTATATCAGTGGTGAGGGTACAGGTGCATGAGCTCTGTACCCCTACAGTGTCTAAGTCCATTCTTAGACATTGTAAGTGCAGTGCCGCCATTAAGAGTATATGGTGCTGGGAGTTTGTCATTACGAACTCCACAGCACCATAATGGCTACACTGAAAACTGAGAAGTTTGGTATCAAACTTCTCAGCACATTAAACCCACACTGATGCCAGTGTGGGATTTAATGAAAATGCACACAGAGGGCATCTTAAGAGATGCCCCCTGAAAACTAACCTACCACTAGTGTCCAGGCTGAGTGGCTGCTTTCAGCTGCCACCACCAGACATGTTTCTGGACCCCTGGGTCGAGAGCCTGCTGCTCTCTGGGGCCTGAAACAATGCACATCCTGGGACGAGGTGCCAAGCCTCCTCCTCCAAGATGGGCAGGGTTCACGAAGGGGAAGCTTTGAAGGCTTGTCACCTTTGTGAGCTTCCCCAGGCCACTTGCTGCTTTCAGCAACTGGTCCCCACTGGTTCTGACCACCACTTTGGGTGGGAGAACCGGTGGGAAAAACAAGTGAGGAAGATAGGTGTGCCCACCTCTGCCAACTTCACCCCTCAGGTGGGGGAGGCGAGGTGAAGCACAACTCTCAGTCCCCGCCATCTTGCAGATGGGGGGGACTCAGCCAACCAGGGATAGGCTCATGCCCCCCTCCCTCTGGAGGGTGGTATAATAGGGGGTGTACCCACCTCAGGGAAGGGACCCATTGGTCCCAACCTTTTACCTACCTGTAACGCCCCTAAATCTAGTATTTAGGGGCACCCCTGAACCTTGCTTCCTCAGACAAGAAGAAACTACAAGAAGAAGAAGAAAAAGGACCGAACAGACGTGCAGAAGCTAACAAGAGGAAGACGCCCACTGACTTGGCCCTGCCCTACCGGCCTGTCGCCACCTCGAACCTGCTTCTGCGAAATCCCGGTGTGTCCTGGAGCCAGCAACCTCGAAAACTCCGGAGGACCTGCCTGCCTTCAACCTCAAAGACTGTGTCTCCCGTGAACACCGGATTTGTTCATCTGCAACCTCTGGTTCCGGCCGGACACCGCGGATCAGCCCCACTCCGCACCCCCCGTCCACGGCCCGAGTTCGAGTGGGAAAACACCACAAGGAGGTCCCCCGGTGATTCTAACCTGAGATACGGGGACCCCTGACCTGCCTCAAGCCTCCAGCCGATGCCTGCAGCCTAAATTTGGAAGGTCCCCCCAACCACGATCAGGAGCTCGTAAGAAGATCCGACCCGAAAAGGCACCCCTGCACCCGACGCCCCATGGCCTTGGGTGGCCAAACCGACGGTGCCTAACCAACCCCCAACTTCCCAACTTACCTCTTGAAGTGGTGGTCGCACCCAGAAGACCTTAGTCCCCAAGCCTGCAGTGCCTTTGCAAACCGGAGGTTCTCCATTGCAAACAACAGGGCGCCCGACGTCGAAACAGCACCCTGCGCCCGGCCGCCCTAGTGCCGCTGAGGGTGCACCTTTGGTGCTACTTTGTTTCCCTGTTTGCCCTGAGCTTTGCTCCCACAACCAAGTGGCCTGCTCGTCAGCAGCCACCAACCGGAGGCCCCCTATCCTCCATTGGATAACATTGGGCCCTCAGCACTCTGCATCCGGCCGCCCTAGTGCCGCTGAGGGTATAACAAGAGTGCAACCCTGACCCTGGGGGACCCTGAGTCTACCCCCAGAACCTCAACTCTCACTACCAAATACTTACCTTAAAACCGATAACACTATTTTCCTCCATAGGGATAACCTTGCCTGTTTTTCTTGGAAAAGTGTGGAGTTTGAAAACCTAAAGATATTCTTTAAAATTGTACTATTTAACCAAAACGATTTTACTTACCTATTTACAGGAAATGTCCCAGAGTAGTATCCAGGTATACTACTCTGAGTAAGAAAAGTAATCTAAAAAGTAACTTACCTGGTATTTTACTGAAAAGCTCATTCTAGTCTATGTACTGTATTTACAAAGTATTGCATATCTCTGCAACCAAGCGGTAAGTCAAAACAAAGTGCATATACAATTGCAATTCAAACTGTTTCAAACTACATTACTACTGTAAATTATTTATTGCTAACCTGTGCCAGGCTTGCTTGGTTCTAGAAAATAAAATAACTAAAAGAATATTTTTATACAAAAACAATTGGTCTGAAGTTCAGTCTTTGAGTGTGTGAATTCATTTGCTGACTGAGTGTGTACAACAAATGCTTAACACTGTCCTCTGATACTGCCACAAATAGAGAGTGAGGTGCTATCTAACTTTACCTCTGCCTACCTTTGGGGTTCCACTGGACTCTGTGCACACTATACCTCACTTTGGTATAGTATATACAGAGCCAGCTTCCTACCCAGACCGGTTGAGGTACCCTGTACATTTGATGGTAGCATGGGTAAAAGTGTAATTGATTTTCTGCTGTTTTCCAACTGTTACTCGGCCCTAGTTATTGCTTTCAAAATCCACGACCTAGCAATGAGTGGCCACTTCCCCCAGAGCCTAGTGTTGAACTCTGGCTCTATAAGAGAACAAGGGGCTTGCCAACACACTTTGTCTGATTAGAACATAGAACTCTCTCGATTGAAAGGCTACACCCTATGCTGGTCAATGGTCGAACCGAATGGTTTCTAGAGAAACTAATTCACCAGCAAAGAAGGGCCTTTGATGTTTGTTTGGATGATTCGGCTGAAGCTTCTGTAATTATGGAGTCACTCGGTCGAATTACCAAAGCAATCAAAATTGTCCTAACTTCCAATCAGAAACCAGGTCTAGCAAAGAGGAAGCCCTGGATTGATCCTGCATGCTCAGAGGCCAATAAAATCTTAAAAATAGCCTTAAAGAGTACACCTAGGAATTATTTGGAGGTCCAGCATAGGAGACGGCTGTACAGGCTTGCTCTAAAAAATCGCAAAAGAAGTATGAAAGCGGAGGCGTGGGTAAAATTGTACGATGCTAGCTGTAACAACGATACTATGGCGTTCTGGCGTGTGGTAAACTCACCCTTTTTTAGTGAGGACAATAAGCCAAAACTGGAGGTTGCAGTGAATGAAGAGGATTGGGTAGCGCATTTCTCTAAGCTATATGCAGACCCAACAAAATGTGGTGGTAGTATCTCTACATCAGCCCTGATGGTGGATACTTCATTATCTACTATCTTTTATGACTGGTCTGATCTTAATTTTACCCTGGAAGAGGTCAACCTGGCTATAAGGTCAAGCAAGGGCGGTAAAGAACTGGGTCCTGACGGGGTTCCGATTGACTTGTTTAAGGCTAATATTGATTTTTGGGCCCCCTCTTGACCCTTGTCTTTAGATCATGCCAGAGCGTTGGGTTCCCATTGTCATGGTCCGAGTCTCACATTGTTCCAATATTTAAAAAAGGGGACCGCAACTGCCCGGCACATTATAGACCCATCTCCCTGCTAGATTCTCTAGTTAAGGTTGTGGGTTGCATAATTCTATGCAGACTGCAAAATTGGGCGGACTGCAATAACATCATTTCGGATCTACAATATGGATTTCAAAAGGGAATCGGGACCATGGAGCAAGCTATCAACTTGAATCTGTTACTGGGCAAATATGCTCATATCAAAAGAGGTAATTTGTTTTTGTTTTTTGTTGATTTTTCGACCGCTTTTGATTGTGTAATTCATGACAAGCTCTGGTCTTTTATGACCTTAATGGGTATAGATTGCACCATTGTTAACTTTTTAAGATATCTATATTCAAATAGCGGTGCTAGGGTTCGTTTCGGTACAAGAGGCGAATGTACACGCTTCTGTAGTATTGAAAAAGGGGTCCGTCAAGGGTGTGTGCTCGCCCCTTTTTTGTTTTATTTGTGCATTAATAATTTAGGTGACACTCTTGTCAACTCATGCACGGACCTGCCACAAATCAAGCATCGTCCAATTCCTATCTTGCTTTATGCAGACGATGCTGTACTTATGGCTCGTACCCTATTGGCTCTGCAGCGTCTCCTTGATAGTTTTGTGCACTTTATGGAGAATCTGGGGTTGCGAATTAATATAAGCAAAACTTTCGTTATGAAAATAGGCCGTAGTACAACTAAGATGCGTAATATATTTATAGGAAAAGAAACCCTTCCACTAACGTCCTCCTTTTCGTACTTGGGTATTTTATTTGACTGTGAGGGGAGTTGGAAAAGTTGCATCAATTCGAGAAGGCTGCAATTCATTAGATCAATTACAGCCCTGTGCAACTCTCCCTTCTAGCTGTTCCACCAATTTCATATGCCACTCTGAACTGGGTGCTACCTACTTAACGGATCTGATAAAGATACAGCCAGTCTTACTTTGGCACAAGATCTGGACTTCAGATCATATGGAATTTAATCGTGCCTTAGTAAAGGATTGCTGTGATTCTGAGTCTGCACTAAAAATTCCATGGCTAAAGTTTATTAAGAACTTTATGTTAGATATTAGTCATCCGGATTATTTTGATCAACCTGAAACCTTGAATAGCACCACGAGGAAAGCACTAAAAACAGAATGTCTTAGCTTTTTGGAGGAATTGATATTGTCTGTGGAAGTGGTCAAACCAACTGTCCAACACAATCAAATTTTCTTGACTACCTTTTTAATGCAACCCTATCTTTTTAATGTTTTTAATGCCCAACATAGATTTGATCTAACACGCTTCAGATTGGATATCTTTCACCATTTGACGAGCTTTCCAAATGTTAATAATTGGTCAAGCGAATTAATCCCCTGCCCTTGTGACAACATGTCTAAGCAATCAACGATGCACATATTGTTCTTTTGTAAATTTTCTATAGATCTGAGGAGATCTTTAGTTGTACCTTTAATGAAATCTTTAAATTTTAAACAATGTAGGCCTGCGTTTGTATATCTGCAAATACTCCCTAATTTGTAAACATGCGTGGTACTAGCAATATTTTTAGGGCTGTATTAACTGGAAGGAAATCATTACCTGCTGTATGCTAAATTGTGTCTGCACTTTAATATCTCTGTTTTATATTATTATCTCAATTTTATAATATACTGTGGTTTTTACATATATACTTTTATGATACACATTGTGTGAATCGAATAAAGATGAATTTAATTGAATTGACTTGGGTAGGGTAGGACCGGAAATCCTAATGAAAGAAACCTTTGCAGAACTGATGTCGCTTTTCCCTCACACTGTCTTGGTGCACTCTAATATATGCCAAAGACAGAAATGGAAGTGGTCATGTCAATTCTGTCCAAAGCCAGGAAACATGTGAATAAAACTGATTCTGCATTCCTCAGAGACCATTGCATGGGCTATATCTATAAAAACAATCTTCAATTTGACATGGATGGTATTTATAGAAATGATGGAGTACACTTTACAGATGAAGGCAACAGGGTGTTTCTAAGTAACCTGAAACTCTGCATCCTGTCTTATGTATAGCAGTCATATACACACAACCAACGCAACAGCTCTTGTTAGAGCCACACTAGTCCCTGTTTTTTTCTATAGGGTTGTTTCTTTTACTTTTTAGGGATCTTCGCGACGATGTCGCGATCCCCATAGACACGTCGTGAAAACAGAAGACAAAAGTTGATATTCAATGACCACCAACGCATCCAAAAATAATATGTAAAAAAATCCATTCTGAATATTGCCCTACATATATTACTTTATGCATACTTCTTTCAAAGCATGTTTAAACTCATATTTTTGTACTAAGTTTCTTTAAAAAACAGCTTTCAGACCTATTTTCACTTTTTGAGATTATTCAGGACGTCCCGATGACGTTGTTAACCGCGACGATCGTGCCTTTTCCATAAAGTCTAAAGCACATATATCCACACATATTACAGTATTTTACACACTAGGCAGTATTCTCTAAAGTATTTCTAGAGAGTTTTTATAAAAACCATCTCTAAAATCTATTTTATATTGTCGCAGTGACTCCAACGATTGCAATGATGTAGGTAATCGCGATTCCCCCGGACACGTCACGAAAACGGAAAACAAAAGAAGGAATTCAATAGTCACAACCACTGTTCCCAATAAGCTGCGCGCATGCGCGCCCGCGCACCTCTGTTGCCATGAGCGCGCAGTGCCGTGTGTGGAGCGCGCACACACAGCACATGATCCCGCAAGAGCATTCGCGCCGCTGCTTTTAATAAAGCGAGCGGCGCGAAAAACGGGTATTTCCTGGGCGGAATAGACTAATTTGAAAAGACGACGAGGGAGTGGCAGGTAAGTCTTGCGGCAGCCTGGGGGATTATGGAGGGCACTTGCTTTATTCTTTTGTACCTAGAGCGCGCTGCGGGGGCATATTGTGTGCTTTTGTTTAAGTATTCATGTTAATTGCAGTGCCCGTCACAAGCTGCGATTAACATGAATACGTTAAACAAAAGCTCACAATCTGCCCACAGCAGCGCTTTTGTAACAAAAGAAATTCTCAAGTCTACAAACACAGCTTGTAAAGCTCACGCAGTGTTTGTAGACTTGCTGAATTTCTCCTCTTAACAGAGCTGGGCTGCGGGGTGATAGTGTGACTTTGTTAAAAAAGTGTTCTTCTTAATTGCAGCTCCTGACGGGCGCTGCGATTAACCTGAAAACTTTAGCTAAGTCACACAATCACCCCGCTGCCCAGAGGTTATCAGTTTCATGCGTAGAGCGAATATATGCACTTGGTTCCTCTGGGCAATGAGGCATCTCCCAAGGGAATCCCTTCTTTGACCCAGATACAGATATGATCCATAGCTACTGTTTGAAAAAGCGCTTTCTTTTTCTTGCTGGGTAATGATTAATGAGCCGATCCTTCGCTATCCATCTGGTATTGAGCAGACTTAACGGGAACCAACTTTAATGCTTAACATTAACGTGTTGTTATAATAATTTTATCTTGTTTACTTTCTCTTTTGAATTAATATTTTACTTATTTTGTATGGCGTCGGGTGTCGCTTTTGGCTTTTCAGAACATGTTACGGACGACGACTGGCGCAGTAAATGTGGATAATTTGCTTCCTGTAACATTTGGGGGCGGTAAAGTAGCTGTGAGGTACATAATTTCGGACAAGACAATGTAGAAGGTTCTAGCTAGAATGCCCTGTAGCAAAGCAGAGAGTGAGGACCATCTGCCCTCCCTCCAGAAAGTGGTAGTTAGTCAAACCTCTCTAGGGGATGGGACCACTTGCTGCTGTTACACATTCTGTTCTTACTGTAGTTACTGTTTATAGTCCAGTTATCGAAGCAGATGGTTTTTAAAGAGTTTGAGAGATTGGATTTTTGGGCTGTCAAGACTTAAGAGGTGGGATTGACTTAGGCTACCTATTCTGCTTTTCGTTGGGCCCTTCCTACTTCCCAGCGTGTTGTAAATGGCTGCATTGCTGGTGTGATCCAACGAATACTCAACTAAAGACCCATTCACTTACAAGTATTGTAGGTGCGGCTAGACAGCACAGCTTTCTACATACCTATTGTAACCAGTTCTGTAAAATATTCATAGGGTCCTTTGGCTCCGCTCAGAAGAGTATTTCTCTCAGCTCATGCCATTTGACTGTTTGGTGCGTCGTTCCGCCTCCTGAGGATTGCTTGTATATCTTGCTTCCTTAGATCATGCTATGTAATGCAACCTTTATCACTCACTGTTGTGCCTAATTATTATGCTTTTGCTTATATCTTTTTTGCTTCCTTAGATCATGCTATGTAATGCAACCTTTATCTCCTGTGTATATGTAAAGCGCTCTGATACCCACGGGTCAAGCTAGCGCTATATAAAACGTTTAAAATAAATAAATAAATATTAAGAAAAGATATGCAGCAACTCTACAAACATAGCGTGTGAAGCACACCCCTGTTTGTAGACTTGCTGAATTTCTCCTCTTAACAGAGTTGGGCTGCGGGGTGATAGTGTGACTTTGTTAAAGTTTTCTTGTTAATTGCAGCTCCTGACGGGCGCTGCGATTAACAAGAAAACTTTAGCTAAGTCACACAATCACCCCGCTGCCCAGCTCTATTAAGAAAAGATATGTAGCAACTCTACAAACATGGCGTGTAAAGCACACCCCTGTTTGTAGACTTGCTGAATTTCTCTTCTTAATAGAGAGCAGCTTGGGGGTGATTGTGTGACTTATTAAACTTGTCTGTGCTGGGCATAGTATGCCACTTGACTTGTATTTTGCTGTTTCTGTCATTGCATCCAGATTTATGATACAACAAGTAACATCATACCTACAACAAGTTGGACTATTGGCTTTGTCAGTGGTTGTTAGTTGCATAGGATAAATAAGCAGCAACTATGGCTTGTATATATTATTGAAAAAGCTTCCACTTAAATCCCTGGTGACACCACGACATTGTTGCTGCCCCTGAGTTTCAAAAAGAGAAGGGAAATCCAGAGAAAAAAAGACTCGCTTTGAAGGATTTCCCTTCCCCTACAACGCTCACCTGGCATGACGTCATGACGTAACTTCTCCACTAGTGAGAAGTGAGCAGTGTGAGCACGCGCACTGCTGTCACTGCAGTCCGTAAAAAAACGGACCGTCTGTGCCAGGGCACAAAACAGAGCCCGATAGAGACCCATTTAAAAAACTGCAGGTGCTCAGCACCGGTGAGACCTGGCCCACTTAGAGCCCTGAACCTAGTGTCCATCATAAGTCACCCACTGTCAGCTAGGAACATCACACAATCAGAATGTGAGGAAGGGCACTTTAGGTGCTGATTAACAAAGAGTCTAAATCTGCCAGTTAGCACATGAGACCTGGCACTACATGTGAGATTTGGAGACTACCAGGAGGAAATGTCACGAATAAGGGAGCTTTCTCGGTGGCCTTGGGTCTTCCATGCAGTGGGGTCACTCTGGATAGACTCCGTGCCAGTGCAAGACTAGTCCATTCATAGCACCCGCAGCCCGAGATCGTGCCTGCAGGAAGTGGTTGGAGAGTGTTGTAGGAAATGAGCAAGTGTTAGTGAAGAGAATACTCCCGAAAGATGGATTAGTCATTTACACACTTGCAGCTGCCACCTGCTCAGACCTGCATCTTGGCAAGATTCAAAATCTTGGCAAGGCCTAACCAGCCTTCCACCCTTCTTAGTTCGTTCAAGTGAGCACGGTTACATAGAGCGAGCGTTTAGAAATGACAAGATGGCGAAAAAGTCTCCTTTAGAACCCCAACGTCGAAATGCAGAGATGCTACTTCTGAAGCCTTGCCATATCACACTCGCTGTCTTCTCTGACACATCTTTTGTCCTTTTTCCTCCACTCCTCAGCTGCTCTCGCCGTTTCCTTCTCTTCTTTTTCCTCTTCCTCATATCTGTCCCACTCCACATTTACCCACTTTCCCCTTCTCCCCACATCCCATTCTTGTCTACATTTCCCTCTCGCTGCCTGTTCTTTGCTTTCTCTCTTACCGGTTTTCCATTCTCCGTTCTCCCTCCCAGTTCTCCAGACCCTCTGGCTGCCTTTCTTGTTCCGTCCCTCTCTTACCAATTTCTCCATTACCCCCTTCTCCATTTCTCATCTTTGCGCCATTACTGTTTTTCTCCTTTGTTGCTCTCTCCCCCTTTCTCTGCCACTAAATCCTATTTCTCACTAGTATCCTCTCATTTTCCTTCTGGCTGCTATGTTACAATTTTGAAAACACATATTACTATCCCTGAATATTAGATGGAAGCACATTTAGAATTTGGACCAGCGTGCCTCTGCAGTGTCGTTGACCTGGTCAAAAGGACATGAAAAAGCTGAAATTGGATCATAAATCAAAAGCTGTTCTGATCAGGGGCCCCAGAAATAAGTTTGGCCCAGGCCCTCAAAATCCTTAAGATATCCCTGTGCCTTTGTTAAAGTTTTCTTGTTAATCGCAGCACCCATCATGAGCTGTAATTAACACAAAACCTTAACAAATGCACACAATCACCCCGCAGCCCAGCCCTATTAAGAAAAGAAATGCAGCAACATAGCTGCCAAGGTTTCAAATTGCAATGTGGGACGTTTTCATAATTTCACTGTAATTATTAGTGCCAATTGAACAGGGCAGGCTTTAGTGCTGGTGGCGCCTGGTGTGACAATGTTTGTTGGCGCCCCAATGACCACCTCCGCCATGGATACTCTCATTACCAACCTTGAACAGTGCCCCTCAAGTCTCCATAACCCCTCTCTCTTTCATATTTATTTTGTTATTAGCGCCACTCATACCAGTGAAAGGTGTTAAGCACTTTACATTGAATACACATTACACAGAGACACTGAATCATAGTGTGTAAATCAATGTATAGGAAATGTTACATCAGACAGAGGAATACAATTTCTCTTCTTAACAGAGCTGGGCTGCGGGGTGATTTGTTTTTCAAGCAAAAGTTTGGAGTGATATTTGGCGCTGCACACATGCGCGGTCTGGTTCCTGGCGCACATAGCCATGGCTGCAGCGCACAGAGACCCTACACTGCCGCACACAGAGGAAAAAAATTAGAGGGAACATTGGTCACCACCACATTAAAAAATTATAATTATATAATTTATTCTAATCATCACAGTAGATAACTCACTATATAAATAACTCTGTAAAACCATTTATCAGAATCTCAATATCTCTATAACAATGTGCATTAATGATTAACTGATATATTTTTTTATATTCCCACCTATATTCACGACGACGTCGATAGTTGCAATGTTCTCGTGACAGTACATGGGGGCCGTGCTGGCGGTCGCGTCGTCATCATTAATGTTGCGCACAATTTAAAAAATCTACCTCTACTCTGACCCCTTATGTTAGCTTTTTCAGAAATTTTCAGCCCCTGGAACCATTACCGATCAATAAAATGGCAGCCGCAACTTTCTGTTCAGGTTCCCTCCATTCTATCAGAGCATTCCCATTGGCGTGTGCATTCGTGATTAATCACAAAATCACCGTAGAATATCTGCAGCCAGGGATATCACTATAATTTTCAGCTTAAATTTCTCAAAAAGTACGGAACAGATTTACACCAAATAGGCAAAAGGCACTTCCTTGAACCGACATCTACCTTCCTGCCAAATTTGATGTAAGTCAGTTTAGCTATAGTTAGGTCTGCTTTTCCATGTTCTTTTTTATTTGCTAATAACTTTGACCCTGTTTGACGAATCTTCACAAAACTTTCCCCCAAAAAAGTTCATCCACCTCAGGTCCTTCCAGGAAAGTTTCAGGGTGATCTATCAAGTGGGGGTGAGAATAAAGGGTGGTCTCAAAATGCAAAATCCCCTTCCATTTTCCGTAGACAAGGCTACATCAAAAACTGATGAATGGAATTACACCAAAAACAAGTTATTAATAATTGTATATCTAGGCAATTGGGTCCGGGAGAGTCGATCAACTCTCGGGGGCATGCCAATTTAAAAATATAGCTCCGCAGGATTCTGATTGGCTGCCAGCAACATGAGAAAAATGTGGCTGGCAGCCATTACAGGACTCAGGACTTAGTCCCCTCTTCTGAAGTAAAGAAAAAATAATATAAGGGGGCAGGGTAGGGATATTCTGCTCTTTTAGGCACCATGGGGGAGACCCAGAGACACCCTCCTGAGGCCAAAAAAGAAGTTGAAAATCAGTCCAAAAAAGTTGCAATCCTGTGAGACCCTAATGGGATCTGGGGAAAAAAGCAGCCTGGCCGCATTTAATAACCTTATGCCCTGCGAAGCCCACCCTCCTTCAGAGGCAGCAGGGAGCCCACCCCTGGGGCTGAAATGTGTTTATGTGAGGAGGGGAGCCACAAGGCCTCCCTCCCTTAGCCTCCAGAGGCCCCATGGAGCCCAGCCCCTGGGCCGCAATGTCTTTAAATGATATGGGGGTCCACGCAGCCGGTTAACTTTCGAGCCTCCAAAGTCCATGAGAAATCCACCCCTGGGGCAGAAATGTTACAGAGAGGAGAGAGCCCTCAACAGGCTTTGGGAAGCCCAACCCCGGGGCAATTACTTTAAGGGAGAGGGCCACATGGCACCCCTCCCTGAGCCATGAATGGCCCTGGGGACCCCATCTCCTGGAGCTGGCTCACAAGTTATGTCAAAGGCAACCCACCCCTGGGACATAGTGGTTTCTCACCCCACAGAGGCACTGGCAGGGAAAGCTGTGTTTGGTCTCACTTGGCGGGAGCATTTTTGAATTTCCTGCCAAGCAGGAGCAAACACCAAGTCCACTCTCAGCAGACGGTAGCTTCGAAAATGCTTCTGCTCTCTGGGAGCAGTCTTTTGATCTGTTTCCTTGCCCATACTGAAGCACAGTATTAGGAGCTTCTCCCTGTGGGAGGGAGCAATGCTGACTCCTACAATATGCTGTTATCTGAGTGGGGCCACGCTGGCTTTGGGGTTTCCCCCCCAGCTCCCAATAATTTTATGGCAAGTGTCCTGAGTGGGACCCAGGGCACCCACCATTTACAGTGGAGGCCCCCAGGGGATGACTCCCAAGGGCTGAAATTCACCCATAGATGGGGGGCCGCATACCCCCCTAAAAATCAATCCAGGCCCCGGGTGACAGGGGCCCCAGGGCAGAAAGTTGCCTGGGGAGGGCTGCTGCGGTCCCCCATCCCCCTAAAAATCAAGCTGGGCTTCTGGGCCCTAACAAGGCTCATAGAGGGGGGCCATGCAGCCCTCCTTCTCTTTATTTAAATAAGTGGACCCAAGTAATGGGGTTCCCAGGGCCGATAAAGGCACGGGGAGGGGGGCAGTGTTGCCCCTCCCATTAAAATAAAACACAGCCCTGGGGGACAGGTCCCCATGGCCTAAATGGGTTGGGGGAGTTGGGCTGCAGGCACCCCTCACCTTTATTTGAATAAGTGGCCCTGGGGAATGGGGTCCCCAAGGCTCCCTGCCCCTTTAATCAAAAACAAATGGCTCTAAGGGTATGGGGTCCACAGGGCCTTACAAGGTCCTGGGAGGGAACCATGCAGTGCCTCTCTGCTTTTAGCTTATATATACGGCCTTGGTGATGGGGTCCCTAGGGCCTAAAGAGGCTCAGGCAGGGAGGGCACATGGTGCTCCTCACCTTTATAAATAAAAGGCCCTGGGTAATTGGGTCCACAGGGCCATGCCCTATGGCCAACCCCCGCTGTGCACAGCTGAAGGCCATGTGCAGTGTGGAGTTGGCTGCCTTTGGGGGGTGGCCATGGGCCAGGACTTATGGCCAACCCCCTACCATGCAAGGCCAAAGGCTGTGTGTAGCGTGGGGTTGGCTGCACACAGGCAGCTGCCCACAGGGGGTGTCACAGGCCAGGCCCTGTGGCCAACTCCCCCACTGCACAACTGGAGGCCCTGCACATTGTGGGATTGGCTGCCTTTACAGGGGTTGGCCACAGGACCAAAGGCTGTGAACGGCAGCCGGTTGCATTTACACATGGTAATTAAGTATTATTTTATGTTAAAATAACCCTAGAAATTAACTGAAGAAAACAAAGGTTAAAGTAACATTATAGTTAGGTGTCATAAAAAATCAGTTTTTTTATTAAGCTTAGAAATTCACTGATAAAAACAAAGGTTAAAGTAACATTATAGTTAGGTGAATTTGTCAGTGATGTCATCAATGATGTCATTTGAGATGTCCCCAGTGATGTCATAAATGATATCATAGAACATGTCATGAGTGATGTCATATGTGAGGTCATAAGCAGTGCATGGCAGGCCACAAGTTATAGTTAGCTCTGCTAACAATAACTGGCTGAATTTTCATGTTTTTATTTCAATACGTAATGTTGTCACTGACAAATTCCCTTACTATACTGTTACTTTAACCTCGCCACTGAGTGGCTATCGTTAGATCATAGTTTCTATAGGAAGAGCGTTTTTTGTTTTGATAATAATTTTAGTGCCATTTGATGAATCTTCACAAAAATTTGATCCACCTCAGCTCCTCCCTGGAAAGTTATGGGGTGAACTATCAAGCATCAAGCAGAGGTAGAGAAAAAGCAAGGGGGATCTCAAAACAAATTTTCCATCATGCAATTTCCAATAGGAATTTTAAAAAGCATTTTAGGGAAAAAAACAGCTGAACAGAATTACAGCAAATTTGGCAGAAAGATCTTTACCCAGAAAGCATTCTTATGTGATTTGGTTTAAATCTGTTCAGTTGTTTGAGAAATTAAGGTACAAATGTTATTGCTATATGGATGGTAGGTCTCAAGGTAGCATTGCAGTACTTCCACAGTACTGTAAATGTTTTTAACAAGAGGAATCCGATTGGGTGAGAGGGATTTCTTCCTCCCATCAGCTGATTCAGTTCTGCAGGACCGATTGAGCCCACGGTACCGAAGAATCTGATTTGCTGGCCCCAACATGAATAGAAATGTTGTGGCTGCCATTAAAGGACTATGTGCTGGCCAGCAGTGGTGTGTTGGCTGCCAGTGGGGGTTTGGGCACAGATCCTGGCCTGTATCCAATCCTCTACTCTACATAGTCAAAGGCATGCTCAGTGAGGGAAACTGGGCAAGTACAATAAAAAATCCCAGAAATTCACTGAAGAAAAACAAAGCTTGAAGTGCCTCTATAGTTTAGTATAGTAATAGGATTTTTTTTGTTTGTTAAAAAAGTAGAAATTCACAGAGAAAAGTCCATGCCATGCAGGAACTGTTTTTGACGTTTCCATTGCGGTGCCCATTTTCACGGCACCGCCGTGGGAACACAAAAAAAAGCCCGCCAGACAGGAGGAAACTCCTAATCTGGCGGGCGGTCTGACAGCGGCTTTAGTGGTGCCGTGGCGGGGCGGACCTGGCATCGCACTGATAAAGTTATAATCAGGCCCAGAGTGTGCCCCATATCTGGACTGTGTCCAGTCTTGTGGTTGTGCACTGCCCAGCACATACTCAGTCTCAGGATACAGACCCTGAGATAGCAAAAGTGTATAAATGTGGCACCCAAAGGCACCATCCTCAGAACACTAATGTGCACTTTGAGGGCAACCACAATGAAGCCAGGGTCAGCTACTACAAGTTCGGAAACCAGTAAGTAAAAACAAAAGTGTAGAAGCAAAAAGTCATAAAAAATTCTAAGTCACACTTCCAAAAGGGACGTTGTCACTTTTTTGGAAGATTAATCCTCCATGAGTGGGTAGCCACTGAATTTATAGCAGCAGCTGGGAAGCCAAAGCGTGGAAAGCTAAAGTAGGTGGATTCCACTGGCGATCTGGGGATTTGGAGATTTTTCAATTATAATGTTTTCAGGTCCCAACATAGACAAGGACTTAGAGCCTGATTTTGATCTTGGCGTACAGGTTACTACGTCACAGCGGTGAAAGATATCTTATGTGCAGAATTTAAATCCCATAGGATATAATGGGATTTATATTTCGGCAGACGGGAGATCCCTCACTCCTTGTGAGGGAGTAACCCGCCCGCCAAGATCTAAATCAGGCCCTAAGTCATTTTTCTGGTGGTGCGAGTGACATTTGAGCAGGATGAAGCTGAAATTTAATCTGATGTTGTGGATTTTTCAGATGGATACTTCTTCCAGTGGGTCCCACTGAAGCTCTGGAGGAAAATGTCATGTGGTCACATTTAGGCCTGAGTAGGTATGCCATCATTTTACATGCTCACTTTTTATAGTTGTCATTTTTTCTTAAACGCTGACATTTGACACACATTTGCTTGAGTGCCAGTGCAAGATAAAATTCTATGAAATGGCTTTGCTTACATTTACACTTCTTCATAGACATATTGAGTGCATTTAGCATTCTGGACAAGGGCTAAGTTCACAACGTAAAATGCTTTTGTTGTAATTGTCCGCTCGGCGACTGAGCTATCATGAACGAATCAACAATAGTGGCCTGACTAGGGCTTCAGCATGATTACGAGTGCAGTTTATTATATAAGCAAGATCACTGCTTTGTTAAGGAAGAGGAACATTTCACGGTCACTGTTGAGGTTGGCCTATGCCTGAATTCCAGCTCAGCTAATTCCTGTTTATCTCCTGTGAGGGATGATGCCCAGCTCTCCACTAAATCAAGCTCCCTGATGACACTTACCCACAGGTAACGGGGGAGTTAGATCACACAACATGGATTCTGGCAGATTTACTCACCCTAGGCACACTAGGATAGGTAGCCTTGGGTAGGAGCACAAAATATAACAGTATTTATCTGCAAGCATATATCCTCTGTAACAGCACAATGGTTGAGTTGTTCTTTTCCTTTAACATTCTCATGATGCTGATTACTTTGCTTTGTTTCCTTCTAATAATAATTGCAGCTCATGTGTTTTACGCAAGTATCATAATGCTTCAATAAATATTGAAATGCCATGTTGTGTATTCTTTGAGTATCTCTTTTGATATGAAAGAGTTACCGAACGAAGGGGTTCCAGATCTGTTTCTATGATTTCCTTGGAGAGTCAGGGTTGCCATGTTCTGAGGTTGCACATTCTACCTTTTACCATCCAAGGTTAGGGGTACAGATGGTGCACTGTGAGCTAGAAGGACTAGAGCCAACATATCCTGATGGTGTGCATAGAATCAGACTTGCACAGTTTTCACGTTTATGTTGTCCTACAAATGAACAGTTTTACTAAGAAAGTACGAATTATATGACATGGCTTGCCAACCTTCTAGCTTGGTTTCTTATTAAATACTCTTACCCGGAGATGTCAGTGATGTTAGGGAAAAATCCTTCTCTGCTGATTAGGGAACCCCTGTGTATTGGCTGTAGTTTGTTCAAGCTTGAACTTTTAAAAGGATCACCCCACAGAGGTACCCTCTCTGAGTTCCACAAAATGAAATGGCTAATGCAGCACCAGACAACATACCTGTGAACTGAAGACACATAGTCACACAGATGCTACAACAAAATGGGCTGGATGGGAGGAGAAGTGACCTTTGTGGTTGAGGCCCATGAAGCATACAGGACAGGGTATTCTATTCATGGGTCACTTTACCAGCAGTCAATGCACAATATAGATGAGTGGTCGTCTCTGCTTCTTCACAGCAGCCTACAGACCTTTTGCTTGCCCTATTCAGTATTTATTATATCCAGCCTTGTCCCCCAATTGGATTCCTAGCAGGACCTAACATGCCCAGCGCAACAGGATGTTCACCGGCATTGTTGCATGCTGCTGCTCTCCAGCAATACTGCAATTTATGCTATCGGGCATTGTGTGTTGCATTTAGGCTAGCAATGCCTTCATTCCATTTTGTGGGCCCCTCGCCCCGCTTTCCCTCATCCACAAAATGGTGGAATGCTCCTCAATAAATTAAAACCAACAGAGGACTCTACCCACCTTGATACCAAGACAGTAAACAAGGACTTATCAGCTAATCGCCTTGTTACAATGTCAGGTCAGTAAATTAAAATCAACTAAGGTCTCTTCCCACTGAAAGCACAGAAAGTAAAAAAGGACCTATCGGGTAATCACCCTATAACAATGTCATGAAAAAAGGACTCTTCATCTCTACTCATCTACTGGAGTTCATCTTCGAGTGGTTTTGGTTTGTGCTGTCTCCTATGAACTTCTGCTCTCGCTTAGCTGAAAACCTCTTCTCCTTTTAGATACTGCTTTACTCCTATGAGCTTCTTTAAAACTCTGTTCTCCCTAAGTTGGGAACATCCTTGTTGTCACTCATAACACTGCACTTTTCTGCTTAGCTTCCCAATGTCCCTCACTCACTTATAAATAAATGCAAAACACATCTCCCTTACCCCTACCAGTCTTCCCTGCCTACACCTTTCACCGACTTCATCTCCATATAAATTCAACTGCACCTGTTGTTGCGCCTTGCCTATGACCTGGTTATAGACCTTAGTAGGTCTCCTCTAAACCCATAATGGGCCACCACTCCCAGCTACATGATCAAGCCCTGATCCTTCATCCCCTCTTGTCTACAGCCTCCACCCTTCCTCTGGCCAGCTTGCAGCTTGTTTTTGACATGGATTCACAAAAAATACCCAACTCCAATCTGGAGCCATCGGGCCACTATGCTATAAAATTAAGTTCCTCCTGAATCTAACAAAAAAAACATTCAAGACTTTAAAACCTAAACTTCTCAAAGCTCACCCACAAACCTTGGCTTCAGACCCGTACTGCTGTGTGACTAAAGGAGCTATAATAGGTGACCATATCTTTTATATGAATAGACAAGCACAATTGAGGAAAGCCCTGATCTCATTGCTCTTGATCTCTACATCCAAGAAAACGCCTCATGGTCTGAGACTCCTAGTAGCCCCCTTATTTGGTTTCAGAGCAGACACAACTATCACCATTTACAACAATTGGATTATCCATATCCATTCATCAGATTGCAACCTAGAAATATCTAAGAAATTTTCCTCTCATTAAGAAAGCTGCAACAAATACTGAACCCACCTCCACTCCATGACTTCCTAACTCTGCGTGCAACACTAACTCACCACCATCACCCAATTTGTCTGAGACCCCCTCCATCAATCGCCACAGCAGACTGCAGCCTGATCCCACACCCAGAGCTACTACTTCAGAACTACATAGCCATGGTACTCACGGCCTCACCTTGACAATACTTCTGACCCCCCCACATGCCTCAATGAATGTCACTCCCGAATGCTGATCCCCGAAAAACACCCAGTGACATATCCCTAGCACTCCCACTCACCGATCTCTTGAGTTCTCCACCACCTTACTTCAATCCCATCTCCCACCCATCCTCCTCTCCACTGGCTCCCCCTGGCCATCAGCACTCCACCGCCACAGACACCAACACTCCACTGCCTCAATGCCCCCTGCTCGACAACCCACTCCCAAACCTCACTAGAATCCAGACTGGATGAGATCACACAAAACCTACAAGAACTCAAAGCAGACTTACAAAGACACATTTGCATCACCATAGAGACAAGCAATAATCCAAAGCCTAATATGAATCCAAGGATGAATACTCTTATTCATAACCAATCCACTGAATACCTCATAATACCTCCAACACAACTCCCAACCAACTTGACCTCACCTTCTTTGACGCCCACGCACCTGATTTGGAGAATCCTACTCTATCCCAATGTGCCCACGCGGCCGATCAGATGAAAAGTTCATCTAGCCGACAAAGATATCCACTCCGACAATCAAGGTTTAATCCAATCCATTCCTGTGAACCCACTCAGAGTACCAAGGCTCAATCATAGAGTGGTAAACAAGCACAACCTTAAAGAGTTACCATCACACAGACTACCCCAGCTAATTTCAAACCCCATCTGAATTGCAAGCTACTCAATTGCAGATTTGCTGCAAGACATGCTGTGGATATTGCTGACCTTATTCTCCGACATGATCATGATCTCCTAATCCTGACTAAAACTTGGCTAAATGATTCTTCTGCTTCTATCCCTGACATACTAGTGCCTCCTAGCCATGGCATTACTAGACTGTTTTGACCCAGCCGACCAGGTGGAGGCATTGCCTGCATACACCGAAATAGCCTATCAGTGAACATTCATAATCCACTGTTTTATCCACATATGAATTCTTAGGCCTTGATATTGCATGCAACCACAGGCCACTATGCAAACTACACACGATCTACAAACCTCCAGGAGATAACCTTGCTTTCATGGAACAAATTATGGAAATCATTGCAACAAACATGGGACAACATTGTACCCAAATCTTCCTTGGAGACTTCAACCTCCATTGTAATGATCTGAATGGCTCTGCAGTTAACAGCTTCAAAACCTTTCTTGCTGACCTGAACCTGACCCAAACCAGTGACAGTCCCACACTTAACAAGGGGGCAAACTTAGATCTTATCATTGCAAAGGCCAACTCCATTCAACTTGAACCTATTCTCCCCTGTAACTGGTCTGACCACCACCGCATTACATTCCTCATCAATGAATCTGTGAGAACAAACACAGCTCAACTAACAAAACCCAAACTCTGGAAAAGGAGCATGCGAAACATCAACCTCAATGAATTGACATCTGTCAGTAATAACATCCTGCTTCCCCTGGGAGACATGTTGGATGTTCATGATCTTACAAACCACTACACTCGTTTCATGGTGAATATTTTAGACTCGATCGCACTGTTACAGCTAAAATAATTATCTGCCAAAGACTCCAAACCATGATATAATAGTAGCCTCAATACAGAAAGATGTAACCTGAAACTAGCTGGAAGACAGTGGAGATCATCACCGTCCCTTGAACAACTCAAGCATTTGAGTTCACTGAGGAACAGATACTACAAAAGCATTTCAAGTTCAAAAGCAAATTTCTTCTGGACCAACTGGATCAAGCTAGAAACCGACCTAAAAAGCTATTTGAACTCATTAAACTACAATCAAATGGCTTATCCAACCCTTCCCTAGCTGGATCCTATCCTCTACCAGACTGCGAGTAATTTACCTCCTTCTACCTTAAGAAGACCGAAAACATGAGAAATGATTTGCGGATGGCTTAGAAGCATTGTCCTCTCCTACCTCAATCCAGCTTCTTCACTCCTTGAACTGTTGCTCCCTCATGTCTACCTTGGCACATCCGCAAATCAACGCCTCATGGAATTGTTTCGAAACCGTTGAGGAAAGCACCATTCTAAAAATTCTAGCAGTGCTAAAACCCTCAAACCACTTCAACGACCGTCTACCCCTCAATTTCTTCAATGAGATCAAACCGTCTATACTCCCTGTTAGGCCTGGCATCTTTTGGCATGTTTCCCCAGTCTTTTTGCTTTCTGACCTCCTGTTTTTGATAGTATGCTGGACATTTGCTGGTTTGGTCTCTGCTTACTTTTTCACTGCTATCCAGTGTTAAAGTGCAAGTGCTCCTACTTTAAATTGTGTTATGATGGGGTTTCCATGATTGGCATATTTGATTTACTTGTAAGTCCCTAGTACAGTTTACTGTGTGCACCCAGGGCCTGTAAATCTAATGCTACTAGTGGGCCTGCAGCATTGGTTGTGACACATTCACAATTAGCCTTTCAAAGGTGTCTCAGACCTGCCACTGTTGTGCCTGCACACAGTTTTTACTGCCATGTCAACATGGCTAGTGCACTTGCCAGGCCCTAACCTTCCCTTTTCCTACATGTAACTTAAGTCATGTCTAAGGCAGGCCCAAGGTACCCCCATGGGCAGGGTGCAGTGTATGTGAAAGGTAGGCCATGTACTGGTGTGTTGTACTTGTCCTTATAGTGAAATACTGGCAATTATGTTTTTCACTATTGCAAGGACTAGCTCTCCCATAGGCTAACATTGGAGCTGCCTTGCAACATTTTGCAAGTGTAAGTTTCAATTGGGAACAGCTAGAGATTTGGAGTTTAGGCTCTCTGAACTCAGAATTTAATAACACACCTTTTAGTAAAGGTGGTTTTTAAATTTTGTGTTCGAAAATGCCACTTTTAGAAAGTGGACTTTTTCTGCCTTAACCATCTTGTATGCCTCTGCCTGCTTGTGGATTCACTGTCTGGGTTTATACTGACAGGGACTGTTTGTGCATTCACTCAAGACATTCAGACAAAGGGAGCTGAGGTGTGCCCTGCATATCCTGATGGGCCATCCTAGTCTAGAGTGGTGGGAGGAGTTGTCACCAACACCTGAATAGGGTGTGGCTGTTCTGCACAGTGCAGTCTCCACCGCCTGGAGTGAAGCTGGACCGGGGGTCAGAACTGGTTTTTACTGAGCAAGAGAAGACTTTCTGCCAATGGCTTTAAAGAGAAAAGTAGTATAATATTGGGGCCCTGATCCCATAAATTTAGAACACTTTTGGACTGAGGACACTGCCAAGAAGAAAAAGAGCTGGAAGAGCTGCCAGGAGGAGTACTGCCCCTTTGCTGTTTGTTGCTTTGTTGGGTTTGCCTGAAGTTACTGCTTCTGTCTTGAGCAGTGAAAGGACTGGACTTTCTTGAATCCTGATGTTTTTCCAAGGGCTTGAAGGAGAGCTTGCCTCCTGTTGGAAGTCTCAGGCAAACCAAAGACTTCACCATCCAATGGGCACCTGAATTTGGAACTGCGTGTTTCAGTTGCCACAAAGAAAAAAAACATCTGATGACATCAACGACGCTGCTGTGGTTCTGTGACCTGTTAGCACCACAATGAGTACTGTTGCACTGCGAACTGCAACCCTGATCTCACTGACATCAATGGACGCCATCACCGAGACATTGCCAGCACCTCAACCTGAGGGCACCACATGCCGCACCGCTTCATTTTGCACCACAGCCCAGATGCTCGCGCTCCTGACTTCAGCTTCACGGAGTTCGATTTGCAACGCATGTGATTTCAAGGGCCCGATGACTCCTGAATGACCTCTGGAGCTGACGCCTGATGATAACACCTCTTTGGAGCTCATCACAAGGTCCACGACACCCAGCATTTCCAAGGTATTGTTTGCGGGTCTTCCCGACACCGCAGCTGGCCAGCGACTTCACGGTCAGACTGAAATGTTGAATTTGTTTGTTCGCGGCACCGTGATAGCTCCGGACGGAGCTATCGAATTCAACTAACTATATTTTAAGTCTACCCTTGCAAAGTTATGTCTTTATTACTGTATCTTGGATTTTCTTTTATGTTTTGGTCTTGTTTTACACAAATAAATATTGCCTATTTTTCTAAAATTGGTGTGGTGTCCTTTTGTAGTGCTTTCACTGTATTACTATGTTAGGTGCAAATGCTTTACACATTGCCTCTGAGATAAGCCTGACTGCTTTTGCCAAGCTACCAAGGGGTGTGCAGGGGTTACTTTGGACCAAGATTGTTAATGCCTCCCTACTTCAAGGTACTATCTCTAACTGTTTAAAGTCCGGACAACAGCAGATCACACTGACCTAAACAACTTCTACGCTATCTCCAAAATGCCTACTCTGGCGAAGCTCCTTGAAAAATGTGTACCTGTCCTGTTCTGTAACAACTTGGAACAATTCTGTCTTTTACACCAATTCCAATACCGCTTCCATCCAGGGCATAGCACCGAATCAGTTCTTACAAACATAGTGGACGATGCACCAAAAATGTTGGATCAGAACAAATCTTGCCTTGTAATTCTCCTTGACTTATCTTCGGCATTCAACACGGTTAAGCACGACAAACTACTAGACCTATTGGAAGATAGAATGGGTTAACAGGGTCAGTCCAAAGCTGGTTCACTTCGTTTCACCAAAACAAAACTCAAAGATTCAAGTTCAACCATTCCCTATCTCAGACCATACCAGTCACATTAGGGGTCCCTTAAGTTTTCTCCCGCTCACCCACTCTCTTTAACTTGTTCATGGAGTCTCTAACAGAAATTCTGAGTTCATCTAATATCTACTACCACATGTAATCTGACAACACCCAATAATACCTGAAAGTCTCCTCCCCGAAGACATCAGATCCCTCAATGTAACTTTACAGAAAACCCAAATTTGGCAGCCATACAACCACCTCAAACTAAATACACTGAACACCGAATTCCTTCTAATCACCCCAACCCAACCAATCACCTGTCATTGAAGATTGGTTGAACCAACTAACAGCCCTCAACTGCTTGCCACAAGTTATAGATTCAGCAAGATCAGTGGGAATAACTCTTAACAAGAAGCATAACATGCAAAAGCATCAAAGTTACGGACCTCTAAATGAACATTCTAAGAAAATGAAAACTCCTCTACCCTCCCAATGACTTTAAATCTATAGTGCAAGCCCTAGTGATGCCCAGGTTGGACTCTGGAATTGCAACCCTCTGTGGCTTGCCCAGATCCAAAATGGCTCCTCTAAGGGCCTCTCTTAACCCTGCTCCAAGGCTCATCACAAGATCAAAAAGAAACAACCACATCACCCCCAATTTCAAATCCCCCAACTGGCTCCCTTACAAAGCAAGAACTCAGCTAAAAATTGCCTGCATGATGAATAAAGCCCTAAACTTCACTACCCCGAGATACCTCGCTCAGAAGCTGGAACTTTCTGGCAGATGCAGATCCTCCAGAAGCACCTTACTGCTAAAACCACAGTGATTCCTTAAAATGAAAATGCCTTGCCCCCTGAAATCAGACTGAATCCCTCAAATGCATCTTTCAAGAAAGAAGTTGAAGTACTACTTATGAACCGATTTCTGCCCTAGATCCTAGGATGTCCTCTCTTTGTACCTCCCATGGCACATCATTTATACTCATGACTACTGCACTCCTGCTATGTCATTGGTTTTGATCTATCGGTCCTGACATTGTGTTGTACCCTCCCTTAGTTGGGTGCTGCAATATCCTGTATTTTTCTTGCCTATGATATTATTGAGTTTATTTGTCTACACTCTCCTGAACAATAATATTTTAAGAACACCAAAATTGATTTGAAGGTGCCCCACCACATATAAGAAATGATGTTAGATTTGGCCCCCTCAGCAATGAGGGAGGAACATGGCCAGTCTTAGGACCTCATTACGGGTGTGGCGGTGCGGGAGTGCCCTGCTCCCGCACCGCAAAACCCTTGTTTGAACAGCCTGCCAGATTAGGAGATTTTTCCTGTCTGGCAGGTGGTTTTTTGGCAATCCCATGGCGATGCCTATAAAATAGGCACCGGGATGGGAACGTCAAAATCAGTACCTGCACGGAATGGAGTTCTGCAGTCCATGCCATGCAGGTACTGGGGTGCATGCACACAGGGGGGAACAACATGTACCCCCCTGCATGCCCCCCATGGCGCAGAGGCACAAGGGGGCCCTGTAGGGCTTGTTTGTTTCCTCACTGTCACACTTTTCACGGTTGTCCCACCAAAAGTGTGGTGATAAGAAAACTCGTAATATGCTTGGTGGAGTCACAGCGGCCCGCCAAGCATATTGTGGCCTCAAGACCACCGCACCACCACCAGGGATCTCTGATCATTGGCTGTTGCGGTAGTCCCAGGATGGCCCAACCACCCTGGCCATAATAGGGTGGTCGGAAGACCGCCATTTCTGTGCCCCGCGAGTCTGGATGTCCGCGGACCACCAGACTCGTAATAAGCCCCTTAGCCTGTTACCCACCCTACCCAGATATAGCAAATCTGACATGCACCAGAGCTATGTATACTGTATGCAGATCTAGTCAGAATATGTAGATGTTTGTCACAATATGTGATGCAAACAGTGACAATAAATCCCGCAAAGGCTGCTCAAGCTGCACAAACACAATTGGCCATCAGATGGGAAGAGATTCCGTTCTGGATTGCACAAAAATAACTCAGCTTGAAGCAGCTTTTCACCATGGTGGACCCCAAGAAAAATATAGAATTCTCACAATATGCTTGCCAATAGGGTTGGCTCCCCCAGTGGAATACTGCACCACTTGAGGCACAGTGTTTGCTGCAGTATATACCAGAACACACACTACACCCTCATTAGTTGTTTTGCCAGAGGTGCTTGATCAAAAATGAGGAGAGGGCAGCCCTTGCTCTGGATTTGGGGCTAAAACTGATGGGCAATCAGGCCACAGTATACATAATAATATTAATCAATATAGAGGGGGAAGCAGCAGCATTGGCCATACGCCAGCGACTCACGCAGGTTGCTCTGGGAGACCAGGATCACAAACTACCTAAAATTATTGAGGAAACCTATGCATTAATCGATAGAGATAATTTGAGAGCCAGACCTAGTAAACCACAGATTAAGGGTATTCCTGAAAAGAATAACTCAAAGCCGGCACCCGAGTCTTTTAAGAAGAAGGGGGATAATAAGAAAAATAAAGAAAATACTAAATCATGGAGTGGATCTCCTTGACAGGAGTCCTCAGACAAGTGCTGCAATATGTGTAACCATGATTCAATTTAAACGCATGATAGGTATCAAGATATTGATACACGTCCTTCTTGTTCCTTTCAGGAGTCATCTGAAAAATGCTCGGAGAGAGGAGGCCAATCAGAGCGCAGATCAGAGGAGTATGTGCATCCGAAGGAGGACCGCAATGCTCATCTGACTTCATAATAAAAAAGGAAGACACACCTATACAGTCCAAGCCTAATTCAAAAACAGGAAGGTGGCTGGTATTAAAGTCAAGCATACCCTGGATATTGAGGACACTGCTTCTGAACAGGGAATGGGCTCTGGCCATGCTGGAAAGTGTGGCAGAAGTCACAATAGTTCACCGGAATCTTATGGAGTGCCTAGCAGCAGTAGCAATGAGTGACTATGTATAGGTGGAACCACCGGACCAGAGACTAAGGGGGAGATTTGATAAGATTTTACGCCGTGTTTGCATCACAAAAGTGATGCAAATCGGAGAAAAATCTTTTTTTTCAGATTTACTTTCCAGCGCTAAACTTGTTTATAATAATGTCAAAGTAATACAAAGCAGCACATAGCGCTGCTTTGCAATAGTTAGCGCCAAGGGGGTGTACCATGGACGGAGCATGGGCATCCCCCTGGTGCCAAACCCTATTTACTAAATAAAGTAGACAGGGTTTATCGTCAGAAAAACTGGGCCCTTTTGAAGTAGGTGCAAGAAGGGAGAAATGCTTTCATTTCTCCTTCCTTTTCCGACTTTGCATGTGTGCTGCTCTTTACAGCACACATGCAAATAGGGAAAAGGGTTAAAGTCAGTCTATGCATAGTATTTTGTACTGGAAGGGTACCTTTCAAGTACAAAACCTATGCTAGACTCACAAAGACACCATTGCACTATGGCAAAAAGGTGTCTCCATGGCGTACGACAGCTGATTTCAGTGCCGGTGCTAGGGGGAGGGAGGAGAGAGAGCCATATTTCAGCAAATTTGTCTCTCTCTCCTCTCTCCTTTTCACGCAGTGCAGCACAGGATTTGCGGCTGCTGCTCTGCACTGCACTGTGTGAGAAAGTAGTAAATCTGCCCCCAAATGTCCCTAAACAATTATATTAATTGCAATTCCAGGTGGAGGGGGATATACCACGTACTATAAATATTCTCTTTTGGAAGAACTTGTCATTTGGCTATGACATTCTCTTGGCTGAAAAGGATTGGCTGCTGGAGTTTGTCATGGATTGCCCCAAATGAGAAAAGGTAATTTTACCTGCCTTTTCCGACTTCGCTCCAGATTCAGTAAGACACACATACACCAAGGAGTGGGCGTTAGGGCAAGCTCTGGTTTTATACCACAGCCATGTGAGTTGGGATGATGGATCCCCTTATAGCATCATACATGTGAGGTCCAACCCACAACCACAAAGACATTACCTGATTAGACTTGAGGCTAAAAAGCAAGTTAGAGAAATACTCGCACTACTTAAATACCAGGGTGTAATAGAAAGTTGCACATACACACACTTGAACACTGCTAGACATACATTCTCTGTACAGAATGCACATTGTGCGACCCTAATGAACAACATAGCGCATAAAAAATACAAAACCACATTAGACGTATCAAATGGAATCTTCTGCCAAAATATAGTGCCTAGAACCAGCTATTTGACTGCATTCAGCACTCTAGGCTCTGACCCTGCCTACAGGTTAGGTCGCCCCCACGCCGCTGCCGCCTGCTCACCCTGGTCTCCTGCTGCTGTCTCCTGCTGCCAGCTGACTTGGCCTGCCCGCTTGCTGCCTCTGCCTGCCCCCGGTCCCAGCCGCTGCTGAGCCGGTCACCTTCGCTGCACTCTTCCCGCCGCTGCCTCCCTGCGGCCCGCCCCCCTGACAGCCCATTCGCCGCCCCGCTCCCGCCACCCAGCTGCTCCTCCCTCCCATCAGCACTCTTAAGGAGAACGCGTAGCAGCGTAGGGAGCGACCTCTGACCCTGCCTACAGGTTAGGTCGCCCCCACGCCGCTGCCGCCTGCTCACCCTGGTCTCCTGCTGCTGTCTCCTGCTGCCAGCTGACTTGGCCTGCCCGCTTGCTGCCTCTCCCTGCCCCCGGTCCCAGCCGCTGCTGAGCCGGTCACCTTCGCCGCACTCTTCCCGCCGCTGCCTCCCTGCGGCCCGCCCTCCTGACAGCCCATTCGCCGCCCCGCTCCTGCCACCCAGCTGCTCCTCCCTCCCATCAGCACTCTTAAGGAGAACTCGTAGCAGCGTAGGGAGCGACCTCTGACCCTGCCTACAAGTTAGGTCACCCCCACGCCGCTGCCGCCTGCTCACCCTGGTCTCCTGCTGCTGTCTCCTGCTGCCAGCTGACTTGGCCTGCCCGCTTGCTGCCTCTGCCTGCCCCCGGTCCCAGCCGCTGCTGAGCCGGTCACCTTCGCCGCACTCTTCCCGCCGCTGCCTCCCTGCGGCCCCGCCCCCCTGACAGCCCATTCGCCACCCCGCTCCCGCCACCCAGCTGCTCCTCCCTCCCATCAACACTCTTATGCAGACCGCAAAGCGACCGCGCAGCGGACGCGTGCAGCGGGCGCGTCGCTGGCGTGCCAAAGGCGCGCCTAAGGCAAGCCCGTCTGTGCCCGTCCGCGCCCAGCGCCAGAACCCCTGGCCCCTGCCACAACACCCGTCTCCACTACGCCACCGGAACCCTCCACGCACTCAACACCGGACGATCAAGCACCTGCTACCTGGCCGCCCCGAAACGCACCCACGGACCCTTCACCTGCCGAAACTGCAGCTACACCAGCATCCAGCCCGCCAACCCACCCGCCAATCAATCCAACCACCTTCGCTGCATCCTCCTAAACACCCGCTCTGCCAGGAAACACGCCATCGAACTCTGGGACCTACTCGACACCCACACCCCTGATGTCGCCTTCCTGACCGAGACCTGGCTGAACTCCTCCTCAGCACCCGACATCGCCATAGCCATCCCGGAAGGCTACAAGATCATCCGCAAGGACCGCACCAACGGAATAGGAGAAGGAATCGCCATCATCCACAAGAACACCCTCAACATCTCGACTAACGACGCTGACACCCTCTGCACCGCCGAACACCTGCACTTCCAGATCCACACCGACCCCAACACCACCCTCAGAGGAACACTCGTCTACAGACCCCCCGGTCCCCGACCACAGTTCTGCGACTCCATCGCCGACCTCGCCAGCACGCACGCCCTCGCCTCCACGGACTACATCCTCCTCGGGGACCTGAACTTCCACCTCAAGAACAACAACGACCCCAACTCCTCCGCCCTGATCGACAACCTCGCCAACCTCGGACTCAGACAGCTCGTCACGACGCCCACCCACTCCGCCGGCCACACGCTGGACCCCATCTTCTCAGCAAGCACCCACGTCTGCTTCAACCACACCACCGAACTCCACTGGACCGACCACCGCTGCATCCACTTCACCTTTCGGAAACCCGTCACACCCCACTGCACCCAACAGATTCCATGCCGCTGCTGGAGCAAAGTCACCGATAACCAGCTAACCACCACCCTCGCCCAAAGCCCACCCGCAGACCCGACTGACCCGGACGCCGCAGCCCACAACCTCAGACAATGGATCGAAAACTGCGCCAACGCCCTTGCCCCAATCAAGAAACCCTCCACCAGCCACACCAGGAAGAAAGCGAGCTGGTTCTCCCAAGACCTCCAGGCATCCAAGAAAACCTGCCGTAAGTTAGAGAAGAACTGGACCCGCGAACGAACCCCGGAAAGCTACGCAGCTCACAAGGACGCCACCCGCAACCACCACCACCTCATCAGATCTGCCAAGAGAGCCTCCTTCAAAGACCGCCTAGACAAAAACGCACACAACAGCAAAGAGCTCTTCAACATCGTGAAAGAACTCTCCAACCCCAACTCCAGCGCCAACGACATCCCACCCTCGCAAGAACTGTGCGACTCACTGGCCACCTTCTTCCACAGCAAGATCACGGACATCCACGACAGCTTCAACACCGCGACTGCCCCGGCAACCACCGAAATACCCACGACCACCACTCGCACCAACCGCCTGACCTCCGGGACCAACTTAGACAACAACAACACCATCAAGATCATGAACTCCGTACACTCCGGATCCCCGACAGATCCATGCCCACACCACATCTTCAACAGGGCCAGCACCATCATCGCACCCCACCTCCGGAAGGCCATCAACAGCTCCCTCGAGACAGCGACCTTCCCAGAGGACTGGAAGCACGCCGAGATCAACGCCCTACTGAAGAAACCCACGGCTGACCCCAAGGACCTCAAAAACGTCCGACCCATCTCCCTGCTCCCGTTCCCGGCGAAGGTCATCGAGAAGGCTGTCAACATACAACTAACCAGGTTCCTCAAGGAAAACAGCATTCTGGACTCGTCCCAGTCCGGATTTCGCCGCAACCACAGCACCGAGACAGCCCTCCTAGCCGCCACCGACGACATCAGAACCATGCTAGACAACGGTGAAACCGCGGCCCTCATCCTCCTGGACCTGTCGGCCGCCTTCGACACGGTCTGCCACCACACCCTACGCGCACGCCTCCACGACGCAGGGATTCAAGAGAAGGCCCTGGACTTGACCACCTCCTTCCTCTCCGGTAGAACACAGAGCGTCCGCCTTCCTCCCTTCCGCTCCAAAGCCACCGAGATCATCTGCGGCGTACCCCAGGGCTCATCCCTCAGCCCCACGCTGTTCAACGTCTACATGGCCCCGCTCGCCCGCAACGCCCGACTGCACAACCTCAACATCATCTCCTACGCCGATGACACCCAGCTGATCCTCTCCCTCACCAGAGACCCTCACACAGCCAAAACCAACCTCCACGAGGGAATGACGGCCGTCGCCGACTGGATGAGAAACAGCCGGCTGAAGCTGAACTCAGACAAAACGGAGGTCCTCATCCTCGGGTCCACCCCCTCGGCTTGGGACGACTCCTGGTGGCCCTCCTCGCTAGGAACGGCCCCCACACCCACCGACCACGCACACAACCTAGGGGTCATCCTCGATTCCACCCTCTCCATGACGAAGCAGGTCAACGCCGTCTCCTCCTCCTGCTTCAACACCCTCCGTATGCTTCGCAGGATCTACAAGTGGATCCCCACCGAAACCAGAAGGACGGTCACCCAGGCTCTCGTCAGCAGCAGACTGGATTACGGAAACGCCCTCTATGCCGGAGCCTCGGCGAAACTCCTCAAACGGCTCCAACGCATCCAGAACGCTTCAGCACGTCTGATCCTCGACATCCCGCGCCGCAGCCACATCACACCCCGCCTGAAAGACCTGCACTGGCTCCCCATCAACAAGAGGATAACCTTCAAGCTCCTCACCCACGCACACAAAGCACTCCACAACACCGGACCAGCGTACCTCAACTGCCGCCTCAACTTCTACACCCCCACCCACCAGCTCCGCTCCGCCGACCACGCCCTCGCCACCGTCCCCCGCATCCGAAGAGCAACCATCGGTGGCAGATCCTTCTCCCACCTCGCCGCCAAGACATGGAACACCCTCCCCCTCCACCTACGGCAGACACAGGACCTACTGACCTTCAGGAGACTCCTCAAGACCTGGCTATTCGAACAGTAGCAGCTCCCCCCTCCCCTCAGCGCCTTGAAACCCTCACGGGTAAGTAGCGCGCTTTACAAATATAATGATTGATTGATTAGGCTCTCAAAAACAGTTGTGATGATTGCCACAAGGGTATAAGAATAGCCCAGGCCTGTTTTCAGCCTATGTAATGGAACTGTTACAAGACTTCGATGATCAGTCATTGTCCTATGCTGATAAAATATACTTGATGTATGATGACCTGTCGACTCAATTGGCTAGAGTAGATCACATAGTTTTGGGATTTGCTCAGATGGTCTACAAATTTAATTTCAATAAATCAAAAATTGCCTAACTCAGTGTCCTGTTCTTGGGATACGAGCTGTCAAGTGAAGGCAGAAGCCTTGCAACACATTTCCTATAGAAGTGTGGGCTGTTACAACCAGCAAACACATTGAAGAAACTTCAATCAATATTGGGTTTCCTAAATTTTGACAGAACTTACATACCGAATTATGCACAACAGGTAAAATCGTTCTACGCCTTGATTCATCCAGACATTTCAAGCACACATTGAACATCTGAAAACACACACATTCTACATTCAGTACAAGCTGATGTTAGCTTCAAAACATTTACACACACATTTACACACACGTGTAAACACCACAAACCTGATGATCTGTATAATTTCATCTATGTCACATTCAATGAAAGAGACACTGTACCTATTGCGTATCAATCATATTTAGATTCAAATGCAAAAATGAGCTTTGCACCAACAGAAAAGATCTTAACAGCAGTACAGACTGCTGTAATGAAAGAAAGATCATTGGCTCAACAGAAATGAATAATTGTCGTGACTCCCGTACTGGCCTAAGATGCTGTAACAAAGGTCAGTGTTCCAAACGGGAAAGCTTTACATTGGTCAACTCACTCAAAGCAACAGATGTATATTATATATTTGACTCTACATTACAGACACAAACATATCCACAATATGAACACGAATATCCTCTGCCTAATTAAGTCATGCCTCTAGATCAGTATGATTACATAATCTACACTGATGGTTCTGATTAGACCAATCCTCTGTTATGTGCGCAGCAGTAAAGGGTAGAATGCAGGATGGAGAATTCTAACCTCATAAAACATACATTCAGTCACTTGCTGACTGCACTGCACAGCTGGCTGAACTGAAAGATCTAATTCTGGCACTTGAAAATACAGATCCTAGATTCCCCACACTGATTTTGTGTGATTGATATTATTGTGCCCAGTCTTACAATGAGCACTTACACTACTGGGCTCAGAATGGATTCAGAGATTCCAAGGGTACACAATAAAGCATGAGATGCTTTGGGGACAAGTGACCAAACTAAAAGCATATTTGTCACAGCCTCCTGTGATTCACACACTGAGTCATCATTGTGTATGGATACACTTTGTAGTGAAGTCAGTGGCTGACGAAGCCGCAAAGGCCACAGTGCAAACTGCTACAGTTGTTGCAATTATCCATTCTAGTACGAGGATAGATGGAGACATCATGATGGCTGTCAATGCTGTGTGTAATGGCACCCTCTTGGCAAAAGGCTTTCCAACTAAATACTCTTACCAGTTAAGTAAACGGAACATTCCATTTGCTCATATTCTCAGAGTGAAAGATAGAGTAATACCTCATTCAGATCACAGGTTAGGATTGATCCTAGCAGCACATGAGGGTCTAGCATCTGCCCACGCAGGGGTGGCGGCTACAATTTCACTATTGCAGCAACATTATTGGTGGCGAGGTCTATACAAACAGACACAGGACTTTGCCCTTACATGTGACATCTGCCAGCAGAGGAAGGTTTCCACCATAACCCACCCACTACAGACACCTCTAATGATCTCAGACAAGCAATAGCCACATTCCATTCGGACCAGGGTGCGGGATTCGTCGACAAGACTTACAGAGACACTATGGGAAAATTGGGTGTGCTTGCGCAGTACTCCTCCCCCTATCATTGCTAGGGAAATGCAGTAGTGGAGAAGAAGAACCAGGACTTAAAGCAGCCTTTAACAGCTAGAGTACTTGGATGGGGTCACAGTTGGGTGCACCACCTGTATGGGGTTTAGAGAGCCCGAAATAATCTGCCAAGAATATTCCTGGCTGGTTGAACTCTGTATGAGATCCTGTTCGGAGTTAGGATGTGGGTTCTAAACTTTGACAGTCTCAGTACAGTGGTGGCAGAAAGGCCTTTTGACAGTGGATGTTTGGGTGTTTTACAGGAACTGAACAACTTCTGAGATACTTAGAGCAACATCCAACAGAAACGTTCTGCAACTGGTGAAGTGAAGGAGGCACCAGCAACTCCTGGTTGGATTCTAAAGATCGGTCATCTGGTTTGGGAGAAAACTGCGGACAAGAAATTTGGGCCATCCTACCTGTACCTGTCCTGACTGTTGAAGGTACCACAACTGTACTTTTACCACCACTTGCTGGCAGCAAACACATATGATTTTTATCTATCAATTTCATTAAACCACATCGTGTGACTGGTTCTACATAGTAGGCCTTGAGAGCTTCTAGGCAGTTACCCGTCTCCTTTCACTAACCTACAGGTGGTCCTGTTGGAAGCTTTGACCGATGATGAAGCTTCTTCTCCCTGGCTGGGGACAGATAACACTAAAGTATAAAGTCTTCCTGTTGCATCAACTAATGCCATATAATCATTATGTATGGAAACACAGATTTCAATTCTGCAAACAGACAAGGATGGTGTCTACCACAATGTACCACCATTAGAGTCATCTACCAGATCTACATAACTCCACAAGCCTCCCAACTCTGTACAAACAGCTTCGAGCTACTTTGTCAACTTTGATGACTTCTCTTCAGATTCGACAGACCCAGATCCAACTCCAAAGATGGGACCACGTGAATTTTACATTTGGCTCAAAAAGACATACTTTATCCCTCCATGGATATACATTTGGATTACAATTTTATTACTTTTCCTCTTCCTTTGGGTTGTTTTTGTGACAGTCTTTTTCTTGCTTCTGAATGAACACTATCTCCCAGAATGCTCTGCTGTTGAACTGGTAAACAAGGTTTTGAAACCCATTCTTCATCACACAAAGTGTAGAGAGACCTTTCCCTGGTGAACATTTCAGCTGTTCTGGTTCCCGATGGAATTGTTTGGGATAATGTATCATATGATATATTTGGACCGACAGAAACTTTACAAATACCTTCTGAATTTTGTATTTTTTTAAATGATGTTATGACTCCTGGAACTATTTCTGATGATTCGGACTTTCACACGGTACATGAAATGCTTGCTGATTTAGAACATTATACTGTTTTCAATGGTAAAGATATGTATAACGATACATCTAATTATGGTGCAATGTTCTGTTTTCACCATTATGGCCACCATTATTTAGTACTCATGCAGTATTTAGTTACACACAATGGGAATACTGCCCTACATCACCACAAGGCAGCTTGAAAACATCTGCACAGAAGTTTGCATATTTTTCTGGTCAGGATTCAGTAGACCCAGAGTCGTATTATTATAAATTGACAACTTCTCCCGTGAAGAAAATTATGCTAACTGATAAAATGCTGATTTATTTTCCATGTTTTATTTCCCAGTTGTCAACATAAGAGTATGACTTTTGGAGAGACACTATTGCTTTAAAATCTATATGGGAACAAAAGATTGGCAGGTTCAGGGGAAAGAGGCTTTATTAAGAGCATGCCTTATACCACACGAACTTATTTTCCTGGATAAAACTGTGCAGCAGACATCCTGTCTTGGCCTAGCTAAGATAAAGAATTTAAATGCACCAAATATTCTGACATTTGCACATTTTAAGGATTGGCAACAGTTCACAAATTACACAGAGGAAATGTTTGACAACGTGCTTAGAAATGGGACATACAATTCTTCATGATCCAATCCAGAGGGATGTTTAGTGTGCCCGTTAGATACTAATGGATATCAGGCATGCTTTCAAGACAACAAGAAGGGGTTTCGTATTATTAGACCAGAACCACGTTACATGTTGACATAACACGCAGGGCTGGTAAGAACATACAGCATAGGAAAGTTGTGCCTAGAGTGGCTAAAACATTCAAGGTTGTCTGAGGTGAAACAGCACTTGTCCCTTCTTTCTGATGACATGGGTCTACAGTATTGTTTACTAGGTCCTCGAAAACCACATCAAAAGAACTTTCCATATGCAATATACAATGAAGTGTGGAAACTTTCACAGCAGGAAGCTGCTGAGAGACTACATGAGATTGACAGCACACATTTTTAAAAGGCTCTAGCAGTAGTTAACAATGGTATGATCACTAGGATATATTCTCTGGGTAACATTTTGTTGTCTGCTATCAACATCATACAGAGTGACATGTACACTTTGCAACATGGGCAATCACAACTTAGGTCTATTTTGCTACTAAGTTCGACTCTACAGGTGCTACGAACTTGTTGCATCCCACGGAAATACCTAACAGCCAGCAGCTTGCTTTTACCATACAATCGAACTAATGGCTAGGAGGGCTAGGAGGGATGCAACATAGACTATGTTATACAAAGAAAAGTTGGAGAAATTACCATTCACTGTTGCAGAAATTCCATCAGCAGATTGACTAATACACGGGTTTATTTCACTGCAGATCTCAACATTTATACTGCTTACAACACCATCAAGTGGGCAGATGTGAGGCACTAGGAGAGGGGTTTGTACATGAGTCATGGATATTACCTTTCACATACCAATGTAGTCATGGTGACACTGAGATTTTTCTTAGTGGTATAGACTTCAAGATTACTCTAGGCCATTCTCTAATTTTCAGGGAGATTATACTCCATGGTGCATGTAATGCATCCAAGGCAAATGTTTCATGTTATCTGAAGGATTCTCCAGCCGTTATCACTCTTCCGGCATTCAGATTGCTTTCCAATGGTAGCTATTCAATGTTGGATGATCAAGCCTGCTGTAGGATAAAATCGGGATTTGACTATCTGGTAACAGTTTCTACAGTCATGGTCTGTTGTGTGGAAGTACTGTTTCCACCTGCCCGTACAGTTAGGAATGTGACAGTTCGGCCTTTCTAATGTGAACTTTGATGCTTTAAGCAGACTGAAAGCTTCTTTGTTTTAGAAGGATGTGGCCTTAACATCTGCAAGGGAGTTGTTTGATCTTCAAGTTGCAAGATCTTTCTCTGAGATACAGTCATTACTACTCTACACCAATTTCCCACACCATTTTGGGGAGCTAGTGCACCGTATTTTTGAACATTTCTTATGCACCAGGAGTAGCGCACTTTTTTAAGTCAATTGGCACCGGGTTGGATAGCACCTTCCAGGTGGTCTTGGGAGTTATACCTTCTATTATACACTCTGTGCTTGGTAGCATATTTGGTGGCTTACCTCCGGTCCTGTTCCTACTTATCGGGACTCTGATTTTATTTTATCTGCTCCGCAATGGATGTTACACCACAAAGCCAAATGGGGATGGAACTGCCACATGTGCTTCTGTGTCATGAGAGAATGATACAGTCCTTTGGCGCACCCTTGCTCCAAGAACTAAACAATGACTGGCTCTTGACCTTTCGGCCTTTGTGGCTATACTGTGTGCAAACGCAACTAGTTCAATATATTGAAATAGAACTGCTGGTGCATCCCCTAAAGACCCACTTGTACCGGTGCTCTTCGCTCTTGCCATTGCTTCAAAATGCAATGGTAAGCCATCCTGGGATGCTTCAGCTTCTCGTGATTTGGATCCTGTCTCGTCCTCTGTGGAATTATTGCTGGCCATTCCTTCCTTGGCGGCTTCTGAAGGAGTTGGATTTGAACATGTTTGCTCTATGCAGCAGGTGCCATGGGTGCCACTGGGAACATTGCCTACAATTGCTGAAACAGCAATGTTTTGTCAACTCCTCTGAACATTTAAACAATCTGGCAGTTTTTAGCAATGTAGATTTTTTTAATTCAGCCTTGTTTTTATTGTTCTAAATTTCTTTTAATTTGTACCTTTTTATTCACTTTTTATATTGATTTTATTGCAATTTGGCTCTCTGTATGCTTTTATTTTTAAAGAGCACATTAAGTAATTAAGACTTTAAGTTTTCATCACTGTATGTTTTTGCATGTATTTTAGGAAGCTTTTAGTACAAGGTCTAAGTTCACTAAGCAAAATGCTGTTGTTGTTACTGTCTACTCAGCGACTGAGCTATCACAAAAGAATCAACAATAGAGGCCTGACTGGGGCTTTGGCATGTTTACATGAATGCATTTTATTAAATAAACAACATTATTCCTTTGTTAAGGCAGAGGAGAATTGTGCTGACACTGTTGATGCCGCCCTATCCTGGAACTACAGCTCAGCTGATTCCTGTTTACCTCCTGCAAGGGATGATGCCCAGCTCTCCACCACAACGGGCTCCCTGATGACACTTACCCACATGTAGAGGGGGATTTAGATCACCCTACAGGGATTCTGGCAGATTTACCCACCCTAGGCACACTAGGATAGGTAGCCCTAGGGAGGAGCACAAAATATAACAGTATTTTGATGCAAGCATATATCCTCTGTAACAGCACAATGGTTGAATTGTTAATTTCCTTTACCATGCTTTTGATGCTGCTTACTTTGCTTTGTTTCCTTCTATTAACAATTGCAGTGCACGTATTTTGCACAAGAATCACAATACTTCAATAAATATTGAAACGCCACATTGTATTTTCCTTGTGTATCCCTTTGGGTATGCATGAGTTACCAAACAAGAGGATTCTAGATCTGTTTCCACAATTTCCTTGGGGAGTCAGGGTTGTCATTTTCTAAGGTTGCACATTCCACCTGTTACAGTGCCAGGTAAGAGCACAGATGATGCACTGTGAGCTAGCAGCACTATGGCCAACATATCCTGATGGTGTGCATAGAATCAGTCCTGCACAGTTTTGATGTTTATGTTGTCCAACAAACGCACAGTTTTCTGAGAAAGTATAAACAATACTGCAAAAAGTTTGCAAAAGTTTGAAACTTTCCTCTGGTGCCAAAAGCAACCACAAGAGTAAACTTTTAAGGACCCCAGGATCTCAAGGGAAGGCAAAGAGACTCTCCTGGTGTCAGGCAGAGGCAAACAACAAAGTCCAGTCCAAGTCCAGTTACCACTAGTCAATTGGGCATTTCAGGAAAAGGCCTCTCACACATATGTGCCCACCCAGAGTTGTGGCCAGGGTAATGAGCAATCCCATCCTCTGTGACCACTTAAAACCTGTTCTGGTGAAGCTACCAGTTACAAAAAGGCAAAAAGTATGGTAATATTTTTTTTTCTATTACAACTTTGCTTGTTCCTGGAAACTAGTAAGAGGATATCTCAACACAGCATCTATTTATCTGGATAAACACTGGATATCTATGGAGTCCATTATGAACACCGAAGCAAAATGTATCCCAACAATAACAAGCATTGGCATAGCCAATAGGTCTCGCCTTTAGGTCTATATAAGTGTTTAGCCATGCAGCAAATTAACCTGGGTGCTACAACATCTATTGTTACTTAATGAGCAGCACATTATCCAGTGTGTGTGTGTGTTAGGGTGCACTATTCCATCCAGGCGGCTGGGGAAGGGGATCATAACTTTTAAAGCTGGTTTAAATCACACATTCCCTCCCCACCCACACACACACACACACACACACTCACTCAAAAAAATCCAACTTTGGGGGACTCTAGAAAACAGCGCAATCTCTGAGCGAGGTGCATGGGACGAGGGACACAATTGAGGAAGGGAAGTGACAGGCTCTGCCCAGAACACACAAGAGGGACAGAGGCCCTTGGCAGAGAGTGGGCACAAATGAGCTTTGTGTGAGTGAGGAGATGTGAGGAGAGCCGCGTTCGTCAAAGACATCCCGCCTCGTCAGCGTCAAGACCCTCGCAGAAAAATGTGTCAGATGGTGGAATCGATGCAGAATGGAAATTATAGAGTTTGCATTTTACAATTCAACTTAAAACACCAGGTTAAACCTGATCCGGTCAGGACAAGCATCACTTTGTGAATGCTGACAGATAGTGTGCATAACTGGTCGCACAGAGCCCATCACAACAATAAATATTGCACACTATGCACAGCTTAAAAAATAGTCAGATAAATCATTCAAGGGGGTCAGAATCAAGAAAAGATAAAAAGATAACACCGACATCCGCAGTGGCCACACACGTTCTGAGCTCATTAACGCATTGATAAAACGCCCAGTGGGTAGAAGCATTTTTTTTTTACATTACACTGGGGCATACTTCCTTTTATTAAAGGGTTAAAACATTAGAAACGTGCTAATGTTAAGGAGAGTATGGTTTATTACATCAGTGAGGCGCACATTACAAAGTTACAACTTATAAACTCCGAGTCAAGACACAGCAAAGCTTTCAATGGAAAATCATCGTTAAGAGGCACTGTAGCGCCTAGTGCTGTTTGGACATGAGTAGCGCCTAGTGCTATTTAGACAACGTGCGAAGCGGTCAATGGTTTTTCTGAGAGTAATTTTTGCTCCGCAGTTTCTCCAAGTCTCAGTTACTCCAGGAAAAGGAAACAGATATTTGTGATTCGGACCTGTGGTCTCTTCCCATCCTGTCACTGCATAATCTCAGCTGCCAGCGAAACCGAGAGTCCGAAGAGAATCTAGCGCTGTAATTGCTTGCAGACGGGGCGAAATTATGACTGCCTGGGGGCCTCTAGAGGGTTTAATCCGGCACTGGCTGGACAGACGTGCTTGGGTATTGCCGGAGGAGGGCACATGGTGACTGCAGAGCAGAGGAAGGATGGGGGCAGGCAGAGGGCAGGCAGCGCTGGCAGAGAGCAGGCAGCGCTGGCAGAGGGCAGGTAACGTTTGCAGAGAGCAGACATTAAGGTCAGGCAGAAAGCAGGCAGTGCTTGCAAAAGGCGGGTCGGAGTCAGGCATTGCCGGCGGAAGGGCAGATGGTGTTTGCAGGGTGAAGGTTGTACGGGCAGAGAGCGGGCAGCACTGGCAGAGAGCAAGTATTGTTTGCAGAGGGCAGGCAGACTGATACAGCCAGGGCAGGCGGATAGCTGGCAGAGTCTGCAGAGGGCAGACAGGGAGAATCGACAGTGTCTGCAGAGGGAAGAGGGCCCATGGTGTATGCAGAGAACAGGATGGTAGAGGAGCCCGGGCAGGCAGAGGGGCAGGTATCACTGAGAGAGGGCAGGTAGCGTTTGCAGAGCGCAGTCAGCTCAGGCATATGACAGATGGTGTCTGCAGATGGCAACAGTGCAGACAGAGAGAGGACAGGGCCGACAGAAGGCAGACAGGTAGGGCAGGCAGATAGCAGTCAGTGCGTGCAGAGGGCAGTTTCGGGTCAGGCAGTGCCTGCAGAGGGCAGTTCGTGTCTGCAAAGAGCAGTCAGATGGTTGAGGGTTGGCAGGCAGAGAGCGGGCAGTGCTGTCAGAGAGCACGTTTGTTTGTAGAGGGCAGACACGCTGAGACGGCAAAGGCAGGCGTGCAGCAGGCAGAGCTGCAGAGGGCAGGTTGGGGTCAGGAATTGCCGGTGGAGGGCAGATGGTGTCTGCAGATGGCAGACAGAGAGGGCAGGCATTGCTGGAAGAAGGCAGGTCAGGAGCACGGAGTGCCGCTGAGAACAGGCTGTGTTTGTGAGCCCCTCCCCCGCCCGCCTGTACTGGCTGCACACACTGACTCTCCGCTGTCGGTTGGCTCCCAGGGCACCGCTCACATGAAAGGCGGCGGCATCGATCTGCGGCCGGCGGGGGCGGCTCTGCGCATCTGGAGCTGTTGACAGGCAGCGGACCAGATGCTGGGGCAGTGGCAGGGGGGGCCGTGAAGGGCAGCCGGTGCCAGGGGCAAGGAGGGCACGGAGGGCGGAATGTGGACTTTAATGTACCTGATAGTCAGTGTGATTGCAGCCCATCCTCAGTGAGGTATTGGAATCTAGTCAGACCCTTGAGTTGAGTTGTGTCCAGTCATTGTTGTGAGAATAAAACGCAATTCTCAAAATGAGGTCGAAGTCCAGTCCCGAGTGTAAGATAAGTGGCTAGACTTCAGTGTGAACCAAAAGTCCAGTCATTACTGCGTATTTGGAGAACGGCCTTCAATTTGAGTTTCGTGCCTCGTGCTTATTCCAATTCTCACAAAGACAAATTAGAGCCCCGTCATCATTGTGAGACTGAATGCCAGGACGCAGTGTGAGATCAGAGTCCCGTCTTAACTTCGTGACCAGAGAACGAACGTCATTGTGAGTTATGAGCCCCGGTATCTACAGTGTGAGCTCAGAGACCAGTTAGGCCTCAGTGATTTTAGAGCCCGGTCGTCAGTGCGAGATCAGAGTCCAGGCCTTAATGTGATATTGGAGGCCAGTCCTAGCTGTGAGATAAAAGACCAGAAAAAACAAGCGCCGCCGCGAAAGTTAAAGCGAGCACGCTAATTGAAAAAGAATGTCAGGAATGCAGCTGGCATCCGGCCACGCTGCTGCTCGCTCCTGAGCACCCTAGGCGAGGGGACAGAGAAGGCGGGACATGCACCCGCCTTGGACCAATTGCGTGCTGTCTTTCTTAGAAAGACACACGCAAAGGCCAATTGCGGGTGATAAAAAAAAAAGCACACGCACGTGCGTGTGTTTAGAGTTTAAAAGCCCTTACTAAAAGCCCCGCAGAGCAGCGCATGCGGGCTGGCTCAGGCGAGACCTAAAAAGGGCTCAGCACCAAGAGAGAATAAACCTTAGCATCAAAGAGGTTCATTCTGGTGGGATAAAACCCCTTCTGCTATAGGAAACAGTTACGCCTGCTCTTAGAACAATGCTTTTTTTGAAGCGCTTCCATGTTATAAGACAAACAAAATGAACGATCTGTTTTCCAGTCTTTGCTTTCTACTGAGAATCTATTGGTCTCCTAATTTGGTTCTGAAGATAGCCTATCAGGTACAATGCTGATGTGTATGTATTTTGGACATCTTGGAATCGTGCTAAGGTAGTGGGAAGCCTCCTGAACTCTTGTGGTATTCAAAGATAATTTCTAAAGGTAATGATAGCTAAGGAGATTCTAGTTATCTAGCAACTGCCAGTCAAAATGATAGACATCATTGTGGTGAATACTATTCAAGGCAACGTCCTGAAATCTTACATTCAGTTTAGCTTAAGAAATCCAATTTGTTCTGATTTGAATTGTAAAGTCAGTATTAATTTGTTCTAATTTTAAATTGAGTCTATTGAAACATCTTGGCCTCAACCACTATGGGGAAAGTCCTCCCAGCTAGTGTACTTAATCTGAGGGAGGCTTTAACCTACATTTTTTGGTAGGTTCTGCTACCAGTGTCTATGTCCTTTGAGCTATGTATCCAACTTTGAGTTTTTATCTGGAGATTCTACTTATAAAGAAGAGATCATCTAGAACCTGGAAATAAAAGTCTCCTTACCTTCTGCTTCTAGTCCCAGAACTTCTAAATGGCACACACGCCAAAGATATTTGGCTACTTGTGTACCAGATTCTTCAAGGGTCTTGTTGAAAAAAGGAAAAGAATCACAAATAAATCACAAGCACCTGCAGAAATCTGACCGAAAGCACTCCTCACTAAACTGACGCAGGTCACTTTCAAGAAATGAGACATGGAGGATACTCATTCCCTTAAAACAATAACCTTCGATTACCCTAGAGCGAGTTTTAACATGAAGGGCAGGAAGGAAAACTCTCATAGCTGCAAAAGGTATGGATACTGAGAGAAAAAGGCACACTGGGCAGTAGGTTATTTACTATGCCTATCAGGTGAGAAAAGGGAGAAGAATTATGGCGTATAAGGAAGACAACATGGGTGCTGTAAAGACGTCTAGTATCGAATGATCAATTATACTGAAATAGAGCAAAAGTGCTCTGGCCCTTTTCTCTGCTGAGCGAATGGTACTTAGACTCAAGGATGGGGGTTGGAACGTTGGAGTCCATTCACTTAATTATAGCAGGAGTGAAAGCTGATAAGCGGCGGTAGCTCAACTATTGATGTGTTTGGCTAGGATGAAGGACAGGCAACCACTTTCTATTTAATATGCTCTCGTACTGCAATGATCACATTTGAAAAAGGGAAAATTCTATTAGACAGTTTTTAATAAGGAAATGAAAATCGTAGGGCAAGGACAGGAAACCAAGAACCCAAGGACATTATAGTAGTTGTAAAACTAAAAGTAGGCCAGAAGAAATTAAAGTTTGCTTACACACTAACTTGGAATCTTGAAAATGATAATCACCGGGCTGCATCCTTGCTTTACAAGTCAGTGTATTTCCCCATCAGTATTATTTCAAAAGAGGTACAGTTCAGTTCATAAGTAAAAAAGCTGCCGTCCAATGAAATGCCCTGGGGTAGAGGACACATTTAACAAAATTGATGCCATAATTCATTCTTTGCAGACACGGTGCCTTTAAAATCATTCAGTCAGCCAGGTCAAAGAGTCCACCAACAAAATGGCAAACACCTGGTGATTTTGAATCTTTAACAAGATTTGTGACTAACAGTGGGTCTTACACTTGCCATCACAAACTTGAGTACTGGTCAGGTACTTTGATGGGTAAACATCATTTACAATGATGTTTACACATCGCATGCCATTACAACGCATTCATTACAACAACTGCATTGTTACATCGCATGCCATTACAACGCAAGCCGTTACAACAACTTGCTGTAGGGGGCAGAAGGTGTTATATTTTAAATCCAACACCTTCCCTACTGTTGCACAGACTGGAGTTGTAATAGTAAATTATACTATTCCAACATCCAGCGCCCCCACTACAGCAAGTCATTGTAATGACTTGCGTTGTAATGGTCTGCGATGTAACAACGCGGTTGTTGTAATGGCCTGCATTCTAAATGCATGCGTTGTAACGTGTCCTATTCACTTTGATGTAGTAATAGATATAACTATAGAACATACTAAAAATCTATTTGCACATCAATCAATCAATCAGTCAGTCGAATTGTAGAGCGCAGATTGTCACCAGTGAGGGTATCTAGGCACTGGCAGGGTCAAGTGGTTCAGTCTGAGAGAGAGATTTTTAGCAAAACTTTGGAACTCTGGTTGATACAGGGAGGTCCAGAGATGTAGGGGGAGTTTGTTCCGCGTCTTCACTGCTAGGTAGGAGAAGGAGCACCCTCAGCTATCACTTCGTCAGATGTGGGAGTGTGGGCAAGTGAGAGGGAAGCAGAGGGGTGTAGTCGGATGGGGTGGTGAAAGTTCAGGCGGTGTTTCATGTTGGTGGGTCCGTAGTTGCGTAGGGCCTTGTATGTGTGGGTGAGTAGTTTGCATTGGCATCTCTTCTGAACTGGGAGCCAGTAGAGATCTCTGAGGTGAAGGGTGATGTGGGTTCATCACGGGAGGTAGAAAACGAGTCTGGCCACAGTGTTCTGTATGGTCTGTGACATCGGAGGAAGTGGGCTGCGATTCTTGTGAAAAGAGTGTTTCCATAGTCTAGTTATCTGGAGATGAGGTCTTGAGTAAAGGTGCATCTTAAGCTCCAGGGTACCCATTTGAAGATCTTGCACAGCAATAAGCAGGATGAGGAGATAGAGTTGACCTGAGACGTCATGGTTAGTTTGTTGACCAGAAAGATGCCTAGATTTCTAGCATGGTTGGTCGCGGTTGGTGTTAGTTCAAGTTCCATGGGCCACCAGGAGGCATTCCAGGTGAACCTTTGTCTTTTCCGTGTTGAGCTTTAGACAGTTGTCCATCATCCAATTGGTGATGCTGCTCATGCAGTTGTGAAAGTTGGTTCTGATGTTGATGAAGTCTTCTTAGAGAGAGAGAATGAGTTGTGTGTCATCGGCCTAGGATATGATATTAAGTCCGTGGGCTATGATGATGTTGGCCAGAGGTGTCATGTGTGTGTTGAAGAGGGTGAGACTGAGCGATGATCCTTGAGGAACTCCACAGATGATTTCTTTGGGCTAAGAAGTAAATTATGTATAACCTTTTTTTTTTCTTGACCAGACTATAAACGAGTACATCTTCTGTTCAGTCTTGTCTCTCTCCGACAATGGACGCCAATAGTGGTGGAACTGAGTAGGAAGAACCATTGAGTACAACACAGTGTACTTCTATGAGTGGCCCTCGTACAGGTTCTTTCCACAAGGAATCAACCAAGGCAAATCAATAACAAGATAGAGATAGAACTGTTATTAACTCTAAGCAGCCATATTCGGGAGGTTGAGATCCTATAAAGCTAGACAGCACAAGAGGAAGGCTGAATTTGATCCTTTGCTACTCTCCTAAACAGAAAAACATTTGAGAATCGCCATACGATGTATGTTGACCATCTTACATAGAAACAACGCTTAAATATTGGATTTCAAGATGATGGGTCAAAGTTTTTTCTGCTGCTCTTCTCCACAGTTGAACCATCACTCTATATGCGGCTATAAAGTGAAACCTCTACCTGAACTTCGCTGTAAAGCCAAAGGCAAATAAACAATAACAACTAAGATATAGACCAACAAGAAGACAAATCCCAGCTACTCAAATAACAAAGAAACCGGTTGATAATGTATGCTTGGATGAATTTCACTGGAAAATGGCAAAAATAAAATTGTAAACACTAATTACTACAGATCTGTCATTAATCATTAGTATAGAAATAATAAAAGAAAGGAACTAAGCGTCCATCGGACACTTTGCGGTTATCTGAGTAAGAAATACATTCGCCAATGTTTATTTCCAATATTTACTTCTGCTAATAATTTGACAGAGTTTGTGCCATTACCCAGATTTGAACACCTGCTGAAATATTTCTGAACTGCATTAATAGTGCACTACTCCTAGACCTTATCTGACTAATAATATTAATATTAGAACAAGTACTAATAACAACATATACCTACTTCAAAGAGCTCTCTAAAGACCATTTTCAGGGAAATGGTAAGCATCTAATGATGAACAGGCATCTGAGACAATTCTTCTTCAAGAAATCAAGGCAGTGGAAGAAGAATACCACAAAAATAGGGAATTACTTGCTCATGATAGATGAGGAAGTTACAGACTTTACACTCAGAATGGCCAACACTAAAATACAGATTAGTTGTGCAGAATATTTCAGTAAAATGAAATACACCTCTACTGCAATCTGTCAAGGCAGTACAAAGGTTGACTGAATTTGACAACCGTAACTGAAGGAATAATATGATATGTGAGATGCGAGAAGACATTTAAAGAGAGGATACCTAGTAGCTAAAACTTTCGACCTTCGAACATTAAGAATCTGGATTGAATCCAGGGCTTGGGACAATATTCTGTGATTCTGCGTAAATCACTTAATCTCCTTATTCTTAAAGGAAATAAATGTTCTGTTTTTGCTAAAAAAAAAAACTGCAAAAAGGAAACAAGGCAATGGCCATACTTTGCTAAATTACCTGGTTTTTAAATTATTAAAACTCCAATTTTTATACTCAAGCATTCCCCTTGCAAGTAATCAATAATCTAGAAACAGCAACCGATGGTGTTAAAAAACGTATAAACCAAAGTAACAGAAATCAGGAAAGATATGGTTTGTTCCAACCCCAAGCACCCAGCAGTATACACTCACATCTTTTTTAAAGGTAGATAGTGTCAAAAGTCAAAATAAGTCAATCCCAAACTGAAATGGCTAGGATAAAAAATATTTGCTCCTTGATCCATCAACGAAGTTCTTTTTTTAAGGCAAAGCAGCTTTATTGAGAATTATCAGTTGCAGAAAAGGAAAAACAATAACAAGGAGGTTGTATGAACAGTGAAAATGTAGCAAACAAAATTATATAAAGAAGAGAAGCTGTTTAAGAATTTTTAAATATAATTGGGAAAAAGGAAAGGATAGGGAGGAGAAAATGGGGGAAAAACAGTAAAAGAAGACCAACCTATCAACAATGTAAAATATCACATGAGAAAATAGATTTGCAATTTTTAAAAAAAATCGGACAGTTGCTATTAAGATAAACATCTGGCAGAGAAACAAAATACTTATGGCAGTTTAAAAGTTTCAGAGGAAATGTAAAAAGAAGATTTATGAGCAGCAACACTTAGAAAAGAAGTCAGAGGTACTAATATAAATCTCCATTAACAGATGGGCAGTACAAAGAAGTAAAAGCAGTATGTAATCTGTGATAATGACAAACATTACAACACAAATCTTTAAAAGAAATATTTAATGAGCATTTCCAATTAATGGAAATTTTTGAAAAGTTGGAGCTAATGTAATATCTAACAACATAAATTATTAATGGGTGAGCGGATATCTTCAGATAAACTACCAAGAAAAATTGTCAGGGGATCTAATGGGGACCCTAAGTGAAATATTGAGGTGAGCTCAGACCATACCTTCACCCAAAATGAAGCTGTAGGAGGACAATGAATTAATAGGTGCATGAGATCACCATTGTGATCCTCACAGGACCAACATTTTGAAGGTGAGTTCATGGAGAATTTAGTTATTGTGGAAGGGGTAAGATACAACTTATGATAGAGAAAAAACAATGATTGGGAAGTAGAAGCTGATCTGGATGTTTTGCACACCTTATCCCATACCTTATTCCAAATAGGAATAGTCCAGGTATGTTCCAAATACAATTCCAAATAAGCCTCTATCTTAGTTTTGGATCGTATAGAACGATGAAGAATGAAGAATTGTATAAATAGGTGAAGCTTTAGGGATAGAAGTAAGAATCGAGCAAAGAGGGGACTGGGACGATGAAGAAGAGGAAGGGTCTGGTAATAAAAGAAGAACATCAAAAAGAACATTTATGAGAAGAAGATATTTAGGTAAAAATTTACTAGGACAATTACAAAATTGTTGAAATTGTGAGACAAGAAGAGGATCGTCATTAGAGAACCCATAATATACCTTTTTGTCCCCAGGAGTTCCAAAATAGTGATGTATTATTAATAGTGATAAGATTATTATACCGAAGAGGAGAGTGTCGGAAGGATGAACGAGTTAAAGTCTGTGGCTGATAAAAAGGTTTTAAGGTGGTACAAGTGTGTTTAAGTAGATGAGAATCTGTTATAGAAGTATTAGCAGAGAAGCATAAGACTTCGCTAGGTAGAAAAAAAGCAAGAAAAAGCATTCAATGTCCAACCATAAAGGAGTAAATGGAGTTTTTCACAAAGACAGCCACATAGAAGCTTGTCGTAAACAAAAAGCTTTATAATTGGAAATCAGGAAAATTAACTCCACCCTTTTGTTTGGATATCCAGAGCTAAGTAAGAGAAATTCTGACTTTTTTAATTCATCCAAAGAAATTTTTAAAAGACATGTAGCAGTGATGTAAACTGGAGTCATTGATAGGACATTTAAAATTATGGGTGAATTCATCATTTCAATAGAGTCCATACGACCCACCAGAAAAGTAAGAGAGGGTCCAATGATGAAAGAAGTTTATCAACTTAATCTAAACAATCATTGATATTCACCATGTCTGAATTTGTTATTGAACGGGCAAACCAGATACCTAAATATTTAATCTTGGAAGTATTCCAATGATAACCTGTGGCGATAAAAGATAGTGTAAATGTAAACTTAGTAAGTGGCAGAATTTCAGTTTTATCATAATTAATCTCATACCCTGAGACCACGGAAAAGGTAGAAATTTCCTGGACTAGGGTTGGAACAGATTGCTCAGGATTAGAGATGAAGAGAAGAATATCATTAGCATACATAGGAAGCTTTAGGTAATTATCTCCATATTGAAGTCCACTAATATCTGTATTTTTTCTGATACGGGAGAGAAAAGGTTCCAGAGCTAGTATAAATAAAAGAGGGGATAATGGACAACCTTGATGAACCCCATGATTTAACGGAAAATAGTAAGATATCTTCCCATTAACCAGAACAGACACCATGGGGGATTGATAAAGTAAAGGAATGAATGAGATAAAATGGGGACCCAACCCATGCAAGTCCAGGGATTTAAGCAAGAAGGACCGAGCTATACGATCAAATGCTTTCTCAGCATCTATGGAAATTGCTGCCAGGGAATATGAGAGAGAGGGGGCCTTGTTTAGAACATTGAAAAATAGTCCCGAATTATCAGATGTAAATCTACCTTAAATAAAACCTGACTATTCCTTTCCAATCATCAAAGGTTAATAAATTTGGCAAAGATTAACAAAATTGGGCCATAATTCTTACAAAGAGCAGGATCCTTGCCCTCTTTATGATTGAGGCATATGGTGGATTCTTGAAAGGAGCTGCCAGTGGAACAGAAAAAAATTTAAAATATGTTATAATTTGGGGAGAAGAAGATTAGAAAAATGAAGGAAGAATTTGACCGTAAAGCCATCAGGCCCGGAGGATATGCCCTTCTTAAGAAATTGAAGCAGTCAAAGATTCTCTGACAAGGATATGTCAGCCTCCAAGAGAGAAAAATCGCAATGATCGGATTTTGGTCTCTTTTAAATAAGCATCCATCTGAGAAGGATGAGGTGAAAACTCAGGTGTATAGAGAGAATTATAGTATTTAACAAATTCTGCCAAAATCTTAGTGTCTTTAAAACAGTAATTCATGCATCAGTTTTTATTGCGTTTAATGTTTGGCCTGGTTTATGGATCTTCAAATAATTATCTTTCCCATTTTATCACGATCACCGTAATAATGAGCTCTGCTGCGAAGTAGAATAGAGGAGGCTTTGTCAGTGGACATCTTATTAAAGTGGAGTTTTGCATGAATAAGTTCTTGTAAGTTTGGTGCAGTAGCTGAAGAATAATATTGATGTTCTAGGCATTTTAAATATAGTAAAAGGGACAAATGCTGTTAGTGTAGGATTCCTTCCTTTTAGTAACAAAATCAATAATGTGTCCACAAGCAGTAGCTTTAATTGTATCCCAAAGTAATTGAGGAGAGATAGAAGAGTCTACATGGATTCTAAAAAATCCTTGAAAAAAGCCCAAAAGATGAAGAAAAAACAGAGTCAAGTAAAAGAGAGTTATTCAATTTTCATCTATTAGATTTGGAATGTACCAGGAGCAAATCAAAGTCTGTAATAACTGGGCATAATCAGAAATCACAACAGGTTCAATAGTAGGGCTAATAATGTTTTGGGAAAAAATTTAGAGACAAAGATATGGTCAAGCCTAGAAAGGGAGCCATTGGGTGCAAAGAAAAAGGGAAATTCCCTACTGGAGTGGTTATAAATTCTCCGTAAATCAACCAAAAGACATTGGGTTATAAAAGAATGAAATTGATTGTGCATTTCATGGGGTATATATTTAACTGGAGATTGACGATCAATAAAGGTGTCCATTACTTGATTATAATCACCTCCCAAAATGAAAAAAGTTATCAACATATTATACACACTTTTTGGAAATAGTAGGCTAAAAGGAATTATCAAAGTGAGTGGGGCCATACATATTACAAATGGTTAAGGGGATGTCATTGACAATAACTTGACAAAAAGCCATCAGCCCTCAATATCAGATTCATTGTAAATAGTTACCAATTTTAGTTTCTTATGGCAAAGGAGAATGATGCCATTTTTCTTATTCAAAGAAAGAGAAGCAAAAACAGAGCCCACCCAACATTGTTTAAGCTTTAAAGCTTAATGTTCAGAAAGATCAGTCTCTTGAAGAAGAACAAGGTCAGGAGAATATTTAGCCAAATGAGACAAAATTATCTGCCTCTTTGTAGGATTAATAAACAATCCAAGCAATAACTCTGAATTGTAAAACAGGGAATAATATATACAAATAAAAGGTCTTCTAAGATAACAATGTCAACAATCTTAGAAAAACTAAGAAAGAAAGAAAAGAAAAAGAAACTGTGTCAGAGGAAAGAAAGGAAGTGAAAAGAAAGAAGAAGGTCAGAAAGGAAGAGACAGTACATGTCAAGCACTGACAACTGTAAAAATATACCTGATGAGGATGTACACAGGGGATGGGTCAACAACTGCATACGGCAAAGACTGCACATCAAGGGAGTATGCATCAATGGATGAACGAAACAAAAACAAGATGAGGAAACAAGAAAAATAAGCACAAAATATTAGCATGAAACTGCAATGGAAAAATAAACAGGTTTTAAGAGTTTATGTAAAATTCAACAGTCATCTTGATGCAGTAGCAGAAGTCTCCATGGAGCTGGAAGAATGAAGACTGAGAAACTCTCGAAGATCCGCAGGAGCTGTGAAGGAAGACGTTTTATTTCGAAACGTTACTTTAAAGAAACAGGGGTGGACCAGACCAAAGCGGGCACCCAAACAGCGAGATTGTGGCTGAAAATCCAACAATTCTTTCCATCTGGCCGCTGTGGCTTTTGACACATCCTGCATAATGAAGATATTACTCCCCTGCCATAAAATTTGTTTTTTACACTTTGCTGCATTAGGGACTTTCAGTAAGTCAGTAAATTCAAGAAAGAAGACAATGACTCCTCTGGGTTTAGGTGAAGCAGAGGAAGATTGAGAATGTTGTCCTAGAGACTGTGTTCTCTGAATATTAAAATTTGCGGCCACCAACTGAGGTAAGAAGGAAGTGAAAAAGGAAACAAAATTTATTTCTTACAAATCTTCCTGAAGACCATAAAGATGCAGATTATTTCACCTATTTCAATTTTCTAAGTCTTCAAATGAGCTTTCAACAGTGCCACCTCCTTTTCCAAAGCTGAAATTTTAGTTGCTTCATCTTATACATCACTCAAGCGTTGCTCAAGCCCTGATTCTCTGTTTTCTATTTGAGACCATTTGTCATCAAGATTCTATATGCGCATGTTGGTTTCTTCCACAAATGGACATAGCACACGTATTTCCTCAAGCAGAAGATCAAGAGAGATAGAAGAAGAGGGTTTACCAGGAGAAGAGGTTCCCTGCTTAACTCTCTTGTGTGTGGACGATGACAAAGTCTGGCCAGTTTTAGTTGAAGACTAGGATGAAGATGACATATTTGGTGTAGAAAGAGAGCTTCTCATAGGACAATTGTCATTCTTTAAGAATAGTGACAATTTCTGCGAAGGAGGTTGCTGGATGATGTGTAGAAGCCTTATAGTTCTTCAATCTGCCCATAAAGTGCTCAAATACGCCTTCATACACACCATAACATGAGATGGGCAGAGCAATATAAGAAGTGTGCTCTAATAAAAGCAGCCAACAAAATCCTTTCAGTAGAGCAGTGCAGTACATTGCAAAAAGTAAGGAAGAAAAGACACCTCACCAGTGTCCTGCGGCAAAGCCATAAACATGCACTAAACTTGTGAAGAGCTATAAAAGTTAATGAAGCATATCAGCAAATGCAGAAATAAACCTCTTCAAAAGGCATGGTAAATATTTCAGGAAAGAGGAAAAGTTCCACACAAATGCTCATTTTCTTCAAAATGGCTGCCGCTATGAGATAAAAGAAACAAGCATATTTGCGGCCTCAAAATGGGTCAATTTTAGCAGCTGAGGGGATTTACAGGCTCACCCTGCCATCCTACAAACAAAAAGACTGCTCATGCAGTGTAAAAAAGGAAAGGACGGATCTGTCGCAGCAACATCCGTCCGATGACACTCAGAGCTCCCAAGTTAGGCGGCCATTTTAGCCGGCAGTCAGCGTTGCCCCGTCAAAGAAGGAATTTAATGACAAACTCTTCATGTCAATCAAAGGATCCTTCAGATGTTTGGAATTCCTTGTGTTGAACAATCCAAAACCCATGGATTTCTGATGGAACCTGATCAAGAGCTAAAAAACCCAAAATTATTATTCTGCTTCCTTTAGAGTTTCAGTCATCAATACATACTAGTACATTGGTATTTTGTGTTAAAATGCACTCAGCATATCAAAAATCACCATATTTAAGCATCTGACAATCTACTTTGACTGATACGTAATCAATTTTTTTCAGGTTCGTACACTGCCATTCATTAATGGTCATTGATTTGAATCCCTTGAGAAGTACTTTTGGATATGGATATTTAAACCTGCTGTGCTAAAATACCCACAGAAGTGAATTTTGGTTTCTAAACAATTATTCTTATTTGCTCGTTCAGCACATGGGAAGTAAAGCAAGACCAACATCTCCAGAAAATGTTGCCTTGCCATACCTTTTGAAATCCTATTTCTTTTTGTTACTTACCTTGGTACATTCTAAGTTTCCTTGAATTTTTTTGTGTGATTTCTCAGTGTATTATTATGGTGAAATTATGCAGTTAATTGTACATATTGAATGTGACATTTTTGTGTATTTATAGTGATATTACATATGACAATGTATTAACTGTGCTTCAAATGTTGATGGAATATAGTTGATGGAATATAGTGTTGAGCTTTATATGAAGACATTTTTATTGTAACAAGAAAAAAGCCATACGTGTGTTATTTTAGGATACCATTATAAAGATTTTAATGAATACACTTTTTATACTAGAATAAATGAGACATTTTTACATATAACAAAGTTCAGTGTGTGTATATTGGAATGAGTGAAGTATGGTTATGAGAGTCTTGATTATATTATTAAAATATTGAATACGAGAGGGACTTACTTTTGTTTAGATTGTAACTGCCCTGTTCCCTTTTCAGATTTAAGGGCATCTCTCACATTATTGTGGGGGCACTCTTACTCCACCCCACCTACACCTGATCCCCCTGGTGGGCGCTGATGCAACAACAGCAGGCAAAGCATCAGCGGCAGGGGCCTAGAGAGTGTGGCCTGCTTACAGGGCAACAGGGACCTGCCACTCAAAGCAGTAATGAGCATCTCGCTAGACCAAGGACACTGACAAGTCTTAGTCCCCTTTGAAGCCCATCTCCACGACAGCTGAGGCTGCTGCGGAACATTGCATCCCGCCTAGGTGCAAAAGATCGAGAACCAAGTTCATCCAACTATGGACAGGGACAGCTGAACATCCTGCTGCATGCTTGTGTTTATTCTAGTTATTGTATGGTGTGCATTGCTCTTGGACATTTCACCTCCTGTGGTAGTGATATGCTTTCTTATATGCTGTACCGTTTTGGTTTTTGTGCTTTCGTGGCTCCCTCCCACACAACTTGCTTTGTTGATGCGCTCAACAGTGCTTTACAGAGTAATGCTGAATTCTGCTGTGTTTTGTGATATGTTGCTGTATTCTTGTTTATCTGGCTACACTTGTTCATAATGTTTGATGCAATTGGCTTGCTTACCTGTTGCCCATTTAGCACAACTACGGTAAGGGAGATCCAGGGCTCCTGGATTGTCCCTATTAAGGCTGCTGCTCTCTGAATGCCTGCTAACCACAAGCAGCAATGCAAGCAGAATTCTGGTTCTGCAGCTTTTTATTTTTGTTATGGTCCTGATGAGCTCCCGCCCGTTTTTTTCCCGTATTCTTCTCTATATTGTTTGCCTTTTCTTACCAAGGGTGCCCTCTTCTGACATGCTGGCATTCCAAGTTTGGACCTGCAGTCGACAGACTCAGGCACTTGAGGCCTTGCTCAGGCTTAGTGCTGGTGATGAAGTTGCCCTTACTTGTCCTCCCCATACCCCCACCCCATCCCACCTATGTAACTGTGCATCTTATGGTGGATCGCAATCTGTGTCTGAGGGGTCTAACTCCCCTGTTGTCTATCCTGCCCCTCCTTCTCTTCTGCCCTTTCTCTTCCCCTCTTTTCCTCTTTCTTTATCTCTCTACCCCCTACTCCTGTCTTTCCCTGACCGGAAGACCCCCACCCTCACCCCAGCGCCTAACAGCCCATACCCTTCGGACCACTCTCCCTAAGGCCGACACCACACTCTCGTCCAGTGCTTATGGATTACTCCACAACACTTGCCCTCCATCCTCTCTTCGTTCTAGCATGGATCATTAATGAGCTAATGCACTATGTGAAATGTAACATTTGCATTCAAAGCAGGACGATGTAGCTCTGCTACAGGAGACTCACCTCACCAGCCGAGAGTCTGAAAAATTGCGTCGGGACTGGGTGGGGAGGGCGATATATAGCATTTAGCCAGCGCTGCCAGCACCAGGTGGCATGGCATCCAGGAAATGTGGAGTTGTGATCCTTCTAAGCAAGTCACTCCCTGTCACTGTCATTAAATCCTGGTCTGACAAGGACGGCCAATATGTTTTCGCAAAGCTGAGACTAGGGGACAGGTCGCTTTGTGTGGGGTCTGTAAACGTTCCAAGGGGCGCTAAGTTGTCTTACTTCCTCCAACTCAATCGCATCCTCACAGAGATTGGGGTCTCTCATTACCTAATAGGGGGAGATTGGAACCTTGCCCGGGATGTGGTGCTGGACCAAACCGGGCCCTTAGGCATGGGAAACAATGCAGACAGGGTCCTACTGGGGGACGTACTCTCCGATCATGGTTTGGCGGACCATTGGCGACTCTCCCATCCAACCGACAGGGAGTACACTTTCCTACCATCGGTACATGGTACCCAATCCAGGTTTGATTACTTCTTAGTTTCACAGAAAGTAGTGGCCTCTGTCAGGATTCCCGGATAATGAAAGCTGCGCTCTCAGTCCAAGGATAACAGGTTCGGGGACCATGCCCCAAACCTGTTATCCTTGGACTTGGTCCTCATCTCTTGGGGACCAAAACATGGCATTTGAACGTGCAATGCTACCCCCTCCCACAGGGTAAATCCCACAGAAGCCACCAAAGCAACCACCCATGGTCAACTTATGTGGTATGCGGCCATGGTGAACGCGCAGAGAATAACATCACCAAAGAGAACTGGATTGCGAGATCGTGTCCCTCACGTGCCTATATTCCACTTGCCCCTCACCTCCCACAGGCCACAGTCTGGAAAAGGCTTGCATGGATGTCAATGAGCTGTACATACCCTAGGCTGAATATACTTTCCAACTGCTTAAAGGTTGTCACTATAAACATGGGGAGAAGGCGGGCCGACTCTTGGCTGCCCAATTGTACCAACAAGAAGCCGCTCTGCCTATACCCACAATTCACCCCACGTGCAGTGAGGTCCCCACCTACCCAAAGGATATAGTTAATAAATTTGCAACATTCTATCAGGCACTGTACACCCCAGAGTCGGCGGCTACCAATGATCAATTGGAGACTTTCCTCAAGGGTGTACAGCTTCCCCTACTTATGGATGAGGGCTGAGCCCTATTGGATGGAGAGATCAGTAAGACTGAGATAGCACATGCTATCTCCAGGCTCCCTTACCATAAGGAACCCGGGGAGGATGGTTTCCCAGCAGAATTCTACAAATGGGTATGGGGTGAGGTCATCAACTTCCTCCATGCTGCCTTCCAGGAATCAGAACAGTTGGGTTACCTGAGTTTCATCTCTAAGTCGTCTTCCCCAAACCAGGGAGGAACCCCCTCTTGTGTGGTAGCTATAGGGCCATCTTCCTACTAATTGGGGATATCAAAATCCTTGCCAGTGTCCTGGCTGGTCACCTTCACAAGGTAATCTCGTCCCTGATACACTACACACAGGTGAGGTTCACCACCGGCACACCTCCAGGAACCACCTTCAAACCCTCACTCACACTATCTGGGGGCCAGGGATTTGCCAGACGAAGCCCTGGCCCTCTCCCTCGATGCTGAGAAGGCATTCAATAGAATTGAATGGGGATATCTTTTTGCAGCCTTGCGGAGGTTCGGACATGGAAAATAATTTATTCCCAAGGTCCAATGGTTATTCGACTGTCCCACGGCTCAGGTCAACTGCGGCGGCTTCCTGTCAGATCCTTTTCAGATCTGAAGGGGAACACAAAAGGTTTGGCCACTCTTGCCCCTTTTATTCCTGCTGGCAATGGAACCCTTAGCAGCCACCACCCGCCAATCGCCTCTCCTCTCAGGGATACCCCTCTAGGAGGGGATGTCTAAGGTCTATTCATATGCGGACAATGTCTTACTCACCCTAGCAAATCTTCACTGCTCTTGATCATTGATGACATTGCTGTCCTGTCCGGCTACCTGGTAAACTGGGATAAGAGCTGGGCACTGACCTTCTCGACCATAACCACGAGAGCGGCGATACAGGGTTAACCTTTCCGCTGGACGCTGTCATGCCTCAAGTATCTGGGAATCTTGGTCAACTGGGGCCTGGGCCGCATGGTTGCAGACAATCTTGATCCTCCCATGGCTCGCATGAGGTTGGACTTTGACAAATGGTCACACCTGGGGCAGAGTGCAGGCGGTAAGGATGGTCACGCTACTGTAGTTTACATACATGCTAGCTGTGCTCCCTCTCCTGGTGGCCTTAGTGACCTTAAGTCTTATAAATACGGGGATTCATGACTTGGTGTGGGGCTCTTCCTGTCCTCGCTTGGCATCTGCAAAGCTCCTGGCGTGATGCAGATGTGGAGGCCTGGGCCTGCCATCAGTAGAAATCTATGCCCTGGCTCAACATCTCTTCCAATTGGTGTATATGCTCCCTGAGAAGCCGGACCCTCCACAATGGGTCACTATGGAACGGTCGCTACATTCCAGTTGCCATTGACTCGACCCTCTGTACAGGGGAAGCACCCTTCAGCCTTGCCCTGCCAATCCAATAATACAGGCTATACAAAAGGCCTGATACTGGGCACATCGCCTCTTTGGTGTGGACTCCCTCTTGCACGTACACACACACACTTGTGGGGCAACAACTCTGCATATTTGTTGGGAAGGCCCTTCATTGGGAATGGTGGCATATGGTGGGCATCCACATCTTCGATCAGGTCTTGGAGGACGGAGACCACAAGTCATTCAGACGACTGCGTGTGGAGTTTGGCCTCCTGCCCCAACAGGCATAGTGGCACCCACAGCTGAAATACTGCCTCCGGCGATTCCCTCCTCGCAGCTTGCCTTCTCCCCGCCCTCTTTTCCCTTCCCTTCTTTTGCAATTTGTACACGATATTGAAAACATGATTCCCTATAAAGAATTACAAATCAAAAAAAGAATGGTACAGAAAATGCCTGCCAACCAAGGTGAAGGTGTCCTCATCTTGCCAGTCATCAATACACGCGTTAGGGCTTTCGTGCCTCATCAAGTAACTTAGTGGGGTTTTTTTCAGAAAAGTGAGCAAATTGGTTGTCTACTGAACAAAAATTCATCCACATTATACACTTCTTGCAATTCAATTGATTATTCGCTTTCTGACCTATGTTAACTAATGATCATCGACAAATGACAGCCTCTTCTGTGGTTCTACATGTAAAATTAATTTACAAGGCCTTTTCTAACAAGAATAGCAACTATACAAAATCGCTCAGCCAGGTGAACACCTAGACAACCTAAGATGATCTAGTCAGAATTCAGATTAAGAAATCCAAAGAGTTTTTTAAACATAACATGTTATGAACCCAAATACAAACACTTCTATTGGTCATTACTTCTTGAACTAAGTCATGGTTCCATAAAATAGAACATCATAAAAAAAATGAATCAGTGATTCAAAACGAAATGGCTCTATTTTGTCAGTAAAATGTAATTGACAAAATGTCTGAATTTCCAAGCCAGTAAAACAGATTGACAAAAGAAATTCAGATATGTCCAGGTTAGTGCAGCAGAATTGATAGCCCCTTCATGATGTTCAGAATTAATTCAAAAATCTCAGCCTACTGGTAATAGATTATCTATAGGGTACATTAATTACACTAGGTTTATCACAAGTCTACCATTGTTACAGTCTTGCAGTGTTGTAGGCTGTTTTGGAAGTGTGTTCATCATGCTTGTGTAGCACTTTCTACTCAATGCCATTAAAGTACTGCCCATGTTGACCCTACAATAAACAAACTGAGTTTCTAGTGCTCTCCTAAAAAGGCTACAGGTTAGGACATAATTGTAGGTTTTCTGGCAAAATTGTTCCACAGGACAGACACCTTGGAGCAAAAGCTCCTACGACCATTTTTTGTCTTAATTGGATTTGTCATGTGATATTAACTCTTAGGATTATAGTTCTTAAACCCATTCCAAATAATCAGGGGATTTTCCTTGTATTGCTTTGTAAATCAAGGTTGAACTTTTAACTGAATTCTCTACTTTGACACCTAGTGCATTTCTCCTAAGATAGGATATGACATCTTTGAGATATTTCACCAACTGCTCTCTCAGCACTGTTCTGAAGAAAAACGTCGAGTTTGCTGCAGTTGGATATGGACATGCCCACTGCTCTGATAATGGTAGCTCTTCAGTTTGGAAAAAGAAACTAGTACATTTATCTGACCAATGAGGGATATCTTATTGTTGATGATTGCCCTAGGGGTTGTGGCCCTGTCCATAAATATTGTGCTACTTAATCCTCACCTCAAAGCATGAGATATTGTTGGTTTGGGCTGATCAGAAGACACTAGCTTGCCCTCACTGAGCCCAAAGATATTTTATATCAATCACCTAGTCAGATTCTAAATACTTGCGCCATTATATCGATGTTCTCCAAATGCTGGCTGTTTGAATATCACTTGTGCCATGGTTAAATAGTGTACCTTAATGTTGGAGGTCATGTAGATGCTTTACATAAATACTAAACAAAATAAATGACAGCCATGAGGCACTCTGAAAAAGTACATTGTCTGGATCTGACAAATAAAGACAAACTACTTCATAGCTGCCACAGATACCGTAGTACTTCCCTCATTCTGTGATTCATTGTTTGAGGTAATAAATGACAGCCAGGAGGCATCCTAAAAAAAAACATTGTCTGGGTCTGACAATTAAAGACAAACAACTTCATAACCATTACAGATACTGTAGTGCTTCCCTCATTCTGTGATTCATTCTTGAGGTTAAGGAGGTTGATGTCCACCAACACAGTGGATGCATGATTCACTGGCCTATTACTAACACTTGTCACCACATGTTTGGACATGATTTGCTGTAGGACATCCTTCAATGAGTTTGTTTGGTATCAACAGTCCTCAATATCAAAAGAGAATGGATCACTTGACCTGAGTAACCAGGGTTTGCAACGTTTTTGTAGTTTATCGATAAAAAACCCTCATTCACGTACACAAGTCGTAAGCCGGTATATCTTGGTTCTCCGCCCTGTTTCTAAAAACGTGACAGCATCATCATTGGGTTTCTTTTTTAGTAGTATGCTTCTTCCATCCGGAGGTAAACCACTGGTTATTGCAGTAGTGATCAACGAAAAAAGAGAAGTGGAGGTGCTCTGGTGAAGTGAATTATAAAGGTGGTGCTAAAAACTCGTATACCTAGATTATGTTTTAATCGGTCTAGGTTCGAGATTGTTTAAAAGCAGTGTCGTGCGTAGGAAGACCTGTTATTAGTCTACCGCACTAGGAGTGTCCATAAAAAGGTCGACATGTTTCAGCCCTATGGTTTGCCCAGATGGGTCAGGGGGGCTTTCTTCAGGACCTAAAAAGAGAGAGAGAGGGGAGGCCGTGTCTTGTCACAGTCTCCGTGAATCAGGGTGTTGTTTACCCGATTCCGAAGTGGTCAGTTAGTACCTTTAAGTCCTCGATAGCGGACTTCTTCAGGTAGCCGATGAGCTTATTAACCTGCTGCTGCGGGGCGCAGCACTACTTGTGCTGGCTCTTCCCTTGGCAACCTGGATATGGTTGGCTTGGGAATTACTTCTCCTTTTGGATGCCCTGAAGAAGCCCGCAACGGTTGAAACGCGTTGGCTGTATTGGCTGTCCAGCATTTTATCTTCCCGGGTCCCCCGACGTCGCGGCTCCTGGCCAGGTCCCGTTTTCCTGCTCTCATGCTGAACAGGAAGCAGGCAGCCTCCCTCCCTCCTAACTGACCACTTCGGAATTGGGTAAACAACACCCTGATTCACGGAGACTGTGACAAGACCCGGCCTCCCCTCTCTCTCTCTTTTTAGGTCCTGAAGAAAGCCCCCCTGACCCATCTGGGCAAACCATAGGGCTGAAACATGTTGACCTTTTTATAGACACTCTAGTGTGGTAGACTAACAACAGGTCTTCCTATGCATGACACTGCTTTTAAACAATCTCGAACCTAGACCGATTAAAACATAATCTAGGTATACGAGTTTTTAGCACCACCTTTATAATTCACTTCACCAGAGCACCTCCACCTCTCTTTTTCGTTGATCACTACTGCAATAACCAGTGGTTTACCTCCGGATGGAGGAAGCATACGACTAAAAAAGAAACCCAATGATGATGCTGTCACGTTTTTAGAAACAGGGCGGAGAACCAAGATATACCGCCTTATGACTTGTGTACGTGAATGAGGGTTTTTTATCGATAAACTACAAAAACGTTGCAAACCCTGGTTTCTCAGGTCAAGTGATCCATTCTCTTTTGATATTGAGTATTAATGCAAGGAAGCTGAATGGACTACAATCCCTTCTTTCGCCCTCCTTTTGATTTAATATGGTATCCAACAGTATCAGGATTGACATAATGGTGCTTGTATAATTCGTAGCAAATTCATATGAATGTCTGGTTGCTTATGCCTATGGTCTCATTTTTAAAACAAGCATTGGCAAAGTCTATAGGTCTGGCCTGCACTTTTGATTATTACCCAGCACTGATGGATTGTACAGTGCTTAGCTAGTCCCAACAGTAATTAAGTAATACTTTGGGATATAAATTCATAGCTTAAGAGAATAGGTGAATGCATGAATGCATTTGATAGAGGTGAAATTCTGTTTCTTCCTATGTCCCCACTGCCCCACCATATTGAAGAGTTGAGATTTGTACTTTGCAAAATATAGTGTTTGAGCATGCCATAGTCTCACACCCCTGTCACCACACCTACACCCACAAACCATGGGTTTATTCAGTTACCTATTAGGATTCTAAATCCAACCACTCTTCTACAAATTATAATGCATGAAATAAACCTTCAAGGGTCAATGTACAATATAACGCGCCTAATGTAAAGGACTGTCTTATTAATATTTGATCCGCCACCAAGCATGGTCTTGACCTCCAGGACTTCGTAATAAACCAAAATTATTACTTTCTCATTATCACTAAAACCTGATATACTGATTCTTCCCTGCCCTCATTTGAATTCCTTATCAGACAAAAGAACTCCCTCACACTCACCAAATGAGCCACTAGGAAATGAGTTGACCTACCCAAAATGCAAAGTGAAAATTCACATCACTAAATTAAATTTTCTTCCATCTGTTTCCCAACACAAGCCCTCCTGATCCTGTACAAAGCTGTTGCCTTACACCCTGTCACTGCCTAGATTTAGGAGATTTGAACTTCTATCAAGATGACTATGCTATTCCCTCCTCAGAAGTTCCTTAACACATGCCACAACCTCAGCCTGGAATTTAACATCACTGCACCCTCTCACATGAAAAGCCGCTGTCTAGACACCATAGCCCTCAGAATGCCAACATCCATATATCCCCTGCCAAGGAAAAACTCAAGTCCAACTCATTTAAATTTACCCAGGAGAGAAATCAATCAATGGCTAGCACCAGCAACTTCCATGAACCCTTTTTAGATTTCCTACACTCTGCAATCTCCCTCAAAGTCGGCAATTGTGCCCCCGTCAAATAAGATAAAAAAGAACCACACACAACTTGAGGTAGTTAAAAGTGCAGTAACTACAACAACAAAAACTGCTCTAATCTGGAATTCCTCTGGCATAGATCTCCTCTGTTGTCCTCCACTGCATTCAAGAACTTCAGTACCACTCACCATATCAACATCTTTAAGCTAAACAAGAATCTAATCAGGCCACATCTAGAATGCCATCAACTACCCAAGAACTTTTAAAGGTGTTGAAGAAATGTATAAGTACCCTGTAAGCACCAACCATCCACCCCCACAATAACTTTACCACTCCTTATTCAAGAAGGTCTAAAAATAACAAAACTTGCAACAATAAAGTCAATTCCTTGATTCTCTGAACCCTCAACCCATTATAGATATAGCTCATTCTCCTCTGCTATTCCATTTCTCAAACTTCACCAATGATAGAGTTACATCTTTAGTTGGTCAGCATCACCTTAAAGAATACTTTTTCAAGCCAACAGACCCCAACAGTTATCAACCTATGGTGGGCCTTCCATGGATATCAAACATAATGAAAACGTTGTCACCTCTCAACCAACCTCGTGTCCTATCTCCTACAGTCTGGTTTTCAACCCACACTGTACTAAAATCACCTTTCTGTTTGTGTGTAATAGCATCCTCCAAATGTCTACTGAAGGATCGCTCTTCATGTTGATGCTTCTTGACCTCTCTACTGCTTTTGAGATTGAACCATACCTATCTACACCACCTAGAATATGTTGCCTATATCTCTGACATGTCCATCTATTGTTTTAAATCCTTTCTGAAAGGCCAGTGCCATGTAGTCAGGCAGGTAGTATTCACCTTCCCATCATACCAACTCATTATGGTATTCCCCATGTCAATCCTCCTCTAACATTTATGTACAACTCTCATGGAGGTCAGGCTCACTCCATCACCAGTCCTATTCGTACATCAGTGCCACTCAACTCTACCTGAAATTCATGGGCTCAACTGAGAAAAATTTAGCATGCTTCCAATACCCTCAATGCAAACATGAATGGGACAAAACAGGTTGGTTTAAAGAGTGGAATTCTTGTCTTCCATCCCCCATCCCCTGAAACAGATTGAATCCCTCCACCCACCCCCATGCCACACCTTTGCTTTGAGAGAAATCTAGGCACCTACAGGGATATTAACTTCACACCTAAATCCCAAATTAGAGAAGTGGTTAAGCCAACTTTCCACCAAGATAAACACCACTTCCAGACTGTTAAGTTCTTCCAAACTTAACCTACTCAAATATACCAAATCTGATTGCAAATCCAGCGAAGACAGATGATTCTCAGTGACAGAGTCCAGCGTCTGCCATCCACTGTGGAACTCCAACGACATCTTCTCCTTCAGAAAACAATTGAAAACTATGTGTCCTAAATGCTCAACCATTTTTGAGCTCCTAGGTCCTCTCTCATGCACCTAGATGCAATTCACTTATGCAGCATGTGCAATACAAACATGGTTAAAGAAATAAGTCTCAAGAAAACCAAACCACAGTTCTAACAATGTATCAGGTGAATAACCAGAACAAACGGGCCTAGAAGAGTGCCAATACTAGTTGTGCCTTTGAGGTTCAGAGCTGCTTTGTTAGAATTCATGAAGAACATAAGGACAGGAGTCAAAAGTGCTGGGAGAAACCACCAGTGTACAGCAAGGAATACAGGGGAAGCAGGCAACAAATTAGTAGCATTACGAGGACACAAGGAGAGTAGAATGGAGTGAGGAACATAATAGGTGAGTGGAAATGCACAGATCAGCTACAAAGTTGCAGCTCTTTCGGTTGGTTATTCATGGAGAAGTTCCAAGAAATCTGCAACAATATAGTCAACTCTTTCTCCATCTCCTTGGACCCTAAATCCCATTATAGACACAGCTCATCCTCCTCTCTTTCCATTTCTCAAAAATTAACAGTTATTACATTACATCTTTAATTGGTCAGCACATCCTTAAAAACCATAGTTCAATCCTACAGAACCCAAACAACTATCATTCTATTGAGGGCCTTGCATGGATATGGCAACTAATGGAAAAAAGTTCTCACCTTCCCACTCCACAACCACTTTGTAACCAATAGCATCCACAAGCCCCTGCAGTCTAGTTTTCAACCCAAGCACAGCACTAAAATCTTCCTTCCAAAAGTCTGCGATGACATCCTCTGAATGTCAGATGAAGAATACTTCTAAATACTTATAAGTAAGTCACTCCAAAAGTAGGCCCTAAATGCCTATAGTATTTAAACAAAGGGTCAACCCAGTAAACCCGGGACCTGGGCCAGATAATCTAGAGATATTTAATTCCTGAATGAAGTGAGCGGATAGATAACTGCTGAACTGACAATTATTTTTCCCTAAATTTTGATATAAGCAATAATAGATGGTCTACCCCAGCCCTGCCAGAAGCCTTGCAACTGAGTCCCTTGCTACTTGCTCACAGTTTGCTGAGGTTTTCCCATGCAACTAAGGAGCCGATTACAATTACGTTCAGAAAGCATTCTTACCGAATCGTTCCCGGAATGCTTTCCGAACGACTCGAATCGGGGGAGTCCGGCCGAGCGATTTGAATGCATCTGGATGCGATTGGGTCGGACTCCCAATGATTTCAATGGAAGCTTGTGTTCCGAATGAATACACAGGCTCCCATTGAAAAAACAGATGGTTGGGGAAAATCGAGCACCCTGTGGTGGGCACCCCTTGGTGCCTGCCACATTGAGCATAGTTGGAAAGGGGGGTCCCTTGGGTACCCCCACAGGCTCGATTTGGAAGGCCCCAGCTACGGCCCCCCAAAGACAGATTCCAGCAGCCAATTCGTTCTGGAGGCACCGATTCGGAACAGCTGTCCGAATCGGTCATCGCAATTGCTCGCTTGGAAACCGAGTCCATAGAGCTGTACAATTCAGCTTCGTAAGATGTGACCTGTCCGAATGGTTTTCAGAACCGATTTGGACAGCCCTAACAGTTTACGGGCATAGTAATCGGTCATTGGGAACTGTGTACGATTCGGTTGGAAACAAGGGTTCCGAATCGGATTCGGCAAACCCGAATCCGATTCGGAGCCCTTCCGAACGGCAACATAATCGACCCCTAAGTCTGATACATCTACAGTTGTGGGTCCTTGTACCCCAATCCTCTGCTATTTGCTCACAGTTTGCTGAAGTTATCCCACGCAACCTAGACTGACACATATACGGTTGAGGGCTTTGGTACCCCAATCCTCTGGTGTCTCCTGATCTTTTCTTTGTCCTGATGATGACCCTTTTCTAAGTAATTGTGCAAAGGGGTTGAAACATCAACAATAACATATGTGGACTGATTTTGAAATCTGATTGAGGTTTTTGACACTCATAACATGGGTGTTATGTACATCAACATATCATCCCAATCAGTAACATTATCTACTGGCGGTCGCCAGTAGATAGTTATAGTTAGGACCTATTTTCCATAGGAAATCCGCAACATTCTATTTGAAATAACGTTGGCGCCGGTTGACGAATCTTCACGAAATTTTCCAACTTGTTGGGGCGCTCCGGTCCGCTCCTATCCTGAAAGTCTCGGGGTGATTCGTTAAGCGGGGGCCGAGAAAAAAGGGGGGTCCCAAAACGTGTTTTCCCCATTCATTTTTCCATAGGAACCGTTCATCACGGCTACAGCCCGAACTGCTGAACGGAATTACACCAAATTTGGCAAAGAGGTAGCCCTTGGTTCAGACTCGTGCCTTTTGCTTAAATGGTGTAAATCCGTTCAGTAGTTCCTGAGAAAATCACAAGTAAAATCACATATATATCTATGGCCGGGTCGGATCCGCGCACCCTGTGCGCACCGTCCCGATCACGAGCTGCATGCTAATTGGCTGTCAACTGGCTGTCAACACTCCAAATCAGGAAGTGTTTGCAGCCATTTTGTCCCTCGGTAGAACCGAGGCACAGAAACAAGTGCGCAAAACGCACAAAGGGGGCAGGGTAGAAACACCCTGACCCCCTAGGTGTGCTCAGGGGGTCCCACAAGGACCCCTGGCAGAAAAAGCATTTTTTTTTTTTTAAATCGGCGGGATGCGCTTAGGGTGCGCGGATCCCGCCGATAAAAACTTGCTATTTGCCCCCGGGTGGCCCAAGTCCCGGGGGCATGCGGGGGTTGGGTTTATATTTTATGTGGGGGGCCTCTAAGGCCCCCCAAGCCCCGGGGACTGCCACCCCCCGGGGCTTAAAAAAAATAATGGTGCGGGAGGGCTCTCGGCCCTCCCACAGCCCCAGGGACCGCCACCCCCCGGGGCTTCTTTTTAAAAAAAAATAAAATGACCTGGGTGGGGGGCTCGAGGCCCCCACACGCCCGAGGACCGCCACCTCCCGGGGCACTAAATATTTCAATATGGGGGTCCGTTACGGACCCCGAGCCCCGAGGACCACCACCTCCCGGGGCTTTGCCAATGGAGGGAGGGGGCCGCGCGGCCCCTCCTGGAGCCCTTGATGGCCATGGGGACCACCACCCCCAGGGCCAGCTCCTGCAGTGTCCCGGGGTGCCTACCCCGGGACACTGTAGTTTGCTATGACAGGACGGGAGCCTCGCGGCTCCCGTCCTGTCATAGCAAACTGCTTTGGTTTTGGAAGAGAGGCAGTAAACCTGCTCTCTCTTACAAAACCAAAGCAGATTGCTTTCCACACGGGGAGCTGCATCTTAGCAGCTCCCCATGTGGAAAAAGCAATGCCGGCTCCCGAAGGACGCGGGAGCCGGCGGGACCGTGGGGATTGGGGACCCCCACGGTCCCCAACAGTGGCCAGGCCCAGGGGATGGGGTCCCGGGGCCATTAGTGGCCCGGGAGGGGGCCACGCAGCCCCCTCCCCAAAAATAAAAAAATATATATTAAAAAAAAAGGGCAAGGCCGGCCCGAGGATGGGGTCCCCGGGGCCTTAAATGGCCTGAGGAGGGGGGCCACGCAGCCCCCTCCAAAGATTTTAATTTTTAAAAAAAGAGGGCATGCCCCGGGGGATGGGGTCCCCGGGGCCAATAGAGGCCCAGGGAAGGGGGGCCACGTGGCCCCTTCCCGTTTTTTTTTATTTAAAAAAAAAGAAAATCCTCAGGCCCCGGGGGATGGGGTCCCCGAGGCCAAAGTGGCCGAGGGAAGGGAGGCCACGCAGCCCCCCTCCCATACAAAAAATAAATAAATAAAAAAAATAAAAAAAAGACCGGCATCGTGCCGGAGGCCCCGCCCCTTCCCTGCAGCAGTCTGCAAACGCGCCACCTGGCGCGTTTTAAGAAGGGGAAGTAATTCCCCTTGAATACTGGGGGTCCCTGGGGGCCAACTAGCCCACCAGGAATCTCCAGTATGCGCCAGGGAGCTGCGTTGCAGAGAGGTGTACAGAGGCCACGCCCCTTTTTACACCTCTCTGCAACGCAGCTCTGTGGCGCTATTTGGAGGTACATGGTGGGCTAGTTGGACTCCAGGGACCCTCAGGATTCAAGGGGACTTAATTCCCCAACTTAAAACGCACCACGGGGCGCGTTTGCACAGTGGTGAAGGGAGGGGGCGGGGCTTCAGGTGACATGTGTGCAAACAGGCCCCGTGGCGCGTTTTAAGATGGGGAATTAAATCCCCGTCAATCCTGAGGGTCCCTGGGGCCAACTAGCCCACCAGGTACCTCCAGTAGCGCCACGGAGCTGCGTTGCAGAGTGTTGTAAAAGGGCGTGGCCTCTGAACACCTCTCTGCAACGCAGCTCTCTGGCGCATACTGGAGGTATCTGGTGGGCTAGTTGGCCCCTAGGGACCCTCGGGATTGAGGAGGAATTAATTCTCCAACTTAAAACGTGCCACAGGGCGTGTTTGCAGACATGTCACCTCAGGCCCCACCCCCTTCCTTCACCATTGTGCAAATATTCCTCTAAAATCAGCCGAACTATGAATTCCGATTTACTCACCTGTTATCAGGAGAGACCTCAGTGCTGCATCTTTGAGCCCAGTACTGATCCTGAAAAGTAATTTTAACCGTACTTACCAGTAACTTGAATTTCCTTCCATAGGCTAACATTGACTGGTTTCACTTGGAAATTCTTCTAAGTGTGGAGTTTTGGAACTTTATAATATTCCTCTAAAATCAGCTGAACTACGATTTCCAATTTACTCACCTGTTATCAGGAGAGACCTCAGTGCTGCATCTTTGAGCCCAGTACAGATCCTGAAAAGTAACTCTAACCGTACTTACCAGTAACTTGAATTTCCTTCCATAGGCTAACATTGACTGGTTTCACTTGGAAATTCTTCTAAGTGTGGAGTTTTGGAACTTTATAATATTCCTCTAAAATCAGCCGAACTACGAATTCCGATTTACTCACCTGTTATCAGGAGAGAACCCAGTGCTGCATCTTTTAGCCCAGCACAGACCCTGAAAAGTAATTCTAACCGAACTTACCAGTAACTTGTATTTCCTTCCATAGGAATCCATTGTCTGGTTTTCAGCAGAAAAGTTTGTGTCGATTTTCACAAACTACAAATATTCCTTAAAAATCGCCTGTATGACTTAAACGCATTCTTTCAACTGTTTACAGGAGATGCACCAGTGCTGGATCCAGGATCCACCACTGAGTAAGAAAAAGTAACGATAACACTACTTACCTGCTAAGTGAATTTCCTCCCGTAGGATAACATTGGTGATTCTATGTGAAAAACTTTCTGTCAACTTTTAAAATACAATAATATTCCTTAAAAATCACTACTGTAACCAAAACGCTTTACTCAACTGTTTACAGGAGATATCCCAGGACTGAATCTAGGATCCAGTCCTGTGGTTAGAAAAGTAATCCATAAAGTAACTAATTGCATTTAACTAGAAATTCACATTGAGCTCAATGTTGCATTGTGTTTGAAATTGTGTTGCCCATTGCAACAACTGTAACTACTGTACTTAAAAGTCTATTGCCTATTTGCAAAGTATTTAAACTAAAGTAATTCATTCTGAGAAACTATATTTTGTAATGTAATGTATAATGTAATTACAATGTAATTTAAAAAATAAAATATCTAAAAATAAATAGTTTAAAAAAATGTAGTAAATCAGTATCAAAAAAATAAATATAACAATTAATACATTTAAAAATTCTCATTTACAAAACCTTTGAAATTCACTGAAAAAAACCATAGGTTTCAGACATGTTATAGTTAGGAATTAGCATTTAAAAAACCTTACAAATTCACTGAAAAAACCATAGGTTTTAGGGACAGTTATAGTTAGTTGGACATTGCAAAACCCGTGAAATTCCCCCGTTATAGTTAGTTCAGCTAACTATAACTCGTGCCCCCGCAATGCACTGCTGATGACGTCACATATTACATCACTCATGACATGGTCAGTGACATCACTGATGACATCACTGATGACATCATCCACGTGATAATCTGATGCACCTCCTCACACCCTAATATAACCTTTGATACACCCGCTCTAAATTACAGACTGCCATTCGCAAAACCTTAGACACTCCAACACCAATAACTACATACCCACTCACTGATTCTTAGGTCTACACACACATCCACTCACTCACCCGTACAGTCACTCATACTTACGGTCACTCAGTACAGGACTATCATATGCACTCATACTCCTATATAGACACTCAAACACTGCCACTCATCCATAGAGGTACTCACACACCTAGTCAGTCATGCAAATAATTAAACACACTGCCATTTACTCACCTATACAGTTATACACACACCAGCTCACTTACTCATACAAATACTAGCACATTCTTACGCTCTTATACAATCACTGATACAAGCACACACTCATCCATACAGTCACTCTCACAATCACACACTCTCGCTTATAGCTATTTATATACTCCAACACACATATATACTGCCTTTCACATATGTAGTTACTCACACATGTACCACTGGGACATACATTCACTCACTAACACACTCTTACACACACTTACCCACCCATACAGTCTATCACAGATGCACTCTTGAAACCATCCACCCAGTGAATCACCCACTCACACATCTATGCACAGAGTCGCACACACCCCACCCACACAAACACTCAGGAACCCATACAGATACTCAGACAACCAATCAATAACTCATATAGACACTCATGTAGCTATTCACAAACCCATGCAGCCACTTACACAGCAACAGACAGACGGATACAGACATTCACCCAGTTTAGTCACTAACCCATGCATTCAGTAAGATACGTTTAATCACTCACTTATAGAGTTAGTCACGCACCTACTAAATCATCCATACAGACACTTATACACCGACTCATTCTTCAATACGCCTTTCCCTATATATATTAAAAATATTTAAACTTTACAGAAACACACAGTCACTGGATGATGTCATCAGTGATGTCATTTGAGATGTCATCAGTGATGTCATCAGTGATGTCACTGACCATGTCATGAGTGATGTAATATGTGACGTCATCAGCAGTGCATTGCGGGCGCGAGTTATAGTTAGCTGAACTAACTATAACGGGGGAATTTCACGGGTTTTGTACGAGTGCAATGTCCAACTAACTATAACTGTCCCTAAAACCTATGGTTTTTTCAGTGAATATACATATATTTGTGTTCAGCACAAGAGCACTTTTTTATCACCTTATTCACTTTTTACTGCACCATCACCTTGTGGGAGCACCTTGTTGTTTGACTAATGTAAATAATGTGTCATATTGTCATGAACGGTCTCTGCACTATTTGAATGTGATTGGCAAAAATAAATGCATTTACTGCATAACTGGGACAACTTACAAGAACGTTTTTTAAGAATACTATTGCAGTGGAAGTCTAAGGCTACACTTCCTCCATAGGGACCACCTTTTTGATAATGCTAACTGCCTATAGGGCACGGTGCATTGTATTTTAAAAATAGGACATGATTACTTGAGCTTTACCTGTCCAGGCAATGAAAAATCCCCAAAGTCAGTTTTCACTGTTGCAGGGTTGGCTCTCCCTTAGAAAAGCAATTGGTTACATTATAACACCTTATAATGCACAAATTAAGTTTGGAAATAGCTAGAATCATGATACAAGGACTCAAAGTATAAATAGTGTTAAATCCAATCAAATGTTAAAGTCAGATTTTTAATAACTGTTCATAAGTATGGCTGGAGAAATGAGTGAACCAAGTTCTACATCAGCTCAGGTATGAGATTCTCCATGTGAAAAGAAAACTAATCCAAGAGAAAAGGCCAGATGATGTGCCACTGAACATAGGAAGTGTGAGGAGAAGACAGAATTGAACCAGAACATGGAATGGGGCATGGGGGTGAACTATACAAGGTATAACAAGATTTAACAAGTGAACCAGAAAAGACCAAGTGATGGGTTTGATACATAGTCATCATGATACAAATTGGCACACAAAATCAAACCAGAGAGGTCAGCATTGGAAGGGTGACCATGACCAAAAACAGTTCGAGGGGGGTGTATGAGGAAAACAGAGGAACAGGAAAGATGGGGTAACAAACACTGAGACAGTAAATACATGGGGAAGGTGGTGAGGGACTAGGGAGATATTTTTTTATCTTTTGCCAAGTGTCAAAAATGTAATTTGTCTCAATGCAGTGATAAAAAAATACATTTTGGTGAAACATGCAAAGAGACATTTGATTTGTTTAAAAAAAGCATTATCCTTTCTTCCTCCATGTACCCTGGCCCAAAATGTTTCTAACAGACTTTCATGTACCAGTTTAAAGAATTCTGGGAGTTTTCGTCTCAATTTATTTCAGTAAACCAATACATCATATAACAGGGATTTGGAAAGGTGAAGTACAAACCTGGATATAGTGTTTGGTATAGATGGAGCGATCTGGCAAACCAAGCCATACCATCTGTTAATATTAAAGATAATAAGGTGCTTTCTTTCATTGAAACATGAGTATCATTATAGAACGAGGCCAAAGTCAGATTGGGTACACAGAGTATTTCATTTTTACCAGTAAGTGTTTTATACAATGATGGATGGATGTCTGCAGGTATGTTACTCTGTTTGGATATGTGCATGTATGCATAATGATTGTTTTTTATTCATTCTCCCTCTATCAAAGTACTTGTCAATATGATGAAATGTGCATAGTCTTATTGTTGCTGGTGTGTTACTTACATAAACCTGAATCTAGTCTTTGTTCTTACGTCCCTCACCTCTTCAATCATTACAGACCCAAAATAACTTTTACTCCATCAATGGTCTACTCAAGTAAAGGCGAGTGGCTGCAAGTACACATTTATAAATAGTTCAAAGAAAAGGACACATTTTATGATCACATCTCTAATTTGCAAAGCTTGTTTATTAAAGATTCTTACAAACAAGAACAGATAATCAGTGTGCCTATATTTGTATTCCCCAATATTGTTCGCTTGGTTATCTCTCTAATGGTGACAGGTCTGCATCAATTAAATACATCACTTTCTCTTAACGAATCAATGCTATCTATAACTTACGGAGAAACAACAGAGAAATCTCTGGTTTCTTCATGTTTTAGGTTCTTCTAAGACAGATTGTAGGAAGATGCCAGATGTCAATTAGTTCTCGTTTGTAAATAAAATGCCTTGCTTTCTGTGAATGCTTCTCTCTTGCTGCACTTGACCTATTTCAAAAACAGACTGTTTCTGTTTTTAGCACTTGTAACACTGCAGCTCTTGAAGGGACCCCTGACCATGGTCCAGTGATGCTAATTCTTGACTGGTCAGAATCTAGAACAGAGTGGGATGTGGGCCAAGAGATGCAATTTACTGACAAGGGGTGAGCTTGGGATGTTCTTGCAGGATGTTTAGATCGTTATAAGGAGACGCTGTTCTCAATCACTTTGGGGTTCAGGTAGTTGTACTTGAGAGGCAGGTATTCGTTTCTGCTTTCAATCTCTGCAGATATCTGGGACAGACGTTCCTGGAAATCCTTGATGCACCGTTTGGGTTCCTCCTCTGTAAAATGTTCTTCAGGTAATGTGCCTAAAGGCCTCTTTAAAAATAAATGAAAAATGTAATCTTGTAAATTAAGAGAATATATCAGAGAAGCAACAGAAAAGCACAGAATGCTGGTGGATGTTTTCTAAGTGATCATGTTGGTTTAGAACAGCCTAATCAGGGAATCAGCTTTTCTTGTTTTCCTCATCTCCTTGTGGTTCTCTAATGTTTTAGTTCACTCTGGAAGAGATCACCACTGATCCCATGACAACTCTGAGCCTCAAGGGTCTTTCCTAGGCCCACAAATATTCTCCCTATACACCATGACATCTCCTGTGACTTCTCTTGCTTCCCTTACCCTGATTACACAAATATTATCCTTTCTCACCTTCTACCCATAAATATTACTGCTTCTCTAGGATCAGATGTTGGAGAGCTCTCATGTCTCTCATTTAACTCCCCCTCAAAACCGAGGGTCTTTACTTTCTCTCCACCTCCACATTGGCATCGTTGTATCCAGATCCATAGACTTTCATTGAGACATCTAGACTTTCTCACACTCATCCAGAAACCTTGGGGTTCACTTTAACTCTTCTATTATCACGGACACTGCAGCCCACGACTACATGTTAAGTATAAGTGAAATAGTCACGTCTTCTTTTTACACCACCAAGACAAATTAATTCAGTAACAGTTTGTAAATTATACTACCTGCTCAATGGCCACCCTCAAAAGCCCTTCTCCTCACTAGACAGGATTCAGAACTGTGCCTGCAAAACCATATTCAACCTGTCAAGACACAAGCTCACCACTTCCTTTTGCACAAAGCTGGCAGGCTCGTGCTGAAATTTCGACCCGGTACAAATCTTTGACAATCACATATATAGTGACCACAGTACCTCTCCAGGCTAGCTTTCCAATGTAGTTCCTGGCTACGCTCCTCTCAAGGAATTTACTATCAGAACCTGCTGGTTACAATCAGACCACAGTGTACAGGGTTCAGATTCTGATTGCACCATTCTAGTCCGCATTACTGGAACTCACTGCTTCCAAAGAATGCCTCACACTCATTGTTTCCAAACTCACTCTGAAATGCCACCTCATGAGTCAATTAAATGAACAATTAAAGAAGCACACTGCCAAAAATGGCAACGAGTCTAGCTCTGGGCCCCTATTTTGACAAAAGTTTTGAATGCTGCCATGCAGATAGGTCTCCCCTTGTCTTGGAAATCGGCAGTTATAGTACCTGTTTTTAAAAAGGGGAACAGGCAAGATCCTACATGCTATAGACCCATCTCTTGGCTCAATCCTATAGTAAAGGTGGTGGGCCACATCATATTACAGTGTGTAGTATTGTGGGCTCAATCTCATAATATTCTCTGCCCAATCCAGTTTGGGTTTTGGGAAGGAGGTACTATGGAACAGCGTCTAGTCTGAACCTCATTCTTATAATAGGAAAATATGTAACTGCTAAGCAAGGGACTATTCACCTTGCATCTATGGGCTTGAGTAGTGCCTTTGACCGGGTGAATAGGTCAAGGCTATGGTCAAATTTGTTGGCGTTAGGTTTACCAATCCCACAGATTCATTTTTTAAGGACACTGCACTCAGGTGTGAATGCGGTGAGATGCGGCATGGATGGGGAATGTTCTGAATCTTTTCCCCTCCCACGTGGGGTTAGACAGGGTTGTGTGCTGGCACCATTACTTTTTCTCATATATTAATTGTCTGAATACTTACCTGGCTGCACATGGGAAAGATCTGCCCAAGGTAAAATCAGTTCCTGTGCCTTTCCTACTCTATGCGGATGACACTGTGCTTATGGCCCTAAAGGTATGGGCTAAAAATTATTGTTGACCTTTTTGTCAACTTTATGAATGGGCTGAAGGTGGATAGCAGTAAAAGCATTAAAAAGTATGTGGGAGGAAAACTAAATGTATTGTTATTAAGGGTAACAGGTTTAATAGGGTGCCCGATTTCCCCTATTTGGGGGTTACTTTTGATTATCTGAATAACTGGCTTACCTGTTTATCAAAGAGGTGTTCCTGCTGTTCTTTAGCCTGTAGTGCCCTTTTTAGATTTTCCAAACAGATTTGTAATAAATCCACATTACCATTACTGCAGATCTACAAAATGAAATGCCTACCGGTACTTCTGTATGGAGCAGCTATCTGGGGATATCGAAATTGTACGGTTCTACAACAAGAGGAGAATCGCTTTTGTAGGCAGCTGTTGGGCTTTGCTCCTAATAGCTTGTCTTTATTTGTACATGAAGAATTGGGTTTTGACTATGTGGAGGATTCTGTGAAGCTTGTTCCCATGCTACAGTGGATCTCCCTGTGGTCTGGGGATCACACAGGATTTAATAGGGATGTGATTGAGGACTGCCTTGGGTGTGACTACAGTCTCAGAAATCCATGGTTGAGTAATGTTGAGTCTGTTGCTCATACCTTGGGTTGCCGCAACCTGTTTTATATGCTGCATCTCCTTAGTAAGGGGTTAGAAGATTAATTGGAGATCGGTTTTTACAGTATCTAACGGAAGTTAGGGATTCGGAGGTGCTCATAAGGGTGACCGCTTGATTGCTTTTGTCCCTGCAAACTGTGGCACGTCCTGAACCTTATCTCCTTGCTGTTACCCATCTGTGGGAAAGATCACTTTTGACAAAATTTTGGTTGGGGTCTATATACCATTTATATGTTTTTTACCTGGTCAGTTTGACCCTAAAATGATTGAGGTATGCCCTTGTGATTCTTGCTTACAGCAGACTTTGCAGCCTTTGGTGCTGTTCTGTAAATGTTATAAGTTTTTACGACGCAAGTATTTAATTCCTGTTTTAAAATTGAGGTTATTTAGACAGTTTTGGCCCGCCTTTTTATATTCAAAATTATTAGCTGATCATGCAGTAATCTTGGCTGTCTCCTCTTTCTTTAAAGGTGCTTTATATTGGAATAAGATTATAAATTTGGAATACTGTAATGTAAATCTTTGAGCCGTATGGGTGCAGCATGTTGGAGTGCTTTTTTGTTTTTATAAATATAGTTACATTGTTATAATGCTGGTTTTGTTATATATATATATTTATGTATTGTGATTTTATGTGTTTTTAATCTGTCTTCTTTTATGATTATTTTATAATAGAATAAATATTTATTCATTCAAATGAGTCTAGCTAGTTACTATACATTGTATTATTGTTGGTGTGTTGCGTTCGTTTTAGCACAAAAGCAGTGTTTTTGTTCAAAGCGACAATGTTGGACAAAAGATCATGCCAGATATTCCTAATTAAAAAAAGTCACAAGGAGGTACTGTTTACCCACAACTTGGGATTCCTAACATATGCAAGGAGAAAATAGAATGCTTACCATGTCACCTGGCTCCTCACTCAGGAGCCTTACAGCCAGCATTAAAGCAGTAGTAGTGCCCACGTCGGGCAAGATCTCGAGGACACTTTCCAGGCTTGCTGTGCCTTTGGTCTTTGGTGGAGGTTGGCGCATAGTGCAGGGACTGTTCGGCATCCAGGAGAGAAAATCAAACTACAGTGGCACAAGCCCAAAAGAAAGAAAAAAACAACACTTGAAAGTTGCAAATATTTTAATTAAGTAGATTTATATAGCACCAACAGACCCAGGGTTGTCAGAGTGCTATATAAAAAACTATTTCACTTGAAAATCCAACATATGCTACCTCAAAAAATATAATTGTTAGTCTAAAAAAGGTTCAGTGCAGGAAAGATTGTTTGCTAGGTATTAAATTACAAGTATGTGTTTCAGTCAGGAGTCAGGATGTCAGCTACAGTTTATTTACAAGGAATTATCACAGATCAAAGGGTAATTCCAACAGGATATGAACATTGAGTCTCCTTCTTGAGGTATCCTTGCTCAGCAGGTGGTGTACCATCTTTAAAAACATTGCCTGGTTACTAGGGTGCAAGGGGGAAAAACATCTGTGCAATGGCTCACCATGGGTAAAGGATGCCCCGATTGTCTATATTCAGATTTATGCTCCTGTCTAAAGGTGCACTGGGCACATTACTGAAGCTTTGATTTCTAAGAAACTCTGAACCACCCCATCCAGCGCAATTCCCTCTGGTAAACCTCTGGACCTCCTCAGGTAAACTTCTAAGGTCACAAACTCGCAATGTGCTCTACTGATTTTCTTGTGCTGCTGTGTGTATATGGTATTCATATATTGCACACCAAGTCTTGAGATAGAAAAGTACTGATACTGTGCCACTGCTTGTTAATACCATCACCTTTTTAAGATGTATGTGTTACAGATGAGTTTACTAGACTCTTATATTCACTTAGTTATTTTTCCCTACCACCTAAAGTACTAGAAGCATATTCGCAATTACCTGCCCATTGTTGACAGCAGCATGCTGAGCGGAACTTGTGAAAATCACCATAGTCAGATACTTGATCAATTCAGCACGGGTCTGCAGAGAAGATGGCACTCCTGAAAGAATACCAGAAAAGAATTTAAGAAAATGCCCAACACATTAAATTGTGTCAGATCCTGTGCTGCATGGACATTGGTAGGTTGGTTACAGTTGTGTGGTTGAAATGATGTGTCTGTGAGTTATTTAATTTTTGCAAAGTTTTTACAGATTTACAATAGGATGCTACAATCCAATGGCATTGATGGCATTGTTGAAAGTGCTTTCTGAGTTCTAGTACATTGAAAGATGCTATAGAATTATAGATAAGATTGAGTTCTGAAACCAAATACTGCATTTTAATAGTTTTTAAAAAATGAAGTACACACAGAAAATGAATTCCAAACTGTGTTAGAAACGTTTCATTTCTTAACGTCAAATGACACTTCAAGCATGAAAGTTCTTAAAACTTTTGATTTCACAATCCGACTCAATGTTTTGTGGTTCGCTATCAAGCAATAATCAATGAGAAGAATGTGAATGGGGAGGATGAACAAAAACACTTGGCAACAAGGTCAAGCAATCATACCTGAGGATTTTCTCTCGAGGAAGCCTTCTTTGAAGATCTCCCTCACCCACGCTTGAAGCTCTTGGTCTTTCTGGATGCTCTCGTCACCCTTATAGTAGCAGTCCACAATACCAGACACATAGCTAAGAGCAAGAGAAAATGGAGTAGCGTCAATAGTTAAAAGACCACATAAAACGCTTCCAGATCTAGAGAGATCAAGCTCTACCTCTTACTACAGAGAAAGTAAGCATTTTCATCTAACATTTATTAAGCATGTGTTTATAAGACAACTGCATAACAATAGTTTGGCATGTGTCTCCTAAAGAGATTGACACCTGCTGGGGTTAGCAGACAACCATATCTCATTGCCGTTATATAAAGTTTTTTTTTTTTACTGCAGTCTGTTATCCTCAAAGGAACCATGGCTACATTTAAAACAAGGGGCCGATTACGATGTGGGGTGGAAACTTTCCGTCCGTCGCAGACTCGGAATCGAGACCAACCGACTCGCTGTTGGCGGTTCCGCCCGCCCGCCCGATTACGCTGCGACCGAACACTGTTCAGTCAGCGTCCCATTGACTTCTATGGGAGCCTGTGTTCCGACCAAAAGCACAGGCTACTATGAGGAAATGAGGGGTGTGTGTAAAACCCTGCACCCTGTCGCAGGCAGCTCACGGTGCCTGCCACACAGTGTAGGGTTTTCCTCGGGGGTCCTTTAGGTACCTCCTCGGCCCCCAACCGGAGGCCGCAAGGTGAAGGGGGCCCTGCTAGGGGCCTCAAAAGTCACTTTCCAAAGCCTTTCCATGCCGGACAGGTTGACTTGGAAAGGCTGCTGGAAATCGACATCGTAATTGTGAGGTCGGAAACGCTGTCCATAGAGTTGTACGATGCAGCTCCGACTGACACGGATTCTCCGAGAGCCCGTCGGAATTGATTCAGAATGACTGTGCGGATTACCTTCCGACCGTGAACATCGTAATCGGTCAGGCAGATTGTAAACCGACCGAATCGGTCGGAAGGGTTCCGACACGGCCAAAGAGATTCTGACTGTCGGGAGGAGGCTTTCTGCCCGACATCGTAATCGGCTGTTAGGTTGTTTTTTAAAAAAGTTTAAATGTTGGCAGCGGTTCCCTTGTACCACTGCTTATTCCTGAACAAGCTTTCTTTTACATTCACAAAGGGAAGTGGGTCCCCTTCCCCTTTGTGAATGGCTTACCACCTCAAGTCTGGAGTCTGTAATCTTTCAATGTTTGCAACCGGGTTTTAGTCATCTTGTGCTGATTGGGTATTTAAAAGGAACACCTACAACATACCCATTCCAAACAGTGAATAAGTATTGGATCATAATCTCATTTTAGGATTCAGTAAAGGCTTACTCACTCCTAAAATGTGACTGTACTCAGATCCAGAGTATTTGCAATTGTAAAGTTTGTTTTGCATATCTTGCCCTAACTTCAACAGTGGTGTACACATGCTCATCACACCTCCACTACATAGAGAAGAGTTAATATGGCTTCTCTACATGTATATTCGATCAAGAGCAAACACTTAGGGCCATATGTACAAAGCCGCTAAGCTGTGTAGGGTTTTTCGTACATCAGGGAAAAGGCGCTCAGACTCGTACGCGTCTATGTAACATTAGCTAATGTATGTGTACGGTGCTGCCAGGTTGGGGGAAGTACCCAATAACCCCCGTAATTTGTGTGAGTCAACAACCCACACTGGTAATATGAACACTATCCTGTGCACACGTAGTTGGGATAATAGATCAAAGCAAAGTCTCAAAAGTTGCCCAATTCAAGATCGACATCAGTTGTGTGAATCAAGATTATTTAATGATGAAACAAAGCAAAAGGAAATACCAGCCATATACATGAAGTGAATCGAGGTGCAAAAAACGGCAGAGGAAAGCCCGGGAGGGTAGTGATGACCTGGGCGCAAGTGAATGGGACGTCTTGGATGAGAGACAGTGAAGTCTTGAAGTCCTGTCCAGGAGCGTGTGGCCAGGGAGATTAGTCCCCGTACTTCCAGGGGGCAGGGCCCAAAAGACACGCTTGAGTAAAGCTAGGAAAGTGCGGCAAACCGGAGGAAGAAGTAACAGGCGAGTGAGCCCGGGACCTGCATGGAAATTGGAGGAGAAGTGACTGCCGGCAGTCATTTGAGAGACGGACGTCACTTCTCCTCCAATTTCCATGCAGGTCCCGGGCTCACTCGCCTGTTACTTCTTCCTCCGGTTTGCCGCACTTTCCTAGCTTTACTCCAGCGTGTCTTTTGGGCCCTGCCCCCTGGCAGTACTGGGACTAATCTCCCTGGCCACACGCTCCTGGACAGGACTTCAAGACTTCACTGTCTCTCATCTAAGACGTCCCATTCACTTGCGCCCAGGTCATCACTACCCTCCCGGGCTTTCCTCTGCCGTTTTTTGCACCTCGATTCACTTCATGTATATGGCTGGTTCTTCCTTTTGCTTTGTTTCATCATTAAATAATCTTGATTCACACAACTGATGTCGATCTTGAATTGGGCAACTTTTGAGACTTTGCTTTGATCTATTATCCCAACTACGTGTGCACAGGATAGTGTTCATATGTACAAAGCCATTTTACATTTCCTAATGGTGCAAATCGTTATTTCAGGCCTTTTGGAAATGCACAATGGTGTTACAATATGTGCGAAAGCCATTTTTGATGCTGCAATTTGCGCTTTCCATCATGTAGAAGTCACATTGTTTGCATTTCTAAATTGGAAATCACAAATTGGTATTTACAAACAGCGAATCACTAACACTATATACAAAGGATTTCCTTATTGTGATCAGTCACAAAATGGTCATTTAGGAAATGCAAATACCTTCAATGTGTATCAGGTAGTAACGATGCGCAAACTATAAAAAGTCACCCAAAACGCATCTGGCTCTTTCAGAATGGCAGCTCAGTATATCTTGGCAAGGAGGATAAGGATTTTGGCTGGTGGGCAGAGAAGGAGGAGAGAGGAGAGAATATTTAGGGTTGGAGTCACCCTGTTTGAGCAGACTGAGGAGGCGCTGGATGTGAAGGGGGAGGTTGCGCAGGTTTGTGGCGTGCACTAGCCAGGATCGGCGCACCGTCCAGCCGCTGAATCACCGCTGGGTTGATATCCTTGACTGGGAGCAGGACCTGCTCGATGTTGAGATTCCAATGCTCGGCGAGTATTAATTACTTGTTGAGTTTGTGTTCTACCATGCTAACATTTTTTTGCCGAATAGCATGCTGCTCAATCTTAGACATAAGTTACGTACGGTTTTCATTAGAATATTATTATGTTGTGATACAGTTTCAGCTAGGCAGGTGCTCAGTGCTACCTAATCGTACTCATCTGCGCTCTCTTTGGTTGATTAATTGAGAAGCCATTGCACACTCTCTGTCCTCTTATCACCATAGGGAATCAGTGATATCAATGAGTTAGCGTTCTCTGTGACTTACATTATGTAGCTCGTACAGTCCCAAGTTATTTCCCAGTGATGTATAGTATGCATCTATGCATTGCAAAAAGGGAGACTGAGTAAGTCCATTAAGGGGGTTGAGAAATGATAATAGAATGAAAACTCATTCATTGCAATGCATTAATTCCAAATGTAGGTTTTGTTAAGGAACTTTGGAATAGGGATTATTGGATTAGTATGGCTAACTCAATGACAGTCGATAGACTCAAATCAAGTACTATAGGCGATCTGTTTAAGATAAGTACAGCATTTGCCTGTCATAATAATTTTGTGGAGATTAGCTCTAACACTAATTTTGTTTATCTTCTTCCTTTCTTACATCAGCACCCAAGGCCAAGAAGAAGGGCAGTGTAGAGCAGGGTCTGGGAAAAGCTGGGGAGGAGGTGCCGACCACCAGCCCCACCACTGAGGGCTCCGCTCAGCCTAGTAAGTCCTACTATTTATTATTATTACTACCCTAATGTTGGGTTTTATGATTGTTGTAGGCTGAGGGTAGAATCTTGGAGTGTTGGAATGTTGGCGCTGGGTTCCAGGATGAGAGTTTCTGCCTGGAGCCTAGTGTTGCCGGTGAGAAATAAAGTTGCTCTGACACCCTTACCAGCCGTCTTACTTTCACGTGGTGATGAGGGCGGGATATAATTCTATGTGTGCAAAGCACAATGGATTAGCTCTTTTACCTCTGCCCACTATGCTACTGTAAAATGTTGCCTTTTTTATTTTTTATACTGTCTCCTTTTTTTCCAGCTGCCCTATCCAATTTTTGTTTTATTCCTGTTGTCCCTGCATTATCTTTTTTTTTATAGCTGACTTTTTCGGGTTTGTACTAGTCTCTAGTTCATTTATCTTCTGCTTTGTTGGTAATCTTTCCCTCTCTCCTATATACATCATGTGGTACTGTAAGACTAAGAACAGATTTTTGGTACTCTACTGTCTACTGAGAAGTTTGCAGGCCCAAGTAAGCCAGTATTATAAATAATATTCACCATGTATATTTGTTGGGAAGGTTTTCTTTTTTATGCTCATGCTCTAACAGTTAATGAGATAGTGGCCGTTTTAATGGACCACCTTCCCCATCTCCCCCTAATGTTGTACTGTGTAATTCATTTATACAGTATACCAGCAGTTTCCATGACAGCATGGCTGGAGAATATGGGGTACTTTTACGTTTGCCAACCAACACCATATGTGTTTTATCGGCCATTATTCAACCCCTTCAATGTGCTTCAATGATTCAGAGTCATCATTATCATCATAGACTATAGCCCTGCCCCTCTATTACAAAATGTTTTTGGTTAGATTTAGTACCTGGATTGGCCCAGAGTGATATTTTTGTTAGAAGATACTACTGTGCTAAAGGAACTGTAGTGATGTATTGCAGTTGGATTTTTTTGATTAAAAAAATAAAGGGGAGGCGTATCTGCCATCTAAAAAATGTATAATGTTTTTTCTAGCTACACTGACCACCAGTGTAGCTGGCTCAAGTGCCGTTGTGGGAGGAGGAGAGTCAGTTGGAGGGGGAGAAGCAGCGGAAGGGATAGGAGATGGTAGTCACATTGCTTGCTTATTGACAATTACTATTATACTCACTAGCTTCAAGGGCGTTATTGTGATACATGATCGTGAACCCACCGCTTTACCAGTGGCAGAGTTAAGGCCTTTTCTATCTGCAACTCAGCCAAATCTCACATAATGAATACTAAAAATGATGGCTCAAGGGAAACGGGAAGGAACGGAAGGTTAAAAGAAAGTATGGGTGAAATGGTATATGAGTGAAAGGATAAGTGGGTGGGTGAAAGGGTGAGTGGGTGGGTATTGGGTAAAGGGATGGATGGGTGAAAGTATGGTTGAAAGAAAGGGTGAATATGAATGGATAGATAATGGATTAGAAATGTTGGTGAAAGACTGAATGGGAAAAAATTAAACTTAAATCATGGTAGCTATGGGTGAATATAGAAGAATGAAAGAATGAATGAATAATGGGAGTGCTTGGATGAATGAGGAAGGGAGTTCTTCTGGAGAGGAGCATGCTGCTCACCTACTTCACTTACTTTGTTTTATGGTTATCAAAGCTATGATTCAAAGTGGGGCGTATTTTTAAAATGTTTGTTTTACTCCCTTGACTCACTGTATCTTTTAAGCAAGGCAGATATGTATCCCACTCATCATCATTCATCACCCCCCTCCCTGTCCATGGCATTTTATCACCCATGACTGAAGTGCGGTATGGTTCAATTTCGTGACTGGAGTGTTGGCTGTGCAATGTGGATCTGCTTCAGTTAATGCAGCAGTTGCAAAGTTTTCAATGCATTGCAACTAAAACACACAAGGTGGTTTTCCCTTCACCCACTCAGTCACCTCTTAGTACTTCACTCCTTTATTCTTTCCTATGTTCTTCTGTCCCAGGATACTAAAAAAATGAAAAATCCATTCTTGGCATGTGCCACACTTAATGGCCATGTGAAGTGATTGCAAAATATATTTCATGGTTTCTCATAAAAGATTTATTTGATATCTGTTCAGATTTTTTACTTTCATCAACCACAGTTACTGAATAAGCCAAAGCTTAATAGTCACATCACAAACTGATGATCAGTGACACCCCTCTAGTCTATATCAAAAGCTCTACCTACCCACCTAATCCCTTTACATTACAATGCAGTAGAGTAAGTCAAGTTTCCTTTCCTTACTGGCCATCAAATTCATTTGTTTTAAATAATTTGGGATGGTAGGCGAGGCCAGTGACTAAAGTGGGAGTAAGTGCCTGATTTGATTTAAAGTTTGGCATATGGGATACTCTGTGACAAATACAATATATATAGCTTGTTCCTTTCCCTATAGTACAGTGCATCATTTTCCCCAATGTCTACTTATGGCAGACAGGATATCTGCATTTTATACGTGAGGTGTGTGACGTAGAATCTTATTTATTATTCATCTGCCTCTTTGGAGTCAGGTTAGACAGTGAAAGGCATTTGGAGAACAGCAGGGCCATTGCAATTACAGATAGATAATTATCAACTACAGCAGCCCCACCTGCAGACAGTTACAAAGAACCTGACGTGCTAGCTAACATGCCTCGCTACATTTAGCACAACACAACTTAGTGCATAATGCCTTACTCACTAATGAGAGGTAATTTATTTTTATTTTTCTACTTAAAGTGTCTGTTTAGTAACTGGAAAAGCCTTTAAAAGAAAAACAAAATCAAATCACAGTTTTTTAATCCAATGTTAAATAAAACGAATTACGTGCCGATTGCGATGCAGCGCGCGCAATGTAATTCATTTTATTTATTTATTTATGTACTTAAATCAGTTCGGCTGTAAGCCGGAGTTTACTACTCCCCAACCTGCCCCACCCCCACCCCACCCCCCCACAGCACTCCCTCCAGGAGCCGCTACTGCTCAGTCCATGAAGTAGAGTTTGTCCTCAAACTCAGGTGGTTCACCGAGAAGTTGGTCAGCTAACACACTTGATTCTGACCAATTCTCCTCCTCTTCCTGTGCTGTTTCAGGAACGGTGTAATTGTGTGGTATGAAATGTTGGTTTATTTTTCTCATGGCCAATCTCTCCATTCTGAGCTCTGGCCATTGGTGCATCTTCCCATACCAATACATCAATGGGTTTTGATTCACATAGACCTCTTTTGGATCATCCAGATACTCCTGGAACATCCTCTCGATGGTCACTGGTGCTGCTACTTGCTCAATCTCTTTTACCATCATCTATGCAATGTGCTTAAACCCTGCAGATTGATACCAATAAAATGCAGAGATTGGGTCTGGTCGTCCTGTTGCTGTTGTTGCCAGTGTTCTGGTTGATGGTGTTGTTGGCAGCTGTGAGACAAGACTGCCCTCTCTGGAAGTTGAAGGCAGCACTCCAGAACTGCCAGGTGGGACTCTAACTACAAGCCGTTGTTCTTCCAAATCTCCGGCTTCCTCAAAATTCACCTCCTGTATTTTGAAGCATCCCCTTCAGAAAAAGGAATAGAAGTGGGAACAATGTTTTTCGCCATGGATCAAGTAGTGTGACACAGATGTACTGTTTGGACGAGATGATGTAGTTTTGCAGCCTTGCATTGGAAGCCAATCAAAAGAGTAAGTTCTCATGCAAGGCATGTGCTTCTGTGTTTTTGTGCACACCTGTGAGGGCAAACCCTTCAGACACTTTCTTTAGCTTGTCCTGTAGCAGATGCAACAACAGGATAGCATGGCCCATCGTATATGTCTTCTTTGGTAACTTCCTGTGTGAAAACCTCAAAAAGGAGTAGCATTTGTGTCAGGCATTTGACTAGGCCCCATTTGTCCACATCCATGGTCACAGCTTTCCTAACTGCATACCCTTCTCTTTGAATGACATAGTCATTGATCTGTTTGTACTGCTCAAACAGACTTTGCAACATGTAATAAATCGAGTTCCAACGTGTTGGCACCGCCTGTATAAGGGCTTTAACTGGCACTCTAGTAGCACGCTGAATAGTCTACACCTGCTTAAGGCTTTAAAAGAATGGCTGAAATGAGTGCAGATTCTTCCGCAGGTGGTCAGTATGCTCCTGACAATGTCTTCTTTTTTTAGACAGTCTTGCACCACCAGGTTGATGCAATGGGCGAAACACAGGACTCTGAAATAGCCACCGTCTGCCATGACCTTGACTATGTTACTGCCATTGTCTGTGGCAACACATCCAATTCTGAGACCTCAGCCACTTTGCTATCTAATTAATTCAAGATGTTTGTAGCTGTATGTGATTTCTCCACGGCAAACATGGCCACTGTTCCATGCAGCCAAACGCTCTTAAAACTTTCTTCAGGGCCAAGACCTGTAGATATCTTTTGCTTTACCCCTGCAAAAGAGATCCAGTGTGCAGTGATACACATGAAATCAGTCACCTGACAACTGGTCTACATGTCTGTTGTCAGGTGGATAGTGTGAACAACAATTTGCTGCAAAGTTTGTCCAATCAGTTGCAGCACATTGTGATGCAGCCCTGGAAAAGCAACTCTGGCAAAATAGGTCCAACTTAGAACCTTTCATTTTGGGCAGATGGGTGCTGTGAATTCTAAGAATCCCACTCCTTCCACAAAAGAGAAAGCCCAGTGCTAACATTTTTGCCAGCTTCCTATTGAACAAACGTGCCATTGGGTGATTGCAGTTTTAGGGCCCCTCCTGCCGAACATGCCCGAAATTGTAGCCTGTAATTTTTTCTTCTTTTCTGGGGCCACTGGCGCAGGCGACTTTTGAAAAGTAGGTGATGGTAGACTCAGTGCGTGTCATGGTGGGGCAGTTACTGTATGGTGTGGTGTCACCATCTGACTTTGAGTCTTGTGTCACTATGAAGTCGCTGAGGCAGGTGATTTTGCGGGTACACTGCTGGGGACAGGGCTGCTTTGCACGTGGATGTCACCCTCTTCTTCCTCATCATCACCTCCCACCATGATTAGACTTGTAGCTGATGTTCCTGGGCTCTACTCACCTGCACCATCATGACCACATTCAGCAATTGTTTTAAGGCGCTCCTCCCACTGGATTGCATGGTGTTTTTTCATATGGGTCGTTTGGCCTCCAGTAACATAATGTGAACCAGGCTTACCTCGACTTACATGGGTGTTGCAAATGCTGTATACTAAAATGTGTTCCTCCTGTGTTCTAAGCGTAAGAAAATCCCAAACTGGGGAGAAGTACTTTTTTACTGTGCCACTGCCAAAGCCTGTAGAAGAACTGGAGATAGGTGGGCGTGTCATTGATTGCCTCTTTGCAGTGCAAACGTTTACTGAGGTAGTGGTTAGGGTAGATTTCAGCTGGGGCTTTGAAAATATGAGAGCTAGCAGTGCTACCTGTGCCACATCGATTGGAGCAGGTTGAATAGCAATGTCGGACTCCTCTGTGTCACCTTCCACAATGACTAGCTCGTCTTCGTTATCCTCATCATCATCGCCTTCCATAATTCTAAGGCTTTCAGGAACTTTTCTTTTCCCTTGCCTCTCCCCGACTCTGGCGGGGTCCCTGCCACATCCCCATCATCATCATCTGAAGTGGTGTTTGAAGAAGATGATGGAGTAGTACCCTCCTTTTTCCTTGCTAGAGGTCTGGGAGCCAATGATTCTAAAAGAGGAGGCTCTTGGCCATCAGGAAGCCCGACCTCCAGCTCTGCACCAACATTAGGAAGATGTACTATTGCTGCCTGAGGCTGCTGTCCACTTTGCTCTGTTTCCTGAAATGATTGGGTACTAGTTTGCGAAAGGGACAAATAAAATTCAACATCACTGCTCATCGGCATCGCCATGATTGCAGTGACTGCCTCCCTGACAGACATGGTCTTGGGCTTAGGTTGGGCTGTGCTGTTGATGCGAGAGTGCTGCTCCTAGCTTCCTCCCCGGAGGACAGTGTGGCAGGCACACAATGTTGTCCATAAAAGGTTTCAGCTAACATGCCACTGGTAGAAAGCTGCTTTTTCTCACTGACCACTTTCTTGGCAGCAACTTTTTTGGGGCCATCTTAAAGCTCTCCATTGGCAGTGACACTAAGCTGCACAAGTAGAGAGATTAGAGGACTGACGTGTGACGCCACTGTACAGGCCTTTTGTTTGACAGTACTGCGGGAGATGTCTTGTCTTCTCTTGTGCACTTAAAAGCAAACAAGCAAGAAAAACATATAGTGAAACATGGCATTGTTATAGTTTAAATTAGTACACACAAAGGCAATATTAGTGTGGTTTGTTACTTAGGAAATAACCACTTTAAAGTCAAACCATACCACAATACCATTCCCCATTAGGATAACACATAATATACAGATAGAGCTCTTTCATTTATGTCCATATATTCTAATGGAGATACCTGTGCCTCGGAGGGAACTGCATGGGTAAATAGAATATTAATCTTTTTGTGCGCATATGGCAGGCAATGTAGTCCAGGCAGAAATGGAATAATAATTTTTTAAAAATGGATAATACTGCTGTGTCTGCAGTGCACCACAGCCAGGGTGCCAAGGAGGAAATGAAATTATTCCTAAAAAAACGAAATGCTGTTGCATTGCTGTGCGCCTATAGTAGATGGATGGATGGATGGATGGATGGATTGGCCGAGGCAAAATTTAAAAAAATGTAAAAAACAAATTTCAAATGTTTTTAATTTCAATTAAAATATAAAAATAAAAAATAAAACAAATTACAAAGATGAAATTAAAATGTACATTTTAAATTAAAAAAACTATTAATAACTGCCGATGTCTGTATGGAACGATGAGAAGAAACCTATTATGTGCAAAGGTACACTGGCTGGATGCACAAAATGGCTGCCAGTCAGTGCCTCATGGTCAAAAAACAGCAGTGAGCAAAGAGGCATGGGGAACAAAGTACACATGCAAGCCTACGGCAAAGGCACACTGACTGGATGCACAACATTTTTGCAATGCCAGACAGTGCCACATGGTCAAACAATAACAGCGAGCAAGGAGGTATGGGGAGCAAAGAACACATACAAGATTACATCCAAGGCACACTGGCTGGATGCACAAAATGGCTGCCAGACAGGGCCACATGGTCAAACAACAGTGAGCAAGGAGGCATGGGGAACAAATAACACATGCAAGCCTATAGCAAAGGCACACTGGCTGGAGGCAAAAAATGGCTGCCAGCTAGTGCCACATGGTCAAACAAAAACAGCTAGCAATGAGGCATGGAGAACAAAGAACCTATGCAAGCCTATGGCAAAGGCACACTGGCTGGAGGCACAACATGTCTGCTAGCTACATGGTGAAACAACAATAGCAAGCAAGGAGGCATAGGGAACAAAGAACACATGCAAGCCTATGGCAATGGCACACTGGCTGGAGGCACAAAATAGCTGCCAGGCCAGCCAGTGCCACATGGCCAATCAACAACAGCGAGCAAGGAGGTATGGGGAACAAATAACCCTTGCAAGCCTATAGCAAAGGCACACTGGCTGGAGGCACAAAACGGCTGCCAGCAAGTGCCACATGGTCAAACAAAAACAGCAAGCAAGGAGTCATAGTAAACAAAGAACACATGCAAGCCTATGTCAAAGACACACTGGCTGGAGGCAAAAAATAGCTGCCAGGCCAGCCAGTGCCTCATGGTTAATAAACAACAGCGAGGAAGGAGGCATAAGAAACAAAGAACACATAACAGCCTATGGCAAAGACACATTGGCTGGATGCACAAAATGGCTTCCAGTCAGTGCCACATGGTCAAACAATAACAGCGAGCAAGGAGGCATGGGGAACAAAGAACACGTGCAAGCCTATGGCAAAGGCACACTGACTTGATGCACAAAATGGCTGCTAGCCACAGGACAAAACAACAACAACAGCAAGCAAGGAGTCAAAGGAAACAAAGAGAATACATTCAGGCCTATGGACACAGACTCCACAAAAAGGCCTCCGGCCACATGGCATGGGGAGCAAAGACAAATCAATGGTGGCCTATGGCAAACACAAACCCACATACACATTGGACAGACAAAGGAGGCATGGTAACACTGAAGGAAATACTACCATCAATTCAGCACTGCCAAAAATGAAAATTAACTGAGCTATAAAATGTTTACAACACACATCCTCCCAAGACATCAAATATTGTTCAACATATGCACTTTTTGTACACTCAAAAACATGAGATACCACAATATCACCACATTTTTAATTTAATCCAGTGCCATCCCAGTCCTAAATGATGTTTTAAAACAAAATATAACACATAAACAGTTGTTTCATGTACCCATGACTAGCATTGACCTGGGCCTACTAGATGGCTCCTTGGCAGGCTAGGCCACATAGTAAAATAAATATTGCTAATTTAACAAACAGAGAGAATGTACTGACCTGTGCAATATTGTTCCTTTAGAAAAAAAGCTAAATTAAATGCAAAAATATAAATAGGACCCTACTGAAAATGGAGGCCACCCACCACAATCACTTTGAAAATTTGAATAAAAGTACAAATAAATACTGGTACATGCCCTCTATTAAACAAACCACACCTTATACAAGAGTTTTTGACCTTACTTGTAAAATCTCAAACTCAAAGTCTCTAAATCCAATGGTATACATACAGCACACACGGAAATAGGTCCTTCCAGCTCAAAATCTAAATGAAAAGTGACCAGGAGATGGACAAAGCAGTAGGAGGAGCCTGCTAGACAGGAACAGGAAGTTGGACACAAAAAACAACTCCAGTGGTCTGTTGGAGATGAAAATCCCCCGAAAACGTCTTTAGCTGCTTCTCAAACACATAAGCAACTCGAGTGATATGCTAGTGATGGCGAGAGGCACTGTATTGTGCCATCGCGACTGTAAGCCATGCAAGCAGGTGCGAAGTTTTGCACGTGCTCTCTAGCAGCCCAAAAATATCGTGGTGTTCCTGAGCTCCATAACAATTCTTGAGTGAGCAGATGGAAAAAAAACTCTGCTTTGTGCCTGGAAGGTGGAATTCAGGAACCTCATGCTCTGCCGCAGAGTGCCGAGTGTCAGAATTCTACAAACTCTGCAAGTGGAGCGGATTTTACCTCCAGGCCTACATAAAACCATGCAACCAATAAATGAATAGACTTTTGGAATTCTCAAATCACGTTTTAGATGCCTACACATGAGTGGTGGAGCATTACTTTACAGATCAGGGACATGATGCAAATAAATTGCCACATGTGCCATTCTTCACAGCACAGCCATGAGGAAGGGTCTTCACAATGTCAACATAGAGCCAGAATCCGACTCAGATGATGAGCTACCACCCCTTAAGAATCAGCAGGATGGAACACGATCAGCAGAGGGTCGAGCACAATGCACAGACAATTATTTTTAAGTTTAGAATGATGACAACATCTAAGATATAGCCAACACTCATGATGGTAATGTTTTTCCATCACTGAGAAATAAACTTTTATTCAGGTTGTAACAAAGTATTGTTATTGCATATCATCAACTGTATCCTTATAGGATGTCATTGTTTAAACAAAGCAACAAAGTTTAAAAACACAAACATAACAAACTAGTATCATTCATCTGAGTGTATCCAAAAGTCACATTTTATGACCTCTGGTGTTGGTTGCCTTCTTAGCAGGACTTGGCTTTGAAGTTGGAGGATATATCTGTTCCAGACGTGTGTCGGTGGGTTCGACTTATACAGCATCCAGCTGGCACAGGTGTGCTACTGAGGCTAGAGCCGTCTTCGCTTTCAGGTGGTTGTAAAATGTTAGGGAGAGAGAGGCTATGTGTCTGAATGTTCTCCAGAGCGGTTGCCACTTTGGCCAGCCCGCGTGCTACATTTTGGCAGCATTTCACCATGCCACAGTTCTCCTGGCAAGAGTAGTGGTAGCTACTGCCAATCGATTGATTGATTTTGTAAATGCATCATAGCTTGCCATATGCTGCTTGTGCCTGCAGTTTTGCATACGTTACTCCTTCTTCATAGCAGAAATCTCTTGAACTTTCTGCAATTGCAGCCTTGAACATGACATGCTTTTCAGATGCTTATTCACTGTTTTTATCTGTTTGGCTTGCAGGCGCTGTACTGTGATGATGGATTTCTCAAGGCCACCAAGCAATTGAGAACTGTCTGACCTGTCAGAGACATTATCATTATGAACTGTTTGTAATTGGACTCCACGTTGTCTATGTGTCCTGCGCACAGAGGATGCTGTGTTCCTGAATTGCATTTGCTTCACATCACCTTCCTCAAAATCTGGTAGTGGTGCCATGTTTGCTCTCATAGTATGTTGGAGTTAAGGGCGTGGAAGTGGCAATTGTGCTGTTCTCAAATTCCAAGTTTGTGTCAATTGCTTCATTGGCCCTAATGGTTTCAGACACGTCCCGGATGTGATCCTTGGAAATGTATGTATATAGTTATTGTAAATAAATGTTTACTGTTAGACCTGGCACCATTGGCGTGGGTCTCCCTTCCATTTTTCGCTGTTGTCTCCTCTGTTTTACTGGTGTTAGATGCTCTGGGCGCTGTGCCACTGCCATTCAGTGTCACAGCGCGAATGCTCCCTGTATAAATATGTCTATGTGAATTGGTATATCCCTGATTGGCTTATTTGGTTTACCTGTTAGTCCCTAGTAGTGTGGCCTATGTGTGCCCAGGGCTGGTAAACCAAATGCTGCTGGTGGACCTGCAGCACTGATGTGTGCCACCCACAGATGCAGCTTGTAAAGTGTGTCTCAGACCTGCCACTGCAGTGTCTGTGTGCAGTCCAGAACTGCCATCTTGGCTGTGGAGTGCACTCACTTCCCAGCCCCTGAACCTTCCCTTAGCATCCTGTAAGTCACCCCTATGGTAGGGTGCCTTGTATGTGTAAGGCAGGACATGCCTTGGTGTGTGTAGCATGTCCTGGTAGTGAATTATGCCCCATTTCGTTTTTCACTACTGTAAGGCTACCTGTTCCTCATAGGCTAGAATGGGCAGTCCTAACTGACCCCAGGAACATGGTAGAAAAACGAATTTAGTGTGCCTGAGCTCAGAATATTAAAATACATCTTTTAGTGAAGTTTATTTTTATATTCTGTGTTTGAAAATACCACTTTTAGAAAGTAGGTATTTTCTTGCCTAAGCCTTCCAGTGTGCTCTGCCGTTATGTGTATTGGCTGTCTGGTTTTAGAGGGGCAGGACAGGCTGAGTCAGACCTGGGTTGAATAGAGAGATCTGCATTTAGAGTGTGGGGAGGGGTGGCTCCTTGACCTGAATAGGGCTGTGCCTGGCAAGGTGAATGCTGGCTCCACCTCCCACTGTGTGTCTGCTAGCAGACCCCCTCTTTCTGAAAGGAAGGATGCAGCCTGGTAAACAAAGTGCTCCAGGCCTGAGCAGAACTGGTTCTGGCTAGGTTCAGTGACTGGTAGCTTCAAGGATCAAAGGCTTTTGGGGTATAAATATCTGTGCTCAAGCCCCTACATTTTGTATTGCTTTTGGATCTGGAGAGGAAACTCTGTCCGTGCCACTGGAGGAATCTGCACAAAGTGACTGTCCCTGTGCTGTGTGTTGTTTCTTGCACTGGCCTGCAGCAGTGACCACTGGACCTTGAAGAAGAGGAAAAGGAACTCTTGAGAGAACTTTTATTTTTGTACAGCAATTACCCAAGGGCTAGGAAAAGAGCTAGCCTCCTGCTGGAGTCTCAGGCACATCAGACTCCACCACCAACCTCCTGCTTCCTCCCTGCGAGGACTGCTATCTGCTGAGGAGGCTCCTGTGAGTTCCAGGGCCTCTAGTTTGCATCAGAGAAAAGAGGGTGAGAAATCGACGCTAACGCATCTTTGCGGGCCGCTGCAGTCGAGAGCGCTGGGAAAATCATCGCACTACTGCCGCCGAGGGCCCGCAACCCGAAACCATCGCTGACACCCCTTAGCGAGCCGCTGCAGCCGAGACGCGCTGGAAAGATCATCGCGCTGCTGTCGCCGCGCACTCGAAACCCTTAAAGAAATCATTGCTTCGAGACATCGCAGTGCGGACGCCGTGCGTCCGCCACTTTGATCGCATCGCACCGAATTTCGTCGCTCCCTCGCGGAGCGTCTTGTCTTCGCATCGCAACACGATCGCACAGCGCAACAGGATCACCGCATCGACTTCTCCCACGCGGCAAGAAAGTCATCGCATCGGCGGTCCAGCGTGCAGAAGTTTGTAGCATCGTCTCCGCACGCATCCCGCAGATCGGCGCCTCATCCTCCCTTGCGGCAAGGATTTCAACGCATCGCCAGCCTCGCGTGGCGAGAATCATCGCTACAGCTTATTTGCGACACTTTGTTGGTTTTGCTACTAAACCCAGGTACTTTGTGAAAGAAAGGGTCGCAGAGACCACTGCTTTGAACTTGAACCTTATTTTTGCAACCTTTGAACTATTTTTGACAGCCCTTCAACAGCTATCCTATTTTTGACAGTATTGTGGCTTTTACAGTTATTGGTCTTGTGATAAATCTGCCTTTATATAAAGATACTTATTTTTTATAATAACTACTTGTGTGGTGTCCCTTTGTAGTGTTCCTCACTGTGTTACTGTGTATGATCATAAATGCTTCACACCCTGCCTCTGAGATAAGCCTACCTGCTCGTGCTACGTTACCACAGGGTTGAGCAGTGGTATTAAAGAGGGTAGCCCTCTCACTCTGACTTAGGAAGAAGGGTCCCTACTTGGACAGTGGCCAGCCATTGCCAACTAGAGACCCCCATTTCTAACATTGGTGGTCAGCGGTGAGGATCTGGACTTGCATTTATGATCGCATACAGTAATTATAGTGGACACTACTAGTGAGTGCAGACCATAATGTACCGCATACATTTTTTGAGAGTTTTTTTTTTGGATCCTATATTGTAATTGATATTGCCGGTGATTTTTCACCCGCGCACATTTTCTGAGAGTTTTTGGGATCCTATATTGTTATTGATATTGCCGGTGATTCTTCACCCACGCCCATTTATTGAAAGTTTTTGATCCCCTATTGTAATTGATATTGCCGGTGATTTTTCACCCGCACACATTTCTGAGAGTTTTTGGGATCCTATATTGTGATTGATATTGCCGGTGATTTTTCACCCGCGCCCATTTATTGAAAGTTTTTGATCCCCTATTGTGATTGATATTGCTGGTGATTTTTCACTCACGCACATTTCTGAGAGTTTTTAGGATCCTATATTGTGATTGATATTGCCGGTGATTTTTCACCCGCTTACATTTTTTGAGAAGTTTTCTTCTGTCCTTTATTGATATTGCCAGTTATTTCTACAATGGGCAAGCCCAGATCCAATGCCTCAGAGGATCTCTCCTGGGAAGAAGAGAAAATAGAAACCTACAATGCCAAGCAGCTCAAATATTTTTGCAAGCAATTCACAGTCCCTATCACAGGTCTCACTAGAAGGGAGGAGTATTACAAGGCGCTGAAGGCCTGGCTAGAAGCCAGGGACGCCCCTAAGGATATAGGAGAGCTTGTGGAGGGAGGAGAGCAGCAGGGCGATGTAGTAGACTTAGTAGGAGATCCAGCCCTTTCCAACCCGGGCTCTAGTGTGTCCGCTAAGGGTCTGTCCCCAGAAGAGCTGGAGGACAGGGAGAGAGATAGGCGGCACAATATGGAGATGGCTAAGCTTAAAATGGATGGTCACCGGGACCTAGAGAACAAGAAGTTAGAAATTGAGATTATGAGGATGAAGCTTGAGCATGAGAGAGTATTGAGGGAGTTGGAGATTAAAGCTAAGAGCATGGAAATCTCCCCCTCTGGTGGCAGCGTACCTGTAGTGCACCCTGAGAGTAGGGTGTATATACCCAAGGAGGTTATTAAAGATTTCCACAAAAGTGAAGATATTGGGCAATGGTTTGCCGCTTATGAATTAGCCATGGTGTCCCACCGGGTCCCTGAGAAGGATTGGGGAGCGGGGTTGTGGGGACGCTTTGTGAGTGAGGGGAGGGATACCTTGTTGGACCTGCCCCCAGAAAGTAGGATGGTTTATGCCCACATGAAGGAAGCGTTGATGACCCGCTATGGTTTGACCCCTGAGATGTATAGCCAGAGGTTTAGGGTCTGTAAGAAGCTAGAGGGTACCACGTGGGTTGAATATGTGTCTTTTTTTGCAGAGCCATGGAACGCTGGGTAAAAGGTAGCAAAGTAGAAACTTTTGCACAGTTTTATGATTTGATTGCATGGGAGCATTTATCTAGTAATTGTTTTCCTGAGCTACGCCAGCACCTAATTGATTGCAAGCTGACTAACCCTAGAAAGCTTGCTGAGGAGGCGGACCGCTGGGTGAGCACCCGGGTCCGCAAGGGTCCAGTGGGAGACGGCGCCAAAGGTGGGCAGTGTCCCCAGCAGAGGAGTGGGGGAGACAAGGGTCAACAGAGGGAGTTCCACCGAGGGCCCCAAAGTAATCCCCCAGGGAACCAGGCAGTGGTGTTCCAGCCCCCCCAAGAAAGGAGGACAGGGCCCCCAACAGGTAGGCCTGTTCCCAGGGGGCCCCCCACGTGTTACAACTGTGGTCAAGTGGGCCACAGATATTTTGATCCCCAGTGCACCCCCCCCCGTGCACCACCCCGCCAGATTGCTAGCGTAGCCCTGGGAGAGGAGGAGATGGGTGCCCAAGAGGGGTGGGATCCCGTAGAACTGACCCTTGTCTCATTAGGGGACTTTGAGATGGTCCCCAAGCCTGCACTGCCTGCTAACACTAAAAAATACAGGCAGTGGGTGACCATCAATGGCCATAGGGTGGAGGCTCTAAGAGACACAGGGGCCAGTGTAACTGCTGTCAGCTCCCGGTTGGTGTCCAAAGAGCAGGTTGTCCCCCATGCATTCTACCCTGTAGTGTCCGCAGACAACTCAGAGATCCAATGTGAGGTGGCTCAGGTTCCCTTTGAGTGGGGGGGGTCTCAGGAACTCTTCAGGTAGCTGTGAGGCCCGCCATGCCTGTAGACTGTCTGCTGGGCAATGATTTAGAGGACTCCCCGTGGGCTACGGTGGAGAGGAAAGCTCACTTAGAGATGTTGGGTCTGCCTGAGTGGGCGTGTGCTACCACTCGGTCCATGGCAGCCAAGGAGGGTGTTGAAAAGGATCTGGAGCCAGAGAGCAGGGCCCAGATCCCTGCCTTAGAGAGAAGGGGCAGGGGGCGCGGGAGGCCGGCCCCTTAGTTCCCACGGCCCAGGAAGGAGCAGACCCTGAGGGGGATGCCCTGGAGCCTACCGGGGAGCAGATCACCGAACTGGGGGACCTGCCTGAGCTGACCCATTGGCAGCAGGAAGGGGGACCCACCAGGGAGGAATTTTGTGAGCAGTAGAGAGTTTGCCCCTCTCTTGAGGGTATGCGGCGACAGGCTGCAGCCCAGGCAGAAGGTGACATGTCTGGTTCACATCTGATTTATTGGGAGAACAGTCTCCTGTATAGGGAGCCTAAGGTTGCTGAGCCAGGGTCAGCCCGTGTGCTGGTGGTACCCGAGTGCTTCAGAACCTTCCTACTGGGGTTGGCTCATGACATTCCATTGGCAGGACATCTGGGGCAGACCAAGACCTTTGAGAGGCTGGCCGCCCACTTTTATTGGCCCCAGATGCACAAGAGTTCAGACTCTCATTGCAGGACCTGTGAGACTTGCCAGGCAAGTGGGAAGAGTGGGGGAAGATCAAGGCCCCACTCCAGCCCTTTCCAGTTGTGAGTACCCCATTCGAGCGAGTGGGCATTGACATTGTGGGGCCTCTGGACCCCAAGACAGCCATGGGCAACAGGTTCATCCTGGTCTTGGTGGACCATGCCACCCGGTACCCTGAAGCCATCCCGCTCAGGACAGTGACGGCCCCCGTGGTGGGACGTGCACTGATGGGGATTTTCTCCAATGTGGGATTCCCCAGAGAGGTGGTGTCTGACAAAGGGGACCAACTTCATCTCCCAGTACATGAAGTCTCTGTGGAAGGAGTGTGGGGTAACGTATAAGTTCACCACTCCTTACCACCCCCAAGGTAATGGTCTGGTTGAAAGGTTCAACCGGACCTTGAAGGGCATGATCATGGGCCTAGAAGAGCCCCTGAGGCGTAAGTGGGACGTCCTCTTGCCCTGCCTGTTGTTTGCCTACCGTGAGGTGCCACAGAAGTCCTTAGGGTTCAGTCCCTTTGAACTCCTCTATGGCCACCCGGTTAGAGGACCTCTGAGTCTGGTCAAGGAAGGCTGGGAGCAATCTCCCAGGAAACCTCCCAAGATGTATTTAGCTACACGTTGGCCTTCCGGAACCAGACTCGGCGTTTCAGAAAGATTGCTGAGGCAAATCTGGAAGCCAGCCAGGAAGAAATGAAACGTTGGCACAACCAGAATGCCACTCTGGTCGAATTTCAACCTGGTCAGAAGGTTTGGGTACTGGCCCCAGTGGAGCCTTGTGCGCTCCAAGATAAGTGGACCGGTCCATTTGAGGTGGTGGAGCGCAAAAGTCCAGTTACCTACTTGGTGGACTTTCAGTCTCCCAGGAACCCCTTGCGGGTCCTGCATGTGAACCGCCTAAAGCCCCACTTTGAGAGGTCTGAAGTGGGCATGCTTCTTGCCACAGATGATGGGGTTGAGGAGGAGAGTGAGCCTCTCCCGGACCTCCTGTGTGCAGAAGAGAAGGATGGGTCAGTGGAGGGTGTGATCCTCTCCACCACACTGACCCCTGAGCAGCAGAGAGATTGTCACCACCTGTTGGGGCAATTTTCTGATTTGTTCTCCCTGGTACCTGGTGTCACTGATTGGTGCGTCCATGAGGTGGATACCGGGGACAGTTCTCCTGTCAAGCACAAGGCTTACAGGGTAACTGACAGGGTCAGGGCTTGCATTAAGGAGGAGGTCTCCAAAATGTTCACCCTAGGGGTGGTTGAGTCCTCTAGCAGCCCCTGGTCCAGCCCTGTGGTCTTGGTACCAAAAGCTGCGACGCCTGGTGCCACTCCTGAACTTAGTTTCTGTGTGGACTACCGAGGTCTCAATTCGGTCACCAAGACCGACGCGCACCCCATCCCCAGAGCTGATGAGCTCATAGACCGGTTAGGGGCTGCCCGGTACCTCAGCACGTTTGATCTGACATCTGGGTACTGGCAGATCGCCTTAACTGATGGGGCAAAGGAGAGGTCAGCATTCTCCACACCAGATGGGCACTACCAGTTCCGTGTGATGCCCTTTGGGATGAAGAATGCCCCTGTCACCTTCCAGAGATTGTTCAACCAGGTGTTGGTTGGGCTGGAGGCTTTCAGTGCCGCCTACCTGGATGACATTGCAGTGTTTAGTTCCTCCTGGGAGGACCACTTGCGCCACCTCTGGGAAGTGTTGATGGCGCTGCGCAGAGCAGGCCTCACAATCAAGGCCAGTAAGTGCCAGATTGGGGAGGGTTCTGTGGTGTACTTGGGACACCAGGTGGGGAGCGGCCAGGTGGCGCCCCTGCAGCCCAAGATTGAAACCATCCTGGCTTGGGAGCCCCCAAGGACCCAGACCCAGGTGAGGGCCTTCTTAGGACTCACGGGTTATTACAGGAGGTTTGTCACGGGGTATGGCAACATTGTTGCACCCTTGACTGAGCTGACTTCCAAGAAGCGGCCAAAGATTGTGAACTGGACTGACACCTGTCAGAAAGCCTTTGATGCCCTCAAAACTGCTATGTGTACAGCACCCGTACTCCAGGCGCCCAATTTTGCTAAGGAATTTGTTGTCCAGACAGACGCTTCAGAGCATGGGGTGGGGGCCGTTCTGTCACAGATAAATGAGGAGTGACTAGACCAACCTGTAGCCTTCATCAGTAGGAGGTTACTTCCACGGGAACAGAGGTGGAGTGCAATTGAGCGTGAGGCATTTGCTGTGGTCTGGGCACTGAAGAAGCTGAGACCATACCTGTTCGGGACTCACTTCCGGGTTCAGACAGACCACAGGCCCCTCAGATGGTTGATGCAGATGAGGGGTGAGAATCCCAAGTTGTTGAGGTGGTCCATTTCCCTACAGGGTATGGACTTCACGGTGGAACACCGCCCTGGTACAGAACACGCCAATGCTGATGGTCTGTCCAGATTTTTCCGCCTTAGCGATGAGAACTTCCAAGGGGATGGGTAGTTCTCCCCACATTTCAGCTGGAGGGGACGTGTGTTAGACCTGGCACCATTGGCGTGGGTCTCCCTTCCATTTTTCGCTGTTGTCTCCTCTGTTTTACTGGTGTTAGATGCTCTGGGCGCTGTGCCACTGCCATTCAGTGTCACAGCGCGAATGCTCCCTGTATAAATATGTCTATGTGAATTGGTATATCCCTGATTGGCTTATTTGGTTTACCTGTTAGTCCCTAGTAGTGTGGCCTATGTGTGCCCAGGGCTGGTAAACCAAATGCTGCTGGTGGACCTGCAGCACTGATGTGTGCCACCCACAGAAGCAGCTTGTAAAGTGTGTCTCAGACCTGCCACTGCAGTGTCTGTGTGCAGTCCAGAACTGCCATCTTGGCTGTGGAGTGCACTCACTTCCCAGCCCCTGAACCTTCTCTTAGCAACCTGTAAGTCACCCCTATGGTAGGGTGCCTTGTATGTGTAAGGCAGGACATGCCTTGGTGTGTGTAGCATGTCCTGGTAGTGAATTATGCCCCATTTCGTTTTTCACTACTGTAAGGCTACCTGTTCCTCATAGGCTAGAATGGGCAGTTTGACTATTACATGCTATAGTCCTAACTGACCCCAGGAACATGGTAGAAAAACGAATTTAGTATGCCTGAGCTCAGAATATTAAAATACATCTTTTAGTGAAGTTTATTTTTATATTCTGTGTTTGAAAATACCACTTTTAGAAAGTAGGTATTTTCTTGCCTAAGCCTTCCAGTGTGCTCTGCCGTTATGTGTATTGGCTGTCTGGTTTTAGAGGGCAGGACAGGCTGAGTCAGACCTGGGTTGAATAGAGAGATCTGCATTTAGAGTGTGGGGAGGGGTGGCTCCTTGACCTGAATAGGGCTGTGCCTGGCAAGGTGAATGCTGGCTCCACCTCCCACTGTGTGTCTGCTAGCAGACCCCTCTTTCTGAAAGGAAGGATGCAGCCTGGTAAACAAAGTGCTCCAGGCCTGAGCAGAACTGGTTCTGGCTAGGTTCAGTGACTGGTAGCTTCAAGGATCAAAGGCTTTTGGGGTATAAATATCTGTGCTCAAGCCCCTACATTTTGTATTGCTTTTGGATCTGGAGAGGAAACTCTGTCCGTGCCACTGGAGGAATCTGCAGGAAGTGACTGTCCCTGTGCTGTGTGTTGTTTCTTGCACTGGCCTGCAGCAGTGACCACTGGACCTTGAAAAAGAGGAAAAGGAACTCTTGAGAGAACTTTTATTTTTGTACAGCAATTACCCAAGGGCTAGGAAAAGAGCTAGCCTCCTGCTGGAGTCTCAGGCACATCAGACTCCACCACCAACCTCCTGCTTCCTCCCTGCGAGGACTGCTATCTGCTGAGGAGGCTCCTGTGAGTTCCAGGGCCTCTAGTTTGCATCAGAGAAAAGAGGGTGAGAAATCGACGCTAACGCATCTTTGCGGGCCGCTGCAGTCGAGAGCGCTGGGAAAATCATCGCGCTACTGCCGCCGAGGGCCCGCAACCCGAAACCATCGCTGACACCCCTTTGCGAGCCGCTGCAGCCGAGACGCGCTGGAAAGATCATCGCGCTGCTGTCGCCGCACACTCGCAACCCTTAAAGAAATCATCGCTTCGAGTCATTGCAGTGCGGACGCCGTGCGTCCGCCACTTTGATCGCATCGCACCGAATTTCGTCGCTCCTCGCGGAGCGTCTTGTCTTCGCATCGCAACACGATCGCACAGCGCAACAGGATCACCGCATCGACTTCTCCCACGCGGCAAGAAAGTCATCGCATCGGCGGTCCAGCGTGCAGAAGTTTGTCGCATCGTCTCCGCACGCATCCCGCAGATCGGCGCATCATCCTCCCTTGCGGCAAGGATTTCAACGCATCGCCGGCCTCGCGTGCCGAGAATCATCGCTACAGCTTATTTGCGACACTTTGTTGGTTTTGCTACTAAACCCAGGTACTTTGTGAAAGAAAGGGTCGCAGAGACCACTGCTTTGAACTTGAACCTTATTTTTGCAACCTTTGAACTATTTTTGACAGCCCTTCAACAGCTATCCTATTTTTGACAGTATTGTGGCTTTTACAGTTATTGGTCTTGTGATAAATCTGCCTTTATATAAAGATACTTATTTTTTATAATAACTACTTGTGTGGTGTCCCTTTGTAGTGTTCCTCACTGTGTTACTGTGTATGATCATAAATGCTTCACACCCTGCCTCTGAGATAAGCCTACCTGCTCGTGCTACGTTACCACAGGGTTGAGCAGGGGTATTAAAGAGGGTAGCCCTCTCACTCTGACTTAGGAAGAAGGGTCCCTACTTGGACAGTGGCCAGCCATTGCCAACTAGAGACCCCCATTTCTAACAGTTACTAAGTTTGCGTAAAATTGATTTATGTGTTTTTGAAATGAAGATTATATATAGATATGTGTAGTTTATTTATGGGCACATAGTACACCATACCACTTAGTTGTACTACAACTCCCGTAATGCATTGATAAATAACAGCAAACATCTACATGAAATTTTGGTAGCTTAGATGTTGTACTTGAAGACTAACAAACAATATTTTATGGAAAGATGCATACAAGAAAATGATTTACCTTAACTGAAGCCTGCAGGATTGGAGGTGTCAATGTCTGACACTCCCACAACACTTTCAAGTTCAAGTATCTCCTTAATACGTTATTCCATTGGAGTGGGAGGAGGATGTTTGGAGGGACTACCACCTGTGTCACAAGCCTCAGCCATTCTGCTGGCCACCTTCTCTTTGGTTTGGGATCTTACACCATTCCAGCGTTTCCTTATTTCAAATGCGGTCCTCTGGTTGACACCAAGAGAGTTCACTTTATCCTGGACACGGTTCCAAATTTTGGTTTTCTGTGCCTCAGGTACAAAATAATTATGCTTTGCCAAATGAATGAGGAATGTGTGGCAGGCATGGATCAGCTAACAGCTCCAGCACCTTATCAGAAAATGTAACTTTCCACTCCTGCTGACAAGGACCTTTTCCCCATCCCCCTTAGACAGAGTTGTAGGGAAATGTGAATGTCACTGCCAGTAGCCACACAGGACCATACCTTCCTTCCACCATCTTCCTAGACTTCTGAGTTGTGGCCACACCCTGTATTTCTAAACTTCCTGGTTCTGACATCATCATTCTGCAACCAAAATGCAACTTTTCCTAATAGCAATTTCCTATTTGGAAATCGCAACAGTGCGATTTCCAAAGAGGAAATTTCCTAATTGCGAATTTGACAGAATCGCTAGTAGTGGAATACTCTGCTATGTACATCTCATTTTGTGATTTCCGAATTGCGATTTCTATTAAATCGCTATTTGGAAATCACAAACAGAAACTTTCGTACATATGGCCCTTAGTCTATAGATTAGATGGACTGGGTCAACTTTTTCAAACCTTCTTGAATTTACTTTTATTTTAGATGGTTAATGAAGTTCAATCTCTGGTCTTGCTGCATCCTCCAAATTATTCGCCCATCCAACCTCGATATACATGCCTGATGGCAGAGCAATGAAGTCAATGGATGCCCAGAAGAAAAGGACCATCCAGGTGAGTTAAGGCTGCAAGGTGATTCCTCTGAGCATAAGGAGCAACAGGTACACCACAGGACAGATTAAATGCTATCACCTTAACCACCTGCTCAAAGTGGCCCTATTCAAATTCTAACCTTCACAATCCCCACTCAGCACTGTATTCCACTTCCAACATTTTGTCATTCTTACACCATAATAAGACCTACTGACATTCAATCCATTTCTCCAATTTGCTGCACAATCTTTAGATGGTACTCTGGAGGTGTCCCAGCCTTATTTGCATGGTATGAGTGCTAGTTGTTCAAGAGCACTCGGCGCAAAGCCACTAGTTGGTTTGAAAATCAAGCAACAATCATCTCACCACAAAATGAAGGGTGCTTTTGGAAAAGAGCATGATGCCCAATGGACTGAGCTCCGCTATCCTCTCCAATAGTCTGTCTTTCGTGATCGAATGCGAAAGGATACAGGGCTGAACTGAGAAATAAAACAGCCCTAGCAAAAATGATCAAATACACCTCTCTCATTCCTTTCTCAATCCTCTCTCTCACCCGGCTGTGCCTGCTGAAATAAAACCCAGGAAACTGGAGCGTATTTCTGAAGGCCCACTAGGAGGGGTTGGCTCTCAAAAATCTGTCTCCAGTGGCTCCAATCTGTAAGGAAATGACCAATGGGTTAAACTACCAGTCCGGCCTTCAAGAATAGGAGACTTGTGATGAGGTTCTGTGGACCATTTGACGGAAGATCTGAAATGTGACATTGTATCTTTTCTAAGATCTTGGCTTTCACCCAACATGTACATTTAGCAGGAAGGAACAGTAAACACCATATTCTGTTGCGGAAATATGTTAGTAACTTCCCCTAATTCTCCAGTCTGAAATCAACAGAAGATTGTATTGCAGTAGGGGCTACTTCTCAGGTTCCGAGTCTGCAGCCAGCAGACAGTGGGCCGATTACGAGTTTGGCGGTGCTACACCAGCTTTGTGCTGGCACAGCACCGCCAAAGCTGTGCTTGACCCCCCTACCAGATTCTGAGTACAACTTGTGTCTGGCGGGCTTGTCTTTTGCCGTTCCCATGGCGGTGCCCTGAAAATGGGCACCGCAATGGGAACACAAAAGAAGTTCTAGAGCGACATGGACTGTGAAGTCCATTCCATGCTGGAACTTGGAGTGCATGCAAACTGTGGTGCACATGTTGTGCCCCCCTGAATGCATCCCCATGACGGTGAGGACAGGGCCCCCTTTGTTTTCTCATTGGCATCCTTTTCATGGTGGACTCACTGCCATGAAAAGGCTGGCGGTGGGGAAACTCAAAATATGTTTGGCACACCATGGTGGTCCCGCCTTGCATATTGGATAGCCCTGTCCCCTGCACCACCAGCAGAGAACTGCGGTTCCCTGGGTAGCCAGCGCAGCGGTGGGGGTCCAAATGCCACCTCGGAATAGGGCAGTTGCAGGACTGCCACCCCTGCACCACCACAAGTCTGGTGCTCAAACTGAAAGCCTGTTAATGCTTGTTTTTTTTAACTTCCCCAAATTAAGACATCCACAGGCACAGTAGGGGCTATAGGAGGGAGTTTTTGCAAACACCACTGGCCACGCCCACTTCTCCCCAGAGTGATGAACAGTGATGGAGAATATTGTAAACAAAGAAGGTTTGCTGTGCAAGGAAAGATGTTCTTTGGAAGCTAGGGCATGACACAAACAAAAATGAATTTCACTTTTAAATTTCTATAGAAATCCTTATGTTTTAGTTTGGTATGTGAGACTGTTTGTGACCTGCATCCAGCATATGAGGTGGCACTAAATTCACCTGGCACTTACAGGACTTGGTGTGTTTCATGGAACTATGTCAGTTGAGCAAGGCAGGCCAGTACTCAGCTAGTGCCTTCGTTGAACCCAAATTTTGCATGTGTCTTGGTACTCCAAACTGCTCCACTTCAGGGTGCGGGTGTTGGCAATCTCACTGGGGGGCCCTTTTGTTTTCAGCTGTAGAGAGCGTGCACCTTGCTCTGTGTACCACTCTAAACAAGATTGTGTGTTTGAAATGTTTTGCCTCAGCAAACATGACAACCATGCATGTTCACTGATGAACTCTTCCATGGTGATAACTTGAGCACTCTGAGCATGGCTCCAAAGTGAACATGCATCTCTAAAGTATACCACTCCTGAAAAGAAACTGACCTTTCACTCTACTGAGACTGGCGGCGATGGTAGCAAAAGGTTTTAAGAAAGGGACAAGCCCTTTTTGCCTTTCATTGGTAAAGGTGAATGCTTACTGGCTGCTCCTAGTAAAAGATGTACATATACTCCCACAACCTAGCCTTTTACTTGTTCCATGTGAAGTAGGACATGGATGGTGAATACAGGTTTTCTCTGTATGGCTGTGGTAGTGTGAGCTTCAACTGCATGTATGGTGCTTGACTGCATGGGGACAGGAGTCCTTTTTTGAATACATGTATATAGATAACTCACAAAATAGTGACTGCAGATGAGCCTGCTGAGGTTCTATTTTGAGTGTACATCTGGAAATCCCATAACCAACATTTGAATTGAGCAAGGCCTCTATAGCTGGAGCACTGGTGTAAACAAAAATGATGAGGGCCCCCCAGCAGAATGTAAAAAGGGCCCCAAGAATTACCTATATCCCACAGCTGTTAATTGGCCTTTGGTGGAATGGGGCTCCTCTGATGGATCTGAGGCCCCTGAGGGATTGGGCCCCCATTGTGCCACAGGGGCTGCTGGGGCCTGTTACATGCCCTGAGATGAAGGGTGTAGTGACTGTTCATTCTAGTTTAACAGAAGTGTAATTGCAGAAAGAATTGTGTAATGACAGACAGGGGTCAGCGTTCCCTCTTCTGTGCTTAATTCTCATCCCCTGCTTAGGAATACTTAACTCCACACCCTTTTCTTGCTGAATTTACTGATTTCGTATGATGGCTGTGTTCTCCTTCCTGGACTTCCAACTAAAAGATGGTCATGAACCTCCCACTTAGACGCTTTAGCGGAGAAGCAGATGCCCGTGTTCTAGTGTGTATATCAACATCTTTAAAATGCAGTTTTTGGCTTCTTTGACTTTGATTGGAGACATTTGTATCCAAATAATAGCATGACGGGGTGAGGAACAAACGCAACAAGACAGCACGAAAAATAAAATGGCAAAGAAGAGAGGGCGGGCTGGAGAGAAGGATGGAGGGATGGAGAAAGGAAGGATGGAGAAAGGGTGAAGTGATCGAAGGAAGACGTGAGAACAGATGTATGTGTGGAAGACAAAATCCCGATTTTGTTCAAAGGGTGGGGTATTTTAGGTTTCTGGCTACTCCCTTGTCCGCCCAAACCACCAAAAGCAGGCACAACGCAAAACAGAACATCAAGTTGGAATCTACATTTGTGTCTGCCAGTCAGGTTTCATAAATAGGTACACACTCAGGGTCAGGGCAGGCTTTAGAGCGGTGCGATCGGTGCCTCCGCACTGGGCACTGACTTTGTGGGGGCTGCTGTGTGCTCAAGTGCAATATGGTTTTAAAAGCAGCTTCTGCTACTGGTGAATAACTGCCCTGCTGCAGAGAGATCGGAGTTTTGTCTAGTGTAAGTTGTAACTCATCACAAAGTATTGCAGTAGGTTAAAATGCCTGCTACTAAGCAGGTGTACCATGCAGATCACAAAGTGCATATATTGCAAATAGGTCAGTGTGTTAATGCTTCTGTCAGAAAGCCCCTTTTGTTACTTGCAGTTTATAAATTCAAATCCTAATATAGAACAGTGAGCTATTAACTATCATTAAAGAGCTGCATGCAGACTACAAAGCATAGGTTAGAGGGTATGATTTTTCCCCCAGTCTTTCATTAACCTCATGTTGAAAAAAGGGTTAACTTGGGTAGAAATCAATTCTTATTAGTAAAGCCAACCCCCAACCATGGTGTTGAGTTTTAAATTCTGAGTTTGTGCTCATCGAGACCAAGCACTCTTAAACTTTACTTCCTTCCAGTATGGATGACAGCGGCGGTGCGTCCATTGGGGCGCTGGGGCGTTGCCCCACTAGACGTGCGGTCACGGTGCAAGCAATGAAGCAATTTCAGATTAAATTGCTTCATTGCTAAAAACTAATTAAATTGTCTCGCGCAGACCCTGCTCAGTACGCAAGTCAAAGTCAGGTTGACTTGAGAGCCGGCAATCCGTCGGCCGATGAAGGGGGTGGGGCCGGGGGCGAGCACGCTAGTCTATGGTTTGAGTGACACACATTTCACTGCGGCAGCGGCGCGTAATGCGCATGCTCGAGTTTGGGCTGGTCATTTTTATGACCAGCCCGAACATGCGCACTGTCAGCCAGCCAGCCACTACTGAGCAGGAGAGCGAGGGAGGGGGACCCCGGAGGCCGAGGGTTGCTTCATGCAGCAGCCCCCGGTCTCTCCTATGGGCGAGCCCTATTCGTGCTCTAGCCAATCCAGGCGCTGCTAATGCAGCGTCTCTGGATTGGCTTAGACACCAGACAGCCTGCAAACAAAGCATTGGGTGCCGCGCAACTATGGCCAATCACTGTGGCTTATTATGTGAACAGTGATTGGCCATTTCGCCTTTGAGGTGCGCACTCTGTCTGCAGTTCGTCGTCACCCTGCCACACACTCAACACTCGTGGCGGTGACGGTGTACTACTGGGGTGCGTGTGCCGATACGTGGATCCCTGCTCAAGACAATAATAATTGACAACTAAACCTTTATGTAAGTGTGCGGATATGTTTCACTCCGAATATTTATTTTCATGCAAGCATCTCATAACCTATGGAAGGTTCTGCGCTCCAGAGCTTTCATTAATGGCTTTTGAGGCGCCGAGGCCTCAACTGGTGACAAATTCATGTTTTAGTTGACAACCTTTATGTAAGTGTGCAGATATTGTTTCACTCCGAATATTTATTTTCATGCAAGCATCTCATAACCTACGGAAGGTTCTGCGCTCCAGAGCTTTCATTAATGGATTTTGAGGCGCCGACGCCGAGGCCTCAACTGGTGACAAATTCATGTTTTAAAAGGCTACAGAAGGAGTAGTAAAGGAATTGTTATTTGGGACATGTTTAACGTTAAAACGTTACGTATGGAACACAGCAATCAAGGGGTTAAGTTAGATATGTAACAAACAACGAATCCTCCTGGTGTAGTGAGACTGTGAGAGCGCAAATGTCACATACAGCTAGTTCGAGATAGGAACAAAAGTGAACAGAATAAACCTTTCTTTAGGTGAGGGGAGAGGATGCAGCCTTACGACTAGAGCTGCCGACCTTGGGGTCGGAGAACCGGGTTCGAGCCTCGGCGTCGGCTCAACAACATCCTGTGATTCTGGGCAAATCACTGAACCTCCCTGCGCCAACCAAATAATTGTGTGACGTAACTGGTGCACATGTAAAGCACTCAAAAACCATTGGGTCGAGTTCGTGCAATATATATATAAAAAAAAATGCAATTGTTAGAGATGTTTCTTCTTTTTTAGTTTAGCTAGCGGGTCTCAATTAAAAATCAAAACGAAGCAGCAGTTCCTCCACCGTGCAGGTTCTTCAACCTGCAAAAATAAGCCGATTTGAGCAAATAGTTAGTTGGGCATCATAGGCAGTCCGAATGACGAAGGCTGTAAACAGGTTTATGATTGAATCTTACAAATAAATTGAAAATTTATCGGGTGTTTGCAAATGTGCAAAACTTATCTCTTTCAAAATTGCGTGTTTTCTTAAACTGTTTGGCAGCTTTGAGAAGGAAGAAGTTAGTAAAGTTGTTCTTACTATAAAAGCGGCAAACAGGGCCAGGCATAACCAGCTGCAGTTTACCAGTACCAGTACCCAATATCCTCTCTGCTCTCCTTTTCTCATGCTAGAAGTACCAAGACAGGGCAGCTGCAGTGGCAAAGGAAAGTGCTTGGCTTGCATGGTCTGCAGAAGAGAAGAGAAGTAAAGCATGTACGAGCTTTACAGTAAAGAATTAAGCAGTCATACATACGAGCTACAGAATTAGAATTTCCCCATTTACATTTTCTTCATGTGACGTGAGTTACAGGAACCTTCACATTCCTTCATCTTCCGCGCTGGAGTTGCCCCCTCGTTGCAGATTTGTGGCGAAGGACAGGGATTTGTTACACCGATTCAGGCCTGCACCGATTGATTAACAATAAACATTAATTAGCAATAACCGCAGTCACAAAATGCCAGCTCGCCAGAAGAGGCATTGCTTTACTGTCTTAGACGTGATGATGCGTGTAATAACACCGGGATGGCTCTGGTTATCAGACATTAAAAGGCTGAGTGTCAGAGTGTGTGCCTTCCCACAACTCGAACCTATGGCAGACTGTGCAGCGAGCACTCAACCAACTGAGCTAACTTATTAGCTTTGTTATCCTTTTATTGTTTCAACCGTGAAATAATATCTGATGAATATGTTTTATATTAATGGGCTACTATTAAACACAACACCACCATACACTACTAAATGCGGCAATAATTAAATTATGTCTGAAGTGGCCGTGACTATTATTTTCTATTTTGTTGGAAAAAGAGCCAGTCCAATAGTCTTTTTTTTCTTTTTAGGGACAGCAATATTTTCAGACTGTCACAGTTATGACTTAATTGGAGTCTGCCTGGGTTGGGCCAAGGGTCTGTGAGCCACCCTGCAAGGAGTTATTAGTGTCCACCTTCAAGTGCAATAGCAAACTAGTGCAAAAATGATATCACCGAACAGCCTCTACAAAAATCCACTTTTTGCACCTGTCAGTTAGTGTAAAATGTCTTTTTTGACGGGCTGATCAGAATAGATGTTGAAAAACTGTCAGAACACACAGCAAATGTATGAAATCTGACCTACGAATTCTTAACTTTCTTGCCAAATTACAAAAGAGGAAAAGGATGAAACATAATAGTTGTAATGGGTGATAATAATCAATCCTGGTTCAGTGTTAAACTTCTTAAAGGCGAGGCCGACCTTCCTCCACACAGTGTGGCGCTGATAGACTCCTGCTAAGGGGACAGAGGCACGGCCTTGCATATGTTTTGCATGGAACCAAAGCTGATAAACGGCATTGGGAGGCGCAGACTTCTGCAGATTTAAGCATGTTTTGCCAGATATCCACATGCCCCACCCATCCTAAACCTTGGCGCTGCAGCCGGTGAGTCCAGTGGCTTGGCAGGGACGTGTGTAAAATGCGTGACGCAAAAGAAAACAGACACATATCTCAACACCACGTGCGCCAGCCAAACCGGCGCGCAGTCCTCCACTGCGAGTATGCAAATTTGTGTCACGTGGGCCCCGATTAGGACTCTGGCTGTGCGGTACCCCCGGCTGGGAAAAAGCTTTCTGATTATAACGTGGGCCCGTGGCACACTGTTCCTGCTTCCGGATGCTGCCAGCCCGCAGCCTGCCCTATCCCCTGACATCCTCGCTACCCCTTTGCTTTTCCCCCACCCATCATATGCTGCCGCTCTGATTTTATACCTACTCATTGTCAGTGGTATGGGAGTACTTGCTGTCACAGAAAAGAGAATTATATACATGATTTAGCCCAGCAAAACCGGGTTTGCAATTATTCCCTGTTTTGAATGGCTTAACCTATAACTGCCCAGTACTTGTATGGTGTTTTCACGTCATCCCATTGTTTACTGGTGTGGAGTTTGCACCCCGCCAATGTTGTCCCATCTTTCTTTCTTATGTCCTTCCCTTGCGTCGATTTGTTTGGCTGGTGTGGAGTGGGTGATAGAGGTCTGTAAGTGTAGGCGTCTGTGTGTGGAGTGGAGGTGTGGATTTGCTTGGGGCGTGTATGCATGTAGGCGTGCTTGTATGCAGGTGTAACTGCGCTGGTTATATATGTGTGTGTTGCTGGTTTGTGTGGCGGGAGTTGGCAGGTGCCAGCTTGTTTTGGTATCTACGTGTTTCTGTATAACGTGTGCAATTCGTCAGCATCACATTATAGCACGTCTGATGGAAAGGTAGTGCAGAAGGTTAATGTGCCTGCTGCAAAGAACATGTACCTGATGCAGATCACAAAATGCACATGATGTAAATAGGTCAGTCAGTCACTGCTTGTTTTGTCAGAGAGATCCTTTTGTTACTTGCAGTTTGTAAGTTAAAATCCTAACATACAACAGTGAGCTAGTATTAACTGTCATCTAAGAGCTGCATGCAAACTGCAAAAATTGGAGCATTATGTTTTTTTCCCCCAGTCTTTGTTTCATTACCCTCATGTTTCAAAACTAAATTGTTCTATTTTTATTTTCAGCACCTGCTAAAGCCTGACAACCATTACCAAATTTTTGGGCACTTTTTCGGCGAAGAACAAGAGGCCCCAACCTCCTTTGCTGCTCTTTCACCCCGGCTACGACCCAGCAAACACCAGTGTTAAAGGTAAGGAAACTGATGCTATATTTTTTTTAATTGGAGTTAGGGCTATGTATGTGGTCACTCTACATGGTGGTTGGGGTGGGTGCACATTCTAAACATTGTACCCTCAGTGGATGGAATTTACTAATAGCATTAGCCCTGTGCTTTGGGCAATAACGGTTGTTAAAGCCACTATCTATCCCTTGCCTTGTTCAAGGCCCTCAAGCAGTGTCTGTTTCAGTGCCTTCAGCAACCACTATGGCACACAGAGGCAGCAGCCAGTAAGGCTGTATTTTTAGCAGTCATGTTGTGCAAAGGGGAGCTGTTGGAGATTTATTGCGATACTGCACAAGATATATTTATTTATACTGAAATTTGATATTATTGCACCACACCTTATACGTTGTACTTTGATTATTGACAGGTTTCTTTCATCTTGGTAAGGCCAGCATCGGCATGATGAATACAGTAGAACAGCTACTTAGAAGGTCATTCCAGGCACGGCCACTTGAAGAGAAACTACATATAAAGCAATTAGGACCTCATCGGCCTGACATAAAACTACAGAAAACTTCACAGGACAGAGGAAAATTGTCCACACGTACATTCTCAAACGCCTGGTACACAAAAGCTGATTGGCTTACAGGGTGCCCTTTAAGAAATTCTCTGTTCTGCTTCCCCTGCTTGCTGTTTGGTGGTGAGTTTTCTTGGACAAATGAAGGAGTAACAGACTTGAAGCATTTGTCTGAAAAATAAAGAAGCATGCACACACAAGAAAGCATATGGAAAACCTGATGAGACTGGGAATGTTGGGGGAAGACACACCGATTGAGCAGCAGATAAACGATGCATACCGCAAAACAATACAGAAACACAATGAAGCAGTTGATAGGAACAGACAGATTCTATCCAAAATAATTGATTGCATTCGTTTCTGTGGTGCTTTCGAACTGGCATTGCGAGGCCATGATGAATCAGAAAGTTCCTCAAAACCTGGAATATTCAGAGGCCTTGTGGATTTAATAGCAAGCATAGACAAGGAAATGGAAGCACATTTAGCAAGTGCTACAGTCTTTAAGGGCACCTCTAAAACAATACTAAATGAACTCCTTGAGTGTATGCTCGAAATTATGAGAAGCCATATTGTGCAAGAGTTGCAAAACACAGACTTTGTGGCTATTCAGGCTGATGACACCACTGATGTGGCCACTAAAACACAGTCCGTATTAGTGTTTCGGTACTTTGACAATGACAGACAAGTTGTGGAGAGGTTCTATGGTTTCACACATTTAAGAGACTCTAGTGCAGAAACCATTACTGCAGCTATACTGCTGCAACTGAGCTTAATTTTTCCAGAGCTGCCTCAAAAAAAAAAACTTATCGCACAAAGCTATGATGGTGCGTCCATAATGAGTGGAAGCCTTAGTGGAGTACAGAAAATAATTCGAGATGTGTACCCTAATGCTCATTATGTGCACTGTTACGCCCACCAACTTAATCTTATTAATCAACAGGCAGTATCAAAGATCACCGAGACATGAATTTTCTTTCAGGATGTAGGAGGCATGGCAGCATTCGTCTCACGTTCCCCCAAAAGAACGGAAGCACTTCATGAGATTGTGGACAAAAGCGTTCCAAGGGGATCCTCAACTCGTTGGAACTTTAACATCCGTACAGTCAACCTAATCTATGAACATAGGGAGGACCTTGAGAAATGTTTTGCCGCCATAGAAGACAATGATGAGTTTGATTACAAAAGTCAGACTGAAGCCCGTGGCTTTGCTAGAACACTACAAGACAGAGAGTTTCAGTTCTTACTGTTTTTATTTCATGATATAATGGTAGCTGTCGACCTGTTATACAATCAGTTACAAGCACGAGAGATAGATACTGTCAAAGTGCAAGTATATACCACTATGTTTGTACAAAGCATAAGCAAAGTGAGAGATGGGGTTGACAATTTAGACAGCAAACTGCCAGAGCATTCTACTTTTTCAAACCGCAGGAAAAACATCACCACTCTGGTCCGAATTGCAAAGGAGATATGTTACATTGTAATTGTGCAGGCACAAGTACGTTTTTCTTTCACAAAACATTTGGTGAGTGCCACATTATTGCAAAGTGAACAGTTTGCAAAATATGATGAATCTTTCCCTGAGCGTGCTCTGAATGAGGCTGTGGAAGCTTATCCTATGCTCAAAAAAGAGGAGCTGAGAACTGAGTTGACTGTACTGTACGCAATGCCTGTGTACCGGAAGGCCAAAAGTGCCATTTCTTTGCTGGCTTTAATACACAAACTTAATATGGAAAAGTCACTTACAGAGACAGTAGCTTTACTAAAAATTGTCATAACTACACCTATGACAACAGCAGAGTCAGAACGATGTTTTTCAACCTTAAAGAGGATTAAGAATTTCCTGAGAAACACCATGCTTGAGGAAAGACTCAATGCTTTGGCAATGCTCTCTATAGAGAGCAAGCTAGTTAAAAAAATACCAGACTTTAACATTAAAATTATTGAAAAGTTTGCTGCACTTAAAGAGAGACGTGCTGATTTCATTTACAAAAAGTAAACAATATGTTCAATGCAGCTACTTTGCGACCAGTTTAGTTGTTTGTTCAATAAAAAACATCTGTGAGGTACTCAGAAATGCATTGTATCTTGAAGTCTGTTATGAAGCTCTGTGGTTATACTGAATAAGCAGCTACCTATGTTATATGACATCTCTTTATTAATGTAATAACTGCACTTTCACAATTGCTTTATTAACCTTCCTGCTTTCTCAAATTTGCTTGAAAATGCACAATTTTTCTGCTTTTTTTTCAAAATTTTCTCGGGGGGAGAACCCCCCCGAACCACCCTTAGGTTGTTCGGGCTCGCTCGCTACGCTCGCTCGCTACGGTGCAGTATGCCAATCATTTTACGCCCACCACTTTCAAAAGTCACCAGCTGCCCCTGCTTGTGACTCCTACACCTTGTAGGCCTCTGTCTGATGTAACATTTCCTATACCCTGATTTACACACTTATGATTGATTGTTTCTGTGTAATGTGTATGTGATGTAAAGTGCTCTGACACCTTACAGTGGTATTAGAGGAGCAATAAAGCAAAAGAAATGCATGAGAGAGAGAGAGTGCTTATGTGGACTTGAGGGGCACTGTTCGAGGGTGGTAGTGAGGGAAATCTCTGGAGAAGGAGATCATTGGAGGCGCCAACAAGCATTGTCGCACTGGGCGCCACCAGCACTAAAGCAGACCCTGCTCAGGCTCTTTGCATCATGTCACCTTTAACCACAATGAAGGTTTACATCAGTCTACATGGGAATCTTTTGAGGTTATATGACAGCTGGTCCCCTTTAGCAAGTCAGGGAGAATTTAACTAATCAAGAAATATTTCTTTTTACTTACGTTTATTTCTAAAGCTCACATACATTCATTTACAGAGTCTTTTGGCGCTTATTAACTACTTCACGCCTGTTCAGCAAAGCACCAGTATTACGCTTAAGTGGTAAAGAGCCAAGTTTTTAAAAATTTACTGAATTTAAAATAATCTGATTGAACACAGATGTGAAGAGTTAACGAATTTCAGAGTGCTGGTCCTCAAACTCGGAGTGATCTGCCTCCCCATTTTGGCAATTTAAAATGCAGAACAAGAAAAGAGGCCTAAATAGAAGATCGTAATAGACAAGTGGGTGAGTATTTCTTGAATCTGTCAGAAAAGAACAATCACGCAGAGCATAAAAACTTTCTATGCATCAGACAGGCAATCTTAAACTGTGTACTTTTGTCCACAGGCAACCAATGCAAATATTCCATATGGGGGTAATGTCATCATATTTTTCTCAGGTTACAGATTAGCCTTAGTGCTGCATTTTGAAATCTTTGGAGACTATCCAAACCATTTTATGGGGTGTAGACCTAGATGCATTTAATTCCCATAACACATAATCCAGCATAGACTGGTGGAAGGAGTTAACTATATAACTTTTATGGGAAAATGAAAGCTATGGATACATCCGCCTAGGTTCTTTCAACTGAAAGGTACAAGATTGTGTCACTGCCGAAACCTGCAAATTCAGCAAGAGATTGTCATCAAGTATAATGCACAGATTACAGGCAATTTTTACAGAAGCTTGACACTGGCCCATTGTGTGAGGCCAGAGCTGATTCCCATATGTTTGTCTTACTGGTAATCAATATTTGTATCTTGCTAGAATTCATCCATTTTTGGATCAGTTCTAGCACAGAGGCCATGTAGGAAATATTCCCAACTAAACTGGCTGAGAAACAGCAAATACATTGCATGTTCTCTGCATAAAAGCAGGTCTTGATTCCATATTCTTAAAGTAAACATGCATATAGACTTAAATATAACTTAAAAATGGAAAGGGAATATAGTCGATCCTTGTACCACCCCCACAACCAGAGGTTTTAGAGGTGAGCGATAATTCTCTGGCTGAGTTCTGTTAGCTGAAAAGGAAATAATGCATTGTAGAACAGTCCCACTGATTCCTAGACCTCTAAGACTTTGAAGAATAGTATGAACAAGCATGTCAAAAGCAGTGGAGAAGTCAAAAAGAATTTACAATCACTCCCATCCCCTCCGCCGGCATCGACCATGTGCTGTGCTTTGTGATTCTGACCCCACTGCTTACAAGAGTATTGCTGTAGGTGTACTGCAGTAGGAGAATGCTGTCCAGAAGAAGAGGAGAATTACAGCCCAGTGACTCCAATTGAGGAGGTTGTACAGAGGTATTCATGAAATCAATCTGCCACAACACTGCTTGGGGAGGAGCAGCCCTAACAGGACTGTAGTGAGGTCTCTTCTGTTCCTGTCACAGCCAGTATTCAGCCCTAGTTGCACCCACATGACTTCAGACTTGCTCAGGCTCCCTCTCTGACCATGGCGTTATCATGGTTGCCAACACTGTTGAGTATTCAAAACCTGCAAATCACACCCAGAACCATGTAGCAGCAGCAAAGATAGTCACGCCTTAAGATCCACTTCATGGAGCCTCTGTGCCGCAACCACAATGTCTTTGACAGTGTGTGTGATTTGTGGATGCAGAAAATCTTGACTGTTTGGAAGGTCCCATGATAATAGCATTCAAGTGTGTTGCTACCAAACGACATTCCTGTAATACTGCAGATTTAAGAATTAAGCCAGATTTCAGGTTGCCTCTGGCACCCCCACCTCCAGCAGCTTTGAAGCACTGTGCATTTCATAACCACAGCCCCATTTGACCACCGGAACTAGGAATCTTGGTGCTTGGGCACCGCTATATGCAAAAAAAACAATTGATAGACGGAATGCTGGACAATGCAAACATTCACCCCCAGTCACAAGGATCTGGGTTTAATCCATCATTCTTTTGCTCACCACACCACCCCAGTTTGGACCCAGCCTTTTGCAAATCCGCCTTGACCCCGTTCCTTGTGGGAACAGTCCAGCCCGAACTGCCAAGCCAGGTCCTCCCTGGACCAGAAACAAGCATCCTGGGACCGGTTTCAGGGCAACACCCTTCATCAGCCAGGCTAGCTTGAATCCAGTGGTGTAGTGAGCACAGGACCCACGTCTGGGCATACCCTTCCCACTTAGGGCGACATATGCAAAAGAAACAATTGATAGACGGAATGCTGGACAATGCAAACATTCACCCCCAGTCACAAGGATCTGGGTTTAATCCATCATTCTTTTGCTCACCACACCACCCCAATTTGGACCCAGCCATATGCAAATCAGTCTTGACCCTGTTCCTTGTGGGAACAGTCCAGCCCGAACTGCCGAGCCAGGTCCTCCCTGGACCGGAAACAAGCATCCTGGGACCGGTTTCAGGGCATCATCCTTCATCAGCCAGGCTAGCTTGAATCCAGTGGTGTAGTGAGCACGGGACCCACGTCTGGGCATACCCTTCCCACTTAGGGCAACAAATGCAAAAGAAACAATTGATAGACGGAATGCTGGACAATGCAAACATTCACCCCCAGTCACAAGGATCTGGGTTTAATCCATCACTCTTTTGCTCACCACACCACCCCAGTTTGGACCCAGCCATATGCAAATCAGTCTTGACCCTGTTCCTTGTGGGAACAGTCCAACCCGAACTGCCAAGCCAGGTCCTCCCTGGACCGGAAACAAGCATCCTGGGACCGGTTTCAGGGCATCACCCTTCATCAGCCAGGCTAGCTTGAATCCAGTGGTGTAGTGAGCACGGAACCCATCTGTAACCACCCTCCCTCTATACTCCTTCATTGAGACTACCTCTCACCTCCTCTATTCATGGCCAGCAACTGGTGTACCACAGTGGACTTGACATTGATTGGGTGGGTGTCCAGGGTTCAGTGAGTGTTATAGAAGTTAAGAATAAGGGAGAAAGTCCACCATGAATTTGCAGTGAAAACTTTGGTGAGCAGGCAGCTTTTCACCAGCGAGCCTCCCTTAGATGCAGCACGACTGCTCTCTGTCCTCTCTCACCACCCTCTGCAGGCACATGTGTGAACGCCATCAGATGAGGGCTGCGAGAACACCCCAATGAACCTGGTAAATTTTCATCAATAGTGTTCTGGCCACAAGCATTGTTTTGAGTGGAGAGCTCAAATACTTGCTTTAAGAAATTGACTTACTTCTTGAGAATCCTGTTATCCCAATTTCATCTCATGTTTCCTCCTTTGTATGTTTTATTTCATGTGTAGTATTAAAGTATAATACCAGTATAATATTAAAGTTCCCTAGCAACTCTATTAATCTTTTGGAAGACTTATTTAATAGCTTCATAGTCCACTGCCGAGGGTTATAGCAGTTGTTAATGCCATCACTCCCAGTGTAGGCCTGAGACACAGGTGGGGTACTATGAGGGACAGGGCCTTTAACAATGGGTATAGCTTAAGGGCTATAAGACTCTTGGAGCATTCCACCCTCAATAGGTGGAATGTTCTAATAATAAACAGGGAGTAACAGAAAAACATTGGAATGCTGGAGCGAAAGCAATTATTGGCTTTGAGCTACTCCATTGCCTTCAATAGAGCACTCAACACTCCAATGTTAATAACAAAACAAAAAAGAGAAATCAAAAAAAGAAACCTGCGCTCTACAGTGAATCTGATTTAAAAAATAAAATAAAAAAAACACTAGCTTGCCAGGCATGGAAGAAAAATTAAAGCACCCTCATTATTTCAATCAAGGATAAAATAACACAGTTTGAGGATCAGATCTGGAAATGGAATACCCCATGGAAACAGCTAAAGAATTTGCAGCTTTAATGCTGTTGTGCTCAAAGTTGCATGTTGCACAATTGAAGTTCCAGAAGAAATAGTCAGAGAATTTAGATACCTAACCATAAGAGAATGATGCATATGCATTTTCGCAAATCATTTGTGGAGTTCAGTATCCAGCATTTCTTTCAGTAGTTGTGTGATAGTAGATTATTACGTGGGGTGAATGGTAGTCCCCCACAAGTAATAATGTCACTTTTCTTGTTAGGTCCCAACAGAATTCCCATTGCAATTTATAAAAATAAAGAATCTTTTAATGAACAAAATAACAAAATAACAATAAAACAACGTAAATGCAATGAGGAGAACCAGAGAGATGAATTGTCAAAGTTTTAGATAAAATAAAATAGTGCCAAAAAGCACAAAGCCTCAACCACTGGCACTAGTCATGCTAGACTGGAACAGAGTCAAAAGTTAGGCCAACCAAAGATGATCGTCGGTCGGAACAGAGACTGGGATTGTCCTGGTCAAAAGTTACCTTCTTTGTTTAGAATCAGTTCTGGACATCAATGGGTTTGTCAGTGTGAAGGCAGCAAGCAGAAGCTAGAGCAAAGCTCAACGGCGCTGGGTTGCATGAAGACGGGGTCCTGATGTGGTGGTAAACTACAGCAGGAGAAGTTTGAGTTTTAATACCATGGAGATCTTTGGTATTAATAGAGTCCTCATTGATGGCTGCATTGAGGAAGCCGCAGGATGGAGTCAAAATGCCCTCGACTAATTCTAATGTAGAGCGGAGAATTTCGCAGGAGCTATTGAGAAGTCAGGCCCACCTGCGCTGCACACTCAGTGGATTGGCTTGGCAGGCTGGTCCCAGCCTTTTGTCAGTTCCCCATATAAAAAAATCTTGAAAAAGTTTTTAAGCTACAGCTTTTAGGGTTAGACAGGAGGCATACACATTGACATCACTCAAGGGTTCCAGAGCCTCAAGAACAGCACTTGGGAATCAGGACTCACTTCAACAGAAGCCACCAGCAAGGTCCAGTTGAAACTGGTCTGCTGAGCTCCTTCAGAAAAATGGGCTTCTTGCAGCTTTTGCGCACCTGTAGCTGAGCAGGAGGTCAGCCAACCGACCCTAAAGTCCACTTCTTTGTCCTGGATACAGGTAGGAGCAGGTCAAGCCCTTTGGTTTCCTCTCACAACTCACAACAGCAGGTGCAGTCCTGTCTCCCACAGGTTCAGTTGTTTTCCCTGGGGTGCCAGATTTCTGCCTGGCAGTATCATGTGGGCAGGGTGACTCCTGGCCCCTCCATGACCAATAGAGATAAAGTTCCCATGGGTAACCCTACCAACTTTTGCAGTGCTTGTGTACCCTACTACAAATAATCTCACAATGTCCCCCTCTACCTAAATCTTAAATCCAGCATGGCAGAACCTCTCCTCCCTTGTTCAGAGCTCCTGTGCTCACCCTAGAAAAGTGGCCAGGAAAATGAACAAACCCTCTCCTGTGACCTTTTAAAACTGGCAGGTCATAAAATCCCAAATCATCCACCAATGTGTGGCCTAAATTCACTCATGAATTAGACCTCGCTGGAATGAACCTTTCAGAACCTCGCACGAGCGCAACTCAAACCAACCAGGAAACTCTTATGTTTATGTGTAAACTTTAAGCACTTTCAAAAGATCAGAGGAACATGGCTCAGTTTTGAAGCCTTGAAGACAGAAAGTAAAGTGTCAAGCAAACCTGCTGGCATCACATAACACTGGTCTGCACTCTACAAAAAATTCAATCAAAATGATGATACATTCTAATGTGAACAAACAAAGATTTGCAGAACTGGCTTATGAACAGTTTACACATTACAAGACATACTAAGAATGAGAATCTATAAAAGATCCCATGGCAGAGAACTGACTGTTTAGTCAAACAAACTACACAATATTTGTGGTTAGCTGAAAATTCCTCACTTTAGTCTGTCACATTCAGCTACTTGGGTTCACTATTAAGCTTTCCCCTCCCACCTGCTATTTTGAGTTTCATCATCCTAGGAGTCCTAAAACCGATACTTTAATAACTTACTTTAATAACTTACTCACTGTTTTACTTCCTCATATTTAACTTGCTTTGGTCATTTCCTCATTTGGGTTTCTGCTTCACCTTTATATGACAGACACTCATTGTTCTACACAGTAGCCACTGCTACCAGACGGGAGTGGTGGGGTGGAGAGGGGGGATAAAAAGATTTTTTTAAAACACACTTACCTAGCAACGGCCACCACCTCTCCTTTGTCCTCTTTATCTCCAGCCGGCCGCAACCTCTCTTCCGTCTTCTTCATCTCGAGACTGGAAGCAGGAAGCACCCGGGCTCCCAGGCTCCCCACAGCCGGTCACAACGCTTGGTCTGAGCACTGTGGTTCGGTGCTCAGACAGGCAGTGGGAGCCTGGGCATGTTCTCCACCCAGGCTGGTTGGAGAACATGCAAACTGCATATGACGCTTAAGCCAGCCCACCATTCCTCCCCCTGCAGTGCTCTGGCGTCACGGAGCCTAGCTCCACCTGCATATAACCAATTGATCCACTGCAGTAGGAAAAATATAATGATAACACTGCGTTGTTATCATTTTATTTTTCGTTCTTGAACTGCTCTCAGGAGCCACAGCTGGTTCTACATTTCCTTTTACCCCCTACCAATCCCCAATTAATCTGCTTTTCTGTCTAAAGGCTTTTGGATGACATGGTGATTCTTCTGCAGTCATCCCTCTTGCTCACAAACTTGGTTACTACTGAATCAGAATTAACAATTCAAAGCCTATTACTCAGTGCTTAATTCATAAAATATTAGGTGCCAGGGCCCTTGTCAAGAGGCCACTGTATATTGCATCACCAATTGCCAATTACAGTAGCAACGCAACTACTAACCATCACACTCCTACAAGTGTGTCAAAACAAACTATTCCAGTCCTCCCAAAGCTATAAGAATGGATTGGGTGGCAGGTGTAGGTCAATTTAATGTATATTGAATTAATAAAAAACTGTTTTTGTGCACATCTCTAAACTAGACACACAGTGCCACTATGTGACACACTGTCATATGTGCTGGTGCTGACAATTAAGTGCCAGTGCCGAGCACCGGAAACCATTGGTTCACATTAAGCGCTGCTATTACTCAGAGAGCGGTCTATGGTGAGGCCACGCGTTTTCCACTCGCTTGCTGGCAATCACCCTGCTTGTGTGCATGTTGTATTTTACCCTTCAGGACTCGCAATGTGTAGCGTGTCGTTTTAATGTGTCTGCTCTGCACTTTTTAGCTCATTTTAAACTTAAAACTTCAACTTCAAATTTTAACTTACTTTTGCTGCTAACATTCGCCCTGTTCCACCGCGGCAGGCTGCCGTTTGTTGTGAAGAGTGTCAATTGGTTACTGTGCCTCCCTTCAGGGTGACGCATTTCCGGGTCGCAGGGGGCGGTACTGGCCATCAGCGCTCACCTATTTAGTATGGTGGGGCTGCGGACGCGTAGCAGACGTACAGCAGACACGCGCAGCGAGTGCGCCGCTGGCGCACCGCTGGTGCGCCTAAGGCAAGCCCGTCTGCGCCCGTCCGCGCCTGGCCGCCGCCAGATGTCAGACATGCTGACAGTTTGGGCAGAGACAAGCCCGCCTATACCAGCGGCGACCTGTTGGCTATCAGGGAGGTAGTGAAACCTTGTGCTCATTCTCTGGGCAAGGTGCCTGAAGGTCCTTTCTGTTGTATACACTGCGGCTTTGACTCTTGGGCCACTAACCTGCCTTTTACGAAATTACCCTCGGCGGGGCACAATATTAAGATTTGCAGTCTGAACTGCCGCTCGCTAGTGAAACACTTTCTCGATGTTTACGAGCTGTTGCAGGACGAAGCTCCTGATGCTCTCTTTCTAATGGAAACCTGGCAGTCAGCCGATACGGTGGTTGAGCCCGGCCTGGCGTTCCCCCATGGCTTCAATATCATGACTCTTAACAGAGACTCTAGGGGGTGCGGTATTGCAGTAGTTTTTAAATCCCGCTATACTTGCACCTTCGCCAAAATGGCTGTGGCTGGCTGTGAGTGCGCATGCTTCGGGATCTCTTTTAACGCAGGCTTTACCTTGTCGGGACTATTGATCTACCGGTCCCCAGGCCCCTCTAAAGAGTTCAGGACAGCTCTCATAGAATCAGTTAGTTCGTTTGTAACGAGAGCAGCCAACTTTACTATCATTGGTGACCTGAATTTGCATTTGGATAGTCCTCTGGGTTCGGAGATAGGTAGCTTTCTGGCGGACTTTGAGGCATGTCAGCTGGTTCAACTGGTCCAAGGCCCTACTCACTGTGCCGGCCACTTGTTGGATCCAGTCGTCTCGAATCTCTGCTCCCTCACAGTCAATCCCCCAGTCCCGGTGTGCTGGTCGGACCATTACTTGATATCTATGATCCTCACTGGGGTAGAGCAATTTCAGAAGGTGGCTCAGCACTCCTCCTACAGGCGCCCTTGGCATAAACTAAAGACCGAACAATTTCATGCCCTTCTGTCTACAAATGCCCTTAACCTACCAGATGACCCGGCTGCGGCTGACAAAGCACTGTCGGACTGGATCCGTCAGCCACTAGACGTGCTCATTCCAGCTAGGTGGTCCAAGTGCCGCAACACCAAGTCCAGTCCATGGTACAGTGACAAGCTTGCCAGCATGCGTAAAATCTGCAAAAGGTTGGAACGGGTGTGGAGACGTGACTATGATTCGCTCTCCAAGGGGCATTATCAGGCAGCTGTCAAGGACTATCACAGGGCCATCCAGTCAGAGCGGGCAGCCTATTACGCAGCTGAGATCAAGGGCAGTAAAAACCCAGCTAAATGTATCTTTGGTATACTTAAAGATCTTAAACAGGCAGGGCTACCCGCAGCACCCCGCATTACATCAGATGAGCAATGTGAGGCTCTGGCCACCTTCTTCGTGGAAAAGGTGTAGAATATCTACAATTCTTTCTCGCCAGCATCCTCAGCTTTGGGCCCAGCACTCAGTCCCTGTACCACCTTCACTCTTGCGTCCTTTCCATCAATCTCTCAGGACGAGCTGCGTGTGCTATGCAGCAAGGTGAAATCAGGTTCCCCTGCCGACCTCCTTAAACCGGAGCATTTTATGAACTCCTTCCCCATGCTCCTGTCTCCTTTGTGTCAGGTGATCAACTTGTCCCTGTCCAGAGCAGTTGTTCCTAGGACATGGAAGCAAGCGAGGGTGACTCCCCTGTTAAAAAAGCCTTCCCTGGACGCAACCAAATTGGAGAATTTTCGTCCCATTTCTCTCCTGCCATGGATATCTAAGATTGCTGAGTCCCATGTCAATTCCATTCTGACAGGCTACCTGGAAGACAATAACATCTTGGACATCTCTCAGAACGGCTTTTGCCCTGGCCACAGCACGGAATCATCCCTCCTAGCAGTGACTGAACATCTGAGGGCCGCATTGGATGAGGGACGAACGTCGGCACTGATTTTATTAGACCTCAGTGCCGCGTTTGACACGGTCTCTCACCAGATTCTGTTGCAACGGTTGGAGGAGGCGGGGATTTCGGGTTCAGCCTCCTTCCTCTCTGAGAGGACCTTTCAGTTGTCGACTCCCCCTTTCTCCTCGCGGATTCATAATATTCAACAAGGGGTGCCACAGGGCTCAGCACTGAGCCCTACGCTATTCAATTTGTACGTTCAACCTTTAGCAGCGGTGGCTAGGAGCAGAGGCTTGACACTGGTATCGTACGCCAATGATACTCAGTTGGTAGTGGCACTTTCTGGAAACTCAGCGCAGGATGCCTGTATGTTTCGGAGCAATCTTATGGCCATCTCTGAGTGGATGTCTGCCAACTGTCTGCAGCTTAACGCAAGCAAGACTGAAATCCTGTTGGTTGGGCGGGATGGTGAGCTGTGGAGTGAACATTGGTGGCCCACCACCTTGGGCTGTGTCCCCACCCCCAAACAGATAGTAAAGAATCTGAGTGTCTGGGTGGACTCCGCTCTCAGCTTTCAGGCCCAAACCAAGAAAGTGGCGGGGACCTGTATGGGTATTCTGCGTGGGCTCAAACCATTGCTAGGTTATTTTGACCCGTCCACTCGGCAGGTTATCATTCAGGCTGCCATCCTGTCGAGATTGGATTACGCCAACTCGCTCTACTTAGGTACCAACAAGTCAGAGATCCTAAGATTACAGAGAGTCTAGAATGCGGCGGCCAGAACCCTCCTTGGCCTCCCGAGGACTTGCTCTACCTCTGTTGCCATCCACCGACTACATTGGTTGCCGGTGGCCAGACGTGTGGAATTCAAATCTCTGTGCATCGCTTTTAAGATCCTGAAGTCCTCTTCCCCGGCCATTTTGGCCTCCCTGCTCTCGCCCTACATTCCCCCCCACCAACTTCGTTCGATGGGCCAACACTTGGCTGCGGTTCCGAGGGTGAGGAGAGCACGGGCTGGGGGACGTGCTTTCTGCACACTGGCGGCCAAACTTTGGAACTCTCTCCGACTGTCCATTCGCAGCCTAAACAATTATTTGGCATTCCGTAAGGCCACCAAGACTCATCTTTTCCCTTCACTGTAGGTTCCTATGCCTTTTGGTGGCCCTCTCCTTCTGACTGTTATTAGCGCTGGGACACCCCTTTGCTGGAGCAACTGTGCGCTCTATAAGCTATATAACATAACACAACTTGATTCTCTCTAACTCTCACTTTCAAGCATTGGCACTCCCACACCTCAGCTATTTATGTTCTGTATAGAGGATGCCCTGCCTATTATTTTTCCTCTTTTTATCTTACTCATTCTCAGCTGACCGCATTCTATGTCAGGGACTTTACTTTTCATGTTTTTTCCCTACAGCCACTTTTACAATGACTTTTTACCTCTTTTGGGCTTCAATTTATTTTTGATCAGCTCCTTACCTGTATTTCAGTAGGTTTGCCTATCTCACCAGGATATCTGGATGCTACATTGCCCCCCACCTTAGATTTAATTTGAGAACCTAATACATTCTGGGAGTAGTAGTTTTAATTCACTGTCAACCTGACATGTACAACTAATGTCAATGATCTGTAAAATAAAATCCTAGGATCAAATATCACAAACAAATGGAGTGAGGGGACAATTCTGCTCAAGGCTTCCAGTGCCCTCTTTAGAACTTGGCTGTTCTCAGCATCAGCCCCAAGCTGTCGTAGATGTTATCAATGTTTCTACTACGTTTTCCCATACTAACACTGGTTGATTATTTTTTTTTATACTGGATTTTTTCCTCCTTTTAGCTATTTGGTTGCTGTGTCTCATTTGAATTTTGGTATCAATCTGTCAATCACAAATATTCTTTTTCATTTGCAAATGGACTTTGAGCTAATCACATTTTACATACAATACTTTGAATCAAGGCATTCCATAAACATTTTAAAAAGAGATTATAAGCAATCACTGGAAGCAACATAAAAACTACTAGGGACAAAGAAATCATGTCTCACCTTTCAATGGCTGACCAGATCTTCAACCCATCATCTCTGTAGTAAAAGTTGGGCACAGACTCAACCTCACGGGATTTGAGATCGTCCGTGATGCAAATGGAAGTGTAGGTCATGGATTGCATGTCTCTCGATAAAAGTTCAGCAAAACCTGCGAGTCCAATCGCCGAGCTCTGTGGGGGAAAATTGCAGTTTCTGGTTAGGTCACTTTACTAGGCTACTCCTGACTATTTTACTTACTCCAAGACCAAAGGCATCAATTTATACATTTTGGATATTGTCTTCTGCTCTGTAGCTCGGGTGTGTGCCAATGTTTTACTTATGTAGCTTTGGGTGTATAATATGCCACAGAGGTGTTGGTTGAGGATTTGTCCAATTGCTGATACATTCCACGGGACAGAAAATCCAGCTGCCTTTGGTTACAGATAAACTCAGTTTGGTTTACAAATGATGTAGCTCATTTGACCGTTTTGGGCATGACTGACTGTCTAATGTGTTCCTTGGGAAGCAGTGGCAATGAGGATGTGTTCAGGTTCTTTAGTAACTAACGTTTGGAGAGTTGCCCAATGTGTTTCTGTGTTGTCTGCCAATGGTGAGTGCCGCACATAGCTGTGTTGAAGCTTTCCTATATTACGCTGGGTATATGAGATTTTGCGCCTTAGTGTTAGCACTAGATTAATATTATAAATTGTGCCTCAATGTACCATCATTTTAAGTGACCAATATGGTATTGTATGTAAAATGTTCTGTTCAATGTTTCAGTATGAAAAATACATGGTAGTAAATGCTTCTCAGAGCACCACACTAGCCAATTATAAGGCATATATATGTATCATATTTAATGACTGTACCTTCACCCTCTTTCAATGTGTGAAAGAACTTATTTTGTAAAAGATGGGCTAGGTAAAGTTATTCTCCAGTGATCACAAAGGGGTGGGTGGGTATCTCTGCTCCGCTAGCAGAGTTTGCAGAGTTTTAGAACTCCACGCTTCATTCGGAGTGCGAAATCTGGCAAACACTCTGCACTCGCAGCAGAGCAGAGTTTACCATTGCCATCAGTTAATAGTTACCTCCTTCACATGGGGGCTATCCACGGCGGCGCAGCCCACCAGTCTCTCCTTGCCTCCTCTGCCATCCTGCTAGCTGCTGCACACTGCGTTGAATAGGGAGAAGCCTACGCTGCTCTGGCTCAGATTTGATTTACTGGGGGAGCCATCTTAGTGCAGCAGCTAACCCCCAATTCTAAGGACAGCAAGAACTACAGTGCACATGTCGTATTGCGTGAAGGCAAACCTGTCCCAATGAAATCCCATGACAGGGTCAGGCATGCCTCAGTGAATCGAATCCAAGCCTGAGCAGCGGAGGCTTCTCCCTATTCACCGCGGTGAATAGCCACCATGTAAAGGAGGTAAGGTGGGAAACTAGTACTATAAGGGGTTGCACGCACCAAGCAAGGAAGGTCTCAAATCTAGGTGCAAGTTAATCCGCCAGGGCACGGAACTCTGCAGAATTTCACAAAGTTTTCCAGTAACTCTGTGGAATTCTGCACAGTACAACTTCACCGAGCTCCGCCTAGGCCGGTGAATGCCCATAAATCTGCAAATGAACCAAGTCCCACAGAAATTATGTTGTGAGAATATGGCACATAAGCAACATTTATGAATGAGCAAGGCCAATCCAAGAGGCCATAAGCCCGACTAATGAAGTCATGGCGGTGGCAATCTAAGAGTAAGGGCAAGAGTGACTCTAATTTACACAATGGGGATTTGCATGTGGACACTACTGGTTCCTGTCCAGGTTAAGAGGTACCCACCTAAAGGAAAGGGACCACATAGATTTTTTCCAGAATGTGAAATGTATCTATAGGTTGGAATAGTTTATACTCCAGGTTGATGTTGTGTTCATCTATAGGCAAAAAGCACAAATAGCAGAGCATCCAGCCTCCAAGTCATGACTGCTGAGACTTCTCTCACTTCAGGATTAGCAGCCCTACTCAGATACAGCCTCTGAAAAGCACCTAGAAACAAGCCCTTGGCCCCTGGTCCTGTGCGCCGCTTCCCCCGCTGCTGCTGACTAGCTTCACGAGTCAGGGCTTCGATCCCTGCCCCTGAGGCCTGCTGTCCGGCCCGCTGTTGGGGACTGTTTGCTGCTGTAATCTTTGGCCCAATCTATTTGCAGCCTCTAGTGTTGAGACAGACTATTGTTTTAGTAATTTAACCCTATTTCTTCTGTTGGAAATTGAATTTACTTTCTGCTACTGCTGATAATTGTATGATGTAACTTTATTTCTTCTGCTGGTAGTTGTGTTTACTTTCTGCAACTGCTGGTAATTGTGTTATATTTATGGCTACTGCACCCGCCTGCCCCCACAGTTTCTCCCACTCCCGCCCTTTCAGCCCTCCTTGACAACCCCTCCCACCTCCCAGGATTACTTATGGAGGCCGCTGTGTGGCCGTGCCACCGGTGCGCTGAGGAAAGCCCATCTACACCCGTCCCCATTTGGACCACGTCCAGCGCCAGGAACCCTGGTTCTTCGCACTCCCACATATACTCCCACTGCAGACATTCGTGCCCTGGCCCCCGGACGCAACAACAACTGCTGCCTCACATCATTATACTCCATAGTGGGGCCTTTAACCTGCATCCGCTGCCAGTTCACTGCCACCTCAGCTCCGACCAACACCACAGCAACCAGCACCATGCCAGCCCTGGATGCCGACAACCCCTCGGGGCAAATCAGCTGCCTCCTGTTCAACACCATATCTATCTTGAAACACACCACCAAAGTCTGGGACACCATCTCCACCCTCACCCTGACGTGACCTTCATCACGGAGACCTGGTTCACCACCACATCAGCCACAGACATCGCCACGGCTACAAGATGAAACACCGTGAGTGCACCAACAGACCCGAAGGTGGCATCGCCTTCGTACACAAGGAATCAATCAACTTCACCATCACAGATGTTGAAACCGCGTCGATCATGGAACACACGAACTTCCAGCTCCGCACTGACCACAAACCACCATCCAAGGAACCCTCGCCTACAGACCGCCAGGACCACAAATCGCCTCAACGAAGCCATTGCTGAATTCATCACCCTACTCACCATCAAATCTGAGCACTACATCTTCCTGGGAGACCTCAACTTCCACCTGGAGGACTCCACTGACACCAACTCCACTGACCACATAGAAAGATTGGACAACATTGGCCTCAAGCAGGCACAAAGCAGGACACATGCTGGACCAGATTTTTACATCCAGCAACAGAAACAGATACAGCCACACCTTAGAACTCACCTGGTCAGACCACTCCATCATACACTTCACCTTTGCCGGTCCTCTCCACACTGCCCCCAACCGCCTCAGTGCCCCCTACCGCTGCTGGTCTAAGGTCACTCAGCAACAATGGACCGATGCCCTCAGCAACACACAGCCCAACATCACTACCAACCTGGACCAGACAGTAGAGAACTTCAATGGCAGGGTCACTAGCGCTGCCAACCAAGTCATTCCCACAAAACCAGCCAAAACACACAGATCCACCAAACGAGCTAGTTGGTACACCCCGAAACTCAGCACATCAAAGCATGGATGCAAACAACTGGAAAGGAGATGGTGCACCAGCAGGAACAACAATGACTGAGCCATCTACAAATCAACCCTCTCTGACTACCACCGCCAGCTCAAAGCTGCACAAAAGTAGGCCCTGACACACCGGATTGAGACTAGCACCAAACAAATCAAGGAACTCTTCAACATTGTCAGAGAGCTCACCTGCCCATCAGTCACCGAAAACTCCATCCCCTCCTCACAAGAATTCTCTGACGCCCTCGCTGACCACAACAAGATAGCAACCATCTATCGATCCCCAACCCTTTGACCTCTTGAGCAAGCCATCAACCACCACTGCCGACCACCCCGGCGACGCATGGGAACAACTCAGCACACCGAACACAACCTCTCTTATGAACTCCACTCAGGAGCACCCACCGGCCCATGCCCCCACCAACTATTCAACCTTGGAAGAGACGAGGTCAGTCTCCAGCTCACCACCACCCTCAATGCCTCCATAACCACAGCCACCTTTCCTGATGCATGGAAACATACACAGGTCAGACTCCTCCTCAAGGAACCTCCCATTCCCCACCAAAGTCCTGGAGAAGGCCATCAACCTCCAACTCCTCGAATACCTGGAGAGAAACAACCTACTGGATCCTTCCCCATCAGGTTTCACAACCAACCACACCACGGAGACAGCCCTGATCTCCACAACAGATGACATCCGCACCCTACTCGACAGAGGAGAATCTGACCCCTTTATCCTCCTGGACCTCTCCACAGTCTTCAACACTGTCTCCCTCCACACACCCATCGAATGACTACTCCAAATAGGAATAGCTCAGATGGATGACATCCTTTCTCACGGGATGCACTCGGAAAGTCCGCCTCTGCCCTTTACCTCTCAACCCAAACACGCCATCTGCGGCGTACCCCAATGATCATCCCTCAGTCCAACCCTCCTCAAGATCTACATGACACCACTCGCAGACATAGCCAGATCGCATGACAGCAACATCATCTCCTATGCCAGCGATACACAGCTTGTCCTCTCCCCACCTTGATGAAGACCAACTTCCACAACTGAATGAAAAATGTCACCGCCTGGATGAAGGACAACAGCGTCAAGCTCTACATGGACAAAACTGAAGTTCTGATCATCGGCAGACACACCGCTCTCTGGAATGACTCCTGGTGGCTGGCAGAACTCGGACCCACCCCCACGCCCAAAGACCACACCTGGAACCTCGGCATCATCTTGGACAGTGAATTCTCCATGAAATGTCAGGTCAACATTGTTTCCTCAGCCTGCTTCCACACGCTCTGCATGCTCTGCAAAGTCTTCAGGTGGATCCTCATCAGCACCACGAAAAGGGTGACGCAAGCCCTCACCACAAGCCAAATAGACTACGGCAATGCACTCTATGCAGGCACCACCAAAGAACTCATGCAAAGACTCCAGATGGACCAGAATGCCTCTGCCAGACTGATCCTCGACCTGCCCAAGGGGACACACATCACCCAGCACCTGAAGGACCTCCACTGGCTCCATGTCCAGAAGAGATGCCAGTTCAAGCAACTGACCAACACCTACAAAGCCCTCCATGACCAAGGACCCACATACATGAACCACAGCCTGCATTTCCACTGACTGACCAGGAGTCTCTGCTCCACACACCTCACCCTCGCACAGATACCATGTATGCACCGCTGCTGCTCCGGAGTATGATTCTTCTTCCACCTCGCCACCAAAGCCTGAAACACCCTCCCCCGTCACCTCACACCCCACCCTCTCTGACTCACTTCAGGAAGGGACTCAAGACCTGGCTCTTCGACTGATACCTGAAGCAAAGCAACTGGATACCCTATAGGGTGATGAGCCGCGCTATACAAGTACTACTTGATTGATTTAGGTATTAGTGATAGTTTATGGAAATGTTCTACTTCACTTCATATAGACGTGCCCAATACAATGATTAAATCCCAATCCACTGTATGGGCTTCCCCAACTAATTCAAGAAAAGTGAATGGAGGGATAGAATTACTGACAGGGGATACCTTCGAAGCTTATTTTCTTCAAGCACAAACTCCTGTCTACACTCAGGGGGCATGAGACTTCTAAAAGACCAAACAAGAATCCCACATCCTGCATCATTTATGTAGGATTTGTATATGGCTGGTGGGGACTGGGAAGAATCCTTTTTAGGTTGTTGCTCACCAAAAATGTGCCAACGAAATACAATTTTTGTTAAAGAGAAAATAATTAGTAGCCTGTGTGAAAGGGCTGCAGGTAAATACACTGTGTAATTATGTTTAATATGGAAAGGTAAGAATATGTCATAAGGGAGTGAAAAAGCTAAGCTCATGCCTAGCAGGTCCCATCCATTTTTTCTGACATCTGTGTTTCATTACCATGTGATCGTAGCTTTCATTCCATCCACGTCATCTAGCTGGGTCTGTTGGGTCAGTGTACTGATGCATACACTCAATGGATCTGTGTTTAACCTCATGGTCATAGGTTTGTATACCGGATGTTTCAGTTGTCATTTCATACTTTGGAGGTCAATAAAATGAATACCACTGAGTTGTGTAACAATAAACATCTGCTATTTCAGCGCCAAGAAGGGTTAAAATGTGATTTACAATGTCACATGCTATGCTATGTGTATTATTTTATTTATCTTCATCATGACCTCTTTTGGATACCAACAACAGAGGTGGTCTACAAAGATGAGTTCCAATCTTACCTTATCGAAGAATCCTCCTGGTGCAATTAGGCTTGCTCTGGCGAGAGAATTTATTTGTAAAGTATAGCGATGGTGGGGGATCAGGAGCTAAAGAGAGACGGGGGAGTTATTAGAGACACAGGTACAGTGGTTGCTTCAAGCGGATCTCATATTCTCACTGCTCAATAACATGTAACCATATACTGTGTTAGTGTCCAATCTTCCAAGAATCTCAATCATCCTTGATGTTTTGTACCCAACAATGCATGGGCAGCATGACCAATGAGGGTCCATTTATTGAGCTTGGAATTAACAGCCTCTTTGCACTGTCTGATTTGTCTTTCTTACCTTGTACAGAGGATGAGACATAGGGAGCTGCCTCAAAGTAGAAATGCAGAACACCTCTGCAAAGAGGTGTGTACGCAGTACGTGGAAAAGAGCCTGATGGGTGAATAAATTGGAGTTCCTCACCCACATCTTGGCAAGCAACCAGTCCCACTCATTATCGCTCTGCAGGAAGATGGGATTCTCTGGACCTGGAGTCTGATTTAGCTGCAGAGGAAGATGCACAAAGATCCAGTTACTAGACTTTCATGGTTACTGACCAAGCAGCTGTGTTCAGAACATAGCTCAAGAGTGAGACACAACACATTATACTTAGAGAATGTATGCGTGATGTTTAATGAAACAGAATGCCAAGAACATTGCAAACTTTCTAACATTACACAATCTTGAATTCTCAGAAATCCCACAGGGAGAAAGTGACAGCTGACAAATGGTCTGAACCTATTGTGAGACACAAATGTTAAACCAACAACTAATTGATGTATAGACACTGGAAACATGTTAGCTCTCAGAAAAAGAGCTGCTAAAAATAAGTGACTATCCACTCATATGGACTCAGTCCACTGTGAGAACCTTGTACATTAAAGATAACATGCAAGAACCATTAGAACATTCAAAACGTGTCTTACTCTTTCAATTGAGGAGTAAGTCAGCGTACTCACAGAATAATGCTTATGATTCAAGTACAAGATAAGCATGAGGGTACTCTTGTAAAATATATTTTTCTACTTTAAGGCCGACCCCATTGATTTACATTTTGTAAACAGGTTTTCGGTTTGTGGGTAATGGTGTATAGAAGTATATGTGCAGCCCATGATTTTGGCTAGAGGAAAGAAAGAAGATCAAAGAGCCTGACAGATGAGAAGGACAGAGGCCACCTACAAAATGAGAAAGAAGAAGAGGACAAGATATTGGCCTCTTGTCAGGAAAGCAAAGGCCAGCTTACAAAGAAAGTACATCGCCCATAGATACTGCAAAATGCTCACAGGCAGAGCACAAATAAAAAAGGTATGAACGCTGAAATGGGCTCTGAGGAAAATATATTTGCCCTGTATTCTGTATTCTGTAACAGTCGTTTATATATATATCACTGTGCATACATGTAAAACAAGCATTTGCAATGCAATCATTCTCGTCTTTGGAACCTTATATGTATTTAGCTATGCAGCACATTAGCCTGGGTGCTGAAACATCTACTGTTCTTTAACATGGAGGGAAAGTAAGCACCAAACTGCGGAACATGCCAGGTATGGGAACACATGGAGAGAAATATTGCCTATTAGCGGGAAATGGTATAGTACAAAGCTTTGTTTTTAATATAAAATTGGGGCCTTCGGTGGTCATATCACTGAAAATACAAGATTTGAAAAAAATATTATTGTCTATGGGTGCTTGTGGAAGACATGTTTCTATGGCCTGGAATCTAGGGAAGGCTAAAGTGATTCTTGTATTTAACTGACCCCTGCTGGTCGTTTTCTATCAAGAAAGATAAATAGAGGCAGTTGCCAGAAAAATAAAAAAAGAAAGTCCCTAAGCAGGAAGCAATCCTGGCATATTACTGACCTCTACTGGTCGTTTCCTATTAAAAGAGACTTAAATAGAGGCAGTTGAACAGGCAGAAAGCAATTCTGGTATTTTACTGACCTCTACTGGCAGTTGAACAGAAAAAATAGTCCTTAAGCAAAAGTGGAAGCAGACAAGTCCTGGGGCTGATCTCCAGATTTCACAAAGTACATACAACAGATCTTCCAGACAGCGCAAGCACTGTCTAGGGTCGACCTAAAAATATATCAGTGGTGAAAAACGCAAGTGCCTAGAAGAGTGTTTGATTAAGAGTGAGGTTACTGAGTTGTTTTCTTTACCTCCTCGTCCCTCTTGTTGTGAAATGTCACACATTGAGGCCCCTGTACTTCCATTCACAACCCTTCCCAATGTACAACCCCCCGCCAACTAACTGTTCTTTTTTTGTGTGCTTCATTCAGGCAGGAGCGGTGCGCATGCTCCAGCGGTCTGAGCTGCCCCCGTAGTGCTGCATGGTGCCGGTGCATAGAGGAGAGGCATACTGATACTTATGGTGGTGTAGTGGGGGAGCCAATGTTATTCTCCCGTCGTGAGGTTTCAGGTAAGTGTATTAAGGTCCCCCAGGGGCCCGCAAGGTGTTCAGCATCTGCTCGTGGTGAAGAAGACTCGCTGGTGAGGAGATTCAGCTGTGTTTCCCAGCCGGAGGACTGCTGTGCCTTCCTCTAGCCAGGGTGGGCATTGCATGCATGCCGAACCTGATACACCAGGCCGGAGGTCTGCTGTGCCTTCTCTCCGGACAGTGCGTGTGTGTGTGTGTGTATGTGTGTGTGTGTGTGTAGTGGGTTGGTATAGCACCCATTTGATAACGGGGCATTGTTTCCCATGGCTTCTTGACACTCTGGGGATTAGTGCAATTATAGACTTTTACTCACATTTCTATACGGTGTCCCCAGGTCTGCTGGGCTTACGGCCAGGCTTTTGGGGGCATTTTTTATATATAGAAAGGTTTTTCTCTGTCACTGGTTAATGTATACTTATCGGTTGGTGATTGGCCAGGCATGATTGGGCCATTTTGATAGGTTTAACTATTTTTGGAGGGATTTTTCCCCCAATGGTAATTCTTTGGGGACTATTTTAGGTGAGATACGTCTTGTGATTTCTGTGATTCACTATGGAAAAACATACAGTAAAGAGGCGTAGATCACACTCCTGATTCGAGGGAGGACAGGCACTACTGGCAGGAAGTGGCTGCAGAAGCTGCTGCAGTGTCTGTTTCCCGGTTCGCTGTCGAAGTAATGGCGATGATAGATGCTGCTGTTGCTAAAGCCTTGTCTGACAAACATATGGCCAAACATGCTTCCGTCCTGTTGGACGATGTTCACGATTTTGACTTTTTGGCTGCTTCCGTCCCTGAGAGACATGTTGCCTGGCGGAAAGTTCATTTCCAGGGATGAACTGGGAGACATTTTGTCAAATATCCATGTCAGTCTGGGTATGGTAACACCTCCGGTGGAGGGGCTGCTGAGGACTTATTTCCGCAATTCACTAAGCCTGAGGCGCTCGCTTTGCTTTGCACCCAAAGATCAAGGAGGCGATCTTTAGATCTTGGAAAGAGCCTGAGTATATCCAGGTTCCCCGCTTTTTTTAGACATCGTATATACTGTAGGATGGGAAGAAGCTGCTGTCTTCTTCTGCTAAGGTGGATTAATTTTTGGCCCCTCTTATTGGCAGGTCCTCATTAAATCCTGATGTTTGTTTGCCTAGGAATCATGTGGCTCAAAAGGTGGAGTGTGAACTCAAGAAATCGTTCACAGCGTCCAATCTGGTGCTCAGGGCTGCCTTGTATGGGGCCTTGACTGCCCAATCCTTAGTGAAGCACTTTGAGGCTCTGGTGGAGGTCATGCAAGAGGAGTCCAGTGTGTCAGATGTCTTGGTGCATCTGAAACAGCATGCCAAGTTCCTAGTGGACATTTCAGCTGTTGTGATTAAAGCAGCTGCTGTGGCTTCCTCCACTGCTATCCAGGCCCGGCGGATCCTTTGGCTGTGGGACTCGAAGATGGATTTGGCTGAGAAGTCTTCCTTTCTTAAACTGGCATTTGACTGTGTTAAACTGTTCGGTGAACAGTTGGATGGTGGATGGTGTGATCCGCAAGTCCTCAAGTATATAAAGCACACTTTGTCCTACAGGTGTTCTTCTGGCAAATCTTCTAAGAATTGGAATTGCTCGGATGTTAGGGACACCCTTTCCTTTGCCAAGAAGTGGTTTCAGCCCAGGCGGGGGTAAGCAGCAGGATGTCATCCCCCAATTCAGGCCCTCCGGCCTGCGCTCCTACCTATGGGAGTTCTGTGGACGCACTTCCTGTGGGTGGCTGGTTGACAACGTTCTTTCCAGTTTAGGTGCTTTCTGTCTCCGGCAAACGGGTGAGGAGTATCTTGCAGAATGGCTATCTCAAAGACTTTGTCTCTCTTTCTCCAGAAACGTGGTGCATCCCTGCATGTGTACCACAGATTACAGCATAGAGGGAGACACTTCTGGAAGAGATTCAGGCCTTGGTGCAGAAGACAACTGTCATTCTAGCACCTCTGGATCAGGTCAACCAGGGGGTATACTCTATCCTTTTCCTGGTTCAGAAGGTGTCCGGGAAGTTCCACCCAGTGTTGGATCTCAAGCACCTCAACAAATGGGTGTCATCGGTTCCTTTCAAGATGCTGTCTGCCCAGCAGCTTATTCCCCTCTTGTCTCCAGGGGACTTCATGGCAGTGATCGATTTTCAGGATGCCTACCTACATGTGCCATGTCATCAATAGTTTCTGAGGTCACTGTGGGGCCATCGCATTTCCAGTTCCAGGTCCTGCCAGTTTGGGCTCCTCTAATGGCAGTTCTTCATCTGCAGGGAATTTCAGTATTCCCATACCTGGACGACTGGTGAAAGGGGTTTCACTTCTCTGACTTGTTTACATGTCCAGCGGGTACAGGCTCTCCTGTTGTCCCATGGGTTCTTGGTGAATGCGAGGAAGTCACAGCTGGTTCCAACTAACCCTGGGCGGTGAACTCCGCTCCCCTCGCGGAGTTTGCGGAGTTTTCTGCACTCCGCGTTACGCGGAGATCGCGGAGTTCCGAAAAACTTCGCTTCGCGTTGCGGAGCGGAGTTCTTTTCCTCACTTGCGTTTGTCAACGTCAAGTTGGCGACCGGGAATGAGGAAAATCAACCTCCCGGCAAGATTTTTCCTCATTTGCGATCGTCAACATCAAGTTGGCATGCCTGAGCGTGGAAAATCAACATCCCGGCGAGATTTCTCAATGCGGGGAGTCAGGTTTCTCATTGCGAGTGGTCGCGTATGCTCGAGACAGCTCGCGTTGAGAAACTGCCCGTCCGCATTGAGAAAGCTGCCGCTCGAGTAAAAATCTACTCGAGCGGCAGAAAAGGAAAGCAGGGACCGCTTGCACTGTGCATGGTGCCGTTCACAATGATTGCACAGTGCGGACAAGCATCCGGCACTGTGCAATCACCGAGAACGGCATTTTTCTATCGTAATCCGCCGCTCGCAGAGCTCCGTGTAGTGGGGCTGAGTTTTTTTTCACTTCGCGGTGTTCCGCGTAGTGCAGCTCCGTGAACTCCGCCCAGGGTTAGTTCCAACTCCGGATCGCATTTTCAATTGCATTTTCATTGGGGCCCTGTTCGGACGGATCTGTCGAATGTCACATTGCTGGACTCCAGTATGTTAAACGTCCATTCCCATCTGCTGGATTTGTTGTTGGAGCCTGTCCGGCCTGTCTCGCTTGGATGTGGGTACAGAGAGGCCTGGTGGCCACTGTGTTCTTGGTTCTATTGGCTCTTTGGCACCTCAATATCCTTATGAGGTTCGTTCTGAGGCAGTGGGTGCCAATTGTGCAGGATTTGTCATGTCTGTTCCCTGTGACAACTGTAATTTGGGAGGAGCTGGAGTGGTGCCTTCTTCCATCCAACATCCTGAAGGGAGTCTCCTTGTGGTCTCCAGATCCAGTGATCATCACAACGGATGCCAGCAAGAGTGGCTGGGGGGCCCGGTCGAGAACCCTAATGGTCCAGGGTCTGTGGCTGGCGTAGCAGAGTTCCAGGTCATCCAACTGGAGGTGATCCATGTGACTCTCCTTCATTTCTCCCCTCATCTGAAGAACATTGCTGTCATTGTCCAGACTGACAACACCATGGCCAAGACCTATGTCAATCGGCAGGGGGCGACAAGGTCCCTGTCTTTCTTGGCAATTGCAGATCATATATTCCTATGGGCTCAGGCGAATGTGTGTTTTTTGAAGGCCTTCTATATTCAGGATATTTTGAAGTGTCAAGCCGATCACCTGAGAAGGGAGATTCCATCCTCTGAATACTCTTGTCTTTCTCCCCAGGTGTTTGCCAGGGTATTTCGGTTGTGGAGTTGCCCTCAGGTAGACCTGTTTGCGAGCCTTGCCATTGCACTTCTTCTTCATTTTTTCCCAGAGGAAGGGAGGTGCCGGCTTCAGGGCTGGATGCCCTGACCATCCTCATCCTGCTTGACCTCTCAGCAGCGTTTGATACCGTTAACCATCTGGCACTAACGCAAAGGCTGGAGTATGTCAGAATTAAAAGGGCGGCTCTAACCCTGCTCACCTCTTTCCTCACGTCGAGGGAACAGAGTCTGTGCTGGGATAATCTTACATCTGAGGCCTTTTCACTCCCTTGTGGAGTTCCTCAAGGCTCAGCACTGTCACCTACCCTATTCAACATCTACCTCACCCCTCTGGCTAAGCTGATTAAAGCACATGGGTTTTCTTTGGTTTCTTACGCTGACGACACACATATAGTCATATCCAAATCCTCTGGTGCAGAAATAGTGGCTGGTAGGTTCCACAACTGTCTGAAGCACAATATTGGGTTGATGCATCAGAACTATCTTAAACTAAACACAGATAAAACGGAGGTGGTTGTGTTTGGAAAGGGATCATCACTCTGGAATCATCTGTGGTGGCCAGCAGAGGCAGGAAGTTGTCCTGATCCCATTGATAAAGTCAGAAATTTAGGACTTTTGTTTGATGATCAGCTAAATTTCTCATGCCAGATCAATCTCCCAACCTCCTCACGCTTCTTCCTTCTAAAAACTCTGTGCAAGATTCTCCCTTTCATTCCACAAGGACTGAAAAAAACTGTAATAGTAGCCTTAATTCTCTATTGCAATGCTCTTTTCCTTGGCATTGACACACGCCTACTATCAAAACTCCAGTCCTTGCAGAATACCGCAGCTTGGGTGCTGCTAAACATCCCTAAATTTCATCCCATTTCCAATAGCATCAGGAACCTCCACTGGCTACCGGTCCAGCAAAGAACTGAATTTAAGGCTCACTGTCTGGTGCATAAAGCCTCGGGACCTACAGAAACATTTTTCCTGGCATGTCCCGCGGCGGGACTTAAGATCAGTCAGCAGAGGGCTGGTTCAGGTCCCTAGAATTCGAAGGACAAGATGGGGGGGAAGAAGTCTCTCCCATCGGGCAGCTAGGCTTTGGAATACGCTGCTGGTTGTAATTAGATTACAATCAAATAGACTCTTGTTCAGGAAGATGCTTAAGACCCTGTTATTCCGGTCTAAGTAAGTAGTAACTACTCCCCCTCTCAGGTGAAGCACACGTTACACATCTCTTTCAGCGCCAAGACGCCTCAGCATTCATGCGCTTTATAAATAATTACTTACTTACAAGTCCTCGGCCTTGTGGCCTGATGTTTGTTTTTCCTCTGTTTCCTTTAATCCAGAGGTTTCTGGTTAGGGTTCAGATGGAGCGGGCTCAAGTTGTTCTGGTACCTCCAACATGGCCCCACTCTGTCTGGTATCCTCTGCTGATGGAGATTGTTTGGGTCAGGAGTGGCGGAGTCCTTTGGTACCATCTCCCCTGAGGTTTCCGGGTCTCTAGGTTTCCTCGCTTGCAAATTTACGATGATGGCTTAGTGGTTGAATAGGCTGACTTGATGTTTCAGGGTCTTTCTGCTTCTGTATCTTCTTCTGTGCAGGCATCTGGGCAATTGTCGACCAGGCTTGGTGTGATCGGAGGCAGGTGGATCCATTTTCTGTTTACCTGCCTCAGGTGCTGGAGTTTCTGCAGGATGGTTTTCAGTCGGGCCCCAGCCCGGCCACTTTTAAGGTGCAATAGGGAAAAGGACACTTTACCCTGCACACTTTTACTCCACGTGCCATTACCCCGCAGTTTTTACACTGCAAAATCTTTTACAATGCAGGGCTTTACAACGCAATCCATTACAACGCATTCCCCATTACAACGCAATTTACTATTCTAACTCCAGTGGGGCGTTGCTTTGGGGAATACGTTGTAATAGTTTGCAGTGTAAAGCCCTGCATTGTAAAAGTTTTTGCGGTGTAAAAAATGAAGGGTAATAGCATGCGGAGTAACGTATGCGGGGTAAAGGATGTTTCCCTGCAGTGGGTGGTGATTAAGGCTTTCTGGTCACCCTGGGGGGTCTGGCAAACAATCAGGATCTGGTCTCTCGGATCTTCAAGGGGTTTGCCAATCTCCATCCCATCCCTCAGGTGGTGTGTCCCTCTTGGGATTTGCAGCTGGTCTTGCAGGCTCATCAGAATCCTCCTTTTAAGCCTCTGACGCCTGTGAGATTATGTCTTTTGACCTTGAAAGTATTTTTTCTGGTGGTGGTAACATCTGCTCGCCAGTTGGGAGAGCTAGGTTTGTTGTCTTGTCTGTCTCCTTTCTTTTGTGTGTTTGATGAAAGGATTGTTCTTTGGTTGGACCCTGGCTTTTTGCCCAAAGTGAATTCTCTATTTCATCATCAGCAAGAGGTGATTCTTTCAGTGTTTTTTCCTGATCCTCAGTCTCCTGAGGAAGCGACACTTCACTCGCTGGATGTGCATAGGGTGGTGCTGATTTACCTGGAAGGTGTGAAGGAATTCCTTAGTTTCCTCCTTTTTGTTTGTGAACTTTGGTCCCACCCGGAAGGGGGATAAGCCTTTCACTCAGACATTGAGCAGGTGGATTCGGTCAGTGATTTTGCTCGCTTATAGGCAGTTTGGTTTGCCCTCTTCTCTGGGTATCCAGGTGAAGTCTACTAGGGGCTTGTCCACTTCTGTTGCAGTGACACCAGGTTGCTTCTTTACAAGAGATCTGTTGGGCAGTCACTTGGGCGGTACCTTCTACCTCTGTGTCGCATTATCGGGTGCTTCAGGGTCCAGAGGGGCAGGATTTGTTTGTTTCCAATGTGCTGGCTTCTGTACCATTGACTGCTTTCTTTTTCTTGTGGATTACACATATGTTTGCAGTTTCTGCGCAGTTGTCCTGGCCTATTTTGTGGCTTTGGTACATCATTATGTGTGATTCATCACGGTGAGAGGGACGAGGAGGTAATGGTGTGATTACTTACCTGAAATAGCATTACTCTGAGTCCTTCTCTCGCCAAGATGAATCAGGCCCTCCCTCCCACCCTATCAACCAGTCCAACTGTGTGGTGTTTGGGCTTGGTATGGAACAGGCAGTGAGGTGTTTCATACATTGGGAAGGGTTGTGAATGGAAGCAATGGGTCTTCAATGTGTGAATTATCACGGTAAGAGAAGCACTCAGAGTAATGCTATTACCGGTAAGCAATCGCAGCAGGTATTTCTTTGTTCAATCAGTCAAAATTCATATCCATGGACATTTTCTGGGAAAAGGCTTTTATAGAACTGGGCATAGTAAGAATGCCAAACACAGATAAAGACTAACTCCATAGTACAAAACACTCTCTGTCATCATAAAGGCAATCCTTTGCAACAGTAAAGAGGTGTGTTGATTCTGGCCAATATGAAAACGAGTAGTCAATATCATTCAAGTAACAGTTGAAACATTGCTCAGAATGTTGATCACTGATATTTATTCCCATTCTGAACAATTAACTAATGTCTTGATATGTAAAAGTTCTAGACAGGCCGGATGGCTCAAAGACAACACCTTACTTGGATTGCTAGGGGTATCATTTCCCCCTGGGGTGAGAGGTAGAGAAGACACAAGGGAGCAGCCATGTACTGCTGACGACCATTTAACATATTTCCAGGAATGCCTTCCAATATCTCATAATCCACAATGAAGACCTTTCCTCTCTGCAAACAGAGAAAACAGTACAGGTGAGTTTGGCATCCGAAGAGAACATACCATCAACAAACTTACCCAGAATTGCAAGGTGGTACAGGTGCAGAAGATATCACATCAGACCACTCATCCACCCATGACAACATTCTTGTCCAGATACAACTAAACATGAAATTATAAGACATCACTGAAAAAAACACTTTAAAACTTTCAACAGTGTCTGTACTTGAAAAGTACATAGTTTTCGTAACTGGGATCTCTTTATAAGTGGGCACTGTATACAGACACATTTAGTAAATATCCCTTCTGACCCTTCAAGCAGCACATTCCACTAAAAAACCTGATTTAAATTTAAGAGGAGGACTGTAAAGAAATCTGCCAGGAACAGGCCGATTTCTCATCTACATCTCTGATATTACATTCCCCCTATTTAGTGATACGTGTGCCAGAGTTACCTAAAGTCTCAGACAAGATCTGAAGTTAACTTTGTGTTGCATGCGTTCTAAGAGCTTCCTTAGGGTGGAATGTGTTCAGAAGAAGATGGTGCACATATTGCTCATTCAGGTATTGCATCCCATGACTCTGCAAGGTGCTGGGCATCCTTGTGGGCTAGACTGCACCAGTGCTTAAGCAGTTGCGGACACCCAGAGTGGTGCTCTGCTAATTGTACAGAGAATCAAAAGGGAAGGGCAGTCGTTGGAGTATAAAGACCTTCTTCAGGGGAAACATCTCAAATTTGGGTTCTTCATTTGCCTAGTTGACAACAGGGACACAAAGGGGAGTGACCAAGCTTTATTCAAGCCCCTTTCCAAGATTGTGGTCTGTCTAGCGATTATTGCCAGAGGTTTCCAATTCAAGATGAAGTTGTCTTTTCCTGTGATGTCATTTCTTGTTTGAAACCGATATAACAGACGCATTGACAAGTAATGGAGGCCTTGTTATGCATTCATTCCCTTCTTTTGGGTTGCGTTTCTCACCCACTTGCTACTATTGTTTTCCCTGATTTTTGTTCTTTTACAGTCAGATTTCTTATTGGATTTTCTTCTGAAAGTCTTTGCTAGGCTCTTTTTCACTGTCCAGATACGAGTGAGAGTTAGGTACCTTGCCTACCTATTTCTGCAAAAATCTACATCTTCAGGCAAAAGCAAAAATATGCCCTGAGCTTTTTTGCCCTTTGTGGCTCCCTCCCCTACCACCCGACCTGGGACCTGTTTAAAATGCCACTTGAGAGGGGGCGTGGCCAAGATGGCGGAGTGAGCGGACGTGTCTCGTTTGAGCTCCGCTCCCGCCTTCCAAGCACACTTCCAAGCGCCCACAGCACCCCGACTACCGACCGGAGGCAGAGGGATGACAGCGCACACCGGGCTGGGCGCTGGAGATGACTGACTCAACCGTTGCAAGCGGAGAGGTGCCCTTGGTCCCTGCGCCGGTCCCGGGCCGTGAGGCGGTGGGGGTCCGGGGCCGCCCCCGGGTACGTCCGGGCACCTGCGGGGCCCAAGTTGGTGAGTGGAACCCGCCTGGGCGCTTGACCCCACTGTGCCTGGGTCGCCACGTGTCACGGGGCACCCAGCCCGGCTCATCGCAGTGACCGGCCTTGGGCTTGTTGAGCGGCCTGTAGAAGAACGCAGCACTTTGAGGGGGGAACCTGGCGGCCGACCGGATTGCCACTTCGGCCGTCGCGGCGCCGGAATTCAGGACACAGTCCCATCTGAAGGACACTTGGCGGCGCAGGTGAGCAGCCGTGGGCCAGACCAACACCGATCCGGCCTCCTGAGGTGAGTCCCGAGACTGGGCGCGGCCTCCCTGTCGCGTGGAGACACAGTGGGGCCCTGCTGGAAGGAGAGTCAGGCGCACATGGGGCAGATGTATCTCTGCATCAGCAGAGTTCCACCAGAAAGATCGTAGCTCATCGGATTGGGTGGCCCCTACCAGCGCTTCCGCGGCGCCCCGCTGACCACCAACATCATTCTACTGGGGGGTGGGCTCCAGCCGTCCCCCAGGGGCCCCTGGTGAAGGTGCGTGACTGCCCTGTTGTGTGGAGGACGAGGTGAGGCTCAGCCTGCATGAGAACCCGGTGCACGTGGAGCGGTCGTTGGCCCTGCAGCAGTGCAGTGGAAGAGCGCTGCTGGGTCGACTGCAGGCCATTGGGCTGAGTGGCCCCCAGCATCACGTCTACGGTCCCCCGCTGAATGCCTGCTACGCCACGCTGGTGATTGCTTCAGCCGTCCTTTTGTGGCCCATCGCAGAGACTCCCAGGAGGTGCGGGACAGCCGCACGACGAGTAGCTGGGATGCCCACTCCCATCCCCCGCTGCTGAGTTTCCCGGACCGGACACGCGGGCCCGATAGGCCCAAGGCGTCCGGGCGAACGCAGAGACATATGTGGCCGGCTCGGTCTCCGACGAGCGTGGAACATTGAGGCACGCCGGAGTGGCAGTGAACTGGGTCAATTGTGAGCAGAGCCACCCCGTGGAGTGCGACCCCAGTTGCTCCGGAGCGAGGCTATCTCTGATGACGCCCTAGGAGCCCTTGTTTGCAGTTGAAGATGGGCGACCGTGGTAGCCACAGGGAGTCAGATGGATAGCGGTAACGCCTCAGGTGATAGAAGAAAGGAAGACCTCGCCGGCTGGTGAGTGGGCACATCGTCACCCCGACACACCTTCCCTGCGCGGGCGAGGTGGCCCCGAAACCTCATTATGACGACGGCCAAGAGTAAAAAAGACCTTTCGGTTCGAGACCTCCTTATGAAGTCAGCTGGGGACTCCCAAGACACCGGACGGGTCACGGCCGGGGATGGCTCAGAGGGAGCGGTCACGAGAGAGTTCCTGGAATCACTGTTTGCCTCCCAATGGGAAGACATCATGACCATCAAGACGGACCTGCAGGCGGATCTCCGGGAGGTCAGACGGGATGTGGATGCAATAGGGGAGAGAGTGACCGCACTGGAGGAATCGTCAACAGCTAGGGATGAAGAACTTGCTGCACTTCAGAAAGAAATCCTTCGACTCCGAGATCAACAACTGGACCTCCAGTCGCACTCCGAAGACTTGGAGAATAGGTCGTGGCGGAACAATGTGCGAATCCGCGCTGTCCCTACAGGAGCGGAGGGTGAGGATCTGGAGGGATATGTCCAGGCGCTCTTCCGGGCAGTTTTGAACGCAGCAGCGGATTCCTCAGTCAAGATAGACCGGTGTCATCGCGTGCGCCCTCCCCATCAACCTAATTGCCCTCCTGGTGCGCGTACACAACTTTAAGGTGAAAGAGGGGATCCTCAGGGCGGCTCGCTCCTGTCAACCCCTACAGTTCCGGGAGCACTCAGCACAGCTCTTCCAGGACCTGGCGTTTAGCACCCTCCAAAAGAGAAGAGACTTTCGCACCGTGACCAATAATCTCCGATCAATGGGTATATAATACTCCTGGGGGCACCCGTTTCGCCTCATCTTCTGCTTTGAAGGGAAACTCCAGCAGCTGGGCTCCTTAACAGAGGCCTGTAAGCTGCTGAACTTGGATCTCGACGACCTGAATGCCCAGTCTGCTGCCTCGGGATCAGAGACACCCAAGCCCCCCGCTGCGGCCCACGGCCCAGCTTGAAGTTAGATCGACTCAGTCCTGACCCTGCCACGATGATTAAGGAACGCTCTGTGGTTCTCCGGACCCTTGTGTGCACAGAGTGCAACTCCTTGGACTCTAATGACCGAGGGTAACGTATGTGTGGGTTCTTCTGCTCATGTATAGGCCTGGCGGGAGCGCAGAGATCTTTCACCGCTTATTGATGCAATCCCTAACTTCCTGGGCCGCCACCATTTCTCTCTGGCCCTCTCTCGAGATGGACTCTATGTGCTTCCTTTTGCTGATATTTTATTGTTTTTGGGTTTAGTTCTATGATTGTTGGGTTGGGTGGGCCCCCTCTCCGGTGAGCTTTTTAATAGAGGTCCTCCCGTGGTCTATCTTGTTTTCCGGGCTCCATAGCATAAGCAATATAGGCCAGTGGTCCGCTCAAGCCCGATGGAGGTTAAGATAATTAGCTATAATGTCCGCAGCCTTAACAACCCTACTAAGCGGAAGGCAGTGCTCTCCCTCCTGGAACACTCAGAGGGGGACATATGTCTACTTCAAGAAACCCACCTGCTCCCTAGGGATACCCACCGGATGCAATTGAGGGGGTTTCCCCTGCAGTTCTGGTCCTCGGGGAAGAGTAAGAAATGTGGGGTGGCCATTTTATTCTCCAGACGCTTCAGAGGTTCCATAGTAGGTACTATAGCAGAGATCTGCTTAGCTCTGAGACTGCAAATCGGCACTTCCAGCCTCACAATAGCCTCAATCTACTCCCCAATGAACACCAGGAGAAGTTCTTGACCGAGGCCTTGGCCGAGACTCTCCATACACCCGACTCCATGGTGGTGGTGGGAGGTGATCTAAATTTAGTTATGGATGCGGGGATGGATCGTTCTAATTCGAGGACAGGGGGAGCCGGGGCCTTGACTGGGTCAGGCAGGGAATGGCTAGCGGAATGTGGAATCAGGGACGTTTGGCACGACCTACAAACCAATTTAAGGGACTACACATACTACTCGGCAGCCCATAAGTCTTATGCTCGTCTAGACCACTTTCCCGTCACCCAGGCCGCGTGGGTGTGCTCCCAGGCCTCGACTATCAAGGCCCGGTCTCTCTCCGACCATGCTCATATAACACTGACTCTGCACTTGCCTCCCTCGCCACCTTCCTCCCCACACTGGCGTCTGAGGGACTCTCTGTTGTTATCCCAACAGGTAGTTGACGACCTATGGCGTACATTGAAAAATTACATAGCACTTAACAATGACGGTTCCACCGCTCTGGCCTCCGTTTGGGAGGCTCTGAAGTTGGATCAAGAGGGGCCTTGATCGCTAAAGCGGCTTATGACAATAAAACCCGAAAGTCCAAAAGGGAAGAGCTGGAATCAAAGGTTCGAGAACTTGAGGCAATTCACAAACGGACGAGCGCTCCACGGGTCTGGCGCCAATTAGAGAAAGAGCGTCTCCTTTTGAAACGTCTGGACTTAGACAGGGCGAATGCGCTGTGATCCGCTTAAAGCATAAGTATTTTGTGGGGTCAAACAATGGGGGCGTATGTTAGCACACTGCCTTCGAAGTAAACGGCAGGCCCAGGCTGTGAGAGTGATACAAGGGACGCGGGGCTCTGACATTACTGACAACAGGGGCATTACGGCGGCTTTTCGAACTTTTTATGCAGATCTCTACACCGCGGAGTCCTCCTCCCTAGCAGATCCTCACGGCTATGTCAACGGAGCCGCGATCACCCCCCTTCCATCCGGTGAAGCCGATGGTCTGGAAGCACCTATACGGCTCGAGGAGGTGATATCTGCTATCGCTCGTTTGAAGCCCATGAAAGCTCCGGGTCCAGACGGCTTCAGCGAACTCTTTTATAAGTCTTTCTGCGCGGAGCTAGCCCCACTGCTCACCCGACAGTTTAACTCGTTCGCAGATACTGGCACTCTCACTACTTAGATGCTACAGGCGACAATCTCGGTCATCCCCAAACCTGGGAAGGACCCTGTGTTCTGTAGCTCTTACTGCCCGATCTCATTGTTAAACATTGATGCTAAGCTGTTTTCCAGCATTTTGGCCCACAGGCTGAACCCCCTGATGCCCGGGTTGGTAGATCCAGATCAGGCGGGCTTCATACCGGGTAGACAATGTGGGGACAACACAAAGCGGATCTGCCACTTGATTGACAAAGTGCACCGCTCCAAGGAGGAGGCGCTGCTACTGGCAGTTGATGCCGAGAAGGCATTCAACCGGGTGCACTGGCCGTACTTATTCGCCCCCCTGGAGCGCTTTGGCCTGGGGGTGCGGTTCCGCAAATGGATAGCGGGCATATATAGCACTCCAAGTGCTGTGGTCAGGGTGAACGGGATACTTTCGGACGGCTTGGCGGTGGGGAGAGGTACCAGACAGGGCTGCCCCCTCTCCCCCTTGCTCTTCGCCCTATACATGGAACCCCTAGCCCAAAAACTCCAGGACAATCCCAATGCACAGGGTATCCCCTTTGGTGCAGACCGTCATTTGATCAGCCTCTATGCTGACGATGTCATTTTCTCGGTGGCTCAACCCTTGACTTCTCTGCCGGCTATAGTGGAGGACCTGAACGCCTTCGGCAGGGTCTCAGGATTTAAAATGAATCTACAGAAATCACAGGTACTTAATCTAACCACCGCGCAGGCCACAGTTGACACCCTACGCATACAATTTGATTTTGACTTGGTGAGGGACGGCATAACTTACTTGGGACTGTCCTTCATAGGAATCTTGGCAAGACTGCGGAAGTGAATTATGCTGCCCTACTCTCCCCCATCCGTAAAGACCTTGCCCAGTGGCGACGTCTACCATTATCGTGGCTTGGGAGATTAGCTTCGGTTAAGATGAACGTCCTACCGCGGGCCCTCTACATTTTTCAGACCCTCCCCTTGACACCCCCACCGAGCATGCTCTTGACCATACAGAAAGAAATAGAACGCTTCATCTGGGGCCCGGTTTCCCCCAGGTTACAGAGGTCTTTGTTACAGCGCCCTAAGAAAGAAGGTGGCCTTGCACTGCCGAATATCACTCGATACTTTCAGGCCTCTTTACTGGGCTACTTGGTAGAATGGAACCGTCCAATGACGGAGAAATATTGGGTTTTTATGGACCAGACGGTGGCGGATCAATATATCTGGAGGGAGGCATGGCTCCCTAGGACCTCGCGCTCTTGGGGACTCTACTCCTCGCCGGTCACGCTGCCCACCATGCTAGTATGGGACAGGGTGGCCCCATGGGCTAATCTCACCATGTTCCCTTCACCTATGCCCCCCATCTTTTCAAACCCTGAATTTCTACCCGGGACAGGAAAAGGGGTGGGCTCACGTTGGGTTGCGGGTGGTTGCAAGGATTTAGGGCATCTGTTCGACCTCCAGGCCCATATTTCCTTTGATCAGCTTCGGACAGACTACGGCCTCGCCGCCTCTGACCACTTCCTTCACACGCAAATGCTGCACTGGGTGACCGACCCTCTCATACGCCCAATGGTCAGCAGGCCAATGCTCCAGTTCAAAAAATGGCTCTACTTGAAAAAAGACGATCACAAGCTTATCTCGGAAATTTACACATTCCTCTCTTGGGGTGCTAGTGGGGTTAGGACTGCTGGGCAGAAGCAGTGGGAGGCGGAACTTGGACGAACCCTGTCAGACAAGGAATGGGAGGACATTTTCTATAAGACCCACCACACCGCACACTCCATGGGCCACACAGAAACCACATTTAAAATTATATCCTACTGGTACTATACCCTAGCCCGCTTAACTAAATGGAATTCACAATGTGACAGTCTCTGTTGGCGAGGTTGTGGGAGTCCAGGTACTCTTCTTCACTTTCTGTGGATCTGTCCGAAGCTTACAAGATACTGGGATAAGATCCTTGATGAGATAGATAAAGCCTTTGACACTACCATTCCCAGACTCCCTGCGTACACTATTTTAGGGCTGCCCAACGCCTTGACCTTCCCTCTGCGCTCGATCAAAGGTAGGCAGATTGCCCTGGCTTTGAATGCCACTCACCGGGTGACCCTATCAGGCTGGAAGACAGGCAAGACCTCGGACCACACTCAGTGGCTTCACCAGCTGTGGTCCCTTCTGGGTATGGAGAGGTTGTCCATGGCCACCCTGGGAAATAGGTCAGACTACGCAAAGATATGGCCCCCTTTAATTCCATTTTATCCACGTAATTTAGGGTGCTGTCATGCCCTGCTTACTTACGCATTTTGAAATTGATACCGGAATAGCAGGGGGTGGTTAGAGGGCGCAGGCCTCTGATAGGTTTATTGGGACAGGAACCTCATTGACCGACATGTCGGATCACACTCACTCGTGTGTTTGTAATCATCCGCTCACCTGGAGAGGGTTGGGAAGGGACGGGAGGGAGGGTTCTTGCCTTTTTTTGTTGGTCCCTGTGGGTTAGGACCTGTTACTGTTCTACTTTGTTTGGCTCCTATCTTGTTTTGGAAAAGGCAGACACTAACGCTACGGATTTGCGATAACGAACCTTTGCTTCTTCAGGGAACGGGCATACCCTGCATGCAGCAGCCCATACCTAGTTTTGTGTCACACGTGGCTTTGATCAACCATTGTTTTTCCCTTTTCAGACACGGCCAGTCCATGATGGGTTGTAGGCGGCATGCTGTGTATCTACCCCATGCAGATAATGTGTAATCCTTTGACTTTTCTCTGCCTTCAAGTTCTCTAAGTAGCCGGCCCGTTGGGTTGTAGGCAACGCTGCACTGTATCATCTTATCGTGCGTTCTGCCAATAAAACTAATTTAATTCTAAAATGCCACTTGACACCTTTTGCATATACTAATAAGTGCAGAGTGGCACACTGGCTACTGGGAGGAACCACAATTTCCTCAGGCAATCATGATTGAAATTTGATAGACCTTCACAGAGTTGTATGTGTGTCAAGCATGCGTTTCAATAGAGAAAGTAATCGCAGGTATGGACCAACATCTCACAACCTGGCATATTATGCAAGGCGCACTGTTACCTCAGAGAATTTCACAGCAGGGGGCACACTTGGAAGTAACAGTATGCCACACATAAAACAGCATGATGCAAGACTCTTGTCCAAACCAGAGATGGCTTTTACTTCTGAGACACGGGCTTGACACATATACAAGTGTCTGTTCACAACCTTCCATCACATATTTCCTTGCACCGAAAGAGCACTAAAGTTCACTATCGAGGGAACACAACAGATCTACCTGATTTACCATTGTGGCAGTGGGCCCCTGAGGCCATCTGAGGCACTTGCTGCATGACTTATTGCAGTAGTCTTAATGTTCACACAGTAGGTTGTTGAGTCCTGAGGTGACCGAAACTGAACAGACTGAAACGCGTCGACCATATGTAATGAAGAGTCCACCATGGAAGGTTAAAGAGGGAAGTAACTGAAGTTCCCAATAAATATTGGAAGGCTACATCGCTACTACACAAACTGGTGACTTGATATTTTATGGACTATCTACAGGTGGACCACTTTCAAGTTATAGGACTGGATGTCTCATTGACCACATTGTGATATTAACAAGGACAGTGTGGAGTTTGATGATTTTAATTGCATAAACTGGAGAGAATGTATAGTAAATGTTGATTAGAAAAATTTCTAATAGGTTGACATTTGGTTAGATTTCTTTTGTCTACTCGACCAATATAAGATTAGAGGGAGGTATCGATTGGCGTTAAGTACAACCCGGATATACAAAATACGATGTACAGTAATACTCAAGGGTATTATTGTACCACAGGTTAATTTTTCATGCTAGAGAACCCTGTTTTGTACTCTTTTCTAGTCCAGCAGCACTGCAGTGTGAGAGTGGTGGGAGTACTGTTATATAATGTCTACCCACTAGTGATTTGCTGAATGACTTAAAACCTAGCAAGAAACACTTCCTGTCATAAAAGTACAAACACAATTCCTGTGATAACTATAAATGACATCCTTCAAGGCCTTGTTCTACAGCTTACCAAGATAGCAGGAGAGAGCCTTGGCAAAGAATGTCTCTGCCTCCCACGTAGCTCCACCAAAAAGTTCATCCCTTTCAACAGTTAGGATCAAAAGGTAAACGTAAACACACCCCTTCCAGTTGGTCCCAACCCTTTAAGATCTGCATTTGCAAATGGATGAAACCAATGGTGTAATTACCTTTTGACTTCAAGTAGTCAAAAGAGAAGGCAGGAGGCAGAATGTCATGCTCCCCCTTTCAAGAGGCTGTTCAGACAGAAGGCAGCAGCAAGCAGCCTATCCTTTATCGCAGTAGGTCTTTGAGCAGGAAACTCTTGTGCCTTTCAAACTGGAGGCAGGGTAAAGCTCAAGGGGCTAAAGCTCAGGATATCAATTGTCCTGAGGGAGAGTAAAGTATGTGGTCCATTCACAAACTTATCACTACTGCTTTCCAGAAATCCCAGCCAAGGAAGCAAATTAGAAGCACAAGGATAAACCTGGTTTAACTGAAGTCTTGCGCGGGTATTTCCTATCCAATAGTTTCCCCGCTAGAGCCTCAGCTTCTTCCCTAAAGTCTCCTGTGTTGGAGCAATTTCTGCGCAAGACAATCAATAGGGCACTCAACTGTAACCGTGAGGCCCTTTTGGAGACAGTGGAAAAACCTCCCACGAACAAGGCTATCTGTATGACCACCTTCAACACCGCCTCCAACAGCATCAAAAGGATCATACTACGAAACTGGAGGATCTTGAACTCCAATGGTCTTCACTTGGAGAAACCCCTTTTCTCCTTCAAAAGAAGTCAAAATATAAGGGATCTACTGGTACACACCAGACCCAGAAACAGGTCATCAAAACCTACTGCACGGGAAAACCAGGAGAACGTGTGGGAACTTCCCCCGGTCACGGGACATACAAGATGTGAAACATGTGACGTCTGCCATTTAACCGCCAACACGAAAAACGTGGACATTGGACTGGCCCACCCATGGGAACAATGCAGGCATACCAATTGTAATTCCAACAACGTCATTTATTGAATAGATGTCCGTGCGGCTTAATCTATATCGGGATGACAACACGAAAAGTCAAAGTAAGAATAATGAAACACAGATCCACAATCAGGTGTCAAAGAACAACATCACGCCTGACCACACATTACAAAGAAAAGAAACACTCGGTCAATGATTTATTTTGGACAGTTCTGGATAAGCCTAATATTTCTTCAACTGCCCAAAATACTGAGAACACCCTTTTTCTAAGGGAGCAGAAAGGTATCTACAGAGTTCGTAGCCATATCTCTGGTCTTAACGATGAGATCCCCTGGAATGCACTCAATAATCTAAAATGAAACATGGGGGTTATCAGAGGACATTGTATGACGACTGAACATGTATCATGAAGGGTTTGACTGGACCTTGAGCGCACAGGTAGCGATCTGTTTGTTGTACTTGCAATGGGCCATACCCTCCTTGCCCCCTGCCACCATAATCCTCAACCTTTTCCTCCTCTGGTTTGTTCTAGTGGGATTAATAATTCCAATATATCCCTAACCCTTTTGGGGCGAGAGCTGATAGTTTTTAGGCAACAGGACTCACATGTAGGGTGGTGTCTGATCAAGTTTCGCTGTATCTTATAGGGAGATTTCTAGATGAAGAGTGAAAGCATATAGATTGTTAAGCTAAGTGGGATATGCTATTATAGACTTGTTGTTTACAATGCTGGTTTTGCACATCATGTAGGAAAAAGGAGTATGAATTTATATCTCGCTTTTTACTGTATATCCTGAATGTGAGACTTAATATGCAACAGGCTTTATTTTTTCTTATCCTTTTAGTATATTGGGTGTATCATATTTATTATGTACTAATGAATTAGGAGATTGGGTACATTTATTGTCTATTTATTATATGGGAGAGATGAGTCTGCAAATTTGTCTGTACGATGCTTGGTTTTTTACGCTCAATAAAAAAGAATAAAAAAAAAAAAAGTTTCGCTGTATTTGCCCAGGGTTATGATATGGACAGCTTCCATAGACAGAGCTTTGTCTATACCTTGCGCTTGTGTCCGCAATAGGTAGTGCAAGTACAAAAACCGCACTTCCTGCCTTATAACGCACTCCAATATGGAGGGCGATGTTAGAGGTCCAGCTTTCACAGAGACTAACGGCACTCCATCAGCCGCGTACGTCACGAACGTGATGACGCGGTCAGACGGAGACACAGGGATATCCGGATCTCGCTGCTCAGCTCACAGTAGTTACGCGGCGCCGGGAGGGACGATTGGACTGAGACAACCTCACCCTGACGAAGTAAGTTGAGGGTCATAGGGGCATGTAAACGATGACTGGGCGAGCCAGGTGTAGACCCGCTCGAGACCCAAACGAGTAATTGAGGTTCTTCCAGATACTATTTCGATCGGGGCTTCATCGCGATCGGATACACACTCGATTCAATAACTATGCCTCTGGGCTAACTACTAGGGGCCAAACAAAACATCCCTAAACGGGCCCTAAAAGAGTGAATTTAATTACTTAATCAACATCTCTTTTTTATCTCTACCATTGCAGAGTGCGACTATAGGGAGCTGTCCTCCCTTCCCCGCGAGTTCAAGAATTGTTTTTAATGAAACTAGGTAAGACACTCCGGGTGCATGATTGTGTTGACATACTAAGGAATGATGACCCTGGGATCCTTTATACTTAGAGAGCGACATTACTACGCTCCTATTGGACGATTGGTCCTTTACAACGGGGGTGCCCATCCTTAATTTTAGCACCCACCGGGTCGCACAACTGATTTAGAGGGACAAGACCACTTTTTACACTTCTTCTTGTATGTCTTTTTACTACATTTACCACTAAGGGCACTGTATGTAGTGTGTTGATGTGTGTAACTTTCTCATTACTTACAGGAATTTCACTGGGAGTATGTTACTTAACCCACTTGACCTGAGCACTCACTCAGACTGTGACTACGCTCTACTCCACAAGGTAGGCGGTAGGGAGAGTGTTTAAGAGATCTATTTTCATAGTCCTGATGAAATCCGGGGACAGCGCAAAAGCAAGCTGACACATGTCAACAGTTTGCAGATTGGAGGGGTAGGGGGTTCATTACAGCCCACCATACCACCATCCACTGGTTACTCAATGACCTTCTTAATCTGACCAGGGAGTCCACTAATAAAGGGCAATTTTGGAGATCCCTTAGTCAGTTTTAACATTATTTTCTCTGCACCTTTCTTTTGATCCCGCACAGTTTTTCTATATGTTTGTTACGTCCCCCCCTCCCTATTGCTCCACCTCTGTCGTTGGCTTGCACGGAGGTGTGCTAGCAGCCCTATGATGAAGCATGCCACAGATTTCTGTGGGTGAGGGCGGTTTTAACAACATGTGTGTCTTGTCCACTTACCTCTATATAACAGCGACATACCTTGCATAGCCCCATTTCTATGTGTGTGTAGAGTTGCATCTTAGGAGGTCGGAGTGGGGCTTCTCCTCCTACCCCTTATTTACCTTGTGTGTGAAGTGTTAACACCCTCATCAGCCAGGCTGGCTTCGATCCAGTGGCATAGTGTGCCAGGAATCCATATCTGGGCATACAATGCCAAATTGGGGCAAGCAAATCAAACCCAAGGAGATGATGGACGGAGCGCTGAAACATTTCAGACACTCACCCCTAGTCACTATTAGATCTGGGTTGAATACATCATCGTTCTTTAGCTCACTTCGCCACCCCAGGTCATACCCAGCCATATGCAAATCAGTCTGGACCCTGTTCCTCATGGGAACAGTCCAGCCCAACTGCCAAGCCAGGTCTTCTCTGGAATGGAAACAAGCATCCTGGGACCGGTTTTGGGGTAACTCCATTCCCAAACCAAGGAACCATCCACATTTTGAGAGTCACACTGCAAATGAAAACAAACATTAACTAGAATGTGGTGGCCATCTTTGTATTCTAGTAAAATAAGGCAACCGAAGGATGAGCTGTAAATAAGACCCACTGCATGACAACTGAATGAAGGAGCCTAAATCTGGAGAGTGAGCTCTTTGTGGCACACCTGTTTTGTTTGTCTGGCACACAGATTTTGCAGTGCTCCCTTTATAATTTTTGATTGAATATTATGCCTAGCACTATCCAACAGGGCATTTTAAATCTGTCCCCAAATTCAGAGCTACTCACATCCAACTTCAGAAAGCTTAAACAGAGTAACCTGCCCATTATAAGCTCAGATTTCTGCTCAAGTCCAAGGCATTTATGGACAGCAAGCTCTATTTTAACTAATTCTTTGCAATACTATCATGATTAGCAGCATCAACAACCCCAACAAGGTATGGTTGAAACATAACTATAGCTCTCACTTATCAAGTCAAACTCCTCACAAAGAGCATCCTACCCACTCACCTCTCCAGTCTCCAAAATAATTCCTCAGACACCTGTGCTGCATATAGATTTAACACCTCTGCCACACTAGCATGCTGAGCCAATGCAACTAAAGCTGAGCACATCTACAGTCCTCATGCACAACACAACTCTGCCCACAAGAGGACAACATTCACCCAGACCTCTCAAAGCACTCAGAATGGCTCTGGCCTGCAACCTCTGCTGTCCAAAACACTATAAAACTACATTAATTATTTTTGCATCCTAAACAAATGCTAGTTAACATTGAGCCCTACGAAATGCTGGTCAGGTCTCAAGTGTAAGTATGGAATAGACTCAAATTACCATACACGCCCAGAGGTCTGAGATATAATAAAGACTCTCATAGGATACAACCACCTGAGAAAGAGTGGTCAAGTAACTAACAGTTATCTTATGATAATCTAAAACAAGCGTTGGCAAGGTTAATAGGTATGTCTTTTGACATGTTGGGTGTCCAGAGTGTAGCAAGAATTTTCAATGTCGTAAGCTACATGATATTTCATCATTTGTGAATCCGCTGCTGTTGTGTGTGAATGTAACTTTACTGCTATCACCTCTGCTGTATTGCACTGTGCGTGAAAGAAGCTTGCACTGTTAAAAGCATGTGCTATACTTGCCGTAATTGCTCGCTATACACAATGCATATCTGAGATAAAGAATTTAATTTATCATTCGATGTACTTCTGAGATGTGAAGTAGTAGGTCATGTATCACAATGCAAACAATCTAAACGATACAATAAACAGCCAAAAACATAAGGAGAGAGATATAGTCCTCTAGGCAGAGAGCAACCCCACTTGACGTGCAGGTTAAAGAGCTAGTAACAATAGTTCTTGCAGACAGATGCACTGTCAAGCCAGACCTAGAAACAAAAGAAAGATCTGGTGGAGCCTCCAACTGAATGCATTTTGTACACACACCAGTGCGCAGGCCTTTGGAAACCAAGATCAACTGTACATACCTTCAACTCCGCTGTAAGGTTGGTCTTTGGCCTCAGGATGCCTGCCACCATGCTGTCCGTCACTGGGAAGTTGTCTGGGATTTTGTTGCACTTCTTGATCATCATTGGATCAACGCCATTGAGGAACTCGTAGCCAAAGAATGCATCTTCTCTCCAGTGTTGGGACACATACTCTATGTGACAGAGCACAGGAAGGTGAATAAGATTACACTGTGTAGAAAATATTTTCCATTGTGAGTGCTGTTATCATTAAGAGGAGAGGTTCTTCTCACTTATTTCTCTCCAGGATCGTCTGCCCTACTTTTGTGGTTTGTCCACTTAGAGCTTATTACTTTCCACTGATTGTTTTCTGCATTTGAGGAATTGGAACTAAGAGTTTATTAGTGTGGGAAATGGAAATCAACATATCTATATTTATGTAGTAATGACACTGTGCAATTAACAGAGCTAAATTCATTTCTTCTTAACACAAGGATATACCCATTATGTGTATGTTGATAAAGTCATCACTGGTCAGCTGCATGGAACTTAATCAGTGAACTGCAATTCAACAAAGTCATCTTTATTATGAGCCCAATTTGTTTACAAATTTCATTATTATTAAAACATGCTACTGTTATAATCAAATGGTTTAGGATACATATTTATGTACATGGACAAACCTATGTTAAAAATGTTTAGATGATTTTGTTTATAGGTAAATTAACAACAAAAGACAATTCCAAATTTTTATGAATCAAACACACAACATAATAGTATGTTAAGTTCTGGTTCCTATACAGAACATGTCTGTCCTAATGCTCCCCCTTTAGTTGTTAAATCCAAAGGGTCATAATTAACTCCAAATTCTTATTCATAAATTCATAAAACCTTCATCTCACATTTGTCAAACTCCATAATCCTAGTCAAAATGTATTTTTATCCCATTACTTTCTGCTATGTCCTTGTTCTAGACAAGGATATCTAATAGTGTCTTCATTAAGTAATAACAAAATGGGTCTTTCCACTTGCTTTTCAGCATTCTCTTCATTGAACCAACATATTTTACTGCAGCCGCAGGAATTTGTATATATGCAAAAGGTTGTCTACAATTAATAAAACTCTTGATGTCATTCATTCTGTGAGGTCTGCAGTATAAGTATACAAGATAGTTTGTTCTCAGTTTGAGTGATTACAATTGCAATTCCCACATTTGTGGAAGCCCTTTGAATTCCTTGAAAACCATGAAGGCATTTTTGCTTTGATATGCAACACTATCACTTGAATTGAGAATGTTCATGAGGATTTTGTTTGCTTTATCTGTCAGTTGCAGGTTTGCTCCAATATATTGCTTGATCTGGTGATCCAGTTTCAAAAGGTGCCAATGTTTGAAACGAATTTCAGTTGAATATTTAGGGCCTGAACTAGCAGGACTCAATTTACAGCTTATGGCCAGCGCATCCCGGAGACATACAGTCACACCTCAACCTTCTGCTGGCCTTGTATCACTGCTGCCTACGCCCTGGCATCGGAGAATTATCGCCTCTCTGGGAAACCCAGTAACCCTGCAAGGTCACTGCTGCAATGGCCTACATGGGGAGGAAGCTACTAATGTACTTTTCTGTGGTAAACAGATGCATTTTATACACAAAGCAATGCTTTTTTTTCATTGCAGCAGGCTTTTTAGAAGTATTTCAATGGGGACTCAATCCAGACCTGTTTACTTTGCGAATATTTGTTCATGATGTGCCTTGTAATTTTTCACTCAGCCATCTTGACAAACTAAACGTCCAGTAAGAGTACTGCATATTTTCTTTTCTGTTTCTCAGCAGAGCACCAGGCTTGGCTCATCAAGCGGTACATCCAAGTTTTGCCCATATCACCATAGGATGTACTTCCCGTGGAACAAGGCTGTGGGGAGACACCGCCGGTGGCAGCTGAATTGATTCGAGAGCAATGCCTTTTAGCCTTTAATCATGGTGGGTGGAGGCTGCCAGTTAGACGCTGGTAAAATACAATGAGTTCCCTAGTGGTTGTGAATTGTCTAACATGTTTGTATCATGTGCGTGTGCTCTCCTTTGGTGTGTGCAGAGATTGGCAGCACCCACTACCTAGTCTATTAGCTATTGTATGCAGGATAAAATGGTGGTTTTCTGCAGAGGGTAAGGTCCTGCTGGCTCCCAGGTCCCTGGAGGTGGCTCTCTCAGAGCCCATTGCAGTTCTGTAGTTTCAGGTCTGTGTGATTTATTGCTCTAGTGCACATTCAGCCCAGAGCTGTGACTCTGCCATGACACTGTTCAAAGTGGTCTCTGCTCATTTTCGTTCAGATTGTAGGTATCTGCTTTGAGCAGGTTCCAGTGCGCATCTCTTGGTCATCTCTGATGCCCCCTCCCCTAGTCCTCTTGCAAAATGGATGCTGAGGAATCAGAGAACCTCTCATTGAGCCCGTCCTGTCTCCCTTGGAAGCCATGATGGCCTGCACCCAGTGGCATCACACAAAATGATGCCTCCCCGCGGAATGAGAACAGGGGCCCCTCAGTCTCGCATGTCTCACTGATGGTCATTGGCCTTAGGCCGAATGGGGCCCCTCCGAAGGGCTGATGTATGTTCCTAATGTCACACCATTGCTTTGCCTGCCCAACTCTAATAAATGCACCAGAAAATATACTTTTATGGATTTATGTTCATTTTACTTAGGGACATCTTTCTGTATATGTCACGTCATGGTGAATGAACTGTGTGCAGGTGATGGGCGTTGCAGAGTCCGCTGCAGCCCTGCTGAGTCACGTGTTCTTTTTCGGTCAGCTACAGAACTGCATACGAGGGCAGAGATATATTCAGTGATTATTAAATTAAGATTTTTTTTTTAACAATCACTGAATTGCTTATATCTCCCCGAAAATTGAAACCACCATGGGGGGAAAACATTTCTTCTCAAGGCGCATGCTTTGATTTACAATCCAGGAACCCAGCGCTTATTCACAGCAGCACATACCACTTTTTAGGTCTCGCCTAGGCAGCGCATGCGCTGTCTCTCCGAGACATCAAGTAATCTGTATATTGGGTGAAACTCCGCCCATTGCCGGGAAAATTGTCCTGCCGCTTGCCATTAGTTTAACTGTGGCATTGCTCTTCTTAGCTGCCTTTTTATTGGCTGTTGATTTGATACGTACTTCCGTTTATTCCGGAAGCAGCACCGCCTAACTACAGTTAAGTTCCGCTGCAGGGCTGTATCTTTTAATGTATGGACTACTTCGTTGTTTTTTGCTATAGCGCATGGTTCACTGGACGCATACGTTTAATGTGCACGGCCGCTTTGTCTCTCCTCACCCCGAGATGCTCGCAAGCCAGCCTCGTGTTTCATGGAAGGCTTAAGCGGGCTCATGGTTAGGCTGCAGGCTGCTGTACTTCATACACCTCATAAGAGGCTGCGGGGGAGAAATGCATTCACACACGTAAACAAGATACAGACAGAGGGAGACAGGCACACCCACCCACGTGCACTCACACATACACATATAGACTTGCTGTCAGTAAAATGAAGTTACGGCAATCACGGTTTGCATGCTACATATGTACTACAAGCGACCATTATAGGCAGAAACAAACACTCCTGACAGCTGTCCCAGACGTTTTAACAAATCGTCCATCTGCCCGGGCCGCGTTCAGGGGCTTCCAATAGACTCCTCCGGAGAGCCTGCAACGAGCCTCCCAGTCAGCTTCACTGACTGATGACTGCATAGATTGGGCATTAAACAAACACGCTGATTAGATACCACTTTACTAGTGTGTAGCGCCGCTGCCGGGGCGGCCGACGGGCAGTGTTTATGAGCTGTGTCTGAAGCCGTCAGCTCCATGGAGTTTGCGCCTTATCTGCCGCTGAAAGAAGGGTCTGGTTTCGTGTGATTACCCGAGCCATCGCGAGCGTGTACTTTAACAGATTATCAAAAATTAAAACCATATTGACCACTAATTAGTGGGAAAAGGACCCCCGCCGTCCTACCTGCACCCATCATGCTCCGGGAAGTGCCATACAGTATCGCACTTCCGTGCTGGGCCATGTTTCCAGTCGCCTTGCCTAATGTCCCACCCTGAGAGTTGACTCTCCTAACCTTCCCAACTCCCCCTCCCCCACTCCCTCCCGTCTCACCTTGGCAGAGAGGTGCCTTATTTATAGCACTTTATCCATCTGGCCCTGCCAGGGTTCCGAGTCAAGAAATATCCCTGAAAGCCCCCCACATCAGAGATAAACCCATTAACATTCTTGCAGGGGCCTGCCCCAGACGCCCACTGTGTTTAGAGGAGATAGTGCCTCCTTTGAGCAGCCCAGATATTGGCACCTGCAGCAAGGAGTGAGTGGGTGGAGTAAGTAGCCACTTGAAAACCACTTCTGCTCGGCTTCTTTGGAGCCTCCGCCAAAATATGACAAGCTCTCTCCAATATTTACTCTGAGAATATTTATCTTGTATTTGGGCGAGCAAGCATAGTAAACCTACACAAAAATGCCAAGTTAAGCGTGCAGGGTACTGTAGTGTGTCAGAGCAAGACACCAACTTTGAGAATTGTTTTGTGTAACGAAAGTGAAAATCTGTGTCCTGCTAAGTGAGATGGAAAAATCGAGCTCTCCATATCCGATGGGTGTCTTAACTTGCTGATCAACCTGAGACGAGATGTGGCACCAGGAGAAATTACTTTTGGTTTCCAGATTTGACATGTTGTGTGATCTTTTGCCTCAGCATCTTGATCTGCGGAAACTGCCAATTGTCAGAAACAGATACAGTCCAGAAGTAAACAATGTATTAACAGGAGTTGATAAAGCCAATAGGCGCAGCCTAGGCAAGCTGGGGTGATGGTTACTTTTTAGGTCTCGCCTAGGCAGCGCATGCATTTTCTTCGCGTGTGGGTTAATTTCATATTTCTTAGCAATAAATGCTTCTTGCATACAACACTCTTGTCACATTTAACATATTTGTTACGCCGTGAAAACATCAGCCCACACTTCCAAATCACAAACAAGAGAGTGGCAGGGACGAGGCTGTGCAAGGGCACCATGCATTTTCTTAGTATTTGAGTTCAATTCATATTTCTTGTTGTTTACACACATTCTTAATTAAACTCAGCCTAAGCCCATGCGTGGCTGGGGAGAGGTTGTTAACGCGGAGTCGTTTGACTTTTTTTAATAACCAGACACGTTTCTGGTGCGCTTATTGAGGTTCCTGTTTCTGGTGCCAGTGTAATTATTGGACAGGCTACAAGATCTCTGCTTCTTTTGGGTGCAGACAAAAGAGGGCATGCAGCAAATAGGGAACAAATGCAATAGGTCTCGCTTTTGTGAGAGTTTAAGCTATTAGCATTGTAAATGACAATGCCTTTTATTTATTTTTTAAAAACCAAAACATAAATAAAAGGCATTGTCAATTACAATGCCAATAGCTCAAACTCGCGTGAATGCGAGACCTATTGCATTGTAAATGCTTGTTTGGTTTCACATATAAGCTTGCCAGATGTGTTTGCTGGTGATACAGAAGGCTGTTGAGGACTGTATAAAATATTATGCAATTTCTATTTGCATCTTTGAAGTGATGCTGTGTTAATCATTTGACAATACCGCCAGGGTGAATTCAGATACCATGAGGGTTCACACAGCCTGCGGAGTGTCCTGTGGGGGATGTGGCAGGATGGTGGAGAGGTATCCAGGTGAGACATAATGAGTTCTCAAACTGAAAACAGTATTGGAAAAGCCAATATGTTAGAGAGCAGCTTGGGTAAAAGTTATTAAAAATAAACCTTATACATGCTTTTTTTACCTTCCTACAACACCACAGGTTGTTTTTATAACTTTTAAAGCATTTTTTTTAATTATTTAGTCATGCTGCACAGTAGCCATGCTGCTCTACAACATGGGTAAAAGACATTGGCAAAAAGTCAAAAGATCTCGCGTAGGCGAGATCTATTGCTACGCGAGATCTATTGGCTTTGCCAATGCCTGTTATTTTTTGCACTTTATAGAACATAGTTCATATTTAATCAGGATATAAACATGGGTTATTGATTAACTTATACACAGTTGAAGACTGCCCGGGTGATGCCTCTTGTAAAACGTGTAGCAAGAATGCCAGCAGATGAAACATTTGTTCACAGTATGGGCGGATGGCAAAGAGGAGGGAGGAAGGAAAGACCACAGGACCTGGCGTTAGGACAGAAGATGAGAGAGCACTGCATGGGATATGGGATGAATTGCCGGAGCAGCCATTTAGTCCCAGATCAATCAGATCATTTACAGCTCTTGGAGCAATGTCTCTTCCCTTGGGGAATCGTTCGATCTGTCAGGGAAAGAGGACTGGAAGTGACATCACTGTGGTGAGGAGTCAGTGAAGGCAGGCAATTGAAGGGTCAAGCTTACAAGCAAATGGCCTTGAGCAGGGGGACTAAAAAATACAAGAATGTTGCTTAGGGCGATAGATCTCCACCGATTGAGATTCTTTTGATATTGAACATAGTTCAACGAATATAGACCTCTAAACATTCATTCTGTGTTTCCACAATGAAGTGTGACTTTGTCTCAATGGGATAATGTCACATTTTTACATTCCTATGTGGTTGCTTTTGAAACTGCAGCTTCATCATACAAGTGTCGCTACAGGAATAGAGAAAAATTACAACTGTTAAGATTGCAAAACAATTTTAACATGATGCTAAAGATTCTTCCCTGATCTTTAGATTCAGGCTATTTTGTACTATGTGAAGCACATTGCTGGAAAATGGGAGTGTTACTTCACCTACATATGGTTTTATTTAATTGTATTGAGCTATGGTTGTTTATAAAATTAAATGTAAACGTTATTTGTAGTGTTCGGTTGTGACCATTGTACCTCGCTCTCTGGAATCATGTAATGTAGAAAAAATAAACATAATATAATAATGTAATGAGGTTCCCTTTCGTGCATTGCTAGCTTTTCGTTCATATTTGGAATCCGGCCACAGGGAAGCATACATGGCATGGGCGGGGTGTCAGCACTTTTCAGCCACTAGCTTTGTTGCCAATGTCTTTCACATTTTGGATCAGCCAACAGCACAGCCATTTAGTGTATGAGGTATTATGCAGGGTGGGTGACATTTTGTTGCTTTACTTATAAGCTTGCACTGGTGAGTGGTGAACATCAGAAAGCAAAGGCGTTCTCTTCTGCGACTAACACATAAGCTCACCACTACATGGCGTTGTGTGTGGCACAAGTGGTGTGGCTAGAGAAGGCAGAACAGCCCTCACAGGATGAGTGATTGCAGCAGATAAAAAATTCACCTAGAACCCCGCAGTGTTCAATTGGCTTAAACCCAAACCAATATGGCCATCATAGTTTTGCATAAACTCGCAGGAGGAGATCACAAGTCAGGTACACTGTGTACGTAGATGTGCATATGTTGTTCAGATTAGAATTCCTTAGAAAAAACAAAAGATGAAAGGCGTTTGGTAAAACAGGAACAGTTTGTTTAATTAAACAGTTCGGCTGGGAGAGCAATTACAGGCACGGGGTCTGGAGACTGTCTCAATTTGTATTCTGTTGGCGACCTTCTTATATACAAAATACAACAAGCAGTAAAGGTTTTCTGGCATACCATATATGGTGAGCAATGTTGGTTGCTGCCTTAGAGTCATAAATTAATGGTCAAATGGTTACTACAGGTGGGTTTTGACCTTGCGTGGACAGTGTGGCCAGTGGTGAACGTGTCCAGATGTCCAGCATGGCGAACGCCTGATCCCTACGTGTGCTAGGTCCCGATTGGCTATGTGTTCCTAACTCATTTGGCATCTTACTTTATGATGTTTTCCAGAAACGCTCATACCCCCTCCGGCCATGTGTGCTTTATTGGGGTAATCTCCCCTGACCATTATAATGTTGGTGTGCCTATCTGTGGGATTGATCAAGAGTTTCTTACCCAAGTGTTTGCCTGCCAGCTATGCACCCTCCCACCTGTGACCCATCAATCAGTAATCCCGGGCCTAGGTCGCAGAGCCTGCCTGACTACGTACTTGCTTGTTGAGGTACATGTGGAGTTCAAAACTGCAAATTCTATTAATAAGGACTATAGTTCATTTTTATCGATGTATACATCGATATCCATGCTAACACATATTAATTTATTTCCTCCAACGGGAGCGAGAGGTTTGCTTGTAAGGTATGGTACAGTGTGTCACATCTGTCAAAGCAATATTTGGTGAATAATAACGTGGAAGTGGGTACAGATTCCTGAGTATCAACTGTGTGCTTGAGAGCAGAGGAATGGATGCTGCCGCCAGCCGAAATGCATCTCCAAGAGGAGTGGGTGTGGCCTTACAGCCAGAGCTGCCCACTTGGAGCTAGGAAATTGGTTCAAGTCCCAGTGTCAGTTCAATAACCTGCAATTCTGAGAAGATCATTTAACCTACATGTGTCTAATTAACTGAATCTGACCCTATGTAATGAAACTGGTGCTCGTTTAAAGCAGTCGAATGCCCCAGGGTCACGTAGTGCTATGTAAAACTGAAATCAAAAAGTTTGTACTTCACACAAGCACACACACAACCTCTAAGGCTATTTCTGAGGTTAAGAGATAGTGTAGTCCTGCTGTTCAGCCTGACCAAGGTACTCCAATTTTAATGCATGGTCTTTTTCAGTTCCAGTCAGAAGAGGCCTGAATGTTAAAATGTGCATCTGTAATTGGTTACTCAGGTGTATAAATCACTGTGCTGAACCAGATTAAACAGTGATGTGCCTAAGGCTTTCAAGTTCCAAGCTCACTCAATCTTCTGCTATCTACAATCAAACACTCAAGTATCCTACGAGCAGGAAAAGGAGGCAACAAAGGTAGATTTTGAATGGATAACAAGCCCACCAACAAGCAAATATTCATAAATCCCCTTGTTTATAATGGTAATCCTTAAATTGTAACTAAATTGTAAAGAGTTCTGGAGTGCCAGCAAGCCTCAAAAATCAGATTACTTAATGTGAACTTAACACACAGAATGTACACACTGTATGGTTAAAGAAAATTTCCAACCTGAAGTTGCAGTTTTATAGGTCCCAAAAACCCTCTTGATGTCTTGAAGTGATTTCCAGGATTCCTGACGACCTAAAAATCCTTTCAGTTTGATTTCCAGGATTCTAGGAACATGAGAGAAGTTGGTTTTACTAAGAACCATCACATCATCATAAGTATAATGCATAATGGAAAATGTATTTGAACATGGTGTTCTGTGGATTTTTAAAAGGTGGATTTTGCCACTATTTGAATATTTGCGGATTGTGACAAAGCAGCACAAATTTGAAGAGAAGCTTTGAAAAGGTAACTATGCTGGAATAAAGAGGAATAATATATGAAATACATCTTTTCTACAGTGAGGAAAGAGTAAGATGCAAATATTTTCCAATGAAAGAATATTTCTAGAACAAAGTGTCATGACTGTAAGGTTGGGGCAGGAATGAAATGATTACAGATTACATGGAAGCAGAGGATATAACATCAGTTCTGTTCAAAGAAATCATGAGCCACAAACAACTGTGATAGTGCAAAGAAAGAAAGGCAACGACTGCCTAATAAATCAGGCCTGTGTCGTTAAGAGTCAAAACTGACAGGGAATAGGAGATGGCCCTGGTGGTGTTCCTACGTTGGTTGTTATGCCAACTGTTGTCTAGCAAACTGGGTCAACTTGCAGTATTTGCCAAGTGCTGTTGCCTGACGTTGACCACTGTTGATAATGGGTGCTTGCCATCCTCTGATCACTCACTAGCTGAGTGTCTGTAAGCATTGGTGTGTGCCCCGTATGTTTCGGTGTATGGGCAGTAAGTTCAGCTATGCCTTTAAGAATAGCAGAGGAAGCCTTAAATATTGATTTGGAATATATAGAGTACAACTACCTAATTAACACAGCCATCTCTCTGGGTAATTAAGCCAATTCAAGGAGACAGGAGCCATGCAGATAAGAGTTAAACAATGCGTGTGCATAACATGCACACATCATAACTATGAACTATGAACGCTTAGATGGCAAACACTAAAGGGTATTTTAGAGTTATGACAGAATGAGATTAGAAATAAGACCAACTGTTCTTTTGCTCATTCTTCATTCCATATGGAGCGGATGCAATTTTAAAATGTGTTCAACAAAATAACTGCCCATCTGTACTACGCTTCTTAAAGCAGGAACCATGCTTTGTGAACAGTGGGAAGTCCATGGTAACAACTAGAGTAAAAGATCTTGACATTCTAAAGAACAACCTTACTTGAATCATGCATGATTTCAATGGCAAGAGGCCACTCTTACTGTCTTATAAGAAGTCCAATTGCTATAGAGGGTACAATTCCCTATGAAGCACCAACGTATATTTGTTCTGATTGCCATGACACTCAATACTTACGAAACACTCGCTCTGAGGCCAAAATGTAGTATTTTAGTAATGGAGAATTTAACGTTTGAGTCTAGTTCCTTGAAGTCACCCACATCAATACATCTTGGAAAGGCTTTGTGGTACACTTTCCACCTGACAGAGGTCGAAGGATAGAAAAAAGACAGGAGAAAAGTGTCAATGAATACTTCAGTTGGGAAAAGGGTTCTAGAAACCTGCTTATATGCATAGCAAAATGGCTGCCATTTGTGTCACAATTTGTTATTCAATGATCAATAACAAGTAACTAAGACATTAAAAGAAAGTATCTGTGTGAGAGTGAAGGGTATAGGCAGAGGTAGGGGTTTTGGGTGTAGTAAGCAATTGGGCTGTTGGTTGACTGGGGTGTGAGCATTAGTCAAACAACAACCACAATCCTTGTCATGATGAGGCACAAGCCAGCCTTAATTTAACCTGTGCTCAACCCCTTGTAGCTTGACACAGAGCAGTCAGGTTTAACTCAGAAGCGATGTGTAGAGTATTTGTGCAACACTTCAAACAGTAATAAAGTAAAATAAACACACAAAAAGGATCCCACACCAAGTTAGAAAAAGAGTTGAATTAATAAAACAAGACCATAAATGACAAAAATCTAATTAGTAAAACTAGAGATATGCAATTTTAAAGATTGTAGTGAAAATAGCGCCCAAAAGGACAAAGCACCAACTGTGGTTATCTGGTCGTGCTGGTAGGGCTTTGGGTTGCTTGGCGTCGGTTCCGATGGAGCTGGCAGCTGGGTGGCGAGGCTTTGAGTCCCTCGCCGTAGATTCCGATAAGGCTGGCAGCTGTGAGGCAAGGCTTTGTGGGGCTTCACATCTGTTAAAATGGGGACTACACCTGTGCTTGGCAACAGGATCCTCAGGTCAACTTCCAAGAGTCCAGGACTGGGTTGGCACCACTTGGGAGGGCATGACTCAGATGGCAGAGTCCAGGTGCTGGGTTCAATGTTGCTGGAAGCCTGGTGTGTCCCTGAGGCTTCTGATCAGGAGGCCAGCCAGCTAGCCCTTGCAGTCACTCTGGGTTCAAGAGATACAAGACCAGTCCTCACCCAGGCAAGAGGGCAGCAGGTCTGCAGTCCTCCAGAGCAGCAGTCCAGAAGAGTGGCAGTCCTTCAGCGGCACAACAATCCTTACTGTCAGAGTATCCACAGGTCCAGAAGTGTACTGAAGAGGTGGTGTCTGAGATCCAATTTCTATACCTGGTGGTGGGGGGGATTTGAGAAACTCCCTTTGAAGTCTCAGGGCATCCTGCCTTCCCTGCCCTGGCTCCAGACTAAATACAGGGGGTATGCAGCCCTTTGTGTGGAGGAAGGACACAGCCTATTCAAATGTGAGTGGGGCTGTGCCCAGCACCTCCCTCCCATACTCCCCGTGATGGCCAATCCAGGCATACCTTAGCTCTCTATTGTGAGCGACTGTCTAGGACTAGCGTACTTGCAAACATTTGCCCAGGTGCCACAAAGTACGGTCAGTGGTGAGACTGAGGGCCTCACAGAAGCCAGTAGGGTTACGGTAGGGGGTCAGGTGGGTCAGTGATTGTTTAAGGAGGCCTAAAAAAATGTTAAATAAACGGGCAAGCATTTATTTACAGGTTAATTAATGCTGCCCATTTATTCAACATTTTATTCTGAATATTAGTGCTCAGCAACTATACAGCAGCTCATGGGCCACATGTAAAGGTCAAGAGGGCCACAAGCGTCCCCTCGGGCCGTAATTTGAGTATCACTGGTCTAGGAGGAATTCACAGTCTAACTGTGAACTACACCCAGTCATGTGACCCAGAGACAGGCTGCAGGTACTAAATGGCTAAGGCAGGAAAATGCCAACTTTCTAAAAGTGGCATTTTCAAAGTTGTAATTTACAATCTGACTTCACCATAAATTAGGAGTTTTCATTACAATTCTCAAGACACCAAACATGAACTGCTTACCTTCTCCCATTTTGAAATTGCAGCTTATTAAATACAATAAGGTAACTCCAATGTTATCCAATGGGAGAGGTAGGCCTTGCAGTATAGGAAAACAAATGTAAGAGTTTTGCACTACCAGAACAAGTGTTAGAAATGGGGGTTTCTGGTTGTCAGAGTATGCACCCTGTACAAGCAGAAACAACCACACAAGACCGAAATGATGTAAAACCCAATCAGTGTTTGAGGAGCATATAGAATGAGGAGCAGAGTCCAAAGCAGGGTGGATAAAAATAAAAGAAAAAGATTTGGAGCCTAGCAGTTCCTGTGCCTACCAAGCATGCTTCATTGCCTGGGTCACTATGAGGAAATAAAGCTGGGGCACTGCAATGAAAAAAAAGCTGAAATTACAATAAAATGTGAGAAAACAAATGCTATTGGTATCTTAACAGACACTTACATGGAAGTCGTGCAAAGACAGTTTACTGCCCTCCTGTTGTTTTGAAAACTAAAGCAAAGTATTGTCAGTCAAGAGACTTGGAGTCTTGGACTTAGAGCTGGACCTTAATGATTGTTGAAGAATGTTTGCAAAATATAGTGTCTAGCCTATGATATTTACTGTGGTTTGCTACAGCAAGATGTTTTGGACATACAGGGAATGATGACCACTAACAGAGCACCTCTGTTCATGTGTATAGCCACAATACCACCGTATATATGCTTTCATACATGGAATTAAGATGGAAAAAAAAGTTGCTGCTAATGGGGCCAGGGCATTCAGAAAATCGTACTCAGAAAATACTTTGTTGTGGCCTGACACAATAGCCAATGACCAAGACTGATTTAAGTTGTGTGGAGAAACCACAACTAAGGAACAGTCATTCTACTGCTGACTGGAGAAGGCTGGTAACAATGGTCCAATCAGTAAGGAAGATTTAAAATTCAGACCAACAGCTTGGCACAGTGGAATAAGGTGAAGAATAAAATGTTTTTCTTTTTTCATCCATGGTTCCCTAATAAAGCGGAAAAAAACAATTGGGCTTCACAATATAATTGAAGACCTCAGCCTAGTGTTTAATTGCATGTGTTATCAGCAGTGTGCAACTTGAGAAGCAGGGTTTCTTGATAAGCACAGCAGGATCTACAGACAATAAGGCTTGTGCTGGAAATTACCATCATGTTCCTGAGGGTGGAGGAAATGGTAAGTAGTGTGCAGACTGAGGAACAGTTCTGGAAGGAAAGTCCTGACTGAAGAAAGCCCCAAGACTAGCTCTCAGCTGAGCACAAGACACTCCGAGCCCAACAGATAAAGTACATTGCCAGCAATAAGCACCTAATGGCTCAATGCCTTCAGCTGCGAGCTTACACTGCTTGACCAGTATTCTGCACCTATGTAGAGTTTGTATTAGTAAAGTTCATGGGACAAGCCTCCCATGAAGCCAGGTGGTGATCATATCATGTCAGATCCTGCACAGGTGTAGATGGTAGCCTCTTTGTGTCCAGGGAACCCTGGGAAATGCAGTCCAGCAGGTCACCTTGTCACAGCAGTGAGATGGGTGTGCATGGTGGATGTAGTAAGACAGCATACAGTCTAAACAGTTGCCTGAGAGTTACATTCAAAAGGTTACATTTTGGTTAGTTTTGAGGGAGGTGATGCAACAACCAAATATACAGTCGAAATACAGTCAAGAATATTACAGAATTCCCAAATGCAAGTGGAGAATCAAGATCATTGACAATTCTAAGGAGCTGAATAATTCAACATGCACCAAGCAGACAATAAAATAGATTAGAACATTAGAATGTTGAGCACTCCATTGCAGACAATGGAGTGGTCTGGACTTCTAAGGGCCGGTAGTAGGCCGCAGAGCAACATTCGAATGTTTTTTTTTTATACACAGCGGCTGCTGTGAACAAAGGCCTCTCTGGGCCTGAGGGGATTTAAATCCTCTGAGGCTCCGAGAGGACTTTGTTTTGTTTTTTAGAACATTCTGCCCTCTAGTGGCAGAATGTTATAATAGCCTTATAGCCCCCCGTAGCTGGACTATACCAGCCATTAAAGTCCAGCTCCCTTGTTAAAGGCCCTCGCCTTCAGCTCGGCCCTTTAACGCTGGAGCGTGCCTTTAATGGCCAGTATAGCCCGCTACGGCAGGCTATAAGGCTATAGTATGGCATCAGCCATGGTGATAAGTATACAAGTGTCGCAATGGAAGGTCACTTTCCTCACCCTGTTGGGGCTAACTAAAGAATCATACCTCATTCAAGCATGGACAATGCTTTGGTCTGGCATATTGGTAACATTTTGCCAGGACAACTCCTGGGCTAACATTTTTGCTTATGCTTTTTGAAGAGAGGGCAAACCTATAGTATGCGGGGTGGATTATACATGGTGGTTCTGAGAAACTGGTTTGTTGTTTGAGGGTTGTGAAACCCTACTCACTCAACAACCACAATCCTCGTCAGGGTGAAACACAAAATGTCACTAAATAAACCTGTGCTTAACCCTCTGGTAGTGTGGCATAAAAGCAGTTGGGCTTAACTTAGAGGCAATATGTGAAGTATTTATGTAGCAAACAAACAGTAATAGAGTGAAAACACAGGAAAAATCACACAACAATTTCGAAAGATAAAATTTTAATACATTTTTTACACCAAAACAACAAACATCCAATTATTAGAAACAGAGATATGCAATTTTGACTGTTTAGGTAAATATAAATAGTGCTTAAAAGCACAAAGTGCCAATTGTGGTTATCTGGTAGTGCAAGACAGGGACAAAGTCACAAATTCGTGCTGACCGTGATGAAGAGCAGGCCGGATACAGGGACCAGGTTAGGCCTGCTGAGAATTGTAGCTTATGCACTTTATGCATGCCGTTGCGCTATGCAGCGGCGGTTCTGTAGAGCGATGCAGGAGTCCTGTGTTGAGATGCATCATGCAGTTGGTTCTGATGAGTGATGCAGGGTTCATCGTAAAGTTATGTCACGCTGTGTCTGTTCCGATGAGGAGCTGCAAGGGCTGCATCACTTCTGATAGGGACCACAGCTAGCTGTTAAGAACACCTTTATCCCAACATCCAAGGTTTCAAGACTGAGAAGGCGCCTCTATTAGGACTCACAGCAGGCAGAGTCCAGTTGCAGTGTTCAAGGTTGTTGGCACTCTTTCACCGGTACAGGAGTGTTCTGTAGAGTTGGTCATTATACCTGGTCCCCACTTTGAAGTGAAAGAAGCTTCTGGAGCTTTCCCCCCTACAGATGTATCAGGATTTCCTGCCTCCCTTCCCCGGTCCCAGTCTATCTGGGGGCAAAATTTGCTAGTGTGAAGTCCTTTCTGTGTGAGCTGGGAAAGTGCCTTTGTAGCGCAGGTGTGGTAGGTGACAGCTCTGCCCCCCATCCCACAAGAGATGACCATCCTGCCAACACCCAGACCCGCTATAGTGATACTGTGAAAGGAATACACAAAGGTCAACTACCAACTACACCTAGTCATGTGACACAGGAACAGGCTACAAGTACCAAATGGTTAGAAAAAAAATGCCAACTTTCTAAAAGTATAATAACACAATATGGCAACCCAATTTTCCCCAAAGAACTGGGTAAGACAACTTTCTAAAAGTGGCATTTTCAGATTTGTGACAGAAAATCAGAATTTAGCATTAAAATGTTTTAAATTACTATTCCTCAGACACCAAACATAACTTTCCTACTTGCTCCTAATCAAAAGGTATCTCTTTTTAAATGTAATAAGGTACCCAATGTTATCATATGGGAGAGATGGCCGCACAATAGCGTAAAACGGATGAGTTTTTTATGACCAGGACATGTAAAAGTTAAACATACATGTCCAACTTTTTAATTACAATGTACCTTGCCTTTAGGGCTGTTCAGCGCCTACTTTAGGAGTGGCTTAGATGTAATTAAAAATGAGTTTTAGGCCTGACACAGGGGCTTTTCTGCTCAGTCAAACTAGCAGTTTAAAACTGCTATCAGGCTGCAATGGCAGGCCTGAGACATGTTTTAAGGGGCTACTTAAGTGCAGGGCACAATAAATGCTACAGGCCCACTATTAGCATTTAACTTACAGGCCCTGGGTCTCTGGTCTATAACTTTACTGGGTGATTAAGTAAATTAAATATGTCAATCAGGTGTAAGCTGATTTTCACATGTTGTAGGGAGTCAGCACAAACACTTTTTGCACTTTACCACTGCTAACCAGCGCTGGAGTCCTCAGACCCAAAAAAACAATGTCAGAAAAATAGAAAGGGTGAAGGCAAAAGGTTTGGGGTTGACCCTGCAGAGAGGACCGAGTCCAACATTGGTAGAATGGCTGCTGCTGGAGACTAAACTTTACATGTTGTCAGCAGCATTATCACAGATACCTTTGCAAGATAAGCAAAACACTGCAAACAATATATACCCATCACAGTGTTTTGTATTTGTTTACATTTGAATTCAGTTAGTTTATCACTTTGAGGACCACCCAGAATTCAAACCCAAAACTGCTAAAGAACATTTGTAATATCTCTGTACACAGTGCAAAGTACAGCAATATGGGTAGCGAATATTTCATCTGTATCGGTAAGCTGCACTCCACCACCCCGTTTATATTAGTGTAGCTTGTTCTTATTTAATTTACCTGACTGACTCTGGTTTACGTAAGTGCACCTGCTGAGTAATACAAGTGCCCCAGAGCACTTCAGTATTTCAGAAGTGGTAGAGCTGCTTACCTGGCCCCTACTGTGATACACTTTGTGCAGACACACATTGTGTGATGTGTGCGCTGACTAATTTGCAATGCACAGCACTTGGCCCAGCACAATTATTTCATTCCTTCCCACCATATTTTGGACCTGGATGCAAGCGCAAGGAGCCCTTTTTGGGACACACCAACTGTGTGCCCACGATCCCCAATAAAGGGGTGCAGACATGAACGTTGCTTCCCCTTAATGTTCAGCCCAGGCCCTGTTAGCAGTGAAATATGGAGCAGGGATTTGACCCTTCTCTTTCTTTCACTGCTGCAAACTCTACAGAATATACCCCACCCTTCCAAGTTAATACATGCACCAAATATAGCATTATTATGTAAACTGTGTGCATGGTAATGGCCTGAGTCAGGCACAAACAACATGCAGACCTACTGACTACAAGCAGTACTGTGCACCCGAAACGTAGCCTGATGTATATGCTTGGATCAATTTTTAGCGATCTATTGCTCCCCTCTTTAACCCCACCCCCACCCCTAAATGACTTAAAAATCAAAATATAAAGCAGGAGAGATTAAATAGTCCTTGGTGTTCCATACACCTTTCTGGAATGACTGATTGAATGTATATTTTTACTGATAGCTGAATTACAAGTTAGCTATAAAAAATCACAGCTGCCAAGTTTTCAGAGTTCTCTATTTGTGATATTTTAATGGTTTCAAATTGAAACTTTCAATAAATGACAATATCCTGACAAATGTTTGACACTTATTTTTAACTGTGTGTATTTCAATTGAGAAATAATGTCTAGCCTATTGACAGTGCTTTCTCACTTGCAGGCTGCGGCCATGTGGTGCCACACACATACACGCACACACACACACACACACACACACACACACGCACTCACACACACTCACACATCTGAATCCCTAAATCCCGTCTTTGCATATCCCAAACAAGGACCAAAGCTCATAAGATACACAATAGTTAGCGTTTATTCGTCAAAAAGGCAGTTGCAACGCATTTCAACCACATATACGGCTTTGTTCACACATAGGACACTATGAAAAGTCTTACGTAAATATGTGCTCACGTGATAACCCAACCATAAAAATAGGAAACATACTACAGTGAATTCATATAACAGAGAAATACAGTGCAAAAGTTGTCATTGAGAATACTGGTAAGGATTTTTAACACTGGGTAGCAGTGCACAGATTCCTCAGGCCAACAAAAACTATGTCAGAAAAATGCACTAGGGAGGTGCTAATTGAGAGAAAGAACTATGTAAACGTCATTTGAGATGCATAATGGAATCGGATAGCAAGACCGGGTGTGCTGAAAGATGGAGACTTCCATATGCATCTACAATGCTGTGCCCTTAGAGTTTATGGACTCCTGGAACTTTGCTAGATAGGTACATACATTAAGGCAGTGTTGCAGTGATTATAAGATAGAGCCACTGGACCTACAGCAGTTTGGGATCCAACTATCTCCCACTTGGGATGAATTTTTTTGATATACACTATTTAAAACCCTTACCAGTGCTCTCAATGAAAATTTTTACTTTTTACTCATTCTCCTATCTGGCATTATATTTCACAGTTATATGAATTCTTATGTGGTGAAAGGGGTATGGATAGATATTTTTTTACGTTAATGTATTTTACATGTTGCAAAATTATTTGTATACGTTTCCTTGTTTGCAATTTGCAAATGCACTCTGCACCTTAGTGGTTCCAGAAATTGAAGCTGCGTGTAGCCTGATTTCTATATTTGTGGTTGGGTCTTCACATGAGCACGTATTTACATAAAAGGTTTCATGGTGTCCTGTGTGTGAACAAGGCCATGTGTATGTGCCTGGAACGCATTGCAACAGCCTTTTTGATAGATAAAAGATACCTGCTGTGCAGCTTCTGAATGTTGGGTCTGACAGGCCATTTGGGCCACTGGGCTGCAGACGGTTCTTGCTGTGATTGTAGGTAGTGGTGCCTGGGCAGGTCCGATGGTGACTCTCCTGGTAATTACTTGCCTGAGGCAGTGCATAGAGCAAGCTGAAGAGCACTGGCTACTTTTGTTTAATTATATCCTGCAGTTCTTTGTCGCACATTCAAATGGTTGGAGGAGCTGGAACATGCAGCTGGATGCAAACGCCAGCACTAAAACGCTTTAATGTGACACCAGGGGATGTATTATGGAAAGTGCCCTGAGGACATGTGTGTCCCCTTTGCATGCCCCTGGGGCACTTTGGAATTACACGAAGGGCCGCAGACGCTTGTGAGGTCGTCTCCGTAATGGAGATAGCGCTGGCGCACATATAGCCGAGCGCTATCATCAGAGGGCGTTTCTTCATTTGTATGGCAGCGTGGCCCCATGCAAATGAGGGAATCCCTTTGCCTCTGTGCCTGCACCGTATTGAAGATGTGGGCGCAGAGGCAACGAAGCAGTCAGGAGGAGCACTGACACTGCGCCACCTAAAAGGTGGAGCACTGTGAGTGCATCCTCTGATAGCAGTCCTCTGGAGGGGAAAGGGGGTCCTATGTCCCCCCTCCAGACATCCCCTTGAAGCCAGGTGTAGTCACTCACTGCATCCACCTGCAAGGAGATTTCTAATCCCCCTTAAACGTGCAGGAGGGTTGCCGTCTCCACAATGAAACATGGAGCAGCTGCTTCAAAGCAGTGCCATATTTCAACCTGAAAGTGCCACGCCCAGGGCAGCAAGACTTTGCAGCTGCCCTGGAGGCACCGCATTCAATATAATACTCTCCTTGTTTGCACAAGGCACACACAAAGAAAGCGAACTGTATTCTGTAATACGGCCCCAGATGTGTGGTACTTTGCAGGTATGAATAAGCCACTGTTATGAATTTTTATTTGCTGTTATGTTTTACTTGACACTACAACCTATTTTTTGTTAATGGTGGATGTGGACTGACTAGCAGGCGGTCATATTAATCTTGTACTGAGCCGCCACAAAAGTACTAATTATAAACTATCTTCCCTCATTAGCCCATACTTTGTTTAAAGTGTTTGTAGTAACTGAAGAACGGTCACTCTCTGTATAGGAAGATTTTTAATGCTTAGTTATTTTGTTTTTATTTTCTCTTATTAACTATAGGCAAAAGAAAGGCAGCGGAGGGGACTAGTGGCTCTGCTATAATGAATAAAACCAAAAAAGCTTTAAAATTGACCGGGGAAAATTGTGTTATCAACTCAATAGATGATCTTCTGTTCAAATGTGAAGAATTGCTTAGTCCTGATCCAGCCTTGCACTCGCTTATTCCATCAACCCCGGGTCCCTCCCCTGAAAATCCGCAGCAAATGCACATCTCAAGTATGTTTGAAAAACTAAAGAATCGACCTACACCAGTATCATCAGCTGGGGTTACAGACAGATCCCTTGATCAAATTGCAAATGCTCCATCTTAGTCATTTCCTCCGGAAGATGCTCTTCCTTGCAGCAACCGTTTATTGCCATTGCTTGAGCTGCCTGAGGAACAGCCATCCTCTGATACCCCTGCCAAACTGTCTCTACAGCTGCTCCGCTTGTCTTTCCTTGTGCTGACATGCCCAGCTGCAACTTGTTAATCACAGAGCTAAAGGCTGAGGTAGGGGAGCTTAAATCTATGGTTTTCAGCTGTCCAGTACATTAAATCAACTCCTAATGGACAGGGGTACTAGTTTTCCCACTACCCAGGTCAATATACAGTTGTAAGCTAATTAGCACCTTGCCCAACAATTCAGCCTACCATTAGATCATATCCATTTAGTTTCTACTATGGGCATGGGCCACAGTCGCCACAGGGACTTTAGCGAGCATCAGCTGAGCTCTAGACCTAAATGAGACTCTAGGCAGACTAGTTTACTGGACAATAACCACCCATTGCAGCTTCCTAAAACCTTTGTCAGACGTAATCGAATGGACACCTATACTATCAACTGGGCCTCACGTGGTTGGAGTCAAAAGCCTTTCTTAAATTCTAACAGCAGGTGCGATCCTACTAAAAATCAAATTACAATGATTAATGTGCCAAAACTTCCCCCTCATGTAAGATTCGAAGGTAGGGACTCCCTCATAAATAAAGTGACCCACTGGATCAGACACATTAGGGGCTGTTGCTTGGTAATTCGGGAAGGCATCACCAGTTCCCGTATGAATACTATGACAAATTCAATATTTGACATGAGTGAGCTAATATTCAAGGATGAAGTCATGGGTGACAACTTGGTGGCTCTTGATATTAGGTCCTGTCCCTCAAATAAATCATGTATGCAGCTTGAGTACCTTCAGCCAGGACATGATCGGAACACTTCCACACAATATGGTGGGGAGACCATCATCAACTCTGGGCAATATTGATTGACTTATGAGCCCAACATAAATGCCTACACAACACACGTACCCAGTAACAACAAATTCCAGTAGCCAGGCCATCTTAGAGCCTGATAGTGCAATGACATCTTTACCTTGCTCCCTCTCTTTAGAGGTATTGCCAGCCACCAATGTATCTACCAGCCCTGATCCATCTACTAAAATTAGCACATTTGTTAACTCGATAGTAAAAAATATAATTTTGAATTTCCTGTCGCCTAGGTGTGTACCCCAAGTAATGCCCCTATTATTCAGAGGCCTTCTTTGACCAAACTTGTGTCCTGGAATGTGACTGTCCTTAGATACAAAATGATCCAACTATACTGGAACAACTTTTTTGAGGAATACAACATATTGTTTGATTCAAGAGACATGGAGCACAGACCCTATATTTAAACCTGGATATCTTAACTTTCATGTTGCAGAAAAATCAAGTTTAGTTTGAAGAGCCTCCGGTGGCCTAACTACCTGCGTCAGAGCTTCTCACAATTGCAAAATCTGCGAACTAGACATTTGCCCAGATATTTTGGGCATTCAACTATCAATTAATACGAATATCTGTGTTGTCATTTTCAACATCTCTGCCAGAGAGGAAAAGGGTAGTCTAGCCTCAAAAACTTTGCAATTCCTTGAGGACTATTTGGACAGGCGCCACTAACAGCAGTATCTTTTTTTGGCGGGAGACTTTAATGCCACCTTTGAACCCCTTGACAATGACGATGTCCAGCTAATATATGAGGAGGACAAAATATGTGATGTCCCCCATCTGGCTATTGCCCGCCTAAAAGGTGCACCCAGGCTGTTTTTCAGTTAAAGGCTATTTCCTTTGAACTTGGGGTTAGGGCCACTAATGGCCGCACAAGATCAGATCCCAGAGGGGCCATTACATTTAACAAACCCAATCATGCCAGTCGTATTAACTGTATTTTAGTCTACTTGAGACTGTGGTCATTTGTTGACAACATGGTTATTATGCATAGAGCTGAGAGCGACCATAATCTGCTGTTTTTCTCCATGTCAGCTATCTGTGATAGTAACCTATCTGATAGTTTTCCCTTTTCACTAGGGAAATTGAACTTACAACTGATATGCACCATCTTAAATGGCACCAAATAGTAGCCCAGGTAGACATTTCACTTGCCACAAACAAGGATCTGCAAGCGACTCTTCTTAAAATGCATAATGGCCCCACCAATGAAGAGGCCCACAAGGACATTCGTGCTCTACACAGTAATTTTTAACACATTTTGGCTTACTTCACTATCCCTGTTACACAGCTTAAAAAATTAGCTCACAAACCTAGCTCATGGTATAATGGGGAATGTCATTGGCTGAAAAGTACTCTGGTGCAGGCAATCAAAGCTCAGGATACTGGACAAATCCCAGTTATTAGGAAAGCATATAAAAAGTTCTTGGAAAAACAAAAAGGGACTGGGACGAACAAAGGTAGCTGGACCTTAAAGGGGCCTCCACAGTGAGGTATTCTACCAAGTTCTGGGCACTGGTCTTGAGGGGTGGAAATGCTGCTGCATTGGAACCTACTAACAATGTTCCCCGACTGAGGGTGTTTCACCACTTCAAGAACCTATACCACAATAGCACTATGATGCCAACTGAGGGTTCCTATCTGTCTACTAATTCTCTGAGTAGTGCCGAGCCAATGTTTGACTTATCCGATATCTTATAGTCCTTTAATGCTATCATGAGAGGCAGGGCTGCTGGCACAGATGGCATACCAGCTGACATTTTCCTCCATGATATTAAAGTAAGATCTGAATATGTACACACCCTCACCAATGCCATTGCTAAGGGTGCATCCATTCCGAATTGCTGGAAGGGGCACCGTCATGCTTCCAATCTATAAAAAGGACGACAGGTGCCAGCCGGCAAATTATAGGCCCATAGTCCTAATATATCACATTTAAAAGGTTTTCAGCTGTTGTGTGCTATATAAAATTCAGGATTGGAGAGATGCAGACAATGTTCTAAGCCTTCTTCAGGCTAGGTACCGGAAAAGAGTATCCACCATTGAACAATTCTTCCGCTTCCTGTTAATTTATTGGAAAACGGTAGTAATCGGCATTGTTGATTTAAAATCTGCTTTTGACTTGGTCCCTCACCCAAAACTATGGCAAGTTCTCAGTGACATGGACATGCACCCAAACATTTTGTCTACAGTGATACCAGAATCTGTTGGGGCACACAGGACCAGCTGACTGAGAGGGTGCCGTTGTCTAAGGGCATTCGTCAGGGCTGTGTACTGGCCCTAACTTTGTTCTCACTGTATCTAAATTATATTTTACACTTCTTATCTGTGCCCATAGAGAGGCCCCCTCATTAGCTAATTTGAAAATCCCTATTCTCCTCTTTGCTGATGATAATCTGTTGATCTCCAGGATGCAGAGTGGGTTCCAAAAACCTTTGCTCCCTTTGACGAGTTTTGCCGCACTTGGGGGTTGGAAATCAACACTGCAAAAACGAAACTTATGTTTTTTACCCAGCACAAACCGCTTAAAGCATGATTAGTATCAGGAGGGATTCCCCTAGAGAAGGTGGACTCCTTTACCTATTTGGGCGTCACTCTCTCCGGTAATATGTCATGGAAACCACACATTAGCAATAGACCGATAGTAGGGGCAATTCTTTAAGAGCATCAAGCATCTTTTAGCAAACCAATAGGTCCTGCCCTCCAGATCTATGAGGCGAAGGCACTGGGCTCTGCTCTCTATGGTGTGGAGTTTTGGGGTTTCACTAACATCAATGAGCTGATTGGATCTGAGAATACATTTTTTTGAACTGTTGCCCTCCTACATTCCAGCATACCCTCTTACCCTCTAACATTGGACATGGGTGTAACGTGGGGGGTCGATGCCAGCAGCCCCAGGCTCCTTCACTGAAGCGTCTTCGAGCAAGCCCCCACCGCGCCTCCTCGCAGGAGGCCGCGGTCTTTTCCGGCCCCACCGGCCGCAATTATTGCCCCAGCGCCGCTGCCGGCGTCACCGGTATGCCGTGAGATCCTCCTGGGGCACCGCGCACCAACAGCAGAGCCGCCCGGGGGCGACGTCATCCAATGTGATGGGACCCAGCGTCGGCCCCCCCAGAATCCCGTGAGCGCAGTGCTACAAAGGCAGGCTCCGGTCCGCCCCACCGTCTACAACCACAGTCCTCCCCAGAGCCGCCAGGAGCTCCCACAAGTGGCCGCCAGTCAGGTAGGGTCCACACGCTTCACAGCAGGCCGAGCCCAGTTCCAGGCCCACGAGACCCTAAATAATGGCTTATGGGTAGCCACGGCGCCAAGGCTTACCCGCAGAGTCCTGGGCTGCCATTCGATCCGGCCATCCTCGCAGCGTCTACCGCAGAGTCCCCAACGGCCAACACACCGGGCCCAGGGGCAGCCCCGTACGCGATCACAGGATATGCAGCGATGGTCCGCAGCACGGCGCGGGCCCAGTCGCTGCTCTGCCGGTCTTCATATGGCCCCAACTCGGCAATTCCGTTGCTCCAAGGACAACACAGGATATAGGTGGGGGACCGGGGGTAGAATATATGGGCTGATGGCAGGATGATAAAAGGATTATGTACGGGCCCACGGAGCTCGTCTAAAGCATGTCCGCCATGTTGGACCACTTGGCCACGCCCCCACGATGCGTTGTTTTTAAGGTTGAGGTCAGTGAGGTCCATGGACTGAGCGATCAGAGATGGGTTGGGGCTATTTGGAAGTATCATCGGGAGGCAATCAAGCGCCGTCTGGAGATCAATTTCAACCTTAGCTGTCTTATTGAGGAAGAAGGGGGCAAATTCATTGCAGTTTGGCTGTTGATTTGAATCAGTTGAGAGGGGGTTTGTTTTTTGACTGGATTATTGTTTGACAATTTCGAATAGTTTTTTTGGGCTGATTTCTGGCCTTGTCAAGTTGAGTTCTAAAGAAATTTGCTTTTGAGTTTCTGATGCTCTTGTTGTTGGTGCCCCCCAGTGATCTCAGGTGCTTAAGGTGTTCTAGGGACGGTGAGGATCTCCAAAACCTGTTTTGCTAGGCTTAGATTGCGGCTTTCTGCTTTTAGGTTTTTGTTGAACCAAGGTTTGGAGTCTTTAATGGAGAGTCGTTTTAGCTGTAGGGGTGCAATGGTGTCCAGAAAGGTTGTCATGGAGTTGTTGTAGTGGTTTGTCAATTCATGAACATCAGGCATGACCACTGGAGGAGGCAAGATGTTATTGCTGAGCATTGTCAGATCATTGGGGTGTATGTCCCTAGTGATCCTTTTCCAGTGTTTGGGTTTTTCAGGTTGAGATTTAAGAGACTTCACTGATTCATTGATTAGGAAGGTGATGCGGTGATGGTCGGTCCAATCGCATGTAACGATGGATTCAAGTTGAATGGAGTATGCACTAGTAATGATTAGATCCAAGGTCACACCCAGGTTGTGAGTAGGACTGTCACAGATGTGGATGAGGTTGAGGTCTGCTAGGAAGTTTTAAGGCTGATAACTGATGAGTCATTCAGGCCATTCCAGTGTATGTTAAAATCACCAAGGAAGATCTGGGTGTAGTGTTGTCCTACATTGGGAGTGATGGTTTCCATAATTTGTTTGATGAATGATAAGTTGTCACCAGGAGGGTGGTATATCAGGTATAGTTTGCATAGTGGTTTGTTGTTGCTAGTCATGTATAAGCATAGGTATTCACAAGAGGATAGTTTGGCGGTTATAGAATGCTTCACTCCAAGGTTACTGCGGTATATGCAGGTGATGCCTCCACCCGGTTTGACTTATCGGTCTGATCTTATAATGTTATAGCTAGGTGGGACTAGTATGTCAAGGATTGGAGTAGAGGAGTCATTTAGCCATATTTCTGTTGTAGTAATAGGTCTATCTCTTGAGCAAGGATAAGGTCTGCATAACCTGCAGCGTATTTCATAGCAGATCTGCAATTGAGAAGCATGCATTTCAGATGTGGTTTGGTGTCAGCTGGGGACATCTGTGTGATGGGGACAAGCATAAGGTTGGCCTTATTTATGTCTCTTGCATTCTGCCTGGGTTCTCTGTGTGGGTTTGAGGTGATTGTTTGGATATGAGCTAGATTGTCTGCATTGTCATGTTGTGACTGATTATATGTGTGTAGAAGGGAGTGAATGTCACTGTCTGACAGTGGGTACTTATGTCTAGTGGGCCTCGTGGTGGCATCAGGGTAAGGTATAGATCACCATTTCGATGGGGTGGTGAGATTGGTGGTCGTGGGTAGTGTTTGGTGGGTGGAGGAGGACTGAGTCTATTATTTACTGTAGACCATTTGGGGCATTTGGTGCAGGTTATCATGGACATGATATTTATTAGGCTTTGTATGTCAGACTTGAGTTGGTGCAGGTTTTGTGTGATTGAGTCTAGTCTGGATTTTATCGCAGCATGGGAGTAGGATGATAAGGTTGGTGATAGAGGGCTGGGAGAATGAGGGGTGATCTGGGTGGTGTTGTTAGAATGGTGCTCGTCTGTGTGGGTAGGTGGGGAGGTTTGGAAGGGCATAGTTTCTGGCTTGCGATGTAAGGGAGTAGAGATTGTGAGCCTTTTGGGGAGCGGTGGTTGAGACGACTGCGACACGGGCAACATAAGATTATCTAAGGGGGTGAACATTGAGGGTGTGTTAGAGATATCTTTAATGTTGTGCATCTCTGTAGTCCTTGTTACAGTAGCGACGTGAGAGCGCTAATTTGTTTGGTGGTTTTGGTGGGGGTCACTACACCCTCTCAAGGGGTGTGGAAGTGTTGGTACTGTGTGGGTTGATCGCTATGCTGGTTCGAGGAGGGAACATGGGGGGACTGCTTAATGCGGGTAGGCAGTGAAGTGACATTAGTTGGGGTGTTTTCACGACGTGTGGAGACCTATTGTGTACATGAGAAGGAGCTGAGTCCTTCTTACATACTGCATACTTGATGATAGGGAATTTTTTTTGAAAACATCAAGGAAGCAGTTTGATGCCTGGACAAGGATAATCCCATTGTTGTAGATGGAGATGGTTACTTTAGCATTGAAAGTGGGTGAGGGAGCTACGGATAGTCTAAGACTGTGCACAATTTTCTTGTATGTTGAGATCAGGAGCATATCATAGAGGGCTTTTCTCCATTGATCTCTTCTTTTTGCGTAGAAAATAAGATCATTTATTAGGTTCCTTTTGATGCGCAGAAGTTGGAGTCAGAGATGAGGAGTTCTGGGTGTGTATTGAGAATTCTGTGTTCGAAGATCTTGGAGGGCTATTTGGTTAGATTTGTTGGGTAATTAATTTTATATGCATTGAGGCTATCCCATTCCAGATTGGTGTGGAATGGAATTAACTGAGCAGGATCCATGCTTGGCTAGGGGGGCTAGACCTAATATGGAGGTAGTAGAAGCACTTGAGCTGTGATGAGCAAAAAAAAAAAACAGGCCTGCTCCACTGTGGTAATGCGGTGTATCAGTGTATGATGGTTGCTCCTAAAGTGTCTGGGTTCTTGTCAGTGAAGGGTGCAGGGAGGCCTTCTTTAAGTTCAGCAACATGCTTTACAGAATGTTATCAAGCTAGACCATTTCAATAAAATTCACTGGCTTCACCATATCAAACTCATCTCCATTGGCCTGGCTGATCTACAGGAGACACCATCCTGTGGTTTCATCCCCACAAAGGAGTCTCTGAAAAGCTCTATTTGGCAAGAACAGTGTCTGACGATGCCCATAAAGCTGCCAGTGCCACTCTGTCAGGCGAGTTATTTAATTTTAAATCCTCTTGTGCCTATGAGCAGTTCTGGGATATTATTACAGTGCCAATGTATAGACAGTTGTACTTTCAGTTTAGAGTGGGAACTTTACCACTGAAATCATTTACTTCAAAATGACTGGCACGGGCATTTCCAGTTTGCCCAGTGTGCAATCTTTTGAAGGAAACTGTCTCTCATGCCCTCTTTGCTTGCCCGCCTATACACGTGCATGCTCTATTTGGCTATCACCTATATGCAGGCAGCTACGTAATAGAAGGCACAGTGTTGCACTTCGCATACTCAGAACTGACTGCTGGTGTCTATACACCTGTGCAGATGCCAAATATTTGGGCGCTATGTGGTTGTTCTAAAGGAAGGCTGTATCCCTCCACTCATGACAATAGCTCCCCTACATTCCTTTCAAGCACTGTGTATCATACCTTGCTGCTACTGTTTGTGATTGACGGGCCCATCTGCAACTACCTGCTTCATTTTATTTTAATTGATATTTTTATTAATACTGCATTTATGTTCAAATTGTGTTTTATTGTGAATATTTTTTTTTAAGTATTTAGAATGAATTTTAATGTATATTATATACTTTTATGGCCTTGGTTGAGGAAATAAAGGTATTTTTGAGTTTGAAAATGCCACTTAGTTTAAAATATTGCACCAGTACTGAAACAGATGTCCTTCAAAATGTTCTATTAGCCAGGCCGCTACAGGGACCAGGGTCAAACTGGGTCACAAAACAGGTCCCGTCACCAAATAAAAAGTGGCCCCCTTTAGCGAATCAGATAGGTAAACGTGGCCCACATTTGCAAATCAAAGCAGTTCCATACTTGTAAAGACAGGTTGTATAGATGTTTTGCAAGGTATGGGAACCTGAATGCATCTGTGATTTCTGCATGCAGTATTTGTTGTATTTAGAGATAAACAGCAAACCGACCCACCAGACCATAAAACAGACCCACAAACAGCCCAAAAAGCAGCCCACACACTGACCTTTCAGACCAGCCTTTTGGGCACTGCTAGACGACCCTTAAGGCCAGTCTGACCCTGACAGGGGCAATTGCCTCTGTCTGGCCTATTCCTTGCATGTATGTTTATATCAATGTAGAGGTGGTTATACTTATCATAGCACAAAGCTCACTGGAGAGAGTGCTGAACACTGATGCAAGTGGCAAAGGGTAAATTTTGGAAAATGTTCTCAAAGAAGTAAAGGGGAATTGGGTACTTAAGGTGTGGTAATGTGGGGTGGATCTGCACCATAACCCTAGTTTTTTATTTATAAGATTGCAGTGCGCCTTATTTGTTTCTACTAGGGATAACCCTCCTGAAACTCTATACCCATTGTTCAGTAGGCAGAGTAATGCTGTCGGGGGGGCTGACTATCACGAAAGTGAAGGTAAGCGAACTGAGTTCTTGTTGTACAATTAATCAGATCACCCACAGAGGAGACCGTTTAATACCACCGATTATCACTGCTCACTGAAGCAGGAACCCCCACAACAAAACAAAACCTTCCCTTAATTGCTACTTAGTATTTAGTTACTTGCTAAATTATAAATTAATTATGTTAATAGTTTGTCTGTACAAATTGTCATCATTAAAGTGCTGATAATATTATGATTTTCTGTTAGGACTGGCTATGAATTACAGAGAAGAAATTTTTTGTATCTCAGCTGCTAAAGTGTTAGCACTATATAAGTTCACAGAACATAGAATAACTCACTTGAAGGTCTCTTGTCTCTCTTTCAGCTCGTTTTTTCGCCGCTTTAGGAGGAGGGAGTTGAGAACTTCTGCAGTGGCCAGTGTAGCTGTAGGTAAAAAGAAGAGTGATGTTCAGGGAGGTCTTTCATTGAAGACATTTAAAATATCACATGAAAACAACAAAAGGCACATGAGTTAGAATGAGATGCCTATCAAATGCAAGAGAGAAGATCTGATTCAGGTGCTGTTAACCTGCCCCAGGTAGGGAAGAGTTGGACTAACAGGCAACAAATTTGAAACTATCCAAGGACCAGTTGTGGCACATTTCCCTTTTATAAGGTGTTCATGCTTAGTTTGGTTACTAGCTTTCTGCCATCTTCCTTGAAAAAAAATACAAAGGATACCTTTGACTCTGAAAATCTGTTCCTCCTATACCCTCCGAACCTTCATACAACCACCCCACCCCTCACTGACTCTTTCTTCTCCATACAAGGACAACAAATTGGTCAGTGGTATCAATCTCCAAATCCCCATATAACACAAAAGACTTCCAGTACTTCAAATTGGCTACAGTATGGAGTTGATAAGGACCCTGGTCATAGCACATTGGAACTACTGCAACATCAGCTTTCCTAGACTCTGAGGACCTTATCACCAAGATACAGACCCAGGTAGTTAAGATTATGCATTAACTCTACCAAATATGAAGACCTCACCAAGCTCTCCCTGAACGTACTTCACTGGCTACCAGTGGAATTCAGGATCATATCTAAGGTTCTCTTTAGTCCATGAATCTAAGTGGGGCTAAGGCCCATAATACTTGCAGAAACTGGCCCTACATTGCTCCTGATTTGTTAATGACTACTGAAGAGGATGAAACATGGTGACAGATTTGTGGCAGTGCAGTAACCCTGATTGTGGAACACCATCACACCAGATTGAATTGAACCTACCCACTTATTGCTGTATGGTTCCTACTAATTCAGTAAGACTGTGGGTTAGGAAAACATAAGCATCAAAACTATGGAGCCTCAGTCCTCTCATACCATCATAATATGTTGATCTAGCTCCTGGCTAGCTCACACTGTCTTTATACACCAAAAAGGAATGAGAAGTATATGGTAAGGGTATACCCTCCGCTTCCCTATTTTACTATTCAATAAACACAAGGAGAGGGGAGACCCAGGTATTTGTGACAGTGTCTGTCTTGCCTGTATGTAAGACAAGTGAGCGTAATGCACCCAGGTAAATCGGTGCTTGTTTCACAATTTCTCAGACAGTAAACTTTCTCTGAGATGGTGTGAAAAATTAAATTACATATATATATATATATAGGGTCCTCACCCAAAGTGAATATGTAAGGTTTTTAAATGCTAATTCCTAACTATAACGTCCATGAAACCTGTGGTTTTTTCAGTGAATTTCTAAGGTTTTTTAAGTGCTAATTACTAACTATAAAGACCCTGAAGCCGGTGTTTTTTTCAGTGAATATATATACATATATGTAAACCAAGTTGCCTCAAAATAGCGAGGACGCACTCAACGGAAAATGTAACCATCCGGCTTTATTTAAAGGCAAACAAGCATCTGCATTTCAGTTAAAATTTTACAGCCTGACGCGTTTCGAGGCTCCTGCCTCTTACTCATAGGAAAATGCTGGAAACTTCACAGAGGCTCCAGTTACATCTTCATTAGTATGCTATTGTTTGAACTTGGCCCCCGGTGGGCCTCTCAAGTGAGTTTGATTCAGTGATGCATGTTGGTATTTCTAATATGTAATTGACAGATTCTTACCCTCCACTGGGTTCTGTTTTGTCTCCATATTTTTTAAAATTGTTTATTCATATGGTTTATATATATATATATATATATACACATACACACACATATATATATATTCATATATATATATATATATATATATATATCCAAACAAAAGTGTCCGTTGCTTGAAGATGCACTCGAAAACAAAGCAGGATCCCATCAGTTTTAACAGAGTCCTTTATTCAAGTAAAACCGGCATTCCTTCCAGTATTTCATTAAAAGCCCTACGCGTTTCGGAGCTGCTTTCTCCTTGTTCACGGGCTTGCACAGATGAATGAGGCAGATTTACGAGGAAGGTCAAGTCACCATGTTTAAATGTCAATTCACGCCCCCTGGTGGGCCTGCTCAGGTGCATTTCATCACAAGCATCCTGGGACTTGTATTTCTTTCTCGTGAATTCTTTTCCTTCGGTGGGTTCTGCCAACAATTCACCAAAATCCAGGCTCATTATTTAATACCCTCCAGTGTGTCACGAGAAGGAAGTCCGGTTTACAGTGACACCAAACTTTGTTTTCCTGTGTTAAACGTGATTCCAGTATCACGCTGCAGCCCATCATTTTCCTATGGCGGTGCAATCTTCCCGGCCAGGACCGGCCGTGTGGAATTATCCAAAAAAAAGTGTCTGTTGCTTGAAGATGCACTCAAAAACAAAGCAGTACCCCATCAGTTTTAACAGAGTCCTTTATTCAAGTAAAACCGGCATTCCTTCCAGTATTTCATTAAAAGCCCTATGCGTTTCGGAGCTGCTTTCTCCTTGTTCACGGGCTTGCACAGAAGAATGAGGCAGATTTACGAGGAAGTTTCAAGTCACCATGTATATAAATACACATACACACACATATATATATTCATATATATATATCTATATATATATTCATAGATATATATATATATATCTATATATATAAATAGTTTTATTTTTCACACCATCTCAGAGAAAGTTTACTGTCTGAGAAATTGTGAAGCAAGCTCCTATTTACCTAGGTGCATTACCCTCACTTGTCTCGGATACAAGCAAGACAGACACTGTCACAAAAAACTGGGTCTCCCCTCACCTTGTGTTTATAGCTCACACTGTGCCATCTGTACCCCTAAACCTCTCAGGGTACCTGATGGTGTCTGCAACCTCAGAACATGACAACCCTAATTCCTCCCAAGGAAAAAGTGGAAACAGATCTACCCTCTTGTTGTCAACTCAGGCATGTCTAAAGGGAGACACAAGAAATACACAAATTGTCATTCCAGACATTATATTGAAGCAGTTGGATTCTTGGATTAAATACATGTGCTGCAAATATTAGCAGAAGAAAACAAAGCATAGTAACCAGCGTTACAAGATTGGTGAAGAAGATAAATAATTCAGCCATTATAATTGTTGTATTGCTTATATGAATACATCTAATTATACTCCTATCTAGCACTGCCTACTCTAGAGAGCATAGGGTGGATGCAATTCTGCCAGATATCTTAGAGTGGTCTACTCTCCCAATTCACTTACGTGCATGCGTCATCTGGTAACCAGTCTGGTGTAGAACAGGCCGCCGTCCCTCTCAAGATGGTGATGAGATTCAGCTGTGCCAGAATTCAAGCATAGGGCTACTGCAACAATCCATCAAAATACTCTTCTGCTGAACAAAGGCTCGGTGCAGTTTATATAATAAAACTGGACCCATTTGGTCTGTGCCTGAGCTCTGGTCCAGTTGTCATTGTTGATTCTACCCACCCAGAGCTATCGCCATACAGACTACAACAAATAAGGACAATTTGCACAGTGAACCCAGTCCTTGGACAGCATGTTCTAAGTATGATAATGTGCCTACTAGGAAATGTATTTGTAAGCAAACCCTTTCTGAGTACACAATCTCAAATGGGCATGCAAGCACCTGTGTGCTAAAAGTCATTGGGCATATTTTCAAGGACTCATCGCCGAGTTAACGGCACTTTAGCGCAGCAAAAGTGGAGCAAGAATTTTCGCCCCATTCACAAGCTGGTGCAAACTCCCCACATCGCCAGTATACCAGCGATAGCTGCCGCAAAAAACATCGCCACGGATGAGAGAGACAACTAACGCTAATGATATGCAGAGTAGGCGTTCCCGCGCAAAAACACACGAAAACACCACTTCGCAATATTCTCAACAACCAGCCAGATCTGCGATGCAACCCAAAAACAGGCAGTAAGGCGCGATAGCAGCAGGGATTTAACACCTGCCTTCTGCTGGTGCTAAGCAGGACGACTACCTGCAGTATGAAAGGGAGCCCAGCCCAGAGCCACATCTGAAGACCCACAGATGCCATGTAGACAATGAACATGCAGCCCGGAGACCCAAGAGGGCCACAACACCCACCGCCACCACCCCCAGGACCACCCCCCCTCCGGACCCTCCCGGACTACCACCAAGGCAGCGTAGGACAAGACAGCAGACCTTCTGAAAACGGCATGGCCCCTCAGCCACACAAGTGCAGAATGTGGGGAGAGGTGGGAACCAAGTATGTGTGAAGGAGGCAACTCACCCATGAAGAAGAATGTACACAATGCCAAGTGTGGCGGTGATGTGCTGGACAGAATGCAGAGCACAGACATGTCCATGTGGACATATACTGCTGGTGTGTGTAGTGTTGTGGACAGTGGATGCAACCATGTCACCTCAGGCAGTGGGGAAGACCTTGGACATGTAGCTGTGCCGTCCCCCCCTGTAAGCGTAAGCGCAGTGGGCTGGGCCGGCGTACGCCACTCCAGCGTAGGAGTGCTGATAAAAAGACCGGGGCCCTGGGCGTGTTTCTCTTCCATGATGGGCAACGCGTCTGCCAGGACGGCGCACCTCACCCTGCCACGAGTCTGCCGCTGTGACCTCCAGACTCCGTGACACAGGCCCCCAGCGCATCCAGCGGCACAGCAACACAGAGTCATGTGTGTGCCGGATACTGCCTTAGTCCTACACTGCGGTCAGCAGGTCCCACAATTCGAATCGTGCCACATTTCTGTCAATGGAGGAAACCACTAGTCAACAGACATTGCCCCCAGTGCGGCCCGCCCGGATGGCACCTCGTCGTTGGCTGTGCACCTGCTGAGTGATCCAGGTGCCACTGACCCTGTGCAACACAAGCCGACGCCACATGGCAATATTGAGGCAGAATTCAGTAGGTGAAAAACATTGCCCCTAGTGCGGCCCGCCCAGACGGCGCCTCGTCGTTGGCTGTGCACCTGCTGAGCGCTCCAGGTGCCACTGACCCTGTGCAACAGAAGCCGATGCCACGTGGAAATATTGAGGCAGAATTCAGTAGGTGAAAAACATTGCACCCAGTGCGGCCCGCACAGATGGCGCCTCGTCGTTGGCTGTGCACCTGCTGAGCACTGCAGGTGCCACTGACCCTGTGCAACACAAGCCGACGCCACGTGGCAATATTGAGGCAGAATTCAGTAGGCTAAAAACATTGCACCCAGTGCGGCCCGCACGGACGGCGCCTCGTTGTTGGCTGTGCACCTGCTGAGCACTCCAGGTGCCACTGACCCTGTTCAACACAAGCCGACGCCACGTGGCAATATTGAGGCAGAATTCAGTAGGCAAAAAACATTGCACCCAGTGCGGCCCGCACGGACGGCGCCTTGTCATTGGCTGTGCACCTGGTGAGCGCTCCAGGTGCCACTGACCCTGTGCAACACAAGCCGACGCCACGTGGCTGTGTGCCCTTGCTGACCGCTGCCTCCGGCCTACACTGCGGTCAGCAGGGCTCGCAAATCAAATTGAGTCTTGATTCATTTATGGCAGAGTCTGGTGGGCAATAGACATTGCTTCTAGGGCGGGCCGCCTGGACGACGCATCAGCGCAGGCCGTGCACCCGACGAGCGCTCCAGGTGCCACTAACTCAGTGCACCACAACACATGGACCCTTCATGATTGAGTTTTGTGCTGTGGACAGCGGACGCAACAATGTCACCTCAGGCAGTGGGGAAGACCTGGGACGATGATGATGAAGATGAGGCAGGTGTACCACACCCCACTACAGCTGCAGCAGGAATATCCCGAAGGGACCAAATCCTTAACAATTCCTTCACATGAGCACGCTCAGCTCTGGTGCCCCTACCTCAGTGCACTGCAAGTCATGGACCCTTTATGATTGAATCTTGTGTGTGTGATTTCAGATCTGGTGCCCCTACCTCAGTGCACTACAAGTCATGGACCCTTTATGATTGAATCTGTGTGTGATCCGATGATCACTGTTCTAGTTGTTGCCAGCACCAACCACTCCCTGAGGGCTGGCTTACACTCACCCCACACCCATCCAGCACAGGCGTCACTGGACATGTGACCCTGGTAATAAAAAGTGGCCGGGCGCACGTGCCTGTAGCCAGTTCAACTATCTATCTAAGTGTGTCCGTGTGGTCATTATGTATGCATGATGGGCCAGGGCCCTACCACATTACATTGTGCTGTGGACAGCGCACGCAACCATGTCACCTCAGGCAGTGGGTACGACCTTGGACACGTAGCTCTGTCGTCCCCCCCTGTAAGCGTAAGCAGAGTGGGCTGGGCCAGCATACGCCAAGCCAGCGTAGGGGTGTGAAGGATTTCCCCGGGGCTCTGGCCGTGGTTCCGTTCTGGCCTGGACAAGGAAGTAACTAATGAGTGTGTCACTGATGTAGTGTCGGCGCCACCCAGTCCGCAATCAACAATGTTGCAATGTAGCGTGCACCCGGAGGGCGGGCTCGCACGAACGGCGAAATGAAGGAGCGCAAGACTGCTCGGGGTCTTGGCTCATACATGCCAAGTGTTGTGTGTATCTGTATTGCCGCAGCATGAGCCAAATGCCTAGCCTTAATCGCAGCGCGAGTTCAGCCAAGCATGAACTCTACGTCTGTGTCCGCCCTATCCTTCCCACAGGCCTACACTCACGTGGCCGCCCACCTCCAATGGCCAACATCACAGTGTCGTTGCCAGGCTTGTGGACATGCACAGACAGGCATGACAATGGTGTTCCGTAGGAGTGCCAGTGATGCAACCGCGCAGCGCACACAAGTAAATATGCTCGGGGGAGGGAGGAGCAGCTGTGAGGCAAGGTAACACACAGTGATGCCGCTCATGCCACATGCAAGACATGTCGAACATGAATCCCAAAGTCACACACATCCCACCCCACTCCCAACAAGCCACTTCACAGTTCCTGAATGCAAGCAGATGAGAAACTAACATTAGGGATGAATGCTCCTTTGTCTGAGCTATCAGGCGGAAGCATATCTGCACCTCCGACCTCGGAATTGCATGTGCCCGGCACCCCCTGACAGATACTATAGCAGCTGATAACGACTCCCACACTACGCACAGCCCGCGAAAGACCAATGTATATAGGGGTGGGCGGAATTTGCGTAGACGCGCTACGCAAAGCTCCGCGAAACGGTAAAAAATCTCCGCGAGCACGCAAAAGTTCAGCGAACACGTGGAATTGCTTGTTCCGCCCGTTCGCGATGCTTTTTTCCTGTTCGCGAACGCTGTTTGCGTGCTCGGGGAGAAATATCTCGCGAACACGCATTTTGAAAGCGCGAACAAGCAAAAAGTTCCTGCGATGCTGCGGATCACGGAATTTTTGGCAATTCCGCGTTCTCCGCGGAACGCAAAATTACCTAAATTCCGCGAGCGGAACGGAATTTTCCGCCCAGGCCTAAATGTATACACACCCCACACACAGAAGTCCTTGCTCGAAGTTATCTTGCATGGAATGGCCTTCACACATACTCCAACATTAACCCAGGCATACAACCGTTGCACACTAAAACAACTCATTGCTCCGAGCTGTGGCATTTCATCCACAGAACTGGCGCAGTTCAGAACAGTGCCGCTTCAACCAGAGCCACCAACGCAATGGCAGACCATCCCGGACACTTGCACAGCCCCTGTCACATGGAACTGTACCGTGCACGTATGCTGCATTTACTGGGGGCACTGCCATTGGTAGTGCTGCGGATCAGTTACCGGTTGAGCTTCCACCTTGCCAACGTCACCTGCGTGCAGCCTGTGTTGCATTGTCGCTCGTGCATATTCGAGTGGTCCATGGATGTCTGCCTATCCAACAGGACGGTGGCCGAACTGGATTTCGACATGTGTGTGTGCCCCCTGTTGGCCCACGACCATGAGTGTCACCATGACACCCGTCTATGGGATGCTTGGATACTTGGCATATATGCTGGCAGCTGGACCTGGGAGATTGCAGAACTCCTCGTGTGCAGTGAGCAAATTGAGCCGCTCCCCTATTGGGCTGTAGTGCTAATTGGTGAAAGGGGTGGACGCAGCACATCTGCCCGGACTTGCTAATGGTTAGCCTCGCCGTCCTGTTCGATGAAGTCGACAACGACCTCATGTTGGAAATGATTGCCTACGAAGCTGCACTAGCTTTCATGGACGTGTAACTATGTACCTGCAGACACAACAGTTTGGAACACATTGCACATGTCCCGACACCTTGTTGGAACTTGGGGTTCTGGTCACATCTCCCACGCCGACAGTGGACATGGCTGCATTCGCCTGGACTCCGAATACATGAGTGGACAACAACGCGGGTAAACACACACCTGTGAATGGTGCGGCACTCCCCCGGAGTGGACAGCGGCGCTTGGCAACGTTCCACGTTCTGACATACTGCTGCATTGGTCTGCATGTTGTGGCACTTATCTTGGCCGTACTGATACGCATTTGCAAATAAAGTCTACGCACCTTCACTTGTATTCAACTGTGATGAGTGTTGATTTGCATGACAATGTGTGTCTCACTGCCTATCTGGGTCACGGCCATACATGCATTACTACAACATCAGGGATGTGGGGTTGTACTGGTACATTATCATCTCACAGTTTCCTGCTATGCCACATGCGAATGGCCATTTTCAAAACACAAGCAGCAGCAGTTTTGTCCTCTGTTCTGTTGTGCTGGTGTGGCTGTTCGTTTGACATTGTTGTAAATGTTGAGGTGCTCTGATTCTTACGTGTGTGTGCTGCATTGTAGGTGAGTTGCCCTTTCAGCTCTGATTTGGCTGGCCCTTATCCCTTTCAGGCGGTGTGGCTTTCACTTCTGTGCTAATGCAGTGCTGTGATGTTGCAGACTTGGGTGACTTGGGCTCTTGGTTGGTGTTGTGACTCTTGGCCATGGTTTGTCCGCAGATGTGCTCTACTTAATTGTGCATGTGTGCCATTGTGCCCATCTCCCCCTGTCCCCCCAGTCCCTGGTGGTTACTCACCCTGTTGCTGTTGTGTTGGGTCATGTTGAGCAGTGTCCGGTCCCCCAACTCCTGCCACCGTCTCCACTCTGATGACTGTGGTCACCATTTCCTCCATCTCATCCAGCTCCTCCTGTGGCGCTGGACTCCCACCTCCAGTCTGCATTGCTGCCTTCTGGTTGTCTGCGAGTTTCTGCTTGGTCTTGCGCTTTACATCATTCCTGCGCCTATTGACCTCGTCCATTGTCCTCCTCAGCACTCCGACTGCATTCGCCTTGTCCAGGATGGACTGCCATATTGTATTTTTTGTTGCCAATGACACAGTGGAGGTGACATACAGTTGTTGATGGTGTTCTATCACCTCCGTGATCAGGATCCCGTTTTCCTGCGGACTGAACCACGTCTTCCTCTTCTTCTTCTCCTTGCCCTTCCCTGACCCCGAGGTCCCGGGCTGGTCCTCCGTGAGGCTTGTGGGGTTCTGGTTGTCCTCTGTGCTTGCTCCGGCTACCTCCATGGTGCTTCGCAGTTGTTTGTGTTTTGTGTTGCCGCTTTTATTGTGCTTTTTGCAGCCTGACTTGTGGGACTTGCAGGCCTGACGCTGCTTCTCGCTGCATTTTTTATCGCGGTTGGGCACATCGCAACTTTTTTCACGTTCGGGTTGAGATTTTTATCGCCGTCCCGGTAGTGTTATCGCGGACATTTGCCGCGTTATCGGGGTACTATCGCATGTTACCGCCGTGTTGTGAATGCCACGTTACCACGGTGTTATTTTCCCGCGATAGACGGCGATATGAAAACTTGCGTTAATCTATTTTGGAGATGATTATCGCACGTTCTTGTGAATATCCCCCATAGTTTATAAAGATGTCAACTTTAAAGTTGAACATGCAAAATGGAAGTGTTTGTGCAAACAGCCTATTAACCTCACAACACCCCCTCCTTGTCTATAAAGTGACTAAAAAGCACCATATTAAGCCTAAAAATATTCAATTGCTAATGAAATCTAAAAGTCTAAAAATACAATATTTTCACGACAAAGCATAAAGAGAGCCAAGTTGCATTAAAAGCCAATTTAAAAAATGCACATTTTATATCTGCATAATAAAAATCTAGTTTTTATTAAAACGTTGCAGAATTGGAAAAGTTCTCAAAAATGCATGAATGTTTAAATGGTCTGAGAGTCAATAGAAACAATGTTGTTTCAAGCTTCCGCAGACAATGTTTCTATTGGCGTCCCAATCACAAATCCCAAAAAACAAACATGGTCATATAAAACCCAGTCAGCAACCATTGCAGGTGTGACAACCATAGTGCATCCATAGTCGACAAGCCAGTATCCAAAAAAACAGGAGCTGTAGCATCCAGAGAAGAGGTTATTGAAATAAGTAATACAAATGTATTTTTATATGGGTTTGTATGACAGGTTTTTCAACAAAACAAGATTACTGAATATGGCAGTACAAGGGGTTAATGCATTTTAACTCTTCCATATATCGCAAGTTATCATTCTGAACAGGTATGCCCTTATGAAAGGGACAATCATCGCGGAATGGGTGAGTCCATTCATTTATGCTCATTATGTTTATATCTCCAAATGCAGGTCATAGATGCCTCTGCAGTCAAGCCGCACCTGATCACTGAGTGGATCACCGGTATGTTTTAAGCAAAAATAAAAATATAGTCGTGGACATTAGGATGAATGAGTGGAATGAATGATGGTTTAATTAGAAACGACAATGGCACGAATTAGGTTTTTAATTATTTTTAATTGTTTGAGTTAAGTCTGAATTTGAATTGACGGATACAGGAACACTTATGGTAATCATGATAGGAAATTGGAATGACATAATACACAGTTCTTGAACTATATATTTTATTAGATTTGTATGAACAAACTAGACTATATATGTTTTTCTTTTAAATAGGTCTGAGGATTAACTATAGGAGAGGAGAAAAAAAATAGTTTTGGTCCTGAGGAAGGTGGTTCCATTGTTGTAAACCCACCGAAACGCGTCACCGCCTTGTGTTGTCATTAAATTTGTACTGTACTGAACGATGTTCTGACAAAGCAATGATGATTTGCATGATGTTCAGCTGACATATGTTTAAAAATTTATGTTTTCAACGACAAATGTGATTGACTCTTAGAAATCCTTTCCGATTGTTTTTTAAAAATAATATGAATTGTATATTATCCATGTTTTTAGCAATGGTTTGATATTGGAGTGAATAAGAACTTTTATTAAATGGTATTTATGTGTTTCGATATCCGTTACAGTTTTGAGCCTGTAAATTGTAGTGTGAAATAAGTGAATATATGTGGAATGCTTTTGTATAGGTGTACCAAAAGGGAGTTATATATTTGACCTTGATGTCAATAGCTGACAACACAATGTTACTCACAGAATAAATTCTAGTGGATAAAGTAGTGATACCATTGTCAACTGCTGCTAGAGCCTTTTCTAAATTCACTCTGTCAACCTCACGTATCAGCTCAGCAACTTTCTGCTATGACACCTTCCACAACTCATTGTACAAGGCATACAAAAAGCATTTATGACATGGGTTTCTTGGACCTAACAAAAAATTCTGTAAATCTATGTCACCTGAAAGGAGAAACAAGTGTTCTTTCACCTCATCTAACGTGGAATGTTGTAACCATTGAAGGCATAACTTTACCACACTGCACGATGTTACTACTTCTGAGTATTGTATCTGCATATAACGTGGATCTGGCCTGTTTACTCTAAAACCCTTCATGTTGCTCAAAACACGTGCATGACAGCCATTAGTAACTAGCCATCCATATGCACTGGAATGTGAAGAATTGCATGCACCATTCCTTAGCATACTGTTAAGCGTTTCCTCTGTTTAGTTTGAGCATTGTTGCCAATTTTCAAATCGTGCACATGTGTACATGTGGGAATGTTTGGTGTATTCAAATCCTTTATCTTGGCCAAGCCTAGGCAGGATGTTTGTTGTACAATTTGTTCAGGAAAATCACTTTTTTTGGTATTAGAAATGCTCTAAACAAAGCCTCATTACCTACAACATGCCAGTCTTTTGTTCCCCAAACAGATTTTAAATCAATATTGTCTTTTATAAAAGCTGTACTCTTGTATTAACAACTGGGGAGTAAAGGGGGGTGAATAAATAAATTTTGTTTTGGTCAGCATAATTTTCCTTGCTGGGGAAGGGATAAATGTATCATAACAAGACTCTGGATCTATAGAGTTGCTGCTAGAAAAATATGCAAACCTCTGTGAGTATGTTTTTGAGTTACCCAAAGGTGGTGTAGGAGAATGTTCCCATTGTGCAGAATTAAATACTGCACGTGGAGTACTAGCTCTGTGTAAGTAATGGTGCACTTAGTGATGGTAACAAAACATTTCATCATAATTGGGGAGAGGAGTTGGCCTAACGGCTAGGGCGTTTGACCTCAGACCTGGGGAACTGGGTTCGAGTCTCGGTAATGACGCTGAACATCCTGTGATTCTGGGCAAATCACTTAATCTCCCTGTGCCTAACAAAAATGAATGTGTGTCCTCATGTAACGTAACTGGTGCTATGTAAAGCGCTCTGATACCCGATTCGGTTGCGGGTCAAGTTCGCGCTATATAAAACTCTGCAAAAAAATTGGGTCTTCCACTAATCAGATCTTCACTTTCAAATACAGTAAAATAGTCTAGCTCAGTAAGCATGGATCTTACAATATTAATATCCCAATCCTCAGAGATGCTGCCAGGAGGGGTAACATAATTAAGCGATATTTTGAATACCAACAGTATTTTCAAAATCTCTGTAGAACCAATAATGTCAAATGGTACCTTATCTCAAACAATTCCAAAAATTACAGGAAATGCTGAAATGTTCACAAGGGACAGGTCTCTTCGCACTCTGTGTGATGAAGAATGAGGCTTCAATACCTTTATTACCAGTTTAAATGCAGAGCATTCTGGCAGATAATATCCATTTAAAAGCAAAAAGAATACTGTCACTTAACCAATCCAAATGAAAATAAAAATCAGCTAAATGTAAATCCAAATGTAAATCCAAGGGGGAACAAAATATGTCCCTTTTATCCAAATTACGAATGCACAAGTTACATACAATTGTGGGTCTGAAGAATCCAAGGAAAAGTCATCAATGTTGGCACAATAGTCATGGGCAGTCTGTGCAAAATCAGAGACCTCATGTGGTGGTGTAGAACTGGTAGGTAACTCCAATGGTGGATCGTAATAAACAACTTCATTGTTGGTGTATGGTGTTGAAAATTGTGAATTCGCATACAGTGTTTGTTTTGTGTTGTTGTTAGATGTAACTGGAAGTAGCAATACTTTAGTGTCAGATATGCCCTGTTGGGTAACAGAAACCTCTGTGTTGGTTAGTGCTTGTAAAGGTATTTCCTGTATGGTAGGGAGAGGAGGTAGGTAACTACCAAGGAGTCCTCGTAGCCTACCACGCAGGACTGGGCACATAGTGTGGTTTGATCAGGTCAATAAACAAAATTGTTTGTTTTTACAACCAGCAAGGGGAGTAAAAGTACAGTTCTGGTACCTTCAACTGCCATGACCGGTACCAGCGCACTGTAAGATGGGGTGAACTCCTTCCTGCCCACAATCTTCTCTCAGACCAGATCCCCGATCTTTGGAATCCTGCCAGGAGTTGCTGGTTGCACATTCACTTCTCTAGTGGCAGATCATTTCTTGAGCTCATTCAATTGCTTGTCCTGGATGTCTTTCAGATCCTGTGAGATAGCCAAACATTCATTGATATCAAAAGGCATCTTCGTTGCCACTGTGCTAGGATTTTCGAGATCCCGAAGCAACATCTGGACCCCAAATAGGACTTCATAGGGAGTCCAACCACCCAAGGATCTTCTTTGCAGATTCTTTAATCCTCTCGGGACCCCATACAGGCGGTGGATGCAACTATGACCTGAACCTAATATTTTAGCTGTTAAAGATTGCTTTCAGTAAAAATGTTCCTCTCCACTATCGAATTTCCCTCAGGATGATAGCGGGAAGAATAGTGCACAGCCACACCCAAGGTACCCACAGTAGCTCGACAAGCCTTAGAGGCAAATGCAGGGCCCTGGTCTGAATGGAATGCAGCCACTACATATGTCCCAATGAAGACTTGCAAATCTTTGATAACCATTTGAGCGTCAGCTGTGGCCATACCCATAAGAATTGAGAACATGAATCCACTTCTAACAGAATGTATTTAAATGAGCCATCACTGTTAAATGGTTCACAATGATCAAGATATACACAGGCCTGTGAGGCTTGTTAGAAATCAAGAGGGGTGTCTGCGGTGAACGTGCCATGGTGGAAACTTTTATTTGTTGACAAATGTCTCATATAAGGACATAGTCTTTAGTCTGTTTATATAGACCTGACCACCAATTGCGTTGCTGTAATTGTGAAATTATAGCCAGCATACCAGCATGGATAGAAGCTAACCCCTCATGTGCTGCCATGATTAATTCTGGTCTGCGATTTGAATTGGGAATTACTCTATCCCCCACTCTGGGAATATGAGCAAACAGAATGTTTTGCACACTCAATAGATAGGAGTATTTTGCTGGATATGACTGCCACAGCGTGAGTCTGTGACAGCCACCATGATTTGCTCATCTACCCTCGTATGGGAATAAGTTATTGTAGCTGCGACAGCAGTTTGCACTGCTGCCTTTGCAGCTTCATCAGCCAGTAAAATCCATGCAACTTGTATTCCGACACGTTGGTGGCTCAGTGTGTGGATAACATGAGCTTGTAGCAAACTTGCTTTAAGATTTGCCACATTTCCTCAAATCAACTTGTGCTTGATAGCATACCCTTTAGAGTCTCTGAATCCATTCTGGCTCCAATAGTATAAATTCTCATTGTAAGACTGGACACAATATGATTCACACATTATAAGTGTGGGGAATTCTGGATCTGTATTTTCTAAAGCCTGAATTAGAACTTTCAGCTCAGCTAGCTGTGCAGTGCAATCACCTAGTAACTGTGTCAATGTTTTGAGAGGCTGGAAGTTTCCATCCTTCATTTTACCACTGTGCACACTGCGGAGTATTGATGTCTTGTTCCAACTGCGGGATGGGCAGAACCATCAGTGTAAACTATGAAGTCATACTGATCTAGAGGCAAGATTTCACTGGGCAAAGAATATTCTTGTTCATATTGTAAGTATGCTTGTGTTTGTAATGTAGAGTAGAACACATAGTCTACACCTGTTGCTGTTAATAAATTGGCACACTGTATCCATCTTGAATGTAAGGCTTTCACATTCAGGATGCTGTTTTTTGTGATAGTCTCTAAGGCTGGGAGTCACAACAATTATGAGTTTCTCCTGGGCCTATGATCTTTCCTTCACAACAGGAGTCTGTACTGCTGTCAGTATTTTTTTTTGGTAGGTGCAAAACGCATCTATGCATTGGAATATAAATGTGATTTATATGCAATCGGTACAGTGTCACCCTCATTGCAAGAGACATGTGTGCAGGCTGTGGTCCCTGCAATTATGCGGATCACCAAGTTTATGGTGTTAACAATGGTGTGTAGGTGTTTTGATGCTAACACTCAGTCTGTACTAAATGCAAGAACTATGTATGTTCTGGTATCCAATGTGTGCTTGAGAACTCTGGACAGATTAGTTCATAAATAGTTTCACCCATTGTGTATAATCTGGTATGTATGTTCTACCAAAACATAGGAAGCCTAAAGGTGATTGTAACTTTTTTATTGTGTTTGGTGGTTGTATGAGTGCACATTTCTCTAGGAAATGCAGAGCTAATGCTTGTCTTCATTAGATAGCTCATATGCCAAGAACAGGACACTGACTGAGAAAAGCAAATTTTGATTTCTGGAAATTTAATTTGTAGTCTATTTGAGCAAATCCCATAGCAATGTGATTTACTCTGCCAGGTGTGTTTCTTAGTCATGATCTTTAAGGTATTTATCATCGACATAGGATAATGCTTCCTGGTCGAAATTCTGTAACAATTCTGTTACACAGGCAGAGAACAAACCTGGGCTGTTTTTAAACCCTTGTGGTAATCGACAAAATTGTTTTTGTGACCCGAAGACAGTAAATGCGGTGCGATTTGGTACATTACAGAGTTCTGAATAAAGGTGCTTGAAGAATCTGCTGGAGCTGGACTTTGGCATTAACAGCTGTGGTGGTAAGGAAATAAAATCTTACCTCAAAATTCTTGCTTCACTGAACAGTCTTACCATCCACACAAAACCTAGTGCTTTATAAAACCAAGAGATACTCAGAAGGTGATTATTTGTGGATTACTAGTATAAAGCTGGTGCAAATGAGCTGGGATGCAAATTCCTATGTTTATGGGTACTTGTAGAGCACACTACTCACCCTGGAGGGTATCCTGGTACTGAAAAACAGGAGTGGCATGGGCCAAGCCAGGGCCGAGACTAAGTGAATAGCCAGGTCTTCAGTTTCTTGTGAAGTTCAAGAACTGAGGAGGCAGCTCTGATGTGGAAGTGGAAGTCATTTTGGGCTTTGATAGCAAGGTAGAAGGCCCAGCCACTGGATCTGGTACTGCATATGCAGTGGATGCATTAAAGTACGAGTTTGGTTAAGTGGAGGTTCCATTCTCTGTGCAACCAAAAAGAAATTTTCAGCAAAGCAGAAGTATATACACATTAGTAACATTCATGTTTCATGTGTTTTGGTCTTTGGTGAGAGCAGTTCTGAAGCTACCAAAAGAAAACATGATGATTTTATAATGACCACTTACTTTATAGTTTGCACAGCTTGGTTACCTGTTAAAGACAAAATGTATGTTCCACTCCCTTCATTTTATCTACTATGGTTCAGTCTGATCTGTGCCACGTGTTTACCACATGCCATTGCCTTTCACCTCAACCAACTGAAGGACTGAATGCTGGTCCCACTAACCATGAGCAGGAGAGAGGTCCTGATTTGAGTGACCGAGTCCTTGCCAAGAGTGGTTGCACATTCCTTATCCACATCAGAACTGTATGCAGTCAGTGTAATACTGACTACCTGACTCATGATCAAGTAGTCACATAGCTTCAGACCAGAACCACACAATATGCAAACACCCACCACACAGAGTGGTCAGGACATTTGCTTTCACAGGTTCCAAAGGGGAACATGTAATGAGTTTCCAATATTTCATCCTATGTAGGAGTTATATATTCAGCCAGGCGTTCAGTGTTCCAGGTGAGCCACGAGAACAGAACACATTTCATTTGACACCTTTTAGAGTTTCCTGAGACAAAGTCTGTTGGCATTGTTTTGAAGAACTTAACATATTCACAACTTCTGTGGTTCTTCTTCTAAACATTTTGCCCAGGCACTCATTTACTCACTTTCACATATTGGTTTGAAAAGGAGCTTCCAATTTAATTTTTTGGTCTAAAATGACAGGATTAATTTCTCAGTGCTTTTGATTGACTGTAGAGTTCACCTGTTCTTCATGGTAAAGTGTCACAAACAACTGCAGAAAGACAAGAATGTGGCATCAGAGAAATTTGTTGACCGCTGCAGCCAATCTTAATAAGTCCTCAGGTGCTGGACGATCTTCCCTGCTACAATAATCAAGCCAAAAATCATAAAATATATTGTACATTTTGCACATCAGATGCAGCCTTTCCCTTCAGGGCAAAGAGGCTTCCATCAGATTAATTAAATATTGAAAACACGAAAAAAGTCTCCAGAGATAGTGAAGGACATGATTCTTCAGGGCCTTGGCTGAAGGACATTATATAGGTTTAGGGTTTTCCTTTCAAGTTAAATAGTTTTCTTGGTATTTAGTACAATAAGACAAACTAATATAATATGATTAGTATGAATTATCGTATAGAACAAAAACAAGAAGGATAAGCCAATTTATACCTAATGTCCATTAAGTCCTGCCTTGGGCTCTGGTTGCACCTAACAAACCATCTAGTATTAGTTATGTAATAACGGGAGCCACTATCAAGTCATGGGGTAGTTGTAACAAAGATTTTAAAATCAATACTCTAGCAGTCATATGCAAGTGATGGCCTACAGGGGATATTGTAGAATATTGGTGTGTACGAATTAGCTATTAACCATGGGATAAACATTCACTCAATGCTTCTTTACAAATGTATTAAAGTGTTAAGACAGTACTTCTAAATTACCTTTTGTACACATGCTCCAATGTACCAAGAGGAGTGAATACTGTGGCGCCCTCCAATGGCTGGAAGGATTTCAGAAGGAAAATGAGAAAAATATATATCCTTCTATGACAACCACAGACTTACTTATCAGTTAAATACACAGTCTAGCTATGAGATACACCTAAAAAGTGAAGCCTTTTTTAATTTTGATTCAACCTTGCCATTTATCATTGTTACAGTTACGTGGAACATGTATAATGATTGGGGAAAAATATTGCAATGTGAATTAGAATTACCTTAAAAATGTAAGAAAAGTATTTCTTTGGTTAATGCCAAATTAGTCTAAAACGAATCCGTAATATGAAAAATAATTAAGCACTGTAATGAGTTACTATTGACAAGTGACAGACGGGGCGGTTTTTCTGTAATTTTCTGCTACTGCACTGTGATTTATAGAAGGGAGAATAAAGCTGAGAGGATGTGGCCTAATGGCTAGAGGCTAGAGCGGTCAACCGCCAAGCTGGAGAACCCGGTTCGATTCTCGGCTGGGAGGCTCAACATCCTGTGATTCTGGGAAAATCACTTAGTCTCCCAGTGCCCAACAAAATGAATGTCTTTGTCTGTAATGCAACTGGTGCTCATGATACCGTTGGGTTGAGTGTGTGCCCTATACAACTCCCAAAAAAAAAAAAAAAGCTCTACTCTGGTCACAACAGTTGGCTCAAAACAAGGTTGGTAATTTGAAAACACATGAAGTAGTGCCTCTTGAATTGCTACATAGTTGGTAGAGTAGAAAAGAAAGTGAGGGGCATATTTACAAGACCCTATCGCAAAAGGAATTTCACTTTTAACGATGTTCCTGTGGCGATAGGGGCTACGCCATATTTACAAGTCGGCGTTACGCCACTCAACGTGGCTTAACGCTGCCTTGTAAATAAGGCACCCTTTGTCGCTATACTTAGCGTGAAAAGGGTGGGTAATTGGTGTCGCGGTGGGCGTTCCGCTGCAACACCCATTAATTTTGAATCTGCCCCCTATTTAGAAGGGTGGCATAAACAGGAGGCAGCACCAAAATTAAGACCAGGGAAAACCTGGTCTTAAAATGGTGAAACGAGGAGAAATGCTTTACTTCTCCTCATTTTTGCTGTTTCTAGGTGTGCTGTATTGTACAGCACACATAGAAGCAGCAAAACACCAAGAATGATTGTTTATGTGCAGGAAGGTGTCCCTTCTTGCACATAAACAATCACAAGCCTTACAAAAATGACATTTTGCAACTTCTATGTGTGCTGCATATTGCAGCACATACAGAAGTTTCAAATCACCATTTGTAATTGTTTATGTGCAAGAAGGGACACCTTCCTGCAGAAAAACAATCATTCCCTCAACGCAGGTACCCTTGCACTATGGTGCAAGGGTGCCTGCACTGGTGCTTGGAAGCTAAATTTAGCACCAGCGCTAGGGAAAATGCAGGGATGTGCTGTATCTTTGTAAATACGGCTCATCCCTGCATTTTCAGAATGGCTGGGCATGGCGTTAGCATTTTGTGCTTAACGCCATGCTCTGCCATTCCCTTGTACATATGCCACCGGGTTTCATCTTGTAGAATATCCACGTTGCACTGCTTCTTATTTTTATCTCCTCCCAACTTTGTGCATCTTCATTTCCAACCTAGAGACACCTACACTATGTGGAGTGACAGTTTACGATTAGTATTTTTTGTTCTCAGTATGTGCAGTGCAAGGCTGTACCCTCTTTTTAACAATGTGCCCCATATCCGTCAGTGTCAAGGTTTGTTTTTCCCTCAGTTCTTTATGTCAGTCTTAAAGTGGTGTATGCTCTGAGTTTTCATATTTCTGTTGCGTTTTATGCTTTAAAGTGGAAAGAAGCGATACCAAAGGGGATGATGGACGGAGCGCCTGAGCAAATCCAACACTCACCCCCAGTCAACTGATCTGGGTTTAATCCATCATCATTCTTTAGCTCACTCCACCACCCCAGTTCAGACATGGCCATATGCAAATCAGTCTGACCCTGTGCCTCATGGGAACAGTCCAGCCCGAACTGCCAAGCCATGTCTTCCCTGGACCGGAAACAAGCATCCTGGGACCGGTTTCATGCTCACAGCCCTCATCAGCCAGGCTATCTTGAATCCAGTGGCAAAGTGAGCAAGGGACCCACGTCTGGGCATACCCTGCCAACTTAGGGCGAACAAAGCAAAACCAAAGGGGATGATGGACGGAGTGTTGGCATTAGATCAGTTGACTAGGGGTGAGTGCTTGCAATGTTCAACACTCCGTCCATCATCCCCTTTGGTTTTGCTATGTTCGCCCTAAGTTGGCAGGGTATGCCCAGACGTGGGTCCCTTGCTCACTTTGCCACTGGACTCAAGATAGCCTGGCTGATGAGGGTTTTGAACCCGAAACCGGTCCCAGGATGCTTGTTTCCGGTCCAGGGAAGACATGGCTTGGCAGTTCGGGCTGGACTGTTCCCATGAGGCACAGGGTCAGACTGATTTGCATATGGCCATGTCTGAACTGGGGTGGTGGAGTGAGCTAAAGAATGATGATGGATTAAACCCAGATCAGTTGACTGGGGGTGAGTGTTTGATTTGCTCTAACGCTCCGTCCATCATCCCCTTTGGTATCGCTTAAAGTGGAAAGACACATAGCCATTTTTTATTAGATGACACTTGATATTTTCGCAGATTTCTTGTGAGATAACAGCCAAGTTATTTTCTGTATAAATGTTAACTTTCTGTATACCACAAGAATCAGTGTATAAATGGTAAATGTATATTTTCTACTGTGGTTCTGTGAAGCTCAAAATCTTGAGTCCCTGGCCTTTACTGCCATACAGAAGGGCTGGCCCAATGAGGGGACCATGAAGTACAAACCATATTTTGATAATTGGATTATGATAAATGTTTTGTTTTTATAACAAAGTGCATGAATTGCTTTCTGAAGGACTTCCATGGCTTTTGCAAAGATCCTTGACTTAGTGAAAGGTTTTCTTGGATATATATCTAGTTCATGGTGAGTCCATAAATAGAAAAAGTCTGTTGCATACTCGTTTTTTCTTCATTCTGAAAGACCATTGTTTTTGATAGGTTTGATTTTAAGGACCCCACAATGCAATACTTGTCTTGGGTGACGAGACGTATAAGCCTCCTTCTGTAGGCAATAGGAGTATGGAAAAATAAGCATAAAGAAGAAAAGGTATATTGTCTGGTAGAAGTGGTCTTCGAACTGGCTTCTCCAGATTGATGGTGGTGTCATCCATGCCTACATTAAAAAAAGTAGAGTAGATCTCAGACAGCAAACCTGTTCCACATGTTCACAAGCATTAAAGGGTCACTTTTCAGGGTATTCACTGTAACACTTTATTTGATCTGAAAGTAAAATTCCAAGATTGCATCAAATAATGCTATTTTTAAGGAGTTTAAGTAACAAGGCCAAAATGCCCAATTGAGATAGAGCCTTATGAGACTTGGCAACGCAAGCCAATATTTCCATATTTGTGGCTCCTTGGAGTACATTAGTTTATTTGTGTATGGAATGTGTAGATATGCTCAGCTATGAATTTAGAAAAACACCTAGTTGACTTCAATGTAACATACTTACCTATAAGAAAGGCAGATTACACCACAAAAGTGCATTCAAGCTGGAAAACACAATAAATTGTTCCCACTAAAGGTTGGTGAAGGTTGCACTAAGTCAGTAAAGTCCAGCATATTTGAGAGGCTTAGTCTGAATTTGGCGCTCAGAATTTTTCTTTTTGTGACTGAATTCCTCCTAGGTGTAGCTAAACCCTTGGTGTGGAGTGGGGGAGATGAGAGAGGGGTGGGATGTCAGGAGGCCTTGGGTGATGATGAATAGCAGAGGGCGAGACTAGCCGAATCCAGGAATTTGCTGCCAGAAAGGACTAGTGAAATTGTCCATATTAAAACACAATCCCTGTGATCATTGAGCACTGGAAGGTTATATTTTTGAACAGATACTTTTGAGAGTTTAACCTTGCAAAGCTTGCAAGGTTTTGCCTTACACTGCTTTGGCTGTTGCCAGAACCTTGTACAGAGTTCAACTTTGGGACTTTTTAAACTAATCTGGTCACAACTTCTGAAAATTGATTCTTTGGGAGACAATGACATAGCACAATGGTACTCTGACAATACCTTTTAAAAACAGAGATGGCAACAATCCAGTGTAAAGATGGAAACCTCTGAAACCCTTACTTTCAAACTTCTGGATCACTGAGTATCTGGAGTGCCTTAAAGCAACACCAGCCTTATAACAAGCAAATTTGTTGATAGAGTTTTGTCATATTAGTCAAGTAATTGAATTAGGACTGTGAAATATGAAGCATACTTTAATGCAGCTACCTGTACTCTGGAGACATCCCATTGACTGGCTATGCAAGAGGCGTCATACCTCAACGAGGTGCACCCTAATAAAAGGGGACTTTTAATTACCTCAAGGTTGGGGATGAGGGGGTTTTACATGTGATGCAAAGAATGCTTTTATGGGATGGTATTGAATGTTCATCCTCCAGCTGTATCTCCAAAAGCTTGATTCCTGAGACTAACCTTCAAATGTGTCTTGTTCTATCCCAATTATCAGGATCTGTACAAGCAGTGGCTAATTTTGAGATTTCAAAAAGATAGCGAAGAACCAAAGAATGCTCCCCTGCTCCTCAGATAAAAAGTGAAGAAAATGTATTTGCTTCAGCTCAAATCTTAAAGAGTATTCAGGCTGCAGGAAGAAATAATGCAAGCAAACTTTAGAACAAACCTGTGTAACAGAGGCTATTGCATACTTTTGTTTTTAACGTTTTGAAAGTAGTGTAAAACTGTTATGTGTTTGTTTAACTACATCTTTTTTATATTTTCTATGACTTGAAGGGCATATTTATAGACCTGATACTATTTAGGAGTTTTTTTTTCAGAGTTACTATTTTTGTGCCTATATAATATAACTACATATATTTATGTTATTATGGCTTTGCCAAAAACAGATTAGCATGCAAGATAAACTAAAAATTCCAAAAATTGAAAAATGTCACAGGTTGTGAGTACCACATCATATTTGTTAATTGGGAGCTATGGGGCAGATGTATCAACATTGCCTTTTGCGATTCCATAATAGCGAATTTTACCGATTCGCTATTATGGAATCGCAAAATGCAATGTATGTAGGTTTCGCAAATAAAAGTGCGATTCTTACGCATTCCTTATTTGTGACTCCCAAATTGCGAGTCGCAAATAAGGAATGGCTTCCCATTCACTCCTATGGGCCTAGAGGCCCATAGGAATGAATGGGAATTGCATGCGCAATTTGCGAGTACCCAATAGGTACTCGCAAATTGCGCATGTAATTTCAAGGGTGCAAGGGTGTCAAATGGACACCCTGTTGCACCCCTAAAATATGCATGTGTGCACATGTGGTGCACATACATGCCCTAAGGGCATGTATGTACGTCACATGGCACCTAGAAAAATGCAAAAAAGTGCATTTTTCTTTGAATTCGCATATTACCACCAACTTGAAGTTGGTGGTATTTTGCGATTCCTTAAAGCCAGGTCACAATTTTGTTTTGCTTCCTGCATTTCATTTAAGGAATCGCAAATTGCGATTCCTTAAATGCATTCGCAAAATAGGGAATCGCAATTTTTGCGATTCCCTATTTTGCAAATGTCTTTTGAGATGATACATCCCAAAAGGCTTTTTCCCGTTCACAAACGGGCTGATTCTGCGAATCGGCCCGTTTACGAACGGGAAAAACGCTTGATACATCTGGCCCTTAGTTCTAATTCAAGTAGTGCTCTACCTGTGCCTTCAGGGAGCTCCACGGTGATGTATCCCTCGATCCAGCGGTAACAGGGGAAGTGGTAGATCTTTCCTGTAGGAGATTCAACGGTGACTTGGTTGCAGAACCAGCTGTCCTCGGGGAAGAAGGAAAAGGGCTCTTTGTGAAGGCGGATGAGTTGGATATCCCCCAAGTCCTTTTTTTCACGGATGTGGTACTCGTCGGTCTGAAAACCAATAACACCAGCAGCATTATTTTACTGTACTATTTTCAATTTAGATATACCTGCCACCAGGACATTTAAATATTAGCAAGAGTGACATTGCTCAGTTTCCTCTATCCGACTGTTCTAATGTTACAATAGATAATAAAGAAATTAGCAAACAAATAGCTTTTTCTCCTAATTCTTCCCAAAGGCAAACAATTGAAAAACATTTCCTCGATTACAAGTACATCATCTCTAAAACGTGCTGTTAGATTACCCAACCATGGAGAGAATTCCACTTACATCTCAAAACTTGATTCCCAAGACATTGTTTTGCAGTCTTGGTTGCCACTTTTATGTAGTTTATTTTATTTATTTATTTTAGTGTTTTATAGAGCGCGAACGTGACCAGTTAGGGTATCAGAGCGCTTTACAAGGCTAAATAAGATGTTTACAAAATTTCAGAACAGACGAATCATGAGAATGTTTTTAATCGAATTGATGAATCAAAATTCAATTTGCCCCAATAGTTTTAAGGAGTCCAGTGTCCAAACTAATGATGCAACAAGATCTAATAAAAGCCATTTAGCAACTGGACAGCAGGGATTTTCCCTGGGAAGAATGTAAAGTTATATAAAGTGTCGGATAGTTAACCCAACAAAAACTAAAATGGAAACTTATATTTTGCAGAAAATGTGGTCAACCTCCCAACTCTTTCCAAAAATGGTGGCAATGAGCAGTAGGAGCAGACCATTTAACATTCCAGAGCAATACTGTGAAGGATTTTATATCACGTTGTCAAGATTTTCGTCAGTTTCGGGTAAAAATGCACAGTTGCTGATAAGAGAATAGCAAAGATCAACACGCTTTCAGAAAGGGACAATTTAAGTAAGCTCCAAAGCAAATCAAAACGTATTCATGGCAAATCTATGAAGATGCCTCTACTGGTAGGTTAGCTACATTTTATAGCCCTTATTTGGAAGAGTGTGAGACGACAAAGAGTCAAGTCACACGGTCCCTTCCTTATGACCCCTTATTTTTAGATGTTACTAGGGTTTTGCTGGAACCTTCCAAAACATTATTACTTTCAATGGGAAAAAAACAAAAAGAAAATTTCACAGGCATGTGTGATAAGATAGCAAAACCAAAGGGGATGATGGACGGAGTGTTGAACATTGCAAGCACTCACCCCCAGTCAACTGATCTGGTTTATTCCATCATCATTCTTTAACTCACTCCGCCACCCCAGTTCAGACATGGCCATATGCAAATCAGTCTGACCCTGTGCCTCATGGGAACAGTCCAGCCCGAACTGCCAAGCCATGTCTTCCCTGGACCGGAAACAAGCATCCTGGGACTGGTTTCTGGCTTACAGCCGTCATCAGCCAGGCTATCTTGAATCCAGTGGCAAAGTGAGCAAGGGACCCACGTCTGGGCATACCCTGCCAACTTAGGGCGAACATAGCAAAACCAAAGGGGATGATGGACGGAGTGTTGAACATTGCAAGCACTTACCCCCAGTCAACTGATCTGGGTTTAATCCATCATCATTCTTTAGCTCACTCCGCCACCCCAGTTCAGACATGGCCATATGCAAATCAGTCTGACCCTGTGCCTCATGGAAACAGTCCAGCTCGAACTGCCAAGCCATGTCTTCCCTGGACCGGAAACAAGCATCCTGGGACCGGTTTCTGGCTTACAGCCGTCATCAGCCAGGCTATCTTGAATCCAGTGGCAAAGTGAGCAAGGGACCCACGTCTGGGCATACCCTGCCAACTTAGGGCGAACATAGCAAAACCAAAGGGGATGATGGACGGAGTAAGTGCCTTCTGTGAATACCAAAATGAGTAAGTTACTCAAAATGAGTAATTTACTCAAAATGAGTAAGTTACTCATTTTGGTATTCATAGAAGGCACTTACTCATCAATGAGTAAGTGCCTTCTGTGAATACCAAAATGAGTAAGTGCCTTCTGTGAATACCAAAATGAGTAAGTGCCTTCTGTGAATACCAAAATGGTAGTAAGTTTAGGATTTTGTCTTAAGTTAGTTCTGTGAATCGGGCCCTGTGTTATAGTTGTGGCTCAGATGCCCTAAACCTTTGAAATGCCCCAGTTATGGTCAGCAACGCACACAACACACATTAACCTGCACATTCCATCATGTTTTCGTTTTCCCTCTGTGCAGTTGGATAATTGTTCTGAACATGGCACATCACGCAAGTTATGGTGTATATTGTTGGGGTAGGCGCAAGCAAAAGTTCCTCTTAAATTTAAGGAAAGCCGTAATAACTTAGTTTAGTTTGTTTAGGAATTTTCAATAATCATTGACAAGTTCACCTTTTAAAAACTGTTGTAAATCCTGTATGAGCCAGACTGATAGCTAAGACAAGCTCGGAAAGCCAATAGGTCTCACCTATTCAAGAGCTATTGGCATTAGCAATGTGTTTTAGCCATGTTGTACACCAGTGTGGCTACTGTTCAGCATGGCTAAAAGTTAGTGGGGTGGGGTCGATTGGAGTAGAGTGGGATGGGGTAGAGTGGACTGGGGGTAGAGTGGGGTAGGATGGGGTAGAATGGGGTGGGGTGTATTGTGTTAGATTGGATTGGGGTAGAGTGGAGTGGGGTAGATTGGAGTGGAGTAGATTGGGGTAGATAGTAGAAGGATAAATCAGGGTAGAGTGGAGTGGGATACATTGTGGTAGGTTGGAGTGGAGTGGCATGGATTGGGGTAGATTGGGTGGATTATAGTGTAGAATGGAATGGAATGGGGTAGATTAGAGTGGAGTGGGGTAGGTTGGGGTGGGATAGATTGGAGTGGTGTAGGGTAGATTAGGTTAGGGTGGGTTAGATCAGAGTAGAGTAAAGTGGGGCAGATTGGAGTAGTGTAGTTTGGAGTGGCATAAGGTAGATTGCAGAGGGGTAGATTGGGTTAGATTAGACTGGAGTGGGGTAGATTTGAGTGGCATGTGTTAGTATAGAGTGAAATGAAGTGGGGTAGATTGGGTTGATTGGAGTGGGTAGATTGAAGTGGGGTATATTGGGGTAGAGTGGAGTATAGTTGGATAGATTGGAGTGGAGTTGAGATTGGAGTGATGTAGATTGGGCAATAGTGGAGTGGGATAGATTGGAGTGGAGTGAGGTAGATTAGGGTGGTGTGGGGTTGATTGGGTGGATTAGAGTGGGGTAGATAGAGTGAACTAGAGTGGGATAGATTGGGTGGATTAGAGTAGGGTAGATTTGAATGGAGTGGGGTACAATGGAATGGAGTCAGGTAGATTGGAGCGGAATTGGATGGACTGGGATACACTGGAGTGGGGGATTGGAATAGATAGGAATGGCATAGATTGGAGCAGAGTGGGTTAGAATTGAGTGCAGTGTGATAGATTGGGGTGGAGTGGGGTAGATTTGAGTGGGATGGGGTTGATTGGGGCAAATTGAGTGAAGTAGGGTAAATTAGAGTGGGTTAGATTGAAAAGATTTGATTGGAATGGAGTAGCTTGAAGTTGGGTAGATTGGAGTGGAGTGGGGTACTTTGGCATGAAGTATGGTAGAGTAGGATAGATTGGAGTGGGGTAGTTAGAGGTAGATTGGATTGGGGTGGAGTAGATTGGAGTGGGTTCGATAGGATGGAGTGAAGTGGGGTGGATTTAGGTAGAGTGGATTGCAGTGTGGCAGAGTTAAGTGGGGTAGAGTGAAGTGGGGTGGGTTGATTGGGTCAGATTGAGTGGAGTCCGGTAGGTTGGAGTGGAGTAGATTGGAGTGGAGTGGGGTAGATTCAGTTAGAGTGAGGTAGATTGGAGTGCTTTTAGGTAGATTGGGGTGTGGTGGGTACATTGGGGGTAGATTGGAGTGGAGTAGATTGGATCATAGTGCAATGGGGTAGAGTGGAGTGGAGTAGATTGGGTTATAGTGGGGTAGATTGAAGTGGGGTAGATTGGAGTGGTGTGGGGTAGTTTGGGGTGGGTAAATTGGGGTGGGATAGATTGGACTAGAGGGGTGTACATTGTAGCAAAGTGGAGTGGGGTGGGATAAATTGGGGTACATTGCAGTGGAGTTGAATAGATTGGAGTGGAGTGGGGTAGATTGTGTGGAATCAGAGTGGGGTAGATTGGGTGGACTAGAGTGGGATATATTGGGTGGATTAGAGTAGGATAGATTTGACTGGAGTGGGGTACAGTGGAGTGGAGTCGGCTAGATTAGAACAGAGTTTGATTGATTGGGGTACACTGGAGTGGGGAATTAGAATAGATTGGGGTGGAGTAGATTTGAGTAGATTTGAGTGCAGTGTGGGAGACTGGGGTGGAGTGGGGTAGATTTGAGAGGGATGGTGTTGATTGGGGCAGATTGAGTGGAGTAGGGTAGATTGGAGTGGAGTTTATCGGAGTGGTTTAGATTGAAAAGAGATGATTGGAATGGAGTAGTTTGGAGTGGGGTAGATTGGAGTGAAGTGGGGTAGTTTGTCATGAAGTGTGGTAGAGTAGGATAAATTGGAGTGGAATAGATTGGAATGGAGTAGTTAGAGGTAGATTGGATTGGTTAGAGTAGAGTAGATTGGAGTGGGGTGGAGTGGGTTAGATTGGAGTGAAGTGGGGTGGATTTGGGAAGAGTGGATAGCAGTGTGGCAGAGTGAAGTAGGGTAGAGTGGAGTGGGGTAGATAGGGTGGATTGGATAGAGTGGAGTGGGGTGAGTGGGGTGGATTGTGGTAAACTGGAGGGGGTAGATTGTGGTAGAGTGGGGGTATATAGGGTGGAATGGGGTAGGTTGTGCTAGATTGGATGGGGTAAATTGTGGTAGAGTGGGATAGATTGGAATGGAGTGGGGTAGATTAGAGTGGAGAGGAGTTAGATAGATTTTAGTGTAGTTTGGAGTGGAGTGAATTGCAATAGAGTGGGTAGATTGGAGTGGGGTAGTTTGGAGTGGCATTGGGTAGATTGGAGTTGAGTGGGTTGGACTAGGGTGGACTGGGGTAAATTAGAGTGGGTGAGTTGATTTGGTCAGATTGTATGGAGTTGGGTAGATTGGAGTGAAGTGGGGTAGATTTGGTTAGAGTGAAGTAGATTGGAGTGGTGTCGGGTAGATTGGGGTGTGGTGGGTAAATTGGGGGTAGATTGGAGTGGGGTAGATTGGAGTGGGGTTGATTTGATCATAGTGGAATGGGGTAGAGTGGAGTGGAGTAGAGTGGGTTAGTGTGGGGGTAGATTGAAGTGGGGTAGATTAGAGTGGTGTGGGATAGATTGGGGTGGGGTGTGTAAATTGGGGTGGGGTAGATTGGACTGGAGGAGTGTAAATTGTAGCAAAGTGGAGTAAGGTGGGATAAATTGGGGTACATTGCAGTGGAGTGGAATAGATTGGAGCGGAGTGGGGTAGATTGGAGTGGAGTAAGTGGTGTGGGAAGGAGGGGGTTGGAGTGATGTATTTGGTCGTGGAGTGAGTGGCATAGATTGGAATGACTTGGGGTCGAGTGGCATGGCACAGAGTGTCTTAGAGTGGAGAGGAATGGAGTGGCATGTCGCAGAGTGGAGCAGAGTGTCGTAAAATGGAGTGGCATCGCATAGAGTGGAAGGGCATAAAGGGGAGTGGAGTGGCGTAGAGTGGATTATGCATGGTGTGGTAGCACACTTCAATTACAGACAACACATTTTCAATTGAAATGACCATTATATTTGCACCGAAATATGGTTTTACTGCACACAAATGATAATGTGTGCAAATGTCATCACCTAGTGTATTGATGTGCTTTGATCGTATTCAAATATTTGTTTCCACCACACTTCAGAATTACAAAAATGTGCTTCATTTGTACTAATTCTGATTTATTCTGAAATATCAGCACAGTTCCTTTTTTTTGTTGTATGCTATAAATAATCTGTACACCCCACACCTCTTACATAGATAATCAGCAGGATTGTCACATAAATTCTCTGACTTTGAAGTCAGAGAAAGAGAAATAAGCACCATGCTCCATAGATTAGAGAGTCTGACATTTGACCTCTGTCTTGAACGCACAGCAAATATGACTAGATAAGAACAAGATTTAAAGGCCTGTTTACAGAAACCTAATTTGTGGAAGAATGCAGTAAACAAGGTTTCGGCAACAGGAGGGACAAATTCAAACTGGACAGCCTAAAGCAAATATAGCCAGCACAAACCACAAAGCCAATGGTAAGAAAAGGGGGGAATGCGTCCCTATGTCAATCAATCAAGGTGTTTGTTCAGCGCGACTACTCACCCGTAAGGGTCTCAAGGCGCTGGGGGGGGGTCGCAGGTTCCAGTCCATCAAGGCGGGGGTCTGTCGAAGAGCCAGGTTTTGAGGTTTCTTGCGAAGATGGGGAGCGATGTTGTCTGTCTGAGGTGGAGCGGAAGGTCGTTCCAGGCTCTGGCCGAGAGGAAGGAGAAGGAGCGCCTCCCGATCTGGTCTTTCTGGTGCGGGGGACTGTGGCGTAGGAGAGCTGGGCTGATCGTAGGGTCCTTTGGGGTGCGTGGAATTTGAGTCGGCTGTTCAGGTATGCTGGTCCGGTGTCGTGGAGGGCCTTGTGAGCATGGGTGAGCATCTTGAAGGTGACTCTAGCTTCGATGGGGAGCCAGTGGAGTGTGTGCAGGTGCTGGGAGATGTGGCAGTGTCTTGGCAGGTTGAGGACCAGTCTTGCGGCAGCGTTTTGGATGTTCTGTAGCTTGCGGGTGAGGTTTTTGTTTATTCCGGCAAAGAGTGCGTTGCCGTAGTCGAGTCTGCTGGTGACCAGGGCGTGAGTGACGGTCTTTCTGTGTTCGAGGGGGATCCATTTGAAGGTCTTACGTAGGAGGCGGAGGGTGTGGAAGCAGGAGGACGAGACAGAGTTGATCTGGCGGTCCATTTTGAGCTCTGAGTCCAGGATGATTCCCAGGTTGCGTGCGTGGTCCGTGGGGGTGGGCGGGCTTCCGAGGGCGAGGGGCCACTAGGTGTCACTCCAAGCATCGGGGTTTTGTCCCATGATGAGTACTTCCGTTTTGTTGGTGTTTAGTTGTAGGCAGCTGTTTTTCATCCATTTGGCGACGGCTTCCATGCCTTCTCGAAAGTTGTGTCTGGCGGTGTTGGGTTCATTGGATAGGGAGAGGATGAGTTGGGTGTCGTCTGCGTATGACACAATGTTGAGTCCGTAGGTTCTGACGATGGGGGCGAGCGGAGCCATGTAGACGTTGAAGAGCGTAGGGCTGAGGGAGGATCCCTGTGGGACTCCGCAGGTGGTTGGTGTGGGGTCCGAGAGGAAAGGGGGGAGTCTGACCCGCTGCGTTCTGCCAGAGAGGAAGGAGCGGATCCAGTCGAGGGCCTTGTCTTGGATCCCTGCGTCGTGGAGTCTGCGTATTAGGGTTCGGTGAGAGACTGTGTCGAACACCGCTGAGAGGTCGAGGAGGGTGAGGGCTGCTGTTTCTCCTTTGTCCAGTAGGGTGCGGATGTCGTCTGTTGTGACGAGGAGGGCTGTTTCCGTACTGTGGTTTTTTCTGAAGCCGGATTGGGAGGAGTCGAGGATGTTGTGCTCTTCGATGAATGTGGCGAGTTGGCTGTTGATGGCTTTCTCGATGACTTTCGCTGGGAACGGGAGCAGGGAGATGGGTCTGTAGTTTTTGTGGTCGGTGGGGTCCGCCGAGGGTTTCTTCAGGAGGGGGTTGATCTCGGCGTATTTCCAGTCGTCGGGGAACGAGGCGGTTGCCAGGGAGCAGTTGATGGTGTGGCAGAGCATGGGTGCGATGGTGTCAGTGGCTCTGTTGAAAATGTGGTGGGGGCAGGGGTCTGTGGGGGCCCCGGAGTGGATTGACTTCATCATCTTCAGTGTGTCTTCGGTGGTGAGGGTAGCCCAGTTGTAGATCGCTGGCTTCAGGGTGTCGGGGTGGTTGGTGAGGGTTCAGTGTGTTGGTTGTCTTCGTCGAAGTTGTCGCAGATGCTCTTGATTTTGTGGTGGAAAAAGGTGCTGAGTTTGTCGCAGAGGTCTTGTGAGGGAGGGATGTCGGTGGACTCGCTGGTGGGTTGGGCGAACTCCTTGATGATGTTGAAGAGTTCTTTGCTGTTGTGTACATGAGTGGAGATTCTGTCTTCAATCGCTTTTTTCCTCGTTTTTCTGATGAGTTGGTGGTGGGCTTTGGTGGCGGCTCTGAAGTTGTTGTGGGCTTCTGTGGATTTGGTGTTCCTCCAGGCCTTTTCGAGGTGGCGGCAAGTGCGTCTGGACTCTCGAAGTTCGGTGGTGAAGCATCTAGCTTTCTTGGCGTGGGTGTTGTTGTTTTTCTTGAGGGGGGCTATGGTGTTGGTGCTGTCGGAGATCCATCTGTGCAGGGTTTGGGCTGCGGTGTTGGGTTCATCGTTTTCCGCGATGGTTGGGGTAGAGTTGCTGAGTGATGAGGTTAGCTGGTCGTTGGTGATTCTGGTCCAGTTTCTTCGTGGGAGCAGGTGCTGGTGTCTGTGGATGGTGGGTGTTCTGAAGGTGAAGTGGACGCATCGATGGTCAGTCCATGGGAGTTCGGTGGTGTGGCTGAAGGTGATGGAGTTTCCTGTTGTGAAGAGGGGTTCGAGGGTGTGTCCTGCTGAGTGCGTGGGTTCGGTCATGATTTGGCAGAGTCCAATGTTGTGGAGGTTGTCCAGGAGGGATGTGGTGCTGGGGTCCAGTTGGTTGTCGAGGTGGAAGTTGAGGTCTCCCAGTAGGGTGTAGTTGGTGGACACGATGGTATGCGGGGAGATGATGTCCGTGATAGAGTTGGCGAAAAGTCCGCGGGGTCCAGGGGGTCCAGGGGGTCAGTAGATGAGGGTTCCTTGGAGGGTGGAGGTGGGGCTGGCCAGTATCTTGAAGTGAAGGTGTTCCATCAGGTCTGTGGGCTCGTCGGGGAGTGTGCTCAGGCGGAGGGTGGATTTGTGGACGATGGCGATTCCTCCTCCTGGGCGGGTGGGGCGGTCCTTCCTGGAGATCTTGTATCCTTGGGGAATGGCGATGGCGATGTCCGGTCCCGAGGTGTTGTTGGTCCAGGTTTCGGTGAAGAACGCTACGTCCGGGGTGGTGCTGTCGAGGAGGTCCCAGATTTCGGTGGCGTGTTTGTGGAGGGATCGGACGTTGAGGAGGATGCATTGCAGGGTCTTCGGTTCGGTTGTGTTCTTGCGGGCGGGTTGTGCTGGGTCCGCGGTCTTGGCGGTGCTGCAGGTGTGCCGGCAGTGGTGACAGCTGAAGGGTCCGTGGGTGTCGGCCGGTGATGCTAGCTTGCAGTTGTTGTTGCGGCCTGGGTTGAGTGCGTGGAGTGCCATTGGGTCGTAGCGTTGGCGGTGCAGAGATCCAGGGTTCCTGGCGCTGGTCGCGGTCGGGTCACGGACGGGCTCAGACGGGCTTGCCTTTGGCGCGGCACGGCCGCACAGCGGCCGCCATTAAGTAGGGGTCGGGGAGGGCTGGACAGCTGGGAGGCGGGAGCGGGGAGGGGAGCTGGATTGGGCCGGTCACGCTGGTCGTGCTGGGGGGGAGGGGCTGCGGGGGCAGTGGAAAAAACGGGTGGAAAAAGGCAAAGAAAAAGGTCAAAAAGAGAGGGGAAAGTGCCAATAGGGCAGCAAAAGTGCACGCAGAGTGGAGGAAAGACACAGAGGAGAGTGGAAGGGGGAAATTGAGATGAGGGTGAAAAACGAGTGAAAAACGGAGGAAAGACACAGAAGGAGAGTGAAGGGGGGAGCTTGAAATGAGGGAAAAAATGAGTGAAAAAGGAGGAGAGACACAGAAGGAGAGTGAAAGGGGGAGATAGAAACGAGGGAAAAAAAACAAGTGAAAAAGGAGAGAAAAAGCAGAGCGAGAGAAAGGAGACAGAGGTCCACTGGACCACCAGGGATGAGGCGCAGGTAAAACCTGCGGGTGGAGGAGGGCCTCGAACACCAACACTCAAGAGTGCAGGGGCTCGGGGGAAGGCCTCACTTAGTGGTGGAGCTGCGAGGGAGGGAGAGCAATTTCACTGACAATGAGTCAGTGGTCTTGCTCGCCTGTCCCCGCAGCGGCCGCCATTAAGTAGGGGTCGGGGAGGGCTGGAGAGCTGGGAGGCGGGAGCGGGGAGGGGAGCTGGATTGGGCCGGTCACGCTGGTCGTGCTGGGGGGGAGGGGCAGCGGGGGCAGCAGCGGCGGGGAAAAACGGGTGGAAAAAGGCAAAGAAAAAGGTCAAAAAGAGAGGGGAAAGTGCCAATAGGGCAGCAAAAGTGCACGCAGAGTGGAGGAAAGACACAGAGGACACAGAGGAGAGTGAAAGGGGGAGATTGAGATGAGGGTGAAAAACGAGTGAAAAACGGAGGAAAGACACAGAAGGAGAGTGAAGGGGGAAGCTTGAAATGAGGGAAAAAACGAGTGAAAAAGGAGGAGAGACAGAAGGAGAGTGAAAAGGGGAGATAGAAACAAGGGGAAAAAAACGAGTGAAAAAGGAGAGAAAAAGCAGAGCGAGAGAAAGGAGACAGAGGTCCACTGGACCACCAGGGATGAGGCGCAGGTAAAACCTGCAAGTGGAGGAGGGCCTCGAACACCAACACTCAAGAGTGCAGGGGCTCGGGGGAAGACCTCACTTAGTGGTGGAGCTGCGAGGGAGGGAGAGCAATTTCACTGACAATGAGTCAGTGGTCTATGTCAACATTCTGAATGTCTCAAAGATGTCTTTAGCAAACAGGACAGCTGCGCTGTCTGGTAGGCTTCGACCTAAAAAGGAGAAGATTACCTTTTCTATAAATTCCCATGTGTCTCAGAGGGACTGGGGAGCCTTGACCCCAGCTTTATTTTAAATCACTGCTATTGGAATAATTTCAAGGCCATCCCACAAAGACACAAATATCCTGTGTCCTCTCCAGCAGAGCCTATTTACCAAATGAAATTGCTACTGAAGTGGGAGAGTGAAGGAGGACCTGGATACTGAGAAGGCTATGTCTACCTTGAATAGAACTAGAAATCCAGTTGCAACTAGACGTTTGGCTCTGGCTGGGAGTTATGAAGAGCTTTCTGACAACTTGCACACATTTGTGCATGTAGGAAATGTGCCTGCAGAGTCAGACTTTTGAAGCACAATGAATGGGAGGAGATGTGGCCTAGCAGCTAACCAGTGGGAAAGTGCTTGTGCTCCTCCATCCAACATGCTGAACTTGGCTTCCCCTAATGGGCATAATTAACTTATCTTTAGCTCCCTAATAAATGGTGCCTACAGTGTACCCAGGGCATGTAAGTTAAATGTCACCAGTAGGCTGCAGCACCCATTGTGCCACCTAATGCAGTGACAGTTCAAACATGGCTGCAAGCCTGCATGGTGTAGCACCTCCGTATAGGTTTAAACTGCAAAGCTGGCCTGTCAAAAGAACCCTTTAAAAGGCACATCCCCTCCTTTTAATTACCAAGTCACCCCTAAGTAGGTCATACAGCCCATAAAGACGGGGTGCATGGTATTTAAAATCAGTACATGTAAAAGTTTAATGTTAAACATGTCCTTACAGTAAAAGATATCCCTAAAAGCTATATTCACTGTAGCAGGGTTGGTTATTTCATTGAGAAGCACAAATACTTTTAGGAAGTTGCTTGTACACCTGCTTAAAGCCTGTGGAAGCCCATTTGCATGGGCTCAATAGCCCCTTTGATGAGGTGTGAACTTGCTCCCAGAGCTGAGATAAAGGCCTTGGGTATGGAGACCTGTTCTGTTCTTCTGGCAGGTTGACCATCTGGGCTGTGCCCTGGACCTTGATTAACATGAAAGAGGCCTATACTGTCACAGGCAAATGTTAGCTGACACCTGGCAGAACCCTTCTTTGATCTCCCAGTCAGGCCAGCATCAATCCCTGTGGGAGAATAGCTCCCTTCAGATTAGAGCGGTGGTGCCCTGTGATGGAGCACATCTCCTCTTAGTGCAGCAATGGCGGAGCCAGGTCTGGGCATGGTTCTGCAGGCTGCCTTCACAGCAGCGTCAGTAGCGCTGCTGTCCCGGCCTTATTGCCAGGTGGCCCCCTTAGGGATCATTGGCGTTAGTGCCCCCACCATGCGGCTGGATAGGCAGTGGCCACACGGTCATCTTTCCGGAGCTCGCACCGCGCAGGACAACCTTAAGCACCACCAGCTACGCACCGGATGCTTCCTGCGCACTCTCAATGCCCGCCCTTGCGTGGCCTGGACCCAGCACCTGTCCTGAGCCCCAGTTGAGGGGAAAGAAAGTTCCAGAAAAACACTCTTGTCTCAGCAGACCTGGGCAATCGCTTGGCCAGGGGCCAGCAGGCGTGGTTTAAAAACGGACTATACGCTGTTCGCAGCATTTCACGGTCTGGGCTGTGCTTTTCAAGTTCCATGTTCTACAAAAATAAAGAACTGGGACATTTAAACGGTGTCCAATTTGAAATATTTGAGCACACAGTGACAGTCACATGCAATTATCAGCTGCTCACCGGGGAGACCCGCATGAATTTAATAATCCAACATCACGTGAGGACCCAGCCCTAAGAAATAAGTGCCGGTGCTTAGCACCGGAAAGCACCGGCACAAATTAAGCACTGCTTCAGAACTTGTTTAAAGCAACCACAGGGGAGGTGTTGCTCAGTCAAGTGCAACCAAATGAGAGCAGTTCGCTCTTAATGGTTTTTGGTGCTATGTTGAACCTTAACCTCTAAAAATTAAAAGCTTTGGTTGCCCATATTTGATTTCTATCATTTTGATGTAATTGTATTTATTAAATGTACCCAATTTTTCTAAATTGGTTTGGGATTCTTCTTGTGTTTTGACTTATTACTGTTTGAGCACTGTATAAATGCCTTACACATTGTCTCTAAATTAAGCCTTTCTGTTCTATGCGATAGCTACCAGCGGGTTGAGCTTTAGTTAATTTAGTGATTGAGGGTTTTCCCAACAAGGATTGTGGTTATTACTTAAGGTGGGTATTCATCCTCTTCAACTAACACCCAAATATCTTACACTCATATTAGGTACAGCGCTCATCTGCATCAGGGTGCACTATATAAATATAATACATATATACATACAAATCAGTAAGAACTTTCCCTATTTTTTTTTCATTTGCATCTTAAGAATGGGGGATAAAGTACCTATCATGCCCAAAAAAGATAGGACTACGGTGTCTATACTTTCCATTTTTGTATTTCTATGAGCTATTTATTTCAAACGTTTAAGCTTTTGCAGCTCTGTGAAAAAGAGACACCAAGCTTTGTGGTGCCATGCTCAGGTACAGATACAAGTTTCGTCCCACTAAAGTTTTTAAATGTCTAGAAAGGAACGTAAATAAAAACAAGAATCGGCAAAGCCAATAGGTCTCGTTTTTGCGAGAGTTAGAGGTATTAGCGTTGTAAATGCCAATGTCTTTTACCCAAGTGTTATGGAGTGGAGTGGAATTATGTGGGTTGGATTTTAGTTGTTGGTTGTGGAATTGTGTGGAGTGGAATAGTGTGGTGTGGAGTGGATTTGTGCAATGGAATTATGTGGCATGGTGTGCAGTGGAATTATGTGGAGCTGGTTTTAAAGCATTGGCAAAGCCAATAGGTTTTGGCAGTGCCAACCTATTGACCTTGTAAATGTGACTGCCTTTGAGCCATGTTGTTTAGCACCACTTCTGCTTTTCTGCATGGCTCAAAGTTATTCAAACTTGTGCTATGAAACGGCCAGCACAGGCCACTTCATAGCACTTTTTTTGTGAGAGATGGTTTCATCTCAAAAGTAATGACTTGGACGAGGACTAAGAGATAATAGATGGTTGGAAAGTAAATGAACTGTAATAAAGCTGTTTTTGCATAATATCCTGGTGTTGATGTCAAACGTGTTGAGTATATTTATTTTTAAGGAACAAAACAATCCTCTTTGTGAGCATGAAAACATGTACGTTGCATCACGCATTAGCCAGCGATGTAATCTATGATGACTTTAAAAATAAAAACAGACACTGAACAATGTTGTATAGTTGGCACTATGATGTATGGTTCTTAAGTGTTGAAACATTCTTGATAGGGGGGCGTGGTTTCGGCGCCCGTCAAGATGGCCGCCTGACCGGGGAGCTCCGTCACATCGGGACTCTTCAGAGGCTGCCGGTGCGTGTTATCGCACCTTTTTTCATCGGACGGTCACTCTTCATCAATCCGAACATGCCGGGATCACAGTGAGCTGCTTTGCGACATGCGACTCGTCGCGTAACTCTTCCTTTTTGCCGCCGCCAAGTCCTCCTAAGTGCGCCCGCCATTTTCTATGGCTATGCCTTCATCTTCTGTGCGGCGCGAACGGCTCATTACCAACTATGCTTTTTCCAGCAATTGACATTTAGCCATGGAGTTTTCCCTCAGCAGTGCACTTTGATAATATGACGCTTTAACTCTAACTCTACAGTGCGACATCTTACTTTTCTACCGTCTCGCTCGCCTCAGAGCGCCCGCCATTTTGTTTGCACTACTCTGTCAGCTGGTTTCATGCAACGTGAGTAAAAAAGCATTTCTCTTGAAGTCCTAATCACATCTCCACGTCATATACGAAACCCTCATGATATTTTTACTTGGATATTCTTATATTTACCCCCTTTTGCCATAATTTTGACTGTGCTCTTCCTGTTGCACCTTTTCTAAGGCATTTTTGCTCCAAAGGAGCTTCATTTTTGCCCTCTTTTAATATGTACCTCCCATGGTATTACTGCTGTTTGTTCACGTCTGGTGTTTATATCTGCAACGCCTTCAGCCACTTCAATATGTTGTTCTATATTGCTCACCTTGAGAGACATTTGGATATCACAGCTACTTTCTAGCCTACCTTTGAAGTTTTTCTTGCTCAACAGACGCAGTTCTATCTGGTTGGCTCTACCTTATGGGAAAATTGCGCACTCCAAAATTTGTCTTTGTTCCTAAAGGGCTTACCTCATCGAACACTCCACCTTCTTCATCACCATCGAATCCTTCTCTTGTCGCTGGGGCAATGGCTGGAGTTACTTCCGTTCGTAATTCTTCATCACCACCTACAGCAAATAAATCCTCCTCACCTTCTTTGGCTTCTAAACGATTAAAGCATGACAAGGCGACGTCTTCCATTTCCTTGGAATTACTGTTGGAGGAAATTCGGGCTTTACGTCCGTTTGTTGAGGAAACAAACAGTAAAATGGAATTCCTGGAGGAAAAATGGTCTACCATGGAAAGTAGAATCTCCACAGTGGAACAACAGCTCACGGAGGTCTAGGGTGATTCTCTGAGACTTTCCTCTCTAGAAAAAGAGGTTCGCAGACTTCAACAACATACTGAGGATTTGGAAAATCGAAATAGGAGAAATAATCTTCGTATTTATGGCCTTCCTGAAGCTTTGGAAGGTGACGACCCTGTCTCCTTTTTTTCCTCCTTTTTGCCGAAGCTCTTGGACATGTCTCCTTCTACGTCCCTCAACATTCAGAGAGCTCATAGACTCGGTCCTCGCCCTTCACTTTCTACATCTCCGGTCAAACCAAGAGGAGTCATTATTCTCTTCCTGAAATTTAATGACTTACTCTCCGTCCTCTCTGCAGCTAGAGCTAAACGACAAATTTCTTGGCTTGGTCAGAGGGTGTTCCTCTCTCAAGATGTCTCCAACACTACTGCAGCTAGAAGAAAGGAGTTCTTAATCTCCGAGCACCACTCCGCTCTCTTGGAGCTCGATACGGTCTTTTTCACCCTTGCATTTTTAAGGTGACTTTTCAAAACCGGACTTGGTCTTTTGAGGATCCTGCGGAACTTAAGAAATTAATTCACTCTCATACTATGAGTGCCATGGATACTGCTGGTTCTTCCTCTAATGGTTGATATGTAATACAATTGTAATGTGTTTCACTTGCATAATTCATATTTGTTTCACATTTCGTATGTTTGTTTAGCACTGCAATTTTTTATTTTTTTTTTGTTGAAATTTTGTCTAGCTATAAGTAGACTTTTGTTATCTACTTATTGTTACCTTTTCTCATTATTGTTGGTTTACGGTTTATTTGTATAGTTCATGTTGTCTTTCTATATCTCTTACGTTGTTAAGCGTGTAATTCTTCAGATGTATATGATATTTGTTTTATCTTTTTCCCTTATCCCTACAAGGTTCTATGTATCATTGTTAACTTGTTCGATCCATCATCACATCCGTTATGTCCTGGTGTGGTCCGGTCTTCCCGGACTTGGGTGTTTCATCTTTTCATGTGCCGTCATTCCCCAGTGTCTTTCCGTTTTTGTCCCCCTCAGGTATGTTTTTTCAGTCATCCTTTTTGGATATGTACTGTCTCTTTTTGGCTCTCTTTATTCCTTCCTCTTTCCTTCTTTCCCTTCTTCTTTACTGTTTTCTAGCAGATGTATTGTCTCCTTCTCTTCTAATTGATTTCCCATTTACCTTTCTTTATTTTCTCTCCCTTTGTACTATTTGTCTCTTGTTTCTTTTTTTTGCTATTGCATTTCCTGTTCTTTATGCTCTCTCCCCTTTTTGCCCCTTGATGATTATGCATTTCTTTTTACTTCCATCCCTTATCTACATCTTCTCCTTCACATCTATTTTCTGTATTCTATGGCTTTCTCTCTATTGTCCCTTTCACTCACTATTTCATATGTTCATTATCGATTGTATGCTCATTTGCTTTTTTAACTTGTACCACTGTATATATAATGTTATTCTTTTCCATTCAGAGTTATTACATGGAATGTAAAGGGTTTTAATAATGCTATAAAGAGGCAGAGAATTCTCTCACATCTGGCCTCCTATAAACCTGATTTAGTTTTACTACAAGAAACTCATCTTTCTGAGGCTGAAGCTCTTAAACTTAAGCGAAATTGGGTTGGCTCTGTATTGGTATCTCCTACAGATACAAAGAAGAATGGGGTTGTTATTTTATGCCTTAAAAAATTGAAATGCTCTGTAGTAACACAAGATATAGATTCTGATGGTAGGTGGATTTTTGTCAAACTACTTATTAACAATATTCCTCTCACTGTATTTAATCTTTATGGTCCAACTCAACCCGATCCCACTTTTTGGCCTACCGTCACAGATAAGTTTTTTCAATATAAAGATGAATTTTTTGTACTTGGAGGAGATTGCAATCAAGTTATGGATCTTTTTATTGATCGCAAATCCCAGGTACGCTTTATTCCCCATAAAACCCACAAACAATTTCTCAACACTATCACACAGGCTCATCTTGTCAATGCCTGGAGACTATGTAATCCAGACCAATCAGAATTTTCTTTTTTCTCCCCTCCACATGGATCCCTCTCCCGGATTGATTATATATTCCTATCTAAATCTTTGGCCCAGAACCTTGTTTCCTCCTCGATCGAGCCCATTTTGATTTCGGATCATGCTCCGGTGGTTGTGGACTTTGATTTACTCCCTTCCCGCTCTAAATCTTCCAGGTGGAGATTTAATAATTATCTTTTACAGGATCCAGTTTTTTCCGCGTCCTTCACCTCTTTTATTGAAGAATTCTTTTCTATTAACGAAGATCCTTTTATTTCCCCTGTTTCGGTGTGGGATAGTTTTAAGGCCACTGCTCGAGGTTTTATTATAGATTTCGTCTCTAAGAAAAAGAAACAAACCTCTAATAAACATAAAGTTTTGTTGTCCTCCATCAAACACTTAGAACATCAGTTTTATACCTCCTCATCGGATTCCAATTTGCAGGAACTTATTCGTGCAAAGATGGAGTTTAATAAAATTTCTACTGTTAATGTATCCTTCACATTACTACGTAGTAGTGCCAGATATTATGGGGAAGAAATAAAGTTGGCTCACTCCTTGCTAATTATTTAAAATCTAGAAAGGAGAGAACACTAATTGACTCAATTCAATCAACGGAAGGTAAACACCTTTTCAAGGATCAGGATATATTAGACGAGTTTACTAAATTTTATAGTGAATTATACACTCCTGAGTCACCTCCATCTGCCTCGCTCATTGATGATTATCTCAGTACTATTCATCCTCCTTCTTCTTCAGATCTAGATTTCGCCTCTTTGGATATAGATCTTTCACTCCAGGAAATCTCCTCTTCTCTAAACTCTTTAAAGGAAAATAAATCCCCTGGTCCTGACGGTTTTTCAGTAGAATTTTATCTTCATTTCTCCAATCTGCTGTTACCAAAACTCTTTACACTTTTTCAACATTTTTGTTCCACAGGCGCAGCAAGCGGTACTTTCTTAGAGGCTTCTATTTGTCTTATTCATAAAGATGGCAAAGACCCCAAATTTTGCAAAAATTACCGCCCCATCTCCTTGATAAATGTTGATTATAAGTTTTTTGCCAAATTATTAGCATTACGACTTGAATCTTTTCTCCCTCATTTAATAGGCCCAGAACAATGTGGTTTTGTCAAGGGTAGGCTAACTTCTGATAATTCTCGTCTATTTTTTAATGTTTTAAATAAGGCTTCTATTTTATCATATCCTCTTGCGGCGATTTCCATTGACGCAGAAGAAGCTTTTGATAGGGTGGACTGGTCCTTTTTGTTTAAATCTCTTCAATGGCATGGTTTTGGAGCTAAATTCATCTCCCTTATTTCCCTCCTTTATTCTGCTCCTTCCGCTTCCACCATTGTTAACGGTCAAGTCTCACAGCATTTTTCACTTCATCGAGGTGTTAGGCAGGCTGTCCATTATCTCCCCTTTTATTTGTTCTATCTCTTGAGCCTTTTCTTTCTCGTATTCGTCAAAACTCCTCTATTTCTGGATTCCCATATGGAGACCATCACCTGAAACCATCTGCTTATGCCGATGATATTTTACTTTTTATCTCCAATCCAGACTCTTCTATTCCTTCATTATTACAAGAAATCTCAGATTTCTCAGCGGTGTCAGGTTATAAAATTAACTCTGATAAGACAGAAGTTTTACCAATTACCAAATTCTGTTTTAAACAACAATTTGAGTCTACTGGCTTTCATTGGAATAATTCTAAAATCAAGTATCTCGGTATTTGGTTTTCTAACTCTATCCCGGATTCGGTTAAAATAAACATGAATGTTGCTCTATATCGTATTTCCAAACTTTTTTCTTCTTGGAACCCTCTTTTTCTCTCCTGGTGGGGTCGTCTTGACTCCATCAAAATTATGATTACTCCAATTCTACTATATTACTTTTCAATGATTCCGGTCCGTATTCCTGTCACCTTTTTAAAAAAAATAGACTCTCTTCTTTCCAAACTTTTATGGAAAAATAAAAATCTAGAATTTCTTTATTTCATCTCAGGAAATCGCGACTCGCTGGTGGAGTAAACTTTCCAGACTTTCGGATATATCATAAGGCTTTTTGCTTAAAACAAGCTTCTCATTGGCTTCATGTGGAACCCTCTCCTTTTACTCCTTTATGGGTCAATATAGAACGCTGTCTATTCAACCCTTTTTCGACTAAGGAAATTCTCTCTTTTACTGCCAAGATTGCCCTCACATCCCTTCCACTTTTTAAACACACCTGCTCACTGTTAAGACCCTATTTTCAACCTAAGATAATTTCCAGAAAAGCTTTTATACATTCTCCTCTTTGGCATAATCGTCTTATCACCATTAATAATAGACCTCTGTACTGGTCCTCAAGGAGAACAAAGGGTATTATCTGGGTTAAGGACTTGTTTGACGGTACCTCTCCCTGTTCCTTTCCTGTTTTTCAAGCTACATTTAACTGTCCTCGCTCATTTTTCTATAAATTTTCCATACTTATGGAAACGATTCTAAGTATTTTCTATTTCCTTCCTTCTGATGATTCTTCAACTACACAGGACTCACTTCTTAAAATCTTGACATCACTTCCAAAAGCTTCCTTAATTTATAAATTCTTCTATTCCACGACTCCAGAACGCATTAAAACTAAGGTGGAACTCACTTGGGAATTAGACTTGGATTTTCAATGGAGCACTGATATGTGGAATAGGATTTGGGCTCGATCGCTGAGGATTTCGAGATCTGCTTCCACCACTCAATCTATGTTTTTTATATATCATAGATTATATTTCACTCCCATTTCTATAGCTAATTTCACACACACAGATAATAAGAAATGTTGGACCTGTGATTTTCCCTCAGCAGATCTTTCACATCTCCTCTTTTTATGCCCCCCAGTAGTTTCTTTTTGGCTACAAATTTGGGCTCGCTTATCTAATATTTTCAAGATCCATACTCCCATGTCCAATCTTCTTCTCTTTATGGGAAGTTTATCAGAATCCATCACTTTATCATCCCATGAAAAAGGGTTGTTTGATCTCATGTTAGCTTTAGCTTTTCAACAAATTACGATGAACTGGAAATGTTTGACCAAACTTTCAACTAAGTCATGGTGGAATACTGTGTGCCAATACCACAGATTAGATGTTGCTTATGCCTCCCAATGCAATCCACATGTAAATAGAGATATATTTTGGTTGCCATTAACTACTTATTTAAATAAGACTTCAATCAATATTGTTTCTCATCATCGTTCTGAAAATTTCCAACCCCCTTGAATTCTTTCCTCTTTATTCTTTCTTTCTTCTTCTTTTAATATTCGGCAGAATTTTACTTAGTGGTTAACCTGTTCATTATAGCTTACGGTTTCTTGAGCATAATACTATTGCTATTTAGTCACTGTTGGTAATATATATATTTTTTCTACCCCTGCTTTCCCTCCCTCCCTTCTCCTTTCCCATATTATCCCTAAAATGTAAACAGCTTTCTACTCTGCTTTTGTTGCATACTCTACTTTGCTTACAAGTTATCCTTTACATTGTAATTCTTTAGGCCTATGTTGCATTGTATTGATATTTTATGACTCAATAAAGCTTACTAGACATTAAAAAAAAACATTCTTGATAAAGGCCTGCGTTAGCAAGATTGACAGCTATTTTACACTAAAACTATCACTGCTATCCCCATGTAAGATATACAGAACAACTGTCTTCAGACACTGTTTCACTGGATTTCAAATGAAACCTTCATAGAATCACACCCACTCTCATGCAAGGCTGGGGTGCAATGTGCCTGTCACGCTACGGATTGAGGTAAACGGCACCCAGCAGCCACCTCACCCAAACGCACATAGATCGGATTGAACACTGCTTCCCTGCCCTTTGCGCTCTGAAGTAATAAATAAATGTAGGCAAAACATTGGGGTGCAACATTTTATCAAACTCTACAAAACTGTAAGGACTGTTTCATGCTTTTTTGCAGTTCACCTCAGAAGCAACATGTTTAAGTTTCCAAGCGCAAAGCATTTTAAACACATTTCTGGTGCTTGCAGCCAATATTATGGGAGAATATAGTCTCATTCCAAGAAGGGAATGGAAATGGAATCATATATATTTACTGAGGGTGGAGGAGACATGATGTTGCCACTGGGAAAGCCACGTTCCTCATACAGAAAATGATAAGGCACCTTTGTGACACAGATATGTATGCAGATTTCTTCACACTGTTGAACATCTGCATAAATGTTCTGCATTAACCTTCTCCAGGAACTCTGCACCTGTAAATCCCTAGCAATGGCGATGGGCAAGAGATGAATGAGAGGCTGGACTGAGGTCAGACTTTGGGATGAGGTCAGGAGGTGGGCTCAGGTCAAGGGTTGGACTGAAGTCTTGTGAGCTGCTCAAAAAGCATCAGTTTTATTGGGTGAGTGATGTAGTGATCTGCTGATCACTGGTCTAGTTGTTTTCGCTCCAGCCACTCCCTGAGAGCTGGCTTACACCCCACCCCACACCAATCCAGCACAGGCATCACTGGACATGTGACCCTGCCAATAAAAGGGGCCGGGCGCACGTGCCCTGGGCCAGTTCTACCATCTCACTAACTGTGTCTGTGTGTAGTCATTTAGTGTGCATGAGGGCCTGGGGCCCTGCACCATTACAAGTGAGTCGTGGTCAGAGGTGAGTGAGTTTAGGTAAAGGGGGGCGCTGACGTCTGCCGGGGACTTAAGCTGAGTGGGCGACAGAGGACCGATAGGAGGGGCGAACTGAGATGATGTCATGTCACCTATGAAAGCATTGCCGGGCAGGATAAAGAAAAGAATGAATGAACCCACTGAACGTATTTTCACATTGTTTTGTACTCACACTGGCATGTTAAAGGCAGCATCATTGCATGGGCCGACCATTCAGCATGACCCAACTCTGTGTAGTCCCATTAAACGATCAATGGAAAGAAATGACAAAGGGCCGAGTCTAGCAAAGAAATACAGGAACTTCATTCCGGAGGGCAATAGCAGCACTATTTTTTTCATAAAATGCTTCATGTCGGATTCCTCCTGCTTCTTGGCGCTGTATTAAGAGATGATATTATTACCCGGCGCTGTGATTCTTAATGTACTGAGCTGCAAAGCATGAAGGGCACAATTAATCATGCCTGCAGACTGCACATTGATCTCTGCAGTGGGTGCTATATATGTGTCTAGAACAGTAACTTATAAAGACCCAGTAGTTTATTGCCTAGGAAATGGATGCACATGGTGAATGGGTTACTAACTCCCGTGAAAATTACACAAATACCACTTTAAATAGAATACCAGTTGGAATCGGAGTGTCTGTTTATTTAGTTTTTAGGTCTCGCATAGGGCAGCGCATGCGCTGCCTCTCCGAGGCCTTAAGTAATCAGTATGTTGGGTGAAACTCAAGGTAATTTCTACTGCTGCTTGCCATTGGTTTAACTCTGGCATTGCTCTTCTTATCGGGCTTTTCATTGGCTGCTGTTCCGATACTCACTTCCGTTTATTCGGGAAGCAGCACTGCCTAACTACAGTTTTCGTCCGCTTTTGTGTGTTCATCTGAAGTTGGTGAGCACTATATTTTTTTAGGGTCTCCTCGTCTTCCTCCTCCGGCTTCACCATGGACTCGCCCGCGACCCCCACCGAAGCCGGTAGGGAGCAGCTCGCCATGCCTGCTTCACTGGCAGTTACACACATTCCGGGCGCTGCGCTTCTTTCACCATAGTCCACTTTCCAACGCAAAAGCAGCTTTTTCTTTAAACATAGGGCGTGACCGTCGCTGCTTAGACTGCCCGCGTTCCGTGATCTCCAGAAAACAAACTCCGCGCGTACACTCAGAGCTGTTAAGAGTCCGTCCTGAAAGGGAAATATTTCGGATGGATTCGTGTCTTTACACTGACAGGGAGGCATGCTAAAGTGTCGCATAATTTGGGCGTCTCCTGTCGCATAATTCCAATGGCCCTGCATATACTAACCCCGAATACCTACAACAACGCTACAATGTATACAGCAAAGTAACTAATATCTTTTGTTTAATAACGGGACTCGATTTGTAATGGAGAGCGTTGGTCCGCTGTATTTGTTATCAAACACAACAGCGTGTGACTGGGAACTTGCCTTTCGGGGGTAGAGTGGGGGCAGGTCACGGTGGGGAGGGGTCGTCTAGCCCTGCTTCTTTAAGAAAGTTCAGTCATGTAAGTTCATCAAAGTTTAAAAAGTTTTCATGGAAAAAAGAATGTGCGGCCGCTTCCTGTGATTGAGCTGGAGGTTCCCAGGGAGACAGTGATGCAGTGGGGAGGGCCTGGATCCTAGCCCAGCTGAGCTGCATTTCCAACACAAGCGGCACATTTCCTTGCCCCTTCCTCCCTCTCTCTAATTGATGGTCAAATTGAAAAGCAGCAGAAACGATACGCGGGCTGCAGTCAGGACCTCCCCCCTCGTTGCTGATTAGCACCTTTTTTTCCCTCTCCATTGGGGTTTCTGCCTCAGCCAACTCCATGTGAACCTAGAGGGTATAAAGCAACCTCCCGCCCACTCCTCCTCTGCACCTTCACAGCGCACTTTCACACACTAAAAGCACACAACTTTTTCTTCCACATGTGGAAATGCACAGCTCCGCAAACAATGGTGCCTTAAAGCCACTGCACTGAAGTTGTAATCTCGGTACCTGTGCTCCAGTGGCCCCTGTCTCCAGCCGCTCCCCTGGCCCTGCGCCTCCTCTCCGGCAGTAAACTCAAGCCCCAGCAGACAGGGATATTTAACACCCGCCCCTGCCCAGCTCCCCCTTCACTGGTGGCTAATGAGCCCCGGACTGGAAGAACAAGTTCTCTTTGAAGATCCCCAACGAACCAGAGGCCGGCAGAGCCCAGCCCCGGACCAGAGCAGCAGATTGGGAAGGATGTAAAATGGGCCCCTACTGTATGCATGTGTACTTCTGTGCAGCCAAACCAGGGGTGCACAGGAATTTAGACCCCTGGGGCCCCGTGCAACTGAATCTGCTGCACTACTGATAGTTGCACTGTCTGTAAAATGGTATAAAGTGTTCTGAGGCAGCTGGTGTCATAGGAAAAGCTTAGTAAATAAATGTACTATATGTCAAAATTAAATGATCATACCAGGCCATCAAAGAAATGCAGAACACGAACTCACTTTTATCCTTGAAGTGCTTACCAAGGCTGTTATCTGTGTATAGCACTCCAGAAACTTAAAATGAGGCTTGTGCTTAAAGGGCCCGAGGCTGCTTCTATCTCTCTGGGTTTAAAGGGCGCCGATAATTCCATACAAACAACATGTTCAATCGATTGTGGAGGACAAGGGGGCAATCGGTTGGGAGAATTCATCATATTTTACGCAAGAGGCAGCTCCTAAAATTTCAGTTCTCTTCCTAGACTGAAGATAGACTGCTTTCGGTTCAGAAGTATGACCATACCTGCATTAATGATTTTTTTTTTGTCTCTTAATTGGCCCATGTGAGGAAGTTCTTTGATTCTGATTCAGATGAGACATTTTCTTGTAAATTTGCTTAGTTTGTGCACTGCTGCCGTACAGGCAGGATGCCTACGTCAGCTGAACACTTGCTGCTGACGCCTATTTGCATCTTACAGTTCGCAGGTTCGAAAACCAGCAGTTGACTTTGCCTTTCATCCTTCAGGGGTCGATAAAATACCTAGAAGTGCGTTCTAGAATCTTCTGTAATTCCAATGCTGTTAAACAAAAACGATGCTGTCTGGCACTGTAGGTACTACAGGTCTCATTCATTTCTATGCTTAAAACCAGGCTAAAATTGTCTTTGCCCTGTGTATTTTATTTAAATTAGGGAGACGAGGAATCGTATGTTGAATGTTAGAAATTAGGTTCATGCTCTCTCCAGCTAATCAGAGGTTATGTAACACCTGTCTTCTATTTCTTCGGTCAATTAATAAGGGTACATTAATAATCTTCCTACTCCTTCTGAATAAAAAAATCCTGATTTTTTTTAAAATACACAGGCACATATTATATTCATATTTCTTTACTTACTAAAGGTTAGCAGCAACGAAAACAAGCATACCCTGCAGCCACGGTAAGGGGCACAGCAATGTTATAGTATTTATTTATATTTATAGCAGTTTTATGTAGCGTGAACGTGCCCAAAGCATTTACAATGCAATATGGCATTGTAAATGACAATGCCTTTTATGTATGTGTTAAGAAAACCTACAAAGTGTGTGTTTATGCGCACCACTTGCAGGTTTTCAAAAAACATAAATAAAAGGCAGTGTCATTTACAATGTCAATAGCACAAACTCTCGCAAATGCGAGACCTATTGCATTGCAAATGCTTGTCATTATTTGTGATAGTTTCCAGTTGTGAACATTTCTGTGTTTTATTTATACGTGTCTTTTGTTTGCACTGGTCATCAGAAATGCCTTTACTCGTGCAATAAGTTTATCTCATTTTATTGTATGCCCCCGTCAAGACATTTTCAGTTGAATCTTTCTTTCAGAATATGAAGAAAGAAAGAAATAGAAGGGCATGCTTTGCGCGAAACATATTGGCTGATGGATACTTGTAGTGTTTGCCAATGGCTCATCCATTCCTTCTGCTTCTTAAAATTGCAATTTTTTGTGGGAAATCTAGTAACGATTTCAGCAGTAGAGTTCTTGTTCGACAAATCAACAGCTTATAGACTTATTGAGGTTATTGTATCCTTTAATAAGCACGGCGCAAGAGAAGTGTTCCAGAGAGTCGTACACACTTGCTACCACTCACCAGGGGTGCCATGCATGGGTCCTTCACTGCGGATGTCCTAAGAAGTATGCCTTGCCTGCCGCAAGCGGCTGCACTGTATTAGAGGCAGTACATTTCAGAAGTAACAATATATATAATTGTTTTGATTGGGGCACAGTAAAGTGTCACATTAAACCACATAAACGTCATGCAAAAGCACGCTGCAATGCAAAATATGCCAGGGACTTAAGCTGAGTGGTGATGGGGGACAAACAGGAGGGGCGAGTTGAGATGATGTCACACTATCTATCATACATGCAAATAGCGATTCTCCAGATAAAATGGCAAGAGAATCTGAATTTCATCAAAGACATGGATGCTAACATTTTGCATTATTACTTTAATGCCACTCCACGCAGCACTTGAAAGAACATTACAAGATAAAACAAAAGTAATCTAGAATAGAACTTCCACACAGTATGAGTAGTCCATATACTGAACAATATTCCTCTTTGAAATCCTAAACTTGTTCCCTTCTTTCTTGTTAAATGAGGATTGAGTAAATAGCAACGGTGTAACTTCTTACAACAACTGTGTAACTCCTTACAGGAACTATGCCACTGAGTATTATCTGAAAAGATTAAAAATTGTTAAAGTCTCAAAATAAACTAAGCTTTCAATAAAACGTTCAAATTCAAAGATAATCACTTACACGCAAATAAATATATACATTTCTAAATACTTTATTTACCAATTTTTTTTTCTTTTTTTTTCTATTATCAAGAAAAAAAGGTCCCACCAGATTGGGATGGGAGGGAGGGTGGGATAATGTTTGCCTCCGTGTCTTTAAAGAAATTCACATTCTCTTGGCATTTTATTTGGAGAATCGCTATTTGATTACAATCAATCAATCAATCAATCAATCACAGAATTTGTAGAGCGCACTACTTACCCGCGAGGGTCTCAAGGCGCTGGGGAGAGGGAAGGGGGGGGTGCTGCTACTGGTCGAACAGCCAGGTCTTGAGTAGCCTCCTGAAGGTCAGCAGGTCTTGGGTCTGTCGTAGGCTTAGTGGAAGGGTGTTCCAGGTCTTGGCGGCGAGGTGTGAGAAGGATCTGCCGCCGGTGGTTGTTCTTCGAATGCGAGGGACGGTGGCGAGGGAGAGGTCGGCGGAGCGGAGCTGGCGGTTGGGGACGTAGAAGAAGAGTCGTCTGTTGAGGTAGGCTGGGCCAGTTTTGTGGAGTGCCTTGTGTGCGTGGATGAGGAGTTTGAAGGTGATCCACCTGTCGACGGGGAGCCAGTGCAGGTTCCTCAGGTGGGGGTGATGTGGCTGTGGCGTGGTACGTCGAGGATCAGGCGTGCAGAGGCGTTTTGTATGCGTTGCAGTCGCTTGATGAGTTTGGCCGGGGCTCCCGCGTAGAGGGCGTTCCCATAGTCAAGTCTGCTACTGACGAGGGCCTGGGTGACTGTTCTTCTTGTGTCTGTCGGGATCCACCTGTAGATCTTGCAAAGCATGCGGAGGGTGTTGAAGCAGGAGGAGGAGACTACGTTGACTTGCTTGGCCATGGAGAGCGTTGAGTCGAGGATGACTCCCAGGTTGCGTGCGTGGTCGGTGGGTGTCGGGGCTGCTCCCAGCGTCGTTGGCCACCAGGAGTCGTCCCAGGCTGAGGGGTTGGAGCCGAGGATGAGGACCTCCGTCTTGTCCGTGTTCAGTTTTAGTCAGCTGATCTTCATCCAATCGGCGACGGCCTTCATTCCTTCATGGAGATTGGCTTTGGCGGCGAGGGGTCCTTGGTGAGGAGAGGATCAGTTGAGTGTCGTCGGCGTAGGAGATAATGTTGAGGTCGTGCTGTCTGGCGATGCGTGCGAGCGGGGCCATGTAGATGTTGAACAGTGTTGGGCTGAGGGAAGATCCCTGGGGTACGCCGCAGATGATCTCGGAGGCTTCGGATCGGAAAAGTGGGAGGCGGACTCTCTGGGTTCTGCCGTCGAGGAAGGAGGTGGTCCATTCCAGGGCCTTGTCTCGGATCCCTGCGTCGTGGAGGCGTGCGCGTAGAGTGCGGTGGCAGACAGTGTCCAAGACAGGAGGCTACCATTATGCACATTGGTAGCCCTCTAATACCACATCAGACATATGTTCAACTTGCATTAGACCAATCTGTTCTCATAATATCTTCTAGATTTCCTTTTTTTTTTTTGTCCTCATTCCGCAATAGATTGTATATGGAGTTATCGGGGACCCCTGCAACAGCGAATCCGACCCTTCACTGCCCCGTATGTTCGCTTCACGTTTGGGGAGTTGATTTCTTGGAATTTCCAGCAGGGGTCCCTTTATTTCCATTACCAATAAAGTATTTTTCGAGGAGGGAGCTAGCCATCCTGGCTACTCAGACGAGCATTATGCTTGTTATTTATTGCTATCGCATAATCATTGGACTTTATATATTTATGCATGTAGATCAATACAATTACATTAACTGCTATGGCTGGATAAACTGTTCCCAAATTTCCCAGAAATTATATTTTTACTCGGTCTCCCACTTCTATCCAACCTGTTTATCTTTTGGATAGATGCTAGCCATTCCCAGTGTGTAGGTGGTGCGGGGCTTATCCATTTGATACAAATTTCCCTTCTAGCTAATAAAATCAATAGAAAGAGAAGGTTTTCTTGTTTCTTATTTAACTTATGAAGGCCTGCTTCTATTTTAATCACCCCAAATATAACAAGGTCAATACTTAAATCAATTGGTCGTTCTAGCAATTTCTCTAGTACCTTACCCACTTCGTACCAGAACTCTTCGAGCTGGGGGCACTGCCGGAACATATGCAAGTCGTCCGCCTTTTCTTTTCCACATTTAGGACATTTTTTTGTTCTCTGCCCGCTGAACATAGATAACCTCTTCGGAGACCAGTAGGCTCTATGTGCGGTAAATAAATGGTTTCTTCTTAAAGCAGCAGATTTTACAACAGACCAACATTTTTCCATAGATACTTGCCATGTTTTCTGGACGTCCAACGTCGGCAGCTCTTTCCCCCAGATCTCTTCTGGAATTACATAGTCCTCCTCACCAGCTAATATCAGGGCCCAATACCAACGTGAAACTTCTTTTTTTTAAATTCCGCTCTCTTGCAGTTCCTTTTCCAAATTACTATTTCCCTGTTTACATTCAGTTTGGGTCTTCATCCAGCTTGAAAGTTGGTAGTATTTAAATTTTGATACTAATCCGTTCGTCATAATTGTTAGTTGATCCCAGCTGATAATATTATTTTCTATGATCAGTTGACCCCATTTCAGAAATCCAGCTTGCCTCAAAGGAACTGTTAGCCTGTCCATTAGGCACTCAGGGGTCCCTGGTGAGTCCCATATGGGAGCGTTTTCACTATAATAAGGTATCTTTAAAGTGTTTCTTATATTGTACCATAATTTTGCTGCAGACCTAAGCACCTTCAGTTTGACCTTTTTAAAATACTTAGGATGACCAAATTTATATAAATAGTTCCCTTCAGAACCTGTCATGGCTTGTAAATAGGTGGGGTACAATTCATAGTTGTTTAAGAGAACCCTCATATATTTAAACTGAAAAGCTCTATAATATTCGAAAATGTCTGGACTTGCTATCCCCCCTGTTCTTTTTTCCTCCTTAGCTTTTTCCATGCTATTCTTATTCCTTTGGATGACCAGATGAAGCTATTTAGTTCCCCTTGTAATTTCTTGATTTGTTCCCTCTTAAACTCAAGTGGAATTGCACTGAAAATATAAGTGAATTTGGGTAGAATTGACATTTTTATGATATTCGATCTTCCCATAAATGTCAAGGGAAGGCCTCCCCATACTTTAAGTAGTCTTCTGAGTTCTGTTAAAATCCTATTAAAATGTATCTGGGCTATTTTATCTATGTCTTTAACCAATTCTATTCCTAGATATCTTATCTTCTCTTTGACGAGTTGATTTTCACTATGAGTGTTCCACTCCATAATTTCCGTTTTTGATTGGTTAATCATATAACCGGAAACTCTCCCATATTGCCTCAGAGTATTTTCTATAGGTTCAAAAGCTCCTGCCAAGTCATTCATAAAAATCATTAGGTCGTCCGCGTAAAGAGCGACTTTTTCTCCCACCCTAAATAAGAAAAAGGGGAATTTCTGTATTGTTTCTGAGATTATGTGCTAGAGGTTCGATGTAAAAGTTAAAAAGCAGGGGAGACAATGGACATCCCTGTCTCGTACCTCTCTTGATTTTAATTTTTTCTGTTAAATTACCATTGATTAGGATTTTGGCCTTTGGATCTTTATATAATCTCTTAACCATTTCTTGAAAGTTATCCCCAAGTTTGTATTTTTCCAGAACACTATTCAAAAACAACCAATTTACCCTATCGAATGCTTTGGCTGCATCGAAAGTGATGATAGATAGGTGTATCTTCTCTTGTGTAGCTATATCTATTGCTCCTACCACCTCATGAGTCAGTTCCTGGATCTGTCTCCCTTTCACAAAACCCTTTTGATTTATATTTATATGGGATCCCGCAATTTTGCCTAACCTCTTTGCCATTATCTGCGTGAAAATTTTATAATCGCAGTTCAAGAGGGATATAGGCCTGTATGATTCACATATTGCGGGATTCTTACCGGGCTTTAGAAGAATGCTAATTACTGCATCATTCCATGATTCAGGGAGGTCTCCCCTGTCCAAAAAAATATCATTGATCAACTCTGTCAGGGGGGGAACCAAAACTTCTCTTAATTTAGTATACAGCTCGTTTGGAAGGGCATCCCGGCCCGCAGCCTTTCCTTTCTTTAAACCTCTGACAACTTCCTCTACTTCTTCTTTGGTGATCCTTTCATTCAGTTCTTCCCTTTCCTGTTGTGTTAAGGAAGGGAAATCTAGTTTTTCTAAGTAGTTATGAAGTTGCTCTTTTGTTGGAGTAATCTCTTCTGCATATAGTTCTTCAAAGAACTTCACAAATTCTTGCATGATCCTGGAATCTTCAGAGCTTATTTCTGCAGGGTTACCGACCCGGATACCTACTATCTTATTTCTTGTTTGGTCTGTTTTTATCTTCCAGGCCAGCATCTTACCGCATCCCTCGCCATATTCATAGTGAGCCAGTTTACTTGCCTCCCACTTTTCTCTCACTATGCTCTCCAAAGTTTCTATAAGGGCTTCTTTCTTTCCTTTCCTTTCTGTCTCCAATCTTTTTCTCTCTAATGCTGAGATTTCTTTTTCTAATTGGATGTCGAGGAATTTTATAGCTTCCTCCATTTGACTTATTTTAAGCTTCTTTTTTTGGAATTGTATGCAGCAATACTTAATATCTTTCCTCTGATTACTGCCTTATAGGCATCCCAACTAACTTGCATGGAGGTTCCTATTTTATTTAGTAGAAAGAATTGCTCTGTCTCTATTTGGAGAGCTTCTATATTTAAAGGATCTATGAGAATTGTGCGATCTACTGTCTACCTTGGAGATACAATAGCGTGCCTCATCTGGAGTTTTAACAAGACTGCCGAGTGGTCGGATAAATGAGCTGAAAGGTGTTCTACACCTTGTGTACCTTCAATTAGGTTTCTGTCCAGTAAGAAATAATCTATCCTAGAGGAGTGCCCTAATTTTTTATTTTGGAGAGTAAAGCGCTGCCCTTTATCACCTTTCACCTTCCAAATATCCACTAAACCCAAATCTCTAAGGCATATGCCTAGCCACTCTCTCATTTTTGAAAGATTCGCTTCTTTTCTAGCTGGAAAACGGTCCACCTTCGGGTCTAGAATTATATTAAAGTCTCCCCCCATAATTATTGGGGATGAGGCCATTAATAATTGAGTGTATAAATCTTGTAAAGGTTCTGGGTCATCTGTATTTGGCCCGTAGTAACCCACAATCGTGTATTGTTTATCAGATATTCTTACTTTAATTACCACCCATCTCCCTTTCCTATCAGCCTCAGACGATTCAATCCTTGCTTTGAGTGATTTTTTTAACAATATAGCTACCCCCTTGATGCTGCATTCTTGATTAGTGCAAGCATATGAGTCCACCCACCTCTGACTCTTTATTATTTCCTCCCATTCTTTTTTAAGGAGATGTGTTTCTTGCAGTATAATAATTTCGCTATCAATTGTTTTCAGATATTCCAATATTTTCCTTCTACGATTCCTAGTTCTAAGGCCATTTACATTCCAAGATAATATATTGACTACTGCTAAATCTTTTTTCATGATTTATTACTTGTATCGAATCGGAGCCTTCCCATCACCTTGCTGGTCCCTACCTCCATCTTTTTGTCTACTGAGGACTTTTTTATTTTTATTTTCCCCTACCATGCTCCCCACCCATGTGTGTACATTTTTTACTTTTTTCATTATTGATTTCTCCCACCCTGGAGAAGCCTCCCTTTCCTCTTCACTGGGCAGTATTAAGGCCCTTTTGAGCACCCCTGCTCTCCTTGCGGCTGAGTTATGTTTCCTGTTGCTCTCGCATTTGTTCTATGAACCGCTCAACTTCTTTGGCTCTCTTATATTGTGCATTTTGTTCTTCCACATAATTCTCAGTGCTGCGGGGAAGCGCATTTGGACCGTAGCGCCTAGGGATCTTAGATGTTGTATCTGCTGGCCAAGCTCCCACTGTCTGTCTTGTGTTGCCTTTGAGATATCCGATCAAATTCTGAATGACCACTCATCTTTGTTGAAGGAACCTTTCTTAAGAGCATCACTCAAAAGTTTTTCTTTGAGGGTATAGGTTTTAAAGTTTATCAAAATTTTCCTCGGGGTCATTCTTTCCTTGTTTTTACTGAAAGGGTCTCGGTGCACCCTTTGTATATCTTCAGCTAAAGCTGCTGTTTTTGCCCAGGGGAAATTTTCCTCCAATAGCGAGATTACAAAGGTTTTTATGTCCTCTCTTTCCAATCCCTCCGGCACATTCAAAATTCTTAGATTATTTCGCCTTGCTTGGTTTTCCAGAGATTCAAGCTTATCCCTAAGGCTCCCCTCACTGGACTTGAGAGTTTTGATCTCCCTTTGGTGTAATTCCACCTCCTTACTTAATGATTTTGCCACTGCCTCCACTGCAGTTACTCTCTCCCCTAGTGCATTCAATTTGGTGTCTAACATCTCACAAGCCTCTTGTATTTTAGTTTGGTTATCCTCAGAAATCGCAAATTTAGCCCTCATTTCTTCTAGCATTCTTTCCAGCATTTTTTCTGTCGAGTTTTGCGGTGGTTCTAGGAGATTGAGGGTTGCTTACTGCAGCCTGAGTTGTCACCTTTTACTTTTGTTGGTAACGTCTGACTTTCCTCTATTATATTACTCTCTATTACCTGTGCATGTAATGGTTGCAAAGTGTCTTCCTCCATTTCCACTGCCCTACCCTCACTCTTATTTTTAGGGAAATTATTTACTGGCTGTTCTTCAGGTGAATCGTGTCCCTTACGATCTACTTGAGATTGCTTTTGAACTTGTACTTTAAAAAAGGATCTTAGTGAGGGAGTGACTTTAACTTTGGAAGCTTTGCCCGTGCTTGGTCCACTCCCTTTATTTTTTCTCCCTCTAGTATTCTGGGATGCTATTGCATCCGTATCCTGCTTTCTTCCCTTTTTTCTCGTTGCTAGTGGAACAATACTGGGGTTAGAGAGAGCAGTCGGGGTATTTCCAAGAAATTGCCTGTTCCTTAGGCAATAACTTGTGCCTCTGTTTTTCTCGCTAGTTGCCGTTGTGGCTGTATTAGAGGAACGGGTATATTTAGGGCCTTCCCTCCCCTCCTCTTCGAGTGTTTGGGGATCTTTATCCCCAGCTTGTAGATTTTTACACAGGTTCTCAACCCCTGGAGACTTGCTTACCTTGCTCATACGTTTTTCTTTTACTTCCCCTTCTTTTTCTCCTACAGCTCCATGTGCAGAGTTTATGGCATTCACAGCGTTTTCCTTCACTTTCTGTTTTTCCCCCCGTGCACCATTCACTTTCAGTGAGTTGCTGGGGACCGCGATCACTCTACCTCGATTGCCCCGGAAGGAGATTCTGGCGGCTGCCCTGCGATAGCTCCGCTGCGCTTACCACGCTCCCGCCCACACGCCAGAGAGGGTGCGCCGCGTATCGCAGCCGACTGATCTTTCCGCTCCGTTCCCTTGCGGCTCAGTAAGTCCAATTTCCTTTCTTGTCAAGTCGGGGATAAGAATTATTTTTAAAGAGCACATCCCTGTTTTCATGGCATTCGTGGCATTTTGTCCTCTCTTGCTGGATTCACAATGAGCGCTTCATATGTTGATACCGCTTGGAGAGCAGGGAGCTCCCGACCGGTCACTTTAGCCGGCCGCCATCTTCTCCCCTCTCACCCGGAGTCAGCCATCTTCTAGATTTCCACCTCTTCAGAAGGTTTGAATAGCCAAAGAGTATGAGCGTGAAACCTTTACAAATTAACACCAGTCTGCTGCATGGAACATTTCACCCATCTTGCGATAGAAACTGTGGTAACTGATTAAAAAGGTTTCAGAAATGAAATCAAAAATTGGTCAACACCATCAGGTTAAAGCTCATTTATTGAAGAATCATATTCTCTCATGCAATCCACTTCATACAATTTCCTGCACGAATCAACTCTTGGATAAAGTTACCTCCAATGCCTAAATATCTGAATCTCAATGACAAGGGGTTAGACATAAAAAAGAGGCTTGTTTCATAGTGCATTTTTTCTAATCTAAATATCTTTTACCTGCCCATCTGGTAAATAAGGATAAGAACCAAATTAACCTCCCACAGGGTTTCATATCTTGGTCTAGGAGATATTCTTAATCTGATGCTCTTATGGACTCGGTAAACCAAAACATGATACCCTACACTTTTGCCATTAATCAGACTGCTACCCGCAGAGACTGCTGATCTGCAATAGATAAAAGCTTTATAACTAAGGACCCTTACAAACATATCTGTCAGTAAGATATCTACTTCAACTATAGGACATTCCACGAGATCCACATTCCTTTTCATGCACCAAGGTAGCCAAATTCTTCAAATTCTTATATACAACTAAAGGGTTGCTGGACCCTCACATCTGGGAACATCTCCTGATACTGTACCAGAGGACGTTCCTCTCAATCTACTTCTTTCAACAGACCCTCCTTAGCAGGAAGAAGAAAAGTGTCTCAAGCGAGTTCCAAAATCATTTGAAACCACGCTTCAGAAGTCCAAAACAGGGTTATCAGTATCAATGAGCATTTATTTTGTCTCACTTTCTGAAGGACTCTCTCAGTTATTGCGAAGGGTGGAAACATGTAATATTTTGTTCCCTTCCAACTCTGAATGAATACATTCACCGCTAGGGCTCCTGGATCTGGCATTCAACCTCAATACTTGTTCAGTTGAAATGTCAGTCTTCTCGCAAAAAGGGTTGACCTTCAGAGGACCCCAAAACCAAGCTAATTCCCTGAAAAAAACCTTGTTCAGTCTTCACTATTTGTAATGCCACAAAATTCTTGAATTCCAGTCCGCAGATACATTCACCTTTCCAGGCAATTACTCTAACTACAAACTAATTTTGGGTTTTAAGTAAAAAAATCCAATGTTTCTTGGCTAAATCTGAAAAAGCCAAGTATTTTGAGCCTCCTAAGAAATTTATATAAGCCATCGCACCAACATAGACCATTCACAATAATACCGCTCTGCCTTGCAAACAATGTCTTAACCCCTTTGATGCTCATGACGGAATGGTTCCGTCATGAGCATCGGTACCCCTGTGCTCATGACGGAACCATTCCGTCATGAGGCCAGGGGCACGAAATTTCTATTTCACCCCTGTGACCTTGGGAGCTGGGGAAGAGCTTCCCCAGCTCCCGAGCCCCCCTCCCTGGTTTCTGTGCCATGAGGATCAGCGCGCACATCGCGCTGTCCTCATTGCACAGAAACCGAAACTGAAATGAGCCTTTAGGCTCATTTCAGTTTCACTTTTTTTGTGCTCAGGGGGCTATCTCAGCCCCCCGGGCACGTAGAAAGACGGGAGAGGTATCATTGGAAAGGGGAGAATCTCCCCTTTCCAATGGTACCCCTCACCAGTAGATCCCTGCTGGGTGATCCCCAAGCAGGGATCCACCCACTAGACACCAGGGAGGGGGGAGCGGCCCCTTGGGCAAGGGCTTTTGCTCCCCCCAATTTTTTGGGGTGTGATTTAGTCTTTTTGCCCCCCCTGGGGGGCAGATGGGGGCAGTAGCCCTCAATCTGCCCCCCCGGGGGGGCAAAAAGCCCACTAGACCCCAGGGATATTTTGTTTTGGCCGCATAATTTATTAGGGTGGGGGCTGCCCATAAAGGGCATGTCCATGCCCCCACCCTGCAAAATGTACAGCCTTTCTGCCCCCCCTGGGGGGCAAAAAGCCCACAATACACCAGGGATTTTTTTTTATTATAATTTGTGGTGGGGGCTGCCCAATATGGGCATGCCCATGCCCCCACCCACCCCCCGCAAAAATGACAGCCTTTCTGCCCCCCCTGGGGGGCAGCTGGGGGCATTAGCCCCAAATCTGCCCCCCCGGGGGGGCAAAAAGCCCAGTAGACGCCAGGGATTTTATGGGCAAATTTTAATTAGGGTGGGGGCATTGGCATGCCCATTTTGGGCAGCCCCCACCCTAATTAAAATTTGCCCAAAAAACTCCCTGGCGTCTAGTGGACTTTCTGCCCCCCCCCTGGGGGGCAGATGGGGGCATTAGCCCCCAATCTGCCCCACCGGGGGGGACAAAAAGCCCACTAGATACCAGGGATTTTTTGGGGGCAAATTCGAATTAGGGTGGGGGCTCCCAAAACGGGCATGCCTATGCCCCCACCCCCTCCCCCGCAAAAATAACAGCCTTCCTGCCCCCCCTGGTGGGCAGATGGGGGCATTAGCCCCCAATCTGCCCCCCGGGGGGGCAAAAAGCCCACTAGACGCCAGGGATTTTTGGGGGCAAATTTTAATTAGGGTGGGGGCATCGGCATGCCCATTTTGGGCAGCCCCCACCCTAATTAAAATTTGCCCAAAAAACTCCCTGGCGTCTACTGGACTTTCTGCCCCCCCTGGGGGGCAGAAAGCCCACTAGATGCCAGGGATTTTTTTTGGGCAAATTTGAATTAGGGTGGGGGCTGCCCAAAACTGACATGCCCATGCCCCCACCCCCTCCCCACAAAAATTACAGCCTTCCTGCCCCCCCTGGGGGGCAGATGGGGCAGTAGCCCCCAATCTGCCCCCCCGGGGGGCAAAAAGCCCACTAGACGCCAGGGATTTTTTTGGGGCAAATTTGAATTAGGGTGGAGGCTGCCCAAAACGGGCATGCCCATGCCCCCACCCCCTCCCCCACAAAAATTACAGCCTTCCTGCCCCCCCAGGGGGGCAGATGGGGCAGTAGCCCCTAATCTGCCCCCCCAGGGGGGCAAAAAGCCCACTAGACGCCAGGGATTTTTTGGGGCAAATTTTAATTAGGGTGGGGGCTGCCCAAAACGGGCATGCCATTGCCCACACCCCCCACCCGCAACAATTACAGCCTTTCTGCCCCCAAAAGCCCACTAGACGCCAACAATTATGCTGGCTTTTTTATGTGTGAGGGTGGGGGCTGCCTAGAATGGGCATACCAATGCCCCTACCCCCCAAAAAAAATAGCCACAGTGTTTCTGCCCCCCTTGGGGGCATATCGGGGCAACCCCACCCCCCGATATCCCCCCCAATACGCCTCAATAAGTTTTGGCCCTTGCCTGTCGCGGGTACTTGGGCCTCCCACCCAAGTGAGGCACCATTTTTATCGGGAGACCTGGGGGAACGCTGGGTGGTAGGAAATTTGTGTCAGCCCGGTGATGCCACATTTGTGGATCCACGCAGATTCCAGAACTTTCCACCACAGAAAAGTGAGGAAAATGTGGGTTTTTTGACAATTTTTTAGGTTTGCAAGGGATTCTGGGTACCAGAACCTGGTGAGAGCCAGTCAAGTCACCGCATCCTGGATTCCCCTGGGTGTCTAGTTTTCAAAAATGTATAGGTTTGCTAGGTTTCCCTAGACGCCGGCAGAGCTAGGGTTCAAAAACTACAGCTAGGCACTTTGCAAAAAAAGGGTCATTTTTCACTGTGAAAATGTGGTGTGTCCACGTTGCGTTTTGCGCTGTTTCCTGTCGCGGGCACTAGGCCTACCCACACAAGTGAGGTACCATTTTTCTCGGAAGACTTTGGGGAACGCGGGGTGGGTGGAATTTTGTGGATCCACGCCGATTTGAGAACTTTTCACCACAGAAAAGTGAGGAAAATGTGGTTTTTTTGACAATGTTGTAGGTTTGCAAGGGATTCTGGGTACCAGAACCTGGTGAAAGCCAGTCAAGTCACCCCATCCTGGATTCCCCTGGGTGTCTAGTTTTCAAAAATGTATAGGTTTGCTAGGTTTCCCTAGGTGCCGGCAGAGCTAGGGTTCAAAAACTACAGCTAGGCACTTTGCAAAAAAAGGGTCATTTTTCACTGTGAAAATGTGGTGTGTCCATGTTGCGTTTTGCGCTGTTTCCTGTTGCGGGCACTAGGCCTACCCACACAAGTGAGGTACCATTTTTCTTGGAAGACTTTGGGGAACGTGGGGTGGGTGGAATTTTGTGGATCCACGCAGATTCCAGAACTTTCCACCACAGAAAAGTGAGGAAAATGTGTTTTGTTTGACAATTGTTTAGGTTTGCAAGGGATTCTGGGTACCAGAACCTGGTGAGAGCCAGTCAAGTCACCCCATCCTGGATTCCCCTGGGTGTCTAGTTTTCAAAAATGTATAGGTTTGCTAGGTTTCCCTAGGTGCCGGCAGAGCTAGGGTTAAAAAACTACAGCTAGGCACTTTGCAAAAAAAGGGTCATTTTTCACTGTGAAAATGTGGTGTGTCCACGTTGCGTTTTGCGCTGTTTCCTGTCGCGGGCACTAGGCCTACCCACACAAGTGAGGTACGATTTTTTTTCGGAAGACTTTGGGAAACGCGGGGTGGGTGGAATTTTGTGGATCCACGCAGATTCCTGAACTTTCCACCACAGAAAAGTGAGGAAAATGTGTTTTTTTGGACAATTTTTTAGGTTTGCAAGGAATTCTGGGTACCAGAACCTGGTGAGAGCCAGTCAAGTCACTCCATCCTGGATTCCCCTGGGTGTCTAGTTTTCAAAAATGTATAGGTTTGCTAGGTTTCCCTAGGTGCCGGCAGAGCTAGGGTTCAAAAACTACAGCTAGGCACTTTGCAAAAAAAGGGACATTTTTCACTGTGAAAATGTGGTGTGTCCACGTTGCGTTTTGTGCTGTTTCCTGTCACGGGCACTAGGCCTACCCACACAAGTGAGGTACCATTTTTTTGGGAAGACTTTGGGAAACGTGGGTGGGTGGAATTTTGTGGATCCACGCAGATTCCAGAATTTTCCACCACAGAAAAGTGAGGTAAATGTGGTTTCTTTGACAATTTTTTAGGTTTGCAAGGGATTCTGGGTACCAGAACCTGGTGAGAGCCAGTCAAGTGACCCCATCCTGGATTCCCCTGGGTGTCTAGTTTTCAAAAATGTATAGGTTTGCTAGGTTTCCCTAGGTGCCGGCAGAGCTAGGGTTCAAAAACTATAGCTAGGCACTTTGCAAAAAAAGGGTCATTTTTCACTGTGAAAATGTGGTGTGTCCACGTTGCGTTTTGGGCCGTTTCCTGTCGCGGGCACTAGGCCTACCCACACAAGTGAGGTACCATTTTTATCGGGAGACTTAGGGTAACACAAAATTGTAGAGCAACTGTTATTATCTATTGACTTTCGATGCATTTCTGCCTTCCAAATGAAAGACAATGTGTAAAAAGAAGTCATTTTGAAAAATGACCTATAATTCTCATGCTAGTATGGGTAATACCAATTTTGGAAATGTGCAAATATCTACTGTTTCTAAACTCTATATTTTGTTCCCATTTCAGAAATACATAGGTGTCTTTCATACCGATTTTTCCATGTATAAATTTTCCCAGAATAATTGCTATATACCCGGGACATAATAAAAAAACCATTGCAAGACGCTGCTCAGTTATTGGCTTTGGGTTCGTCGGGTTCTTGGTGAACCTACAAGTCCTATATATCACCACAACCAGAAAGGTCCAGCGGATGTAATGGTATATTGCTTTCAAATAGCTCTCATAATTAGAAGAAGTTACAGGTGGAAACGTTGACACAAATGGCTGTTTTTTTCAACTAATTTTCAATTTTTACTATATTTAACTGTTTGTTTCTATAAAGAAAACTTAAAGGATCTACACAAATGACCCCTTGCTGAATTCAGAATTTTGTCTACTTTTCAGAAATGTATGGCTTTCCAGGATCCATTATTGCTTTCATACCCATTTCTACCATTAACTGGAAGGAGGTTGAAAGCACAAAAAATAGCAAAAATAGGCTATGTCCCAGAAAAATGCCAAAACTGTGTAAAAAATTTTGGTTTTCTGACAAAAGTCTGCTTGTCCCTGAAAGCTGGGAAGATGGTGATTTCAGCACCACAACCCCTTTTTTGATGCCATTTGCAGGGAAAAAACCAGATGCTTTCATCTGTAGCCCTTTTTTCGCATTTTTCCCCCCCAAAAAAAACTTTAGCTGTATTTTGGCTAATTTCTGGGTCCCCTCCAGGGGAATCCACAAACCCTGGGTACCTTTAGAATTCCCATGATGTTGGAAAAAAAGGACGTAAATTTGGCATGGATACCTTATGTGGTCAAAAAGTTACAGGGGCCTAAGCGCGAACTACCCCAAATAGCCAAAAAAAGGCTTAGCACAGGAGGGGAAAAGGCCTAACAGCGAAGTGGTTAAACTCTAGAGAGGATAAAGACCTGCTGTTAATTCCAAATAGTTTAAATGATGCTATCTTCCTGGGTTTGACCATAATCCACCAGTATTTTATACACCCATTGTGTGCACCCTAACCAGTTAAACTCGCATCTGATTCCAGAATGAAGTCTGGTGAACATCCAAAGAGTGCCCTGCTGTACCAAGCATCTAAATTCTCTAACCACCAAACCAGTTCCTCATTTTACGTCTGATCTTGGGATATCTCATCTCCATACCATAAACCTCCCAGAAGGACCTTTGCCTTATACTTTACATAGACTATAGTCTAACGGACTATTGCCTGAATTAAAGAGGATGTAGATCTAGTAGCATTGCAAGCTCTCTTAGAGTTGTAGCCTGAAGCAGAACCATATTGACCATAACTATTGTGAATCCTAAACGCACCTAGAGTGTGTGAAGAGATGAGGAATGATTTCTCTGTGTTCACTATGAACCCTAGACTTACCTGAAGGCTTTTGTACACCCATTGAAATTGACACTAGGACATAAACAGAATATCGTTCAATTAACCGCTTCACCGCGATCGGAGTTCCGCCCAGGTGCTGGACATTCCGATCGCGGGTGTGGTCGTGACGAGCTCAGCTCGTCATGCGCACAGCGCGACCGCGCAGCATGACGAGCTCAGCTCGTCATGAGCATCGAAGGGGTTAAGAAAACCATGCGTTCACAGCCTTTTTCTCCCTCATAATGTTGGTGAAACACTATGGTGCTGAAGGAAGGCGAAATGGAAGTGAGCAAAATTGGTAAAGTCCATTCCGGCTAGTGAACTGGAAATGAAGTTGGTAATCCTTCACCATGGGGATTGTATAAATAGGCATCCTTCAAATCCTACTTACCAACTAATTGGAATTAAAATGAGATTAATCTCCTAATGAAACGAAGTTGGAGGATGTTGCCTCGATGCTGCCAAACGATTAGCTGCTTGACAGGATAGCTGGAAGCTATAATTTGAAGGCAAGTTTTCGGGTTTTCCGAGCTTTTCAAGTAAGAAGTATGCATGCGCTGTAGGAAAGTCACATATATCTGTCTGTATGAGTTATTACACAAATAAATATTCTCTAGCACGTACTAAGAAGTAGTTATTACCATCTAAAAGAACCATTTTAGAAACCTTAGAATATAGAAAGATGAAGGAAAAACAGTATGTTTCTACTCCTAAGTCTTATAGTTTGCATGCAGCTCTTTCACGCTGTTTCATAACTCACTGAGCTATATTACAAGAATTATAACTTATGACCTGCAGGTAACACATGAATCTCTGCAGCAAAAGTTGCTGGCTATTGAGCTGTCTACGTAAAATACAAATCTTTGACCTGCATGTAACGTTGTAACAGGCTCATTAAAGCTCAATGCTATTTTATGTAACACCAAAACTACTGGGAATAAACAGGAAGATGTTTCCATAGATTGGAAACCAAAGTAATCTTAAACAAACCAAGTTAATAGCAATAAAAATATAAAAAGCTTGTTAAGATAAAGAAGTACTTATCTGAGTGAGGAGCAGCTTTTAAAAGTGAAAGATTGTATGGAATACTCATACTGTGTGGATGTTCTATTCTAGATTGCTTTTGTTTTATGATGTAATGTTCTTTCAAGTGCTGCGTGGAGTGGCATTAAAGGAATAATACATAATGGTAGCCTCCGGGCTTGTAATTAAATACAGTATACCGTTTGGCACTCAAGATCTGTCATAAGGCAGAAAATGAACATTACGTTTAGAATTCGAATTTGTGGTTCTGAAACAATTATGCTTGAAAACTGCACTGAAATGTACCAGGCAAAATGAAGACTTCAGCCAGGGAGACGAAGCAAGTTCTCAGTGAGCTGTTGGAAGAGACAGACATGACTCTTGGTCACACTGCAGTACTGGGAGAGCGTCAGAGGGGTGGTGGAGAAAGACAGGAATAGATGACAGACAGAAAGAGGAGGCCCAGAACAAAATGATGTGTCCTCAAACAGGGTGAAAGCGAGCGGAGTGCTGAAGCCAGGATTTAAAGGCACTGGCCCAGGCCAATCGGAGGAGCGGGCTGAGAGGACACCACACAGAATTAAATGGAGGGTGACCGGGGGGGCGTGGCGAACAGCCGAAGATGGCAGACGCGTGAACAAGGAGCTCCGCGCCAACCCTTCATTTATCCGGCACAGAGTGAGGCATGGTCCAGCCCAGGCAGCCTAAAATAGTGGGATAGCTGCCAGGAACTGGGGCGGCGGTGCCTGCTGCTGTGCTGGATTTGCAGCATTGCCTGCTGCTGGAGTGCGGCCTGGTGGAGAGCCTGTGCCCGGAGCCCCGGACTCGAGTGCTGGGGCAGGGCTGGGGCTGCTGGGGCCGGCCCGCCGCAAACACAGTGTAACTGGGGAGACCGGAAGTGCACTGGTGGTCGCGCCTGGACGGTGGGATTTGGGCGCTGCTCGTGTGCGGATGGAGGCCGGTGTGCCCTGAAGATTATGAGGTGATGCCTGCACAGCAGGCGGTAACACAGTCATGATGAGGCGCGGGACACCGGCGTAGTCCGGGCTGCAGGGGTGCCGCGGAACTTTGCGGAGTAGAGTGCAGCCGTGAGAGTTCTGGGTATAATAACCGGGGCGCGACCACTACCCCAGTTGGCCCCAGAAATGAGACAACGGTAGAGCCGGGAGCAAAGGTACGGATGAGGGGAGTGTGGCTGAGCAGCCAGTGAACTGACGTGGGAGGCCCCAGAGATGTATGTGAAAGGACGTACGGAGCCGGCATTCATTCAGGTAAGTCCTTTAATGACCGTCAGCCTCGACCACCAAGCAGCAACTGCCACCCGGAGAATCCCCCATCCCCAACATTCCCAATTCCATCACAGAACCCCACACATATCCCTTCTTACAAAATGAAGAAGAAGAAAGAACAAACATGAAATGAAAACAAAATACAACAATTGTTGAAGAAAGGAAAACACAACACAATGAAGAAAAAATGCCAAATACATGCAGATTACACTGACATGGAATGAACCTTAACCAGAGCAATAAGATGAGGATACCGAAGAAAATAGCAGAGATTAATGCATAACATAATCATTAAAACGTGCAGGAGGTCTCCTGTTTCTGGCAGCACCACTGCTATTTCCTCTTGAAACACTGGCATCATTGACAGGATGACCAAAAGACTGAGACCTGCCATCCCTGAACACAACATCCTGGTAAACGCCCAAACTGTCACGCACAACAGAAGTCTTGTTCTCGGGAACAACAGAAACCATACTCTTACTCCACACTTTACCACCATCAACCACAATCACACAATCATGAATGCCAACCACTCTCTTGGGAGAGGAAAATTTGGAACGACCCTTCCTCACAAAACCAGGTTTTTTAATGCAAACCCAATCACCAGGCTTCACTGACAAGGTCCTCCCCGGGGTTTTCACACTTGCTCTACCAGATACAGCCTTACCCACATCCAATACCTTTCCAAGAACATCACTGTTCACAATTTTCCGATTCATCCAATCTCTGTTCAAATTAGTTCCAGCCACTCTTCATCTTATCAAGGTGAAAGGGGACACTCCAGTTACACTATACAGTGTATAGTTCTATACGCCCACAACATATCCTTCAATATTTTCTTCGAATTAAGATTATTTACTAAAGCCAACTGCAACTGATCTTTTACCACCCGATTAAATCTCTCAACCAAACCATTACTCCTGGGATGATAAAGAGATGTCCTGATGTGGCGAATACCATTCTTTTGCAAAAATTCTGTCATTTCCACAAATACAAATTGAGTACCATTATCAGTGACCAATTCCTCTGGATATCCTTCTCTGGCAAAAACCTCGCTGAGGAAATCCAAAACAACAGAAGTAGACACACACTCAACCATCTTTACCTCAGGCCACCTGGACAAATAATCAATAAGCACCAAAGCAAATTTAGGAGTGCTGCCTAACACAGCAAACGGTCCAGAAATATCCAAAGCTAATTTGCTCCAAGGCATGGACGATGGATCTATAGATACAACAGGATACGGAACAGTAACCTGGGATTTGTCACTAATGACACAAGCATCACAATCTTTAACAAACTGTTCTGACATTTTGTGAACCCCCGGCCACCAGAAGTCTTCTCTGATTCTACGTTTAAGCGCTCTGATACCACCATGACCAACATGTGCAAGATGAAGAATTTTAATCTTAAGATCCTCCGGCACAACAAGCAAACTGCCTCTATGCAAAACACCATTGACAAAAGATAATTCATCACTCACTTTCTCAAAGGCAACAAAACTTTCATGTAAATTCTTAACATTAGGCCATCCCTGAATCATGTATTTTCTCACACTTGTTAAAACACCATCTCTCTCCACAGCATCCAACCACTCTTTCTCACACAAAGCACCATCCAAACCATAACCAAATCCTCATCATCACAGGAGTCCATCTTACAATCGTCCGGGACAGGTTATCTCGGCAAACAGTCAACAGCAAAAAAATAATTTCCTGCCACATGCTCTAATTTGTACTGAAATTCCTGCATACGATATTGCCATTTGGCAATGCGGGGAGTAGCTCTTCCACCACCATGAGTGCAAAATAGATCCACCAAAGGTTTATGGTCTGTGCGGAGAATAAATTCTCTCCCCCACAAGTAAGATTTGAAATACTCAGTTCCCCAACACATGGCAAGGGCCTCTCTCTCAATAGTAGAGTAAGTGGCTTCAGCCCCACGTAAAGTTCAGGACGCAAAAGCCACAATCTCCTCACTACCATTCGAAGCTTCTGCAATAGTACAGCTCCTAGACCTACACTGCTGGCATCAGTCATTAAAATGCTTAAGTCTTGCGTATTAAAAGACTTTAAGGGATGTGCAGAAACTATGCTTTTCTTAATCTCTTTGAAGACCCATTCACATTCATTCGTCCACTCATATCTAGCATTCTTTTTTAGAAGATTGCGTAACACCGCAGTTTTACTGGCGAATTGGGGGACAAATTTGGCATAAAATTCAACTAAACCTAAAAAAGATCTAAGTTGATCCTTATCAGAGGGCGACGGTGCATCCTCAATAGCTTTCAAAATCTTCAATTTAAGGTTTAACCCCATCTGCAGACACATGGTGCCCCAAATAGTCAACACCAGACTGGGCAAATTTACATTTGTCTTTCCTCAAAGTCATGCCGTTTTTCCTCAAAATTTCTAAAACTATTTTAACCTTCATATCATGCTCTTTGTTATCCTTGCCATATATCAAAATATCGTCCTGAAAACAGGCAACTCCTTTCATACCTTTGAACAAAATGTCCATAACCCTTTGAAAACACAGAAGATGCCGACGCTAAGCCGAAAGGCATGCAGATGTAGCGGAAGGCACCTTCTGGTGTAATAAATGAAGTTAAGTGTCTGGAATCATGGTCCAACTCCACTTGGTGGTATGCTGCTGACATGTCAAGAGATGTAAACACCGCAGCATGATCTAAAGTGGCCAACATCTCATTAATGTTCGGTAAAGGTTGACGATCCACCCAGATATTTTGATTTAGATCGCAGAGATCCACACATAAACGCAAGGATTTGTCAGCCTTGCGGGCTAAAACAATCGGGGACAACCATTCCGAACCTTCAATGGGTTCAATAATTGACATGGCACATAATTTGTCAAGCTCTTTCTTCAACTCTTGTCTTAGACACAAAGGTACCTTCCTGGCTTTGTGAACCACAGGAATGGCATTGCT